>JAZGLO010002262.1:1040000-1668333 GCA_036873155.1 Biomphalaria sudanica | reverse complement strand
TACATCCGACCAAACACACTGAAGTTACATTATAACAAGGTCTAGATCTAAATCTAGCTGACTAGTAGAAACAATTCTCTAGTTCTAAACTGGTGTGATAAAAATATACCAAGAAATATACCAACACAGCTTTAAATTGTTATCAAGAGCCAATGCCGATGGCTGACGGTTCCCCAGGTGTATTATTCATGAATGTTACCAGGGTTCCGTGTCAAGGGGTCACCTAGAAACCTTAAAAAGAAATTCCATAGATTAAGTTTCGACGTCAAGGTAAAGCTACCTCGCCTTGCACTCACAGGAGTAAATGATTTCGTTAGTCCTCCAAGAGGATGAAATATAACTCCTGCAATAACATTTTGATTCTATTATAACACAATTAGAATTCTACTTCGTTGGCCTTTAATCTATTTTCTTATTTCTGTTTATTGTCTTAAATTTACCTTCCATATCCAATTAATTGGGAGATTTAGTATTTATAGTTTAAATAATGAAGTATTCACATACTGGCTCCATTAAAACATTAGTGAAATCGAACTTTGCAACAATTGCAACTATTAAGTATATTGCTTCAAAGAATTGCCACAAATCAAACATTACAGCATGTAATGAGAACTAAACTATTGTTGAGCTTAACGAAATGGGATGGAGCTCGAACTGAAACTAAAGTTGAAACCTACACTAAAAAATATTTGGCCACTCTATGCATTTTTTCTAGTTTCGTTATATTATTATATACAAACTGCGGATCAAAGCTCGTTTTAAAGAGGACACCCACGTACAGATCTGAGAGCAACCTAACGGGGGACCACGGAATGGACCGACCCCCTCAACATACTACGTTACATTCTCCTGACTGAATTGACGGCTCTATTTATAAATGATCCTTAGCCGAGACGATGTTTTCGAGCTGAGTGCTCTAAACTCGACTTTGATAGTTGTTTTTTTTTAGGGACACAAGAAACATAGTCGGAGACAGTTTGAAATGTTAGGGTGGGAATGTAGGAAAAAGTGGATGAGAAGGGTTACAGCACTCTGCGGGCTTGTTGAGCCAGACACATCAGAATGATTTATACGTCTATTTCAGAGGAGAGACCGATGGTTAGTTCATTGGCTTTAGTTTCTAGTCTTTTTGACATTTAGTCGATCAGATTAAAGGGGAAGGGAAGGCATTTAATGTGCGTGCCATTATAGCATTATAGCAATCAATGTAAGGACGGGACGAGAGAGAGTGACTAGTCTTGTTATTTCAATCACTGGCTTGGTGCTTTGTTGTTTGCAGTGGATACAGAAAACTAATTTGATATGCTATCAACACTTGCTTATAGACATTTGAATTGATACAGAGCTATCGAGGCAAAAGTTTTTGAACTCACCAACTCCTGCAAAGTACTTTAACTAACATAGCACTCACATCCCATAGCACAACCAATAACATCACCCATGGAACAGAAACTGCCCGGCTATTTTTATTGCTTCGTCCAAAGTATAAATGTATTGTTGTCACTAAACGTTATTTGTTCTCAACTAATCATGCAAATCGCACGATATTAACCAGAGGTCGTGGCTGGGTAACAAAGCCGCCGGCTTCAAAAACCGAGGGGTCCTGAGTTCAGCTTTCAAACTTCATGACTTTTCAGGACGCTCCTTAGTCCACATAATTCTAACGGGCACCTGACATAAGTTAATGAATCAGATGAATGTGGGAAGAGATAATGATTGTTATATAATAAAGCCCACTTCCAACATATATATCTAGATAGAATAAAGCCAACTTCCCACATATATATCTAGATAGAATAAAGCCCACTTCCCACATAGAGATCTAGATAGAATAAAGCCCACTTCCCACATATAGATCTAGATAGAATAAAGCCCACTTCCCACATATACATCTAGATAGAATAAAGCCCACTTTCCACATATAGATCTAGATAGAATAAAGCCCTCTTCCCATATATAGATTTAGATTTCTATGTCACTGGACATTCGTCTATAAATAAAACGTTTTCATGGCTTTATTGTTTTTATTAAAAGAACATGAATTTTACAAAGACGAAAATGTCTCACATCAAAGAGTATCTCTGTTACATTATATATAACAAACATAAAGATAAGATAGGATACTTCTACACTATAAATAACAAACATAAATACTTCTATCAGTTATTCATTATAATACATGGTCTCGATAATTGATTTTTTAGCGTTGAATTGTTTTTTAAAAACTCTAATATAAGAATCTTATTTAATCTTGTGTTCAACTAAGCTCATTTCTCCAGTCCTCACTCCTTCAGGTTCCCATTAATTTCTTTGTCTGATTCACTCCGTTGGTGCTTCCGCTGTTATCCTTTCACCACGCGTCATTTACCCCATCTCCTAGGCCCATTAAATCTGAAACTCCTCGATATGTCACTGAAAAAACAATTGCAGCTAATTGACCGTTGAACGAAGATACGGGCAAGTGACAATTGAACCGATAATTCCCGATCAATGCACTCAGTGTGGTAGCGTTTCCAGCCAGAGTCAACGTCTAGTTGGATTGTAGTTTAGAGTTTAGTTCTTAGTGTCATGTTTTAATTTTTCTCTGTTACGCAAGATATTGTTGTCACGTGGTGTATGCGTCAAGGCTGCATGACAAGTGTATACAGTAAGTTTATTTACACATTACCTTTTCGAAGAAGAGTTTCTACCCAGAACAGTAAATATTGTTATAAACCTGGTGGTGGCACAGATGGGGTAGTGGTGTGAGTGTAGTCAGTCGACGCAAATCGCCCCAGGCCAGCACTAGACGAGCGGTCAACCGTGACGAGTTACGACGATCAGCCGAGTCGAGTGTCAACAGGACGGTTCGGGAAGGATCGCCGTCGTGAACAGAGCTCAGGAGCGTCACGAGGGATGTAGTCATGTGGCGAAGCTAGAAACGTCGAGCGATGTTCGGTCCGGTTCTAGAAGGCCAGTAGGGACCCTATATAAAGAGCGGAGGTGTCGCAGTCAAGACGGTTCACGAGAGACGGTTCACGACAGGGGCTCAGAACACGGTCAACTACAGCACAGTTCAACGGTGTGGTTCTGTACGGAGCATTACGACGGTTCAGTGCGGAGTACTGTCAAGTAAAGTTGAGACGACTGGCGTCTTGATCTTGGTCTGTGATCGAGTCCGACACAACGAGCCTAGTGTGTGAGGTCAGTCCTGAACTGTTGAACCCAGTGCAAGCCCGGAACGAGACGGAGAGGCCAGTGCAAGAGATGATACGGCGGTACTGTGTTTATCGGAGAGATATTTGTACAGTGTACGTGTAGCCAATTGTACAGTATTGGCTGTTATTTATTCAACCATTAAAGTGTTACGTTATTTTGGAGCCTTGAGTTGTCAAGTTCTTTAAGTTGGTGGTGTATGGTGCAGTTTGCAGAGAGCCTGGATAGTGAGATTCGTAACAATATGTAAAGGGACTTAATTAGAAATGAAACATTTGATTTCATTTCTATTACTTGAAATTTCGATTTGAACACCTATATTAAGAGCAAAACAATCGCTCTAAACTCTAAAAGCTGTATTTTTTAATGTTTTTCTTGATGAATTTGAATTCTATAGTGTGAATCGGGTGTGAGTAAAATCGTGAAGAGGATTTCTGTTACTTCAGGTATACATTGGACATTGGATCTTCAGATTGAACTTTTCGATATACAGACTCTTTTTCCATTGTACCAATTGCACTTTAATCTTCAAACTAGAAGACCTTTCCTGATTAGTATTGCAGTTACCATAAGCTAATGGTTATTGTCTGGCAGTCAGGGTTAAGATTTGTTTCGAGGGAACACAATTCATGGTAGTAGCTCTACCAGTGTCAACTGAGGAATGTTGTAATGATGTGACAGATATGCAGCAATACCTCCCTCTGTCTAGTAACAGGAATCTTGTTAGGGAATGCTCAGGGCCTCGAAGACGTTGGGCTAGGCCAGTTGTTGATAGCATAAAGATAGATTTCACTATTGAATATAAATACATACGTTTTTTGTGTGTAACTTTTAGAGTCCTACAATTGCAAAGTGTAGTTGTTGTTGTTTGAACGTTCTATAACAGTCTAGCTGCAAATGAATGCCAGTGACCATTGAAGATTTATCTAGCCCGTTGAAATCTATTGCCTTGTCTTATTAACATCGGCCTGCACATGAGATAATTGATTGCTCTTGTTGCCAGCTCTTGTACTACGTGTACAGTGTCTATTTGTTGAACTTCGTGAACTAATTGCTTTGAGATGTGTCGAAACTTTAGAACTTTGTGTGATTCATCCATTGAAACTAAACGATACAAAAGTCAATCTAAGACACATCGAACAACAACAAGGCGAGTATGAAGGCGTGTCTGTTTCAGTTAGAACTGTTCACTACAGACATTCTGACGTGAATGTTGATGCCAAAAGGTTGAAAGGTTTTTAACTTTGTTTCTCATCTGCTCCCCAGTACACGGAAATGGATTTGGACTTTGTGATCTAAGTTCGGAATCGGGCCAAAATATACAAACCTTTAATTTGGTTCTACTGCCTTGTGCATTGAGATAAATACCATGAAGGACTTTGGGCCATGTGTCTGGAAGGAAAACATGAAAGGGGGGAAGGGCGGGGAGAGTTACAAACAAAGTTGAAAGGTTTGTTGAACAATGCGGTTTGCAACAATGAGGATCAAGATGGCAGGCTTGTAAACCTTTTAGCTGATGTTAATGTGTTTGTCTTTTACATTGAACAAATCTATGCGTAAATGGATGGTGTGGTGGATGGATGGATAGGTGGATGGAAGGATAAATTGATGGATTGTTGGATGAATCGGCGAATGGGTGGTTTGGTGAATGAATGGTTTGGTGAATGGATGGTTTGGTAAATGGATGGTTTGGTGAATGGATGGTTTGGTGAATGGATGGTTTGGTGAATGGATGGTTTGGTGAATGGATGGTTTGGTGAATGGATGGTTTGGTGAATGGATGGTTTAGTGGATGGGGGAATGGATAGCAAAGTTCCCCTTTAGACTATACGGTCCATAGAGCAGATAATGTTAAGGTCATCTGTTTCTTTGGCCAACGGTTATCGAGCATGGTGTCATGTGGCCAGCGCAACGACCAACCGCCTTTACTTTGTCCAATTAAAGTCAGGTACCCGTTAGAGTTGGGTGGACACAGGGGAGCCCTAAAAATACCGAAATTCAAAATCCAAGTCTTCACCGACATTTGAACCCAGGACCCCATGTTTGGAAGCCAAGCGCTTAACCAATCAGCCACCGCGTCCAATGAAAGATGAATGAATAGATGACCATCTGAGTATTTTAGTATTGCTTAGTTGTGACTTGGTCACCTGATTATGAACATATGGATATGTTTAAGTTCCGGTGTATAGGTCAAGCTCAAACTATAACAACTAATGTAGTTGCTGTTACACAATCTTTATAAAGTACAATTAGTAACTTGATTACTCTTGAAAGTACTCAAATTCCACAAAGCTAGACTATTGGGTTGGTAGTTGTAAGACTCCACGTACTCTAGGGCCAATCTAAAGACGAGAAGGAGAGCGAGAGAGCAGATTACAGTAATGCTTCTGTTTAAAAGTAAACACAAACAGAAATGTTCATGTTTTCGTCGACCTTGACAGCACCACACACATACCCCACTCACACACACACGTACTCCACTCACACGCGATACCAGCGTACCCTGGCCAGAGAGTCTTACGTAAACAGCCTGCAAAACGAATCAAGAAAAGTCCCGAGTCTGTGTGCGATCTGCGCGATGTTCGCACGAGCACTGTTTCAGAATATCTGCGGTATCTACCGCTAAAGTCAAAGTTGGCTGGATGTGGGGATATCTGTCACTCTGATTACGTTACAACGTTCATGTGATAGGACGAAATAGTTTGCTTCTCTCCCCTTCACAATCTGAGAGAGGTCAGCGGATCTAACATATAGAGCAGACACTTCCTATTTTACTTTAGGAATTGACCACTTGGTCTAATAAGAGATGTTAGCGTTCAAATGCTCAATTTATCGTATTTAACCTTTGTCTTCATACAAAAATGACGTCAACGATTGTATAGAATAGCTATTGGATGGCTGCCTGGTCGTGCGGTTTGTGCGCTGGACTGTCGTTCGGATTTATCGACGGTCAAGGGTTCAAACCCTGCCCGCTCCCATCCCCCGTCGTCCTGCGGCAGGTTTGGACTAGGAAGTAAACTATCTTCAACTCTGAAGGAACATCCGAAACATGTCAAACATTTGACAACAAAACATTTTAGTGTTCACACTTTGCACATCTATATTTTATAAAGGCCAAGATTTGTTTCTTCACATTCACTCTAAATAGATTCTAGTTCGTCTTTTTTTAACGTCATCTACTGTGGAACACAAACACGGTCTCTGTCCAAAAACAAATTAAATCCTTCCAATTCAAGTTTTAACAAATGTGCTAAACTTTTCAAACTGCTTGTCAGCGTTTCTGCTAAACTAATTTCGACGCAATTTTCTTTTTTTTTTTTTTGTTGTCTTTTTATTTAATCTAATTTACTCTTTGGAACATTTAATTGTAGCAATAGAAGTGGTGTTGAATACGTCTTGGTACTTTCAAAACTGTCGGAAGTGTCTGACCCAAAGTGCACTGTGTTGCCGTAGAAACATGTTTGAGTAACAGGATTCATCTTTATGATATAACAAGCCGGATATGACCCACTGATTACTGACGTTAATGTTGGTATGATCTACTGGTTTGAATGTAGATCTATGTATGTTAAACGTGGAGAATGTTCCCTTCACATTTGTTATATTTTGCCACGAAAATAAAAGTAGAGTATGACAATGGGTTTACCCGTTCAGCAGACATATTTATATCAAATATAAAATATTGTGAAAATGGGTTTACCCGATTTGTTAACAAGTTTCGTTTTTTAATAGAGATACACGTAGGTACTTTTTGTCTGTTTTTAGGCCTTCGGGTAGTGGTAGGGACATCAAACATATGCTACTGTCTCCGCCATGATCTAAAGAACATTTAAGCCAATCAAGATGGGTCAAACAGTTTTGATTTCTATGTGGGTGATACATACATACATACGATGATATGCCTTACTTTCTGCTTTATATATTAGATAATAATGAAAATGTGTTTGATTCCGGAGATCGAGGATGAGTGCAGAGGTTCCTATGACTACTAAGGACCAGTTGCGACCTGCTTATTTGTCCACTCTCGTGCAGACCAGACTGTTGTCCGCCGGCGGTGTATTTACGTTTTCTTTTCGTCGTCTGCTCCTCTGTCTGTATGAAAATTAAACACTTTTGATCCTCAAGTTGATATGCTGAAAAGATGGAGCACTGGGTTGTGCTTCCACGATGTATCGTATGCAAATCAGTTGAATAGAAATAGTACTCGAATAACGAAATTTACATAAATCTATAAGCTCATAAAACCTGTCTCTTTATAAAGCCATCGAGGTAGTCTGTTTACATTTCGCTATTCTGTCTAAAATCCTCGTCTTGTTTTTTAATTCATCGCATCCTTGTATCAAAGTCAAAACTTTCCCTTTCTATGAAACATATAAACTAATCTCTAATCGTGCCCTAACTGCACACACTGTAAACATATAATATAGCTCAAATTTCAGTTATAGATTCAAAATTTAAACTTTGCAACTATTTTGTCCAACCATGTTTATTATCTCCCTTTTCTATTCATAACCTTCACTTCTGCGACATCACAGAAGGTACTAGAACTCTGTAACCTTCTTCTTACTATGGAACGTTTATTTGAATAGTTTAGTACTATGAAGGAAGCGTGGGAAGTGTGGTCGAGAGGCTAAGTGCGCTTGAACTTGGCTTGTCTTGGCTACCTAGAAGGGGGCTCGAGGTTCGACACCCGACTCGGGCAGAGTGACCCTGTTTGGCGACGACTTTTTTGGTGCCAGGAATTCCGTTGATGTTCAGAAAACATGCTACAAAAAAAAATTCTATACGAAAGAAAATGTATAGATTAGTTATAGAAAATTACACCGCTGGACAACTGTTATATGTACACTAGATGTAGCAAAATATGTAGGTCAAATCTTGTACCAACAACGTAGTTCAAAAAAAGAGTCTCCACGACGTCCTGCTTTTTACTACACGACCAGACAGTCCCTTATAAAAATGATGTATTTATCTTCCAGATTCAGTGTCACTTTATGCATTTGAAGCTTAGTTTTGGTATTCTCTACACTATTTATACATTAGATTTCAGGATTTAGTTTACGACATATTAAACTATTTATATATCGGATTACAGCGACGATTTAATTTGCGACACCCTGACACTGTTTATTGGAATACGACAAAATGCAGAAATGCACAAGTCTTTAAAAATGAGGTTCCTACTGTCCGGTAGATGTTGCTCAGCACTCAACATGTTTGGGAACCCTTGACGTCCACTCTTCTGGATAATTTACTAATGGCTGCCTGCTGCTGACAACATCAGGTCTAATGCTGTTTGACACGGTGACAAGCATGGCATCTTGATAAGACCAGACAACCAGAGGGATAATACCGAACATATCGCTCAACATTTTTTTTACCTACATAGATAGCCCACACGAAGACTTGATCCGCTGTCTTCAGGATACACTCATCGCCACGTTCTGTCAAATGTCAAAGAATACTTAATTGACTGCAATGCTTGTCTCTTTAAAAAACAACAACAACTGTTGAGTCTATTTTGAAGTATTGCAATCAGTTGAGTAAAAACAATAGCTCAACAAAATGTAATGATAAAAGACTTATCTATGGAAACGGTGATAATGGAAGGCTGTAGTATCTCATGGGGCTGCAGAGACCCAGCTATGACTTACTCATTTCACCACCCAAAATAACATTTAAAAACATTTTACGAGATAGCTGAAAATGTTTCCATGCTATGGAAATTTGTTAAAGTAATACGATGGATGAGTGGTAAAGCGTTTGGCTTCTGAAACGGGGGCCCCGGGTTCGAATCCTGGTAAAAACTGTGATTTTTAATTTTGGGATCTTTGGGCGCCTCTGAGTCCACTCAGCTCTAATGGATACCTGACATTAGTTGGGTGTAAAGAAAAGGCGGTTGGTAGTTGTGCTGACCACATGACACCCTTGTTAACCGTGGGCCACAGAAACAGATGACCTTTACAACATTTGCTCTGTAGATCGCAGGGTCTGAAAGGGGAACCCTTTCTGTCTACAGTATCTCAAACATAAATAACACAAATTAAAAGTCAAGAATATAAAACGTATTGTTAGGTCTTCTCTTGCCAAACGTCTGCCAATGTGGCCCAATAGTGCTGACGTCAATTGTGTTGTTGTTGTTTTTTTGGTTTATCCAAACTAATTTCCTGATTAAAAAAACAAATTAAAAAATGAGAACTAATATTGACCTCTGTCTAGCATCTTACAAGTAGCATGTTTGTCCTTCTTTTCTGCCCTACATCCCAGTCAGAGCGGATTGAACAAGATTAAAATGTAAAAACATAAGGACAGAAAAGACAGAAAAAAATGTTTCATTAGTAAGAATAAACACACACACACATAAACAGACACATATGCATACAGAATATCTGTTTAAAAAAAAACAAAAACGCAGTGGCGTAGCTAGGGTGCGGGGAGGAGGGGGGAGAATGTGAAAATCCCACAGGGCCCCATTTGAGGGGGGCCCCAAATGAGAGATTTTTTACATTAAAAATTAAATATTACGCAAAATGCAGGGGCTTCCAAAGAGGTCAAGCCCCCCGGGCCCCCAAACGATGGGAAATTCCTAGCTACGCCCCTGCAACAACGAGGTCATCTCATAATTCTTTTGTTGTTGTTTTTTTTTTTAATCATTTTGCTACTTAAGATTTCAAGTATTTTATTTCAGTTTTACAAGTTTGTTCAATAAACCCCCATAGTTTTTTTTTTATTTAAATGTTTTTGTGTTTAGCAACTGTGATCACTTTGACTTTGAAGTGCGTCAGCGTGTTAGAGCCATCGAATATATTCATTGATCTCTAGCTCTCGACCTGGTCTTTTCAATTGGTTGAAGGCAGCACGGTACACACACGTTTTTATTTCCAGACTGCTGGAGCCAATCCAATGGATAGGACACTAACGTTACACGTTGACGTGTAGGTCATGTTCACCTAGTAATAGCCTGCACATCACGAGTCGAGGTACTTATAATAATTACACAATTTGGCTTACAAGATGTTAGTGAGCTGGATACTTGATCAGTTGAAGCAAATTATATTTTTGTCAACTAGCTAAATTTAGCTTTTTAATGGCTAAGAATATTTTAGATATGTTAATTGAATTTAACTAGATTCAACATAAATTGTATGGGCTGGAGAAGATGTCAGTTAAATGGTTATGGCACAATTTTGAAATATTTTACTTTTTAAACATGAAATATAAATGTATTTACTTCAGTGTATGTTAATATTTGTATGAGTTCTTAAGTACTCGTAAGCAGACCAGAAGTTTGAACTACTAAGAATAACTACAATAAAATTGTGTACCATTTCAGGAATAAATTTAATAACTGTTAAATAAAAATGAATTTTATATTTCATTATTTGATTTAGAAGCATGTGAATTATTAATGGATGGTTCTACTAAAATAAGGTGTTAAGAACTTCATGGTGTGAGAACCTTTGTTTCATCTAAGAATATCAAACAGATGTGTAGGATCTAAGATATCAAATGGCTGTTTAAAACATGGTTTGAGAACCTTGGTTTGATCTAAGAATAGCAAACGGTTGATTATGTCAAGGTTTGAGAAACTTGGTTTGATCTAAGATATCAAATTGCTGTTCAAGTCATGGTTTGAGAACCTCGGTTTGATCTAAGATATCAAATTGCTGTTTCAGTTCTGGTTTGAGAACCTCGTTCTGATCTAAGACTATGAAGCAGATGTATAGGTCATGTCATTACTTCCTTTCAGTGCCGCGGTCACGGTGACCTAACCTCTTGACGCTGGTCCCTACATTTGTTTTAGACGCATCGTAAATCTTGGATGGCCAGCGGACACTTGGGGCTGAATGGTCATTTGTCACTTAGAACACTGCCAGTAGTCATTACTAGTTAACTCACTTTAGTGTTATTTTGTTTAAGTTACATTAAGTTTCTTTGTTAAGCCACTCTGGTCACTTACTGGACACATTCAAACCAACCTACTCTGTCCATTTTGTATACACAATTAGATTCCGTGTTCCTTTGCCCACATTTCAATCCAAAGTCACGCCTTCCTATTCTATTAGCAAGCATTTCATTTTGTTTGACAATGCCTCTATTCAAGTCATTCCTTCATTGTGTGTAGGCGGACGCTGATCTCAAAAATGGATCTAACGATTTTCCTAGAAATTTAGCAGTTGATGTATATCGCTGAGAATAGAATTACTAGCTCGTTGGCCACATGGGGAAAATAATTTTATAATTTTTCAAAGTAAAAATCAATAAATGTAAATTTCGCTATAGACTAAATGTAGATCTACATTTCGGTTTTTAAAGGAATATTGCGTTCGGGAATTTTTTAATGTAAGGCATAATTGATTCAAGAGTTTACTAAATTAAGTGTTCGGAAAAATGTTGCGCATTGTCTTCTAAGTCTAGATCTAAATGCTTATTATTGGAATATTAAAAGGTGTTCTAGATCTATACATTCGCTTCACCAAGATTCTTTCTGGGGAGAAGCTTGCTTATATTGAGTGAAATAGCATCAATTATTTAGAATCAATCCTAACTTTACTTTACTATCTTCAACTCTGAAGGAACATCCGAAACATGTAAAACATTTTACAAACAAACAAACAAACATTTTACACACTATTGCTTTGTTACTCTCCTGAAACGCAGTCTTGAATGTTGACAACAGTCCCGTTCCATTCGAGCTGTAATGGCAGAGCACCGCTCAATCGCTGCCATATCTCTTTTTATTGCAAGGCTTATCTACTTTTAGCTTAGTACATTTTCCATGCCAATCAAAATTAATTAATTAAGACTGGTTGATTAACTAATTTGTTTTTTTTTAAATTGATTTGTGGGCTGTCATCGACAATGAAATAATTGGCAAAAGTTTTCACTTGGTCTGAGAATGGTAAGTGGCATGAAGAATGTGTACATTATTTTGACCACACACGCAGCGAGCTCATAGAAGCGAAGGAAACAAAAATACATGGATACGAATTCGAAACTAATGAATTCTCCTTGTGTTTAACTGAGTGCATTACGTCATTTCCGTACCCACAGAGTATGTACGTCGCCCGTTGCTGTAAACTTGTCAATTTTACATAATTCTGTACTTTGAGTTTAAGACATCTCATAATTCAGGGGGCGCATGTGCCGCACCTTGAAGCCCCTGTGGATGCTTATATCCGTTGCTGTAAACTTGTCCATTTTACATACTTTGAGTTTAAGAATTTTGAACGCTTACAATGTGTTCACATTTTAGTATTATTATTATATTATTTTTGTTCGAATCCTACAAATACATTCACCATTTCTGTCAACTGACTCAACAACAAAAGTCATCGAAGCAGCTCTGGCCATAATCATTACAGAACCGTTATCAAACGTGACTCAATTTAAGTTACCTCAGTGAAAATGACTGACGTGGACGGAATCTTGGGTCTCAGAAAAAAAAACAAGTTTGCGATATTCCCCCCCCCCCTTCCCTCTAGTCTCTCCAAGTCAAGTCTGACTTCAAGTACGAACTGAACTGCCTAGCAAATGATGGCAATCGTCAGGGTACTAACCAAATAGTGTTTCTTTCGTTTTGTTTTACCTGGACAATCGATCACCAGGCCTTCCGTCATTTGTTCAGACCCAGAGCTGTCCGAGTTGAGGGGAGAAGTGTCTTGTACACTCTGCTGCAGTTTACCTGTGAGAAGTAGTGCTTTTGTTTTAAAGTAAGCTGTCCACTCTGTTAGATATTTGTCAGTGCCTTTTGTATCTTGTTAAAATCCTTCTTTTCTAGTTAAACATAATAAAAATAATATGCCATAAGTCTACTAACATATAAATATGTCTAGTTATTGTCTAGCTATCAAAGAAATGAAGAGTATATTACATAGCTGTGGGTTGTAAAGATACCAGACATATTTACATACTTCTCGTATTTGGATTCTCTATAGAAGTGTTACATTTTTTAAAGGAAGTGGCGGTGATAAGAATAGATTGAAGTCAAAATCCTGCTTTATCTTTGAATGCAGTTAAATTTTGTATGATTTATTCTAACTGACCAGAAGTCATCATTTTGCATACATTAAAAAATTCCTTTTAACCGCGACTATTTTAAATTCAAAGAAATTTTACAAAATGCAATCTGTTAAACAAGAAAAAAAAAAGCTAGAATTCAGATCTAACCTAAATGTTATACAGTATTTTTATATTTATTCTCTCTCTCTCTCTCTCTCTCTCTCTCTCTCTCTCTCTCTCTCTCTCTCTCTCTCTCTCTCTGTGTGTCTCCATATATATACATGAGATAATGAGATATGAAATAGATTTTCAATAACCAGGTGCTGTCACTCTGACATGTTTAAACGCTTACATAAACTTAGCACAGAGATAAACATAGAGAAAACAATTATTTGTAAATGTCTCATCTAGTCATTTAGTTTTTTAATGAATGCCTGAAGGAGCAAAACAAAGAAATAAATGGATGTTAGAGAAGGGTAGAGAATGATTAGGACAAAAACAAATCGTTACCTCAAACACTGGGATGAAAAGATTGTTAAGAGTTATAGCACTAAGAAAAAAGATCGATTATCAATCTTTCAATGTCATTGTGAAGGCTTGTCTAAACAATCTGAATGGTTTGGACCAGACAGAGATTATTAACATTACGCATGATCGAAACACTCCTCGATGCAACCAGGTCCGGATTTACTTATAGGCTAAGGCAAAGTAAGCCTTCCCCCCCCCCCCCCCCATGAAATAAAATATCAAGACTTACTAATAGAGGACCCCATATCTCAAAAAGGTTAGGGTCTTTTTTAGTCTAACTACAGCACTGGGTCAGGGTCATCACGTCTGTTGATACAGCCACTAGTTCTTACTGCCATGCTCCGATGACCACTCTGTTTAAAAGTGTTCGTTTGTCTATTGATTGACATCCATTGGTTTACTTACATTCGTCAATTAATTATTTTGTTTGATATCGAATAAGGGAACTAACATATACATTATTGAAATATATAGTTGAAAATTTGGAAATCTTTCCCATAGATACGCTCGTGGTTGTTGTTTTTTTTCATGTCAGATTATTAGATCTAGGCCAAAATGTTTGCCTGATCTCTCTAGTCTCATCACGCAACAATAGGGGTGGGGGTGTATAATGACTTAATTTTTAAGATGTCTCGTTAATAAACCAGTGGCCCTCACACACAGACACACACACACGCGCACAAAATGACGTTCTCTGGCAGATGAACCCCAACAGTATGTGGTCAAATCATTCTCTGTTGATGAGCATATATCAATCCACTCACTCCTGTTACACACACACACACACTAACGTGCTAACACGCGCTATCATGGACACACCTGTGCCAGATCCAGCGTAAACAAAAACTCACCCCCCTCCATCTCTCTCCCCCCCCCCTCTCTCTCTCTCTCTCTTTCCATCTCTTTCTCTCCTTCTCTTTATTTCATTAGGCACTATCTTAGGGCGGGGCTGACTGTGGATGGGTACTCACGCGTCATTGCAAGTGTCTGGGGCCACGGGCTAGTAGAATAAGATAAAGTTGAGTTGGGTTTGTCTGCAGAATAATCACGAACTGAACATTTTATTTCCCTCTCATGATCACATGACCATCTATGTTTAGTGACGCGAAAGTCACGTGACTGCAGAAGTACTTACATTGCTTCTAAGAAGGTTTCTACAAATTGAAGAAATAAAATATTTGCTCGATTAATCCTTTCCTTCGAGCAATAAAGGTACAGCATTCTATTCTAAAATGGTACATGTATATTAAAATAGATACATTGCTTGTTCCATAAGCTTTTTACAAAGCTTATATCAACTCACTCTGTCTGTCTGGCCACAAGTTTGTACATGGTATTTCTCCGATACCCAATCTCGGATCAAGCTGAAATTTTGCGAAACTATTTCTTTTACCAGACAACACAAGAAATTAATTTAAGAAATTAACCATTTACTTAATTAATTAATTTATTTAATAATATTTTTTTTGGTATCTCAAACAAGGAAACAATGTGTACTTGACTGAAGTTGTGGGATAAGCTGAATTAGTACCCTTTATGGATTGTCGTCTAGGGTTTAGTGAACACAAATATGAAATAGAAACAATAGATAACTGTACAATCTTCCATGTTAATAGACTCTTCGCTAGTAGAGTGGTTATCTCGTTGGCTTGAGAAGCTTGAGAAGGTTTTATTTAGGCCTTTGAATTCAGATTGTTCCCTTTAATAACAAAATTAAAAAGCGATCACCCAGATACCCCGTTCTTTCTCCCCTTCCCTCTGTCCAACTGACTGGTCCAGACAAGTGATAGGATCATAGCGTGTTGAGAAAGTGATAGGATCATAGCGTGTTGAGAAAGTGATAGGATCATAGCGTGTTGAGAAAGTGATAGGATCATAGCGTGTTGAGAAAGTGATAGGATCATAGCGTGTTGAGAAAGTGATAGGATCATAGCGTGTTGAGAAAGTGATAGGATCATAGCGTGTTGAGAAAGTGATAGGATCATAGCGTGTTGAGAAAGTGATAGGATCATAGCGTGTTGAGAAAGTGATAGGATCATAGCGTGTTGAGAAAGTGATAGGATCATAGCGTGTTGAGAAAGTGATAGGATCATAGCGTGTTGAGAAAGTGATAGGATCATAGCGTGTTTAGAAAGTGATAGGATCATTGCGTGTTTAGAAAGTGATAGGATCATAGCGTGTTGAGAAAGTGATAGGATCATAGCGTGTTGAGAAAGTGATAGGATCATAGCGTGTTGAGAAAGTGATAGGATCATAGCGTGTTGAGAAAGTGATAGGATCATAGCGTGTTGAGAAAGTGATAGGATCATAGCGTGTTGAGAAAGTGATAGGATCATAGCGTGTTTAGAAAGTGATAGGATCATAGCGTGTTGAGAAAGTGATAGGATCATAGCGTGTTGAGAAAGTGATAGGATCATAGCGTGTTGAGAAAGTGATAGGATCATAGCGTGTTGAGAAAGTGATAGGATCATAGCGTGTTGAGAAAGTGATAGGATCATAGCGTGTTGAGAAAGTGATAGGATCATAGCGTGTTGAGAAAAGTGATAGGATCATAGCGTGTTGAGAAAGTGATAGGATCATAGCGTGTTGAGAAAGTGATAGGATCATAGCGTGTTGAGAAAGTGATAGGATCATAGCGTGTTGAGAAAGTGATAGGATCATAGCGTGTTGAGAAAGTGATAGGATCATAGCGTGTTGAGAAAGTGATAGGATCATAGCGTGTTGAGAAAGTGATAGGATCATAGCGTGTTGAGAAAGTGATAGGATCATAGCGTGTTGAGAAAGTGATAGGATCATAGCGTGTTGAGAAAGTGATAGGATCATAGCGTGTTGAGAAAGTGATAGGATCATAGCGTGTTGAGAAAGTGATAGGATCATAGCGTGTTGAGAAAGTGATAGGATCATAGCGTGTTGAGAAAGTGATAGGATCATAGCGTGTTGAGAAAGTGATAGGATCATAGCGTGTTGAGAAAGTGATAGGATCATAGCGTGTTGAGAAAGTGATAGGATCATAGCGTGTTGAGAAAGTGATAGGATCATAGCGTGTTGAGAAAGTGATAGGATCATAGCGTGTTGAGAAAGTGATAGGATCATAGCGTGTTGAGAAAGTGATAGGATCATAGCGTGTTGAGAAAGTGATAGGATCATAGCGTGTTGAGAAAGTGATAGGATCATAGCGTGTTGAGAAAGTGATAGGATCATAGCGTGTTGAGAAAGTGATAGGATCATAGCGTGTTGAGAAAGTGATAGGATCATAGCGTGTTGAGAAAGTGATAGGATCATAGCGTGTTGAGAAAGTGATAGGATCATAGCGTGTTGAGAAAGTGATAGGATCATAGCGTGTTGAGAAAGTGATAGGATCATAGCGTGTTGAGAAAGTGATAGGATCATAGCGTGTTGAGAAAGTGATAGGATCATAGCGTGTTGAGAAAGTGATAGGATCATAGCGTGTTGAGAAAGTGATAGGATCATAGCGTGTTGAGAAAGTGATAGGATCATAGCGTGTTGAGAAAGTGATAGGATCATAGCGTGTTGAGAAAGTGATAGGATCATAGCGTGTTGAGAAAGTGATAGGATCATAGCGTGTTTAGAAAGTGATAGGATCATAGCGTGTTTAGAAAGTGATAGGATCATAGCGTGTTGAGAAAGTGATAGGATCATAGCGTGTTGAGAAAGTGATAGGATCATAGCGTGTTGAGAAAGTGATAGTATCATAGCGTGTTGAGAAAGTGATAGGATCATAGCGTGTTTAGAAAGTGATAGGATCATAGCGTGTTGAGAAAGTGACAGGATCATAGCGTGTTGAGAAAGTGATAGGATCATAGCGTGTTGAGAAAGTGATAGGATCATAGCGTGTTGAGAAAGTGATAGGATCATAGCGTGTTGAGAAAGTGATAGGATCATAGCGTGTTTAGAAAGCTAAAAGCATGAAATAGCGCTTAACAAAAACAGTTGGTAAAAAAAAAAATCTAATCACACAAGATTTATTATTGTTATTCTAGATCTATTACAAATTTAATTACATGACTGATCCAAACTAATTGATACACTTAATATAAGCTTTGCTTTTTTTTAAGTTTTTTTTTTTTTGTATTTTGCTTGTTAAATATTTCTCAATAATGTGTTATTGGATGTAGTATCCATTGGGCAGATTGGATGTTTGATATATGATGAACTTCTATGTTTACAAAAAAAATATGCACTATATTGTTTGAGATACATGTTCAACTGAACCCGATAAATCTTAAGAAGTTTATAGATGTTCAACTTTAGTTGTATAAAGTCTTTTAATTAGTAATAGAAAGCAAACTATAAATTGTTATTAATTTTAAATAGTGAAAGTCATATTAGCAGTAATCTAGGTTTATAGATAAAGTCTAAGAGTGGTTTTTTTTTGTTCATTCTTCTATGGTTACCATGTCACCCCAGAGGTAGCCCTAAACTACCAAATAACCATGGCAATGCCCACAACGCCACGATCACCCCCTTAAGAGCTAAACAAATAATCCAACAACTAAGCTAAAGAGGTATTCGGCGTCATGGTTGGGCTCAAAGATGCATAGTGCGCCGCCCCTGAAACAAAATATACATTAATTTGTTTACTCACCCCTCCCATCATCTGCCTCTGTCTACACAAACACGCACACAACAATGGACACCTTCCTATAGTGTATTCCTCTGTGAAGCCAGTAACAACAGCAACACGAGAAAGTCCTATTTGCTACGGCTGAAGGAACTCCTGGGGAGAGAGAGAGTGGTCTGTGGAATGGGTATCCTGGGAAGTAGGTGTTCGAAGCAGCAGGCTCCCTGGGGAGTAGGTGGTCCTCTCAGGTGAATGGCACTGCTGGGCATGAGGAGAAGTGTATCTTTTCTTTTTCTAACCTTTTGTTATTTCGTGGCAATAAAGTAAAGACTAGAGAAAATGGAAGGGAGGAGTCAGGACAAATTTAAAAAAAAAAATAGAGAGAAAGAGAGAGATCGGAATGAAAGAATATAATTGATAAAACTGAAATAAAAAATTGATTACCTTATGTATTCGGCTTAATTTTCTTATATTTTCTTCCCAAGTATTTCATAAATGCTAGCAAACGCAACAGTAGACACCAGCTTTTAGTTTACTACATTTTTTAAAGTTGCAACATGCTGAAATAACATAATATTATCTAACAAGTGTAATAATAATACCTTGTATATATTTTGTTACTAAAAAAGATTTAATATCGGTTACGTGCGGTCAAGATTTAACTGATATCTAGCACTAGATCACCTAGAGCTACTTAGTTGTATTTTAGTAGCTTTTTTTGCTACCAGTTAGCTCTTATCAAAAGTAGAGTACAACAGCATGCTTACTAATGGCATATTGCCAACTAAAATGTTGTCTCGATCGTTGAAGTTGTAAGTATACATTCATCTCCTTGGATTAGTTCAGAACAATGCAAATGTTGAGTCTTGGATACCCGAGAGAAAATTATACATTTAAATTATTAGATAGATAGATAGATAGATAGATAGATAGATAGATAGATAGATAGATAGATAGATAGATAGATATAGATAGATAGATAGATATAGATAGATAGATAGATAGATAGATAGATAGATAGATAGATAGATAGATAGATAGATAGATAGATAGATAGATAGATAGATAGATAGATAGGTAGGTAGGTAGGTAGGTAGGTAGATAGGTAGGTAGATAGATAGCTTACTGTATCTGTGAAGACGCTTAAAATACGACATTCTCCCTTAATCTCAGGACATGAAGACTAGTCAATGTTTGTTTGTTTTGCCTTTTTCTTCTTCTAAAGAAAAAAAAATTCCCCATCATGAACCAATCGAAAAAACAACAACATGTAGATCTAGTTTAATCTGTAGAATTCTTTCTAATCAGGAGGACAAAACGCTAGGATTGACATTGACTTCAAAAGCTATACTGTAACCTGTAGGCTTTAGGTGGGCCGAAATAACTTGTCAATGAAGTGACTTTGTCTCCATCAGATGTTCTCAGTAACAGCATTTAGTTTTTTTCACCATTGTACAGGCACTAGACTTGTGTGTAGAGTTCTCAAGTCTCCCGGCTACCAACAATCAACACTAGATAAGTCAACAGAGAACTCTTTTCAAACAGCGCTGGCAGTACCGGAGTAGATCACGCCGCATCGCTCACAGTGTCGGAACCAAGACCAGAAATAGTAAGGAAGTAGAGAGAAGGAAAAGGCTGTCGCTAGGAGCAGGTCTTTGTGGAACCCGCTGGATCGAATCAAACTCATTACCTGGCATAGACCACCTGGCAGACACTGTGGAACTGATAGAACTGTCAGAGAGAAATCCCTACGCCTACTTTGTAATTGGCCAGCATAAGGCGTGAGAAAAAAAAAAAGGGCGGGAGAGAAAAAGAAAAAGCGAGACAAAAAAAAGTTCTATTAAAACTAAGAGATAGAGACACTCAAAGTGGCCTGTGAGGAAATGAGTAGAAGGCTATCATGGCAAGAAACTTGAGGCAGATGTTCAATCTAGTTACTAGCAGAGTGAGTTTCATAGACCTGCAACGTGCAGTAACCACCATTAGATCTAGGTGATGGAAAGAAATATATGTAGGTCAATTAGATAAGTACATTAAAGCTAATTAGCTTGATTAGATAGATAGATAGATAGATAGATAGATAGATAGATAGATAGATAGATATAGATAGATAGATAGATATAGATAGATAGATAGATAGATAGATAGATATAGATAGATAGATAGATATAGATAGATAGATAGATAGATAGATAGATAGATAGATATAGATAGATAGATAGATAGATAGATAGATAGATAGAGATAGATAGATAGAAAGATAGATAGATAGATAGATAGATAGATAGATAGATAGATAGATAGATAGATAGATAGATATAGATAGATAGATACATGACAAAGTAAGGAAGGAATTGTCATTTAGGTGATTGGGACAAGAAGTAGGTTAGGCAAAAGAAATCTCAAAATATGTCAAGTAATATTTTAGCACTTTTAAAGTATACAATTCAGAAAGACATTTCGAAATTGCAGTGAGTTTATGTTTGCGTTCTTGGTGTGAATGTTTTAAAGCAGTGGTTCCCAAAATGAAGTAAAAAAAATAATAATATGCATTACATGAATTGACTAATCAAAAAAACAACCCTTTTGGTTGAAAAGTTTGATACTAAAATTTCCATATTAAGCTTTTTCAATTAAGGTTTAACATTATATCTTCTCGATTAGATAATGTTTGACTAAGTTAAATTTGGAAAATAATATTATTTATCCTGTCCAATGCATGCTACATTCATTTAATCTTCACAAGAAACACTGAGATTTTAACTTCGCTTTGACAAAATTTAGGTTATCACCTTGTCGCAGCAAATTATCCACATTAAGTTTATGAAAGAAGTCTGTTAAATAGACTATGTCAGCGTCCCGCTTATTTTTTTGGTTTTAAAATTGGATCTTTAGCACCCAAGGATTCAGACAAAATATTGTCACACTATTTAAGCCTTTCGATAACTATCAAACTTCAGTGTGAGGGAGCCATTGATCCAAAAGTTGTTCCTTTTGATTTCTGGAGTCATAACAAAAAAACGAAAAATTTGATAGTAAAAACACAAAAAATTGGGCAAGTTTAACTAGTCCAGCTTTATTTTTTTTTAGAAGTAAGTCATTGCAAGTAATTACATAAGAACCTTTCAGTGTCCTAACTCATCTTACCATTACACCTTTGAACTGTATAGTTGCTTAAAGGAATATTTTTTTCTGATATCAGATATAGGATAGTGTAAAACAGGTTGTAAAACCTCCTCAATGGCTGGCAAAGTCAATTTTCTTTTGCCTACAGTGTGCAGTTTTCTAGAGTTTGATAAAGTAAAATGCCCACAAACCTCTTCTATTTTGTGATGTTTAATCAAACTTTTCTTTTTACTTTGGGTCTATTCTGAACTTGAAGTGATCCAAAGTATTTCAAATCTGAATCTATTTTATCATGTTGGCGTTGTCTCAAATGATGTTCCAGATTTAATGGTTTCATAGCGACATAACTTTAAACTTTATTGCATAAAATGCACAAAAGTATTTGCTTGTTTCTCAAGGACCAAATAAAGCCAAATTTCTTATTACCAACACTGGACTTTCTACTGTTATTTAAGACTCGGCCATGTACAATATTACTTTCATATAGACAAAATTAAGCTATTTAAAAAAAAGATATTAAAATTTCAAAATAAAATCACTCGACTAACAGGGTTACAATTCAAATGATTAACTAAGGCACACATCATAAATGGGAAATAAAATTTAAAGTCTCGACATGCTCAAATGAGATCCACTATCGTAGACCCCCATTTACAGGTCATAGACCCCCAGTTTATTTTTTCACTTCCCTAGACCCCCTGAAAGTCCTCGTAGACCCCTGGGGGTCTATATAGACCACTCTGGGAATCACTGTTTTAAAGCATTTTTATTTTTCAACTTTTTGAAATGATTCTCTCCCTTCTTTAGATTTCACTTATAGTTGAGATAAAATCAAACACGCGATAGCAGCTTGGCTGTCAGTTATCGAGTTTCCCTTCTTGGCTATGATCAAATCAAGTCATACAATGACTCTTGCTTGTTTTTTGGTTGTTGTTTTTTTCCCACATTTTTTTAAAACAAACTAATGTCAGTAATGTGAGATCCTAGAAAGTGGAGCTTCAAGGTGAAGGTCATGCAAGACAGCATCAGAGGAGTTCTGGAGAAGGTGCTGATTGTCCAAAACACTTTGTGCGATATCACCGCTCATTGCAAGATGCTCTCTCTCTCTTTCTTTCTCTCTCTCTCTCTCTCTCTCTCTCTCTCTCTGTGTGTGTGTGTGTAAGAGTGCGGGAGTGTAAACGATTAGATAGGAGTGTTTGTTTTTTATTGCATGTATTTTTATTGAAAAATTTCTATGTCTCAAAATAATTCTGACCAAGAAAATGGTCAATGGAAAGGAGAATACCTTTAGTTTCTGAAGTAGTTGAAGTGAACCTCTTCGCTACTTTGTCGATATTGTTCTGTTCTTTTCCCGAGTCTTTCTCAATGGATTATTCTTCACATTAGTGTTAACCTTCCAATCGTGTAGTGGTTCTATTGAGGTTTTAAATTGACAAACACTTCATTTCTAACATTAACTAAGTAGATTTGCAATTTGAACATGAAATCAAAAGAAGATTGTTAAACGTCCACATACATATATAGCACCTGCAGATATCATGAATTGTACACATATGTTGACCTACAGAGCGTATAAAAAAAAAATTTTCTAGACAAAGTTTTGTCGTCTTTCTCAAGTCTTTACCATTATCTCCTCTGTTGTTTTTTTTTTCCAGAGTCATTGAGACGAATGTTTCTTGAAAGTGGGCTTTAAAATTGGTAACTTTTTTTCCCCTTTAAAACATTGACGCGAACAATTAATATAATTTAATTTTGAAATAAAAATACTTAGGCCTATTTGTTCACGATTTTGTCCGCTTCGAAATGGGGGATAGTTATAATTATTGTTAACATTGTCAAGATCATTGATACGGTAAAAACTATTTCAGTTTCTCTTCAATCTACCTTTTTACCCAATACATTCTGTCCACTCATCTTTGTTGTATCGTAAATATATTTGTTTTTTAAACCGCGTCTTAGAAACAGGTCATGGTTTGTCTGATTAATTTCTTGTGTGATAGACGTTTTATTCTCGCTCTTAAAACGGACTGCGTTCTTCTTCTCGTGTCACGTCCATGACAAAGACGGCAGCATAACTACAACAAAGTAGTACATGGCATAATTACCACCAGTTTAGATGTAAACCTGTTTATCATCAGGACTCTGCGTTTCTAGAGCTCGTCTATTAGCTTCGTTTCTATTCACACAAAGAAGCCCTAGAAGAAGTCTGAGAAGCGCGATGCTAAGACTCCTCTTTCACCCACTCTCTTCTAGTAATGCTGGTTTCTATTGCTTTTTTTTTTTGTCTGGCGTTTTATTTGTTTTCTTTTTTTGTTTCAAACTAGCACAATGCTGACAAACTAGGTCTTCCTCCAACAGTCTCATATTCTACCTACTTTGTTAATACTGACATAGCACAGTAGCTGATTCACAGATAATTAGTAAGGTTAGATTCTTTGGAGTTGGCAGGGCGAAACACTAGATGCTTCATGAAAATTTATTTCTTCTTGGGATCTTTTTTTTTTTTTTTGACTCTGCCAAGTTTCTCAAAGTGAATGAAATTTAAAAGTAATTTCCATGTAAAAAAAATTATCAATAAAAGAATACAAAAATTCATGTGGAATTTGGTTTATTAATATTATCTAAATATATTTCAAATGTAGCAAACAGGGAAAACATTGTTTTTAAATATATATTTTTTTTTAAGATGGCATTATAGAAGTGCATCTTATACAGCAATTATTTTGCTATAAATAACTAATGATTGTTATTTTTAAAAAAAATGTTAAGATGAAAATTGTGAAGACCAAAATTAGTTTTGGTGCACATAATGAAGTGTTTCATAATTGCTCATACGAAAATACATCGGATCCTTGAAAGAAAAATGGTCTTTTAAAAAAAAAAGAATAACATTATATTACTTTTTTTTTTAAAACATTCTTAGAAATATCACAAGTTGATTAATTACCTTGATAAAGTTTTGTTTCTGTTGTGACTTTATTTATCGGGTGATGTGACGATAAAAAATAGTAATATTAGTCATCCAGTTCTGTTTGTAACTGCATAAATTGTTAGCTCTGTCGGCAGTTGTGATATCGACATTTATTGTAACCATGCGTGACATAAATTAAAACATTTCGTAAAGTCAGCAGCATAAATAAAAACGTTTGTCTGGTTTGAAATTCTACGCGGGTCAAAATGATATTGAGAGAACAACAAGCCAAGTATTAAGAATTCCTTTAAAAAAAAAGTTTTATCTATTGGAAAACTGGCAAGTACAAAACTATATCTTTGAATAATAATAAGAAGACTTGTTTTTGAGTCCGAAGATTAAGAAGGAGTGAAGGATTTCCCGTGGCAACCTAACCCCAGCTGTGACCTACATATTTTGCCACACGCAGGGCAGAGAGTTTATTTCCCTTATACGACACCAAATAAAATAATTTAGTATCAATAAACAATTAAATAATTTGTAAACTTTGTAAAATAGATTCCTGTTTTGTTAGGCACCACACGAAATAACTGTTTCAAGTTTCAACTTGATCCGAGAATAAATGTGGGGGAGAAATAATATGTTCAATTATGTAAGGGGACGAAACCCTACATGTTTAGCCGTATGTGAATACTGAAGAATTAATTCTCCTTGTTGTAATCAAGCAGAAAAAATGTATTTCCTTTAATTAATTGACTTATTGTTGTTGTTTGTTTTTAATTGATTGTGGGTGTACGAGAAAGAACGTGTACAAACTTGTTACCAGACAGTCAGAGTGTAAGAGTTTATATGAGCTTTGTAAACATAACAAAAAAATTTGCATTGAGAGTAAAGTAAATAATAAATATCGTGATGATATAAAAAAATATATTTTATTCAGACACACATAAACACAATTTATGTCAATTATTAATACTATAAATTATATTTTTATTATAATAGTTATAAGAGCCCGAACATAAGTAAACTGCCTGTATTACTACTGCAGCAAATGTAACCCAACATGAGTTATCTGCCTGTATTACTACTACAGCAAATGTACCCCATTCTGAAAAAAAAATATGCTATCGCAAACACATCTACCTACATTACATTGAATACATAGAATATAAACATCTAATGGATGTTGGACACACAGACCATATTGTTATAAGGGTCAAACACTTGAAATACAGTGTCAAGTCCTACAAAGAAAACGCCATTAGTCAGCAGTCTACTTGCTACAAATGTTAAATGAGACTGACCCCACTCCAAACTAACACCAGAAATGGGAAAGTAGGGGCTGTGAAGGGGTGATGGGTCAGGCTACGAAAATTGACCAGCAAACACGGCCAAGTCTAATACTAAACAGTGGGGATATCATTCTGCAGAGGTTTGTTGATTCTGCAGGCCCTCAAGGGGCCCTCGCGGGATTGCGTCCCGTTTGTAGAGTAATCAGCCCTGCCCTTGGGGAGTGAGGCTCTCGCTTGTTCGCTAGTCTGTATGTTGACTTGTTTATTCCCTCGTTATGAACATGTTTCCTTCTCTCGGCTTCCTCTCGTCTTGTTGACACTTGATGATACCTGGACATCAAGAGTTGCTTTCCTTGTCAATAGCTGAAGACGATGCGCTTGGAACGGAAAGAAATAGATCTAGAGAAGTGCGTAGTAAAGTCGAGCAAAGCAAAAGTAAAAAACTGGGAAGTTTGACTTCAAACTAAAACACAACTTCCATGACAATCGTTATACGTAATGATTCTTTGAAGATTTCTTTTGAAAGCCTTCAGGATAGAAGACTTCAAAGTAAAGTAGCAATTAAACATAAAACACTGAATCATAATCTTCAAATACAAAAACAAAATCTAATAAAATACTCAGAAAGACACAAAGATAAAGGCACATTCCTCGTTCCATATGCTAGGACAAATTTGTTAAAATGCTCCTTCTTCCCTAGTGCTATAAGAGCATGGAATGGATTGACCTTTCACCTCAAAACACAATGAGATTAAGTTGCCTTTCAACTTCCGTTATGTTTTGAAAGTGTTTTAAGCCCACAATTTTCTTCTGTTTTTTTATACTTTTTCACTCTCTTTTTTTCTCTCACTCTCTTTCTGTCTTTTTCAAGTATGAAAGTCTTTTTTCATTGATTGGCCTGTCCATTCTCTGATATTGTTTTCTCATTGCTTCTTTCGATTGTCCCCCCTTCTAACCTGACCCTGTTTCCTGAAGCCCTGTAGATCTCGTAATCTGGCTGTACAAATTTAGCTTGACAATGGTCAGAATGTCCTCAAGGACCAGGTCATCATTGCGATCCTGTTTTTGCATTTCCTCATTTGTGATTAGTCATTTGAGCCCACAAAAATTTTTTTATTAAAGCGCTAAATAATTTAATTAATACTTCATGATTCTATTATTCTTATAACTAAATTGCAAAATACATAGTAACTATTTCATGTATTACTTTTCACGTATCAGTAACTAGAAAATATTTCCTTAGGGCATGTTCCGTATCAGACGATCTGCACTGTCTCAGAAATTTATTCATTTTTCCGTATTTTCTTGCAAAATCATGTTTAAATTTAAGCTTGGAGTTTCGCAGAAGTAACATGGTATAGGATAGTCTGAGAATCTTTAACAATTCCTGGGTCGAAGTGACTTTATAAAGCCTTACTTTAAGTTTCTAGATTATTGTAGTTTTTATAGGAAACAATCTAGTGCTTTCTTCGCTTGTAATATATTGCAACTGAAAAACAATCGTAGATGTATTTGTAAATTGAAGAT
This sequence comes from Biomphalaria sudanica, assembly GCA_036873155.1. NCBI lineage: Eukaryota > Metazoa > Mollusca > Gastropoda > Planorbidae > Biomphalaria > Biomphalaria sudanica. The sequence continues at coordinate 1,641,170 of JAZGLO010002262.1, read as the reverse complement.
ATAAATTTGGTTGGCTGGGATGGAAATAAACAAATTAAATGTTCAACTTTCTCATGCCATTTTCCGAAAATAAACTACAAAGTCGTTCAAGTAGCAATTCAAATCCACAGCAAACTGTTTGTGTCTGTCCATTTAACTACATTCATCAAGTTATTCGGCGAAGTGTTTAAGGGAAAAAAATCTATTGACACCAAAAGTTGTTTAGTTAGCATTAATTCTAATCACGTACAGCGACATTTGTGAGGCATCGTGAGGCATTGTCAGGCATCGTGACCCCCCTCTAAAATTGCTGTTCTTTCAAGAGGTGAAAAAGAAGTATGCCAGAGTGGAGGGGGAGGAAATCCATAATTTGAGCAGAGCGTGAGAGACACAATGGGGCTCTCGATGGACGCTAGGGCCGACACATGCCACCGTAGCTTTGTACAAATTTAACACTTGAACTTGGTCAGAGACGTTTTCTTTTCTAGGGCTAGTTCGACATTTGATTGACAGATGCAAAGAAAAAAAAATTGAATTTTATATTCTACTGTAGTATTTTTTATTATTTGTGTATGAATATAGCAATTAACCACTGGGCATACGATTCCTTGTTAGTGAGTATTAATAGAAGTAAACACATTAAATATCAAACATGCTATTTTTAAAAACCAAGATTATATCGAGTGAAATTACATCAATTATTTTGAATTAGTCATGTAATTATAGGGAGAGAATAGAAAGAACAGCTTCAGTCTGAATTTACAAGAGTTCATTAAAAAGTTATTGATTATGACTAATTGATCAACTAATTGATTCCTTTCTGATATATTTATGTGCTGACATCGACAATGTGTATTCGTGCAGAGTTTCTACTTGAACTTAGAATGGAAAGTGGGAGAAATGAGGTGCTATAGATTTGGACCCGGACAGACGAAACGTGTGGTTAAAGCTCGGTAAGACCCAGTTTGCACAAAGTGTAGGTACTAATAAAAAACTTAAACGAACAAAACCAAACCTTCCTTTTATTAACACGCTTATTTTCACCTTAAAGACTTATGAATGTTTATTAATAGCAGGACACATTTGTACACGTGCACCTTCTCCCGTGGTGCCATTAGAGCAGGGTACGGGTTGCCTGAATCAGCCAAGAAAACCAATAAAGTTTTTGTCCCTAATTCACATGGAGGACTACATTCACCGACAGATCCGCGTAGGACGTGTTTATGTTCTCTTATGAAGGAACGTCTGTAATTTATAAGAGAAGAAGAGAAGATAATCTTATTAAACTTTATGCATTTACGAAACAAAGTATTTCGGCCAAAGAAGTACTATATAGAAGGCATCACGAGTCCACTTGAACCGAGCACCGCAAGTTCGACAGGCCGGATGTCGCCGCGTGACATGCCAGATTAGGCCTGCGGACAGCAAGTTGAGAATCATTGACAAAGAATGTCTTGACTATTATCTCCAATTATCTTTTACTACTTGACAACTTGACACTTAGGTCCAGGAAGTGATGACTGCAGAAATATAACTTTACCATACACGTAATATAATGGGAATTGTATTCCTTGTCAAATGGTGATATGAGAGAGAGAGAGAGAGAGAGAGAGAGAGAGAGAGAGACGTGGTTAAGAAAGAATGAAAAACGTGGAGAGAGAGAGGAGCGTGAAACAAAACAAATTATTGGTCTCCTCGTATGCATCCTTTATCAAACATACTCAAAGCTGTCATTTGAACAACTCTGTACAGAACAAAAGAACCAACACGAACAGTTCCACTATCAAACATGTTGTTATGTTCACGTGTTGAAACTGTCCATTGGACGAGCACATTTGTAGAACTTTCTTTCAAATTAAGTCCCTTTTTTTTTTTTTTGGTTGTTTCCTTCTTTCGTTTTCTCTCCCCTGTAATTAGCGCAGACATAAAAATCCAGCCAGATGTTTTGGGTCGTGAGGAAACTGCCGCGCTAAAATGAAAATAATGATTTGTGTGTGTGTGTGTAAAAGCTAAAAAACGAAATTAATTCGTCGATAGTGAAAGCCCAATATTGTGAAGAGCATAAAGAGAGCTTATTAGATCCAGCATCCCTCGGTCGCATGGTTGCAGAGGGGTCTGTTGTCAAAGTGGGCTTTCTCGTCCAAACACAAATGCATGCACAGACAAGCGATAGTAGAACTGAATGGCACTTATTGTTTCCCTATGACGTGTCGACAAGCCCCTGACCTTTAGAATGTGGTTTCTAATCATACAGGCCTACAAGACGTTAAAAAGTCTATTTTCTAATCATGTCATGATTTGAGTCTATTTTCTAACCAAGTAGGTCTATTTTTAAGAGTCTATTTCCAAATAATAGAGGCCAACACAATGTAAAAACTATTTTTCTATCATTTAAACATATTTCTTTATTATGTAGGTCAAGAACATGTTCTTTCAGTTATTAAGGCTGCGGTATCGTTTTATCTATTGTCTTTAGTTTTGTCCCTAATATTACTAATATCTTCTCTTAGTGACGTAGCGATGTCACGTGACTGTGTTAACTTTATCAATCTCAGACTCTCATTTGAGCTTAGTAGACTTATAAACTTCAATTTAAAAATGTATATACTAAGTCCAGTGCTTTTTGTTTTATATATTAAAAAAAAACTAGGTGCAGGTACTCAGTGTTGGATTGCCTAACTTTAAACTCCCGGTTCGCACCTCGATGTAAACTAAATCACAACTGCAAAGATACCAAAATGTCTGAAATAGAAATATTTTAGAATTCACCAACATCAATTGTTTTATTTTTACTTTAATAAGCAGTTTCACATTTTATATTTTAACTCTTATTACGGGCAATTTTTTTTATTCAATTTTAACAAATTAATAATAAAATAAATAAATAATAAAATAAATAAATAATAAAATAAATAAATAATAAAATAAATTAATAATATAATAAATTAATAATATAATAAATTAATAATATAATAAATTAATAATATAATAAATTAATAATATAATAAATTAATAATATAATAAATTAATAATATAATAAATTAATAATATAATAAATTAATAATATAATAAATTAATAATATAATAAATTAATAATATAATAAATTAATAATATAATAAATTAATAATAAACGTTAAAATACAACAAAAAAGTAAGAATTTGTCCCCACATTGAAAAAGGTGCCCGGTACGCCGAACCGGTGCGTAGCGCCACAAGAAAAAAAAAAAGCAATGACTAAGTCTGTCAAGTTTTCATCGAGGATTCAAACTGGTGACTTTCAGCACAGAAGCGAAGCGTTTTACACCTAGGCCAAAAGCTATGAGTGTAAAAAATATAATGCCTCTTTCGACTCGTGGGGCTTATATTCCGATAAAAACTGTCCTGGGGAACACACACACAAAAAAACACGGTATGATACTTGGTGTGACATTTATTGTATCATGGCTGCAGTCACCACTGTCCGGTCTCGAGCTGGAAGATCTTGTGGTCAGCGACCAATGTAAAAAAAAAAAAATCGGACGTTTTAAGTTTATTATGACAGTTCTCGTACGGCGGGAACTGTCGACGCCCCCCCCCCCTTTTTTTTTCCTAGGCTTTTTTTCTTGAGTAAATGTGTGGTCGGGGGGGGGGGGGGGGGCAAGGCGACAAGCCGCGCACGAGAGCAAAGGAGAAAGGAGAGAGCAGGGAGATGGGTGGCTAAGACGGAGGGAGGGGGAATGTGGATCGTTGTGAAAGGGGGGGGGTCGAGCGTAAAGATAAATGAAAAGGGATTGTAGGAAGAAAAGGGAGGGGGGGGTGTTCCACGAAGTGAGTCATACTGCTTGATCGTGTATTACTGCCTGGTCCTAGATCTCAAAACATTGTATTACAACTGGGTGCTGGTCTTGTAGTAACACTGCTCTGAATGTTCAAGGCTTGATGATATTGTTTCTTGTTTTGCATCCTGTTTGGATTTTTAATTTTCCTAACGGTAAGTATTATAGACTCTAGTAAAACTAATATTTTAGACATTTGCTTTACCCTTAGACTTAAGGTGATACAAAAGTTCATGGTAACATTAAGTCTTTAACCCCATAGTCTCCATTATTTGTTTACTTTGAGTTCTATATAAAAATGTAGTTTATAAAATAAGTAATAAGGTAACAGACAAGAATAACTGTTGTGCTGTTAGTGGTTTTACTTTTAAGCGTATTTGTGCGCTACTATTAAAAATGCACACACACAGAGAGAGAGAGAGAGAGAGAGAGAGAGAGAGGCTTAAAAACTCTTCATTTAGACGAAATTTAAACTACCCACATTTAAAAACTTTGTTTTCGAAATTTGAGTTTTTTTCTCACGCTCAAGATTTTACATTTTAAATTTATTTATTTACATTTTCCTCCTTCCGGTTGAACTGCGCAAGTCCAATAAAAGACTTTACCAATGTGCGCTTAGTACAAGCAATCTACTCATTAGTTCTGTCTCGTGGTTTATGCCACATTAACATAGCATTAATTAATATACAGAGGGGAGCTAATAATGGTGTTAGTGGGAACAGGAGTCTGTTTTCCTGTTTTTGTTTTTCCTCTACCATCCTTCACACACACACATACAGATAAACACTCACATAGACACGCAATCAATAAGTCAAGTCTTTAATGAATAATGTACTTTAACATTAAACGCATGGCATCTCTGAGAGTCATTTTGTGACCACTATTAACTGCAATGATTTCACGGCTTAATTGCGGTTATGGCTAATAGCCTAATATTCTCAACAGTTATGGTGGATTGGTGGAGTATTGTTCGTTCGTTGAGATCATGTGTCTTGCAGACTTGTTTATATTTTGATAGACACGAACATACTAATGAAATGAACTAATCATTTCTCGACTAGTATTAGTTTTAAGTTTGTATTGAAATAATTGGTTGCGTTACCAACGTTAGATCATGATGTAAGTCTTCTATGCTGACAAATTCAATATATAACTGTTTGTATTTTTAATATTCAAAGCTTGTGGGCTAGATTTCTGGGACCATAAGTTGTCTTTGCACTCACTTGGCGTATGATACATGTGATTTGGCTTTTTTAGTATTTGAGATACAAGCATGACAGACAAATAAAATGGACAGACGCAGACAGTGAGCACAAATACAAAAGTCTCTTATGTGGACTGTTGCGCAATACAGATTCGGTGAATGTGTGTATGTGAGTGTGTTATAGAGAGAAAGAATGAGGCAAAGGGGGGGGGGGGGGGGGTTGAGGTATTCAATCTCTAATGACAATCGCTAATCAGTTCCTTTCATTCAATACAAATAAATACAATCTCCCCATCCCCCCCCCCCTGTCTGTTGTTTTTTTTTTTACGTCTTTTTCATTTCTCAGAGGGCGAGAACATCATTTCAAGATCTTTTTTTCTTTTCTGAACTTTTAATAAAACTGAGTCATGAAATGAAGACCTTGGCCCCTTCAGCTGGGATAAAAATAAATCTGGCTTATGCCTCTGGTTCCTGGGATGTCAAGATCTCTGGCGGCAATGATTAAAATCTCACGCTTCAGTTCAGCTTCCACCTAAAAATAAAAATGTGACAGATTACAAACAATTTTTGTGTCAATATCACATCCACTTAGTCTCTGTGATAAGAGCTGCTCAATGTTTAGGCTAGATGCCTAGATATATTTTCATTTCTATATTTATGATTGCTCTACGTAAAACATGATGGCATCTAATTCTTATATGTTTCAAAATGTAGGTTCTAAAATGGGGCATCCTTTGTAAAGTGTCTAAGTGTCGAGCCTTAACCTAACTTTGACTTTTGACATTTTAGATTATTGTTTAAAATATAAATTTAGATTGGAAAAAAAATAGCCGTTTTCAAAGCTACTATTTTTTTTATCCTTTTATAAAACGATTTAACAGATAAACACAGACACAGACAAGTATGATCCAAACTCTTTTGTATAGAACAAATGGACAGCTAAAACAGCGGAGTTGGACTCTTTCGTGGATTCTTTTTTTCCTTTTTTTTTTTTTTTGCCAGTGGAAGAGGGAAGGGTAGAGAAGTAAGAAGAAGAAGAGTGCGGCTGAATGTTGACTTCACCCCCCACCCTTACAGAATTAAATACCATTATAAGATGGATAGGTGACGAGAGGACATGGAAAAGAAAAAAATTAAATTCAACTCCGTTGTATTGAACCCCTCCATTAACTCTCTCCGTCCGGCAGATGTTTTCTTCTTTGAGTTCAACTCTAATCTGTACTTATTCATAAAAAAATCAGTCCTAATAGACAATGTAAATATATTGATTATATCATAATGCGATAGAATATAGAGCGCAGCAGATAAGATGATGCGTGTTAAAAATCTTTTAATTAAAATTTTACCAAAGACATACTTAGAAAAATGTTGATTTTATTTTGAGATCGATCCATGAATACTATTGTATATATTACACTTGAAATATTTGTAAGAGTCCATGGAAGTTGAGACCGTGCAGACCCCTGGCCCACTGGCTCAAATAAGGCGCACATCGTGTCTAAGACGCTTTCATTCAAAAGTGAATTTGGTCTCGATTTATCACAACTGTTTGTCACCCGAGTGCCCTAACCCCCTATTCTCGGCGAGGACGAAGGCTGAGTACCACGAGGGAGATTATTTCTTTTACCTTGACTGTATTGCTAATGCAGCGAGATGTCTGACAACGGGAAGTAAGGCCATCACCAGAAAAAGCTTTGAAGGAAGTAGTCATCGAAGCAATGAACTTCTCTCTGCGTTGCTTTTTCCGTGAGCATCAAGACTTAGTCTCTCTTTGAACATATTCCCACACACGTTTGAGGCTCCAGAAACATGTCTTGGAAATATGGATAGACTCAAAGAGATAGAAAATGGTAGAGCGGTCGATTAGAATTACAATTTTCATCACCAAAGAATGAACTGTATTCACCCCAAGTAAACTACATTTAAAACGTCTTATTCTGTTACTCATTTTTCTTAATTTACTTAGATCTTCTGATAAGATCATGTAATACCACTATATTGTATATATATATATATATATATTCAGTGAATATACACATACCTGGTCTCATTAACTCCAAGTGATGGGTCTACACTGGCATTCTTCCCAAGACAAAGCCATTCTTTACACCCAGTGTTAGTGAGAGAGACCTCCACAGCTGCTGGTAGTGTTATTGTATGCTGACAAGTTCCTTGTTACAATTACGTGTTTATGTTTTCTTTCTTTGTATCTCACATTCACACTCACCCTCTTTCTCTCTCTCTCTTACACACACACACATACACACACACACCACTAGCTCTCATGGCAACAATTTACTGATTTCAAGAGTATTGAGAAGTAATCCTGATTCTTTTGGCCCAAACTTTTTACTTTCATACTTTTTTTTTCCCTTTCTGTCTAGACATGATCGTATATCAAATAGATTAAATATCCAGCGAGATATTTTGAATGTTGAACTCTCTTTGTTACCACGAGTCAAATATTATAAGGAAATGTTAATAATTGGTTGCTTTTGTGTGTCAGACTTGGGGTGATATGCACCCCCCACTCCCTTTTTCCCAGACATTTGGTAAAAAATGTATGAATATTTTGTATTTATAATGTATGTGGTATCAATAGGCTTTGTAATCATTATATATTTATATCTTTTATTTTTTACAAGGCTTATATCAACTCCCTCTGTCTGTATGTCTGGTAAAAAGTGTGTACATGTTATTTCTCCCACACCCATTCTCGGATCAAGTTGAAACTTTGCACAATTATTCATTGTTATAGAACTAACATGAAGCGAATCTAAAAATTAAACAATTGGTTTATTAATTACTGATAATTAATTATTTTATTTCATACCAACAAGGGTAATTAATCCTTTAGTATTCACAGATACGGCTGAATATGGTAGGTTTCGTCCTCTTAGATAAATTAATACGTTATTCCACAACCATTCTCGGATCAAGTTGAAACTTTAAAACAATTATTATATTGTACCTAACCAAACCAGGAATCAATTTGAAATATTTACTGATTCGTCAATTAATTATTAAAAATTAATTATTTTGTTTAATATCAAGTAAGGGAAATAACTTTTGCATTATTGAGGGATATAGTTTTAAGTGCTAAGTTCTTTCCCTTAAATAAGCTGTTGATTTTAAAGAGGATTTTTTTCTATTTTGCAAGTTTGTCATTGTTGTTTTGTTTTCTCAAATTTAACACAACTAGATATTGGTAGTTTCCCCCAGTGCATTAGCAGAAGTAGTTGTCATGTTATGTTATCAGTCCACATCTGTGTAACTTTTTCCTTTGAAAGTTTAGGAGATAAAGGAGATGCTTTTAACAGGGTTGACGGTGTCAGCACACCTATCACACCAAGAGTACTCGATGGAAATGCGTAAAATAGATGAACAGTAGCTCCTAAAATCCAGAGTTCAAAGAGGTCTTTACAAAAACTCATGTTCAGGACACTCGGCTTCATGATTCCCCAACCTACAGTTTCTTTCGTAACACAACGACCTAAATTATAATGTAGCTATACCACCGCCTCCCACAGTATATAATAATGTAGCGTCACCAAAATCCCCCATAACTTTCAAACTAAGAATGTAGCTTTACCACCGCGTACCACAATACATAATAATGTAGCCTAACCAAAATCTACCATAACTTTCAAACTAAGAATGTAGCTTTACCACCGCTACCAGCAATATAAAATAATGTAGCCTCACCCAAATGTTACACCGTACATAATAGTGCAGCTATACAGCTGGCTGGGAACATTCATTGAATCAAACGTAATTGTGTGGTATAACAGCTGGGAACATTCATTGAATCAAACATAATTGTGTGGTATAACAGCTGGAAACATTCATTGAATCAAACATAATTGTGTGGTATAACAGCTGGGAACATTCATTGAATCAAACATAATAGTGTGGTATAACAGCTGGGAACATTCATTGAATCAAACATAATTGTGTGGTATAACAGCTGGGAACATTCATTGAATGAAACGTAATTGTGTGGTATAACAGCTGGGAACATTCAGTGAATATAACATAATTGTGTGGTACAACAGCTGGGAACATTCAGTGAATCAAAACATAATTGTGTGGTATAACAGCTGGGAACATTCAGTGAATCAAACATAATTGTGTGGTATAACAGCTGGAAACATTCATTGAATCAAACGTAATTGTGTGGTACAACAGCTTGGAACATTCAGTGAATCAAAACATAATTGTGTGGTATAACAGCTGGGAACATTCATTGAATCAAACATAATTGTGTGGTATAACAGCTGGGAACATTCATTGAATCAAATGTAATTGTGTGGTATAACAGCTGGAAACATTCATTGAATCAAACATAATTGTGTGGTATAACAGCTGGGAACATTCATTGAATCAAACATAATAGTGTGGTACAACAGCTGGGAACATTCATTGAATCAAACATAATTGTGTGGTATAACAGCTGGGAACATTCATTGAATGAAACGTAATTGTGTGGTATAACAGCTGGGAACATTCAGTGAATCAAACATAATTGTATGGTACAACAGCTGGGAACATTCAGTGAATCAAAACATAATTGTGTGGTATAACAGCTGGGAACATTCAGTGAATCAAACATAATTGTGTGGTATAACAGCTGGAAACATTCATTGAATCAAACGTAATTGTGTGGTACAACAGCTTGGAACATTCAGTGAATCAAAACATAATTGTGTGGTATAACAGCTGGGAACATTCATTGAATCAAACATAATTGTGTGGTATAACAGCTGGGAACATTCATTGAATCAAATGTAATTGTGTGGTACAACAGCTGGGAACATTCATTGAATCAAACATAATTGTGTGGTATAACAGCTCGGAACATTCAGTGATTCAAACATAATTGTGTGGTATAACAGCTGGGAACATTCAGTGAATCAAACATAATTGTGTGGTATAACAGCTGGGAACATTCAGTGAATCAAACATAATTGTGTGGTATAACAGCTGGGAACATTCAGTGAATCAAAACATAATTGTGTGGAATAACAGCTGGGAACATTTAGTGAATCAAACATAATTGTGTGGTATAACAGCTGGGAACATTCAGTGAATCAAAACATAATTGTGTGGTATAACAGCTGGGAACATTCAGTGAATCAAAACATAATTGTGTGGTATAACAGCTGGGAACATTCAGTGAATCAAAACATAATTGTGTGGTACAACAGCTGGGAACATTCAGTGAATCAAAACATAATTGTGTGGTATAACAGCTGGGAACTTTCAGTGAATCAAAACATAATTGTGTGGTATAAAAGCTGGGAACATTCAGTGAATCAAAACATAATTGTGTGGTACAACAGCTGGGCACATTCAGTGAATCAAAACATAATCGTGTGGTACAACAGCTGGGAACATTCATTGAATCAAACATAATTGTGTGGTATAACAGCTGGGAACATTCATTGAATCAAATGTAATTGTGTGGTACAACAGCTGGGAACATTCATTGAATCAAACATAATTGTGTGGTATAACAGCTCGGAACATTCAGTGATTCAAACATAATTGTGTGGTATAACAGCTGGGAACATTCAGTGAATCAAACATAATTGTGTGGTATAACAGCTGGAAACATTCATTGAATCAAACGTAATTGTGTGGTACAACAGCTTGGAACATTCAGTGAATCAAAACATAATTGTGTGGTATAACAGCTGGGAACATTCATTGAATCAAACATAATTGTGTGGTATAACAGCTGGGAACATTCATTGAATCAAATGTAATTGTGTGGTATAACAGCTGGAAACATTCATTGAATCAAACATAATTGTGTGGTATAACAGCTGGGAACATTCATTGAATCAAACATAATAGTGTGGTACAACAGCTGGGAACATTCATTGAATCAAACATAATTGTGTGGTATAACAGCTGGGAACATTCATTGAATGAAACGTAATTGTGTGGTATAACAGCTGGGAACATTCAGTGAATCAAACATAATTGTGTGGTACAACAGCTGGGAACATTCAGTGAATCAAAACATAATTGTGTGGTATAACAGCTGGGAACATTCAGTGAATCAAACATAATTGTGTGGTATAACAGCTGGAAACATTCATTGAATCAAACGTAATTGTGTGGTACAACAGCTTGGAACATTCAGTGAATCAAAACATAATTGTGTGGTATAACAGCTGGGAACATTCATTGAATCAAACATAATTGTGTGGTATAACAGCTGGGAACATTCATTGAATCAAATGTAATTGTGTGGTACAACAGCTGGGAACATTCATTGAATCAAACATAATTGTGTGGTATAACAGCTCGGAACATTCAGTGATTCAAACATAATTGTGTGGTATAACAGCTGGGAACATTCAGTGAATCAAACATAATTGTGTGGTATAACAGCTGGGAACATTCAGTGAATCAAACATAATTGTGTGGTATAACAGCTGGGAACATTCAGTGAATCAAAACATAATTGTGTGGAATAACAGCTGGGAACATTCAGTGAATCAAACATAATTGTGTGGTATAACAGCTGGGAACATTCAGTGAATCAAAACATAATTGTGTGGTATAACAGCTGGGAACATTCAGTGAATCAAAACATAATTGTGTGGTATAACAGCTGGGAACATTCAGTGAATCAAAACATAATTGTGTGGTACAACAGCTGGGAACATTCAGTGAATCAAAACATAATTGTGTGGTATAACAGCTGTGAACTTTCAGTGAATCAAAACATAATTGTGTGGTATAAAAGCTGGGAACATTCAGTGAATCAAAACATAATTGTGTGGTACAACAGCTGGGAACATTCATTGAATCAAATGTAATTGTGTGGTACAACAGCTGGGAACATTCATTGAATCAAACATAATTGTGTGGTATAACAGCTCGGAACATTCAGTGATTCAAACATAATTGTGTGGTATAACAGCTGGGAACATTCAGTGAATCAAACATAATTGTGTGGTATAACAGCTGGGAACATTCAGTGAATCAAACATAATTGTGTGGTATAACAGCTGGGAACATTCAGTGAATCAAAACATAATTGTGTGGAATAACAGCTGGGAACATTCAGTGAATCAAACATAATTGTGTGGTATAACAGCTGGGAACATTCAGTGAATCAAAACATAATTGTGTGGTATAACAGCTGGGAACATTCAGTGAATCAAAACATAATTGTGTGGTATAACAGCTGGGAACATTCAGTGAATCAAAACATAATTGTGTGGTACAACAGCTGGGAACATTCAGTGAATCAAAACATAATTGTGTGGTATAACAGCTGGGAACTTTCAGTGAATCAAAACATAATTGTGTGGTATAAAAGCTGGGAACATTCAGTGAATCAAAACATAATTGTGTGGTACAACAGCTGGGCACATTCAGTGAATCAAAACATAATCGTGTGGTACAACAGCTGGGAACATTCATTGAATCAAAACATAATTGTATCTCTGTTGTTATCTTGCAATAATTAATCATGATTCTGAGTATCATATTGAACACTTGGTCACAGATGTTAAGATACTTCACACTCGACGTGTCGTTCAAAAACAGACTAGCGCTATACAATGACAGCAAATAATGTTCACTCTATGATGAAATGAAACTATCCAACATTGTCCAAATAAATCTCCACTGAAAGGATCTATGGAGTTAAAAATGTACTACATCTCATTTATCTTCCCTTTTACTTAGGCTTCTGTGTGTGCTAAAGACCTCTGCTGCCATGAACTTTAACTCAAACCCCAAAATTTAACTCAAAAGTGTTCGTTTCAACTAATGGAAGAATGTAGCCACAAAAAAAATCTCGGCTGAGTAAAAAACCAAAGACTGCCTTCCTCTTGACTCTCATATGCATTCGAGAGAAGTAGATAAGTATCATTCCATTCAACAGGCTCCCTACAGAGAACAGCTTATTTGTATTGATGTCAGCCTCAAGAACAACAAACCAGCAACAAGTATAACTCGTGGCAGTAGTCTCCTCATCTCTTTACCATAAGGATTTTTAAATTAGTTTCCTCCCTTTACTTAACAAATATTTTTTATTCTTACTGGTCCACATCCTTTTTTTAGTGCAGTACTTTGTCCAGTTTCTTCAACTGTACAGGGAAATAAATCTCTAGATCTGTGTTTCGTTGTGATAATAAAGTGTCCGGACGATAGGTCAAGTTGAGAATGAGTTGTGTGAGTGAGAGACAGAGACAGAAGTGGTCTACGTATAGATCTGGTATGTCCTCAGCGATACAAGGCAAAAAGTAATAACATTTCTATTTGTATTTTAAGTTGGTATAGAGTCCATAGACCATACAAAGATATGACATCATTAACAATATCTTTATAAACCTGATCCCTTCAACTAAATCAATATCAGTTCCTCACATATTATACAAATGCCTCAAACATCTACTTGTTCTATTCTATATCACGTATCGCACAAAAATGGCCCGAATGTCTTATTAAATAAGATGTGTTTTAGTTTCAGTCTGGAAAGAAAAGTCTAAGAGAAAGGACACATTGATTCCTAAAGTTTTCTCTTATTTTGATCCTAAAGATTTAGGAGACATCCGCAAGAGAAAAAAAAGAATGAAGTTTCTCTGGTGTTTGGGCTACGAATTAAGATTTTGTCTTTTCCGCTGCCTCCTGGTCAGAAGTAGAAGGTCATTTTTGTTTTCTAATATACTTTTTTTTTTTCATTTCTGTGAAACTTGGACTCTCAAAACTCAAGCTCATCGCAATCACTCTTCTACACACACCACACACACATGTGAGGGACACGAACATATTTAACACACAACTCACACATGGGAGGGACATGAACATAGTTGAAAGTCTTAAAGTGGCCGCGAAGAGGACACCAAGGGCAGAAGGCAAAATACCCCCCCCCATAACCCTTTGGACCAGAGAGAAGTAAAGGAAGGTATTGACACTCTAGAGAGGAAGAGCCGGAACTAACAGGCGACCTTACAGGACAGTCTCGTTCATCAAAATAGCACTAGACTAGAACACACAAGAATATTTTTTTTTCTTTTGTTTTCCTCGCCCCCCCCCCTTTTCCCCGAGAAAAATGGTCTTCCCAGTTGTCCAGTATTACATCATAACCTAAAATAGACTTACGAAAATTACTAAATAGACAACTTCTGAAATTTTGTCATGCTATTACTTCTATAATGATTAGTTCACAAATGTGGGAGACGAAAGGTATAGGGCGCATAGTAAAGTAATCAAAGAGCCCTAACATACGTCTCATAGTAAAGTAAGCAAAGAGCCCTAACATACGTCTCATAGTAAAGTAATCAAAGAGCCCTAACATACGTCTCATAGTAAAGTAATCAAAGAGCCCTAACATACGTCTCATAGTAAAGTAATCAAAGAGCCCTAACATACGTCTCATAGTAAAGTAATCAAAGAGCCCTAACATACGTCTCATAGTAAAGTAATCAAAGAGCCCTAACATACGTCTCATAGTAAAGTAAGCAATAAGCTCTAACATAAGTATCACAGTAAAGTAAGCAAAGAGCCCTAACATACGTCTCATAGTAAAGTAAGCAAAGAGCCCTAACATAAGACTCATAGTAAAGTAAGCAAAGAGCCCTAACATACGTCTCATAGTAAAGTAAGCAAAGAGCCCTAACATACGTTTTACAGTAAAGTTAGCAAAGAGCCCTAACACACGTCTTACAGTAAAGTTAGCAAAGAGCCCTAACACACGTCTTACAGTAAAGTTAGCAAAGAGCCCTAACATACGTCTCATAGTAAAGTAAGCAAAGAGCCCTAACATACATCTCATAGTAAAGTAAGCAAAGAGCCCTAACATAAGTCTCATAGTAAAGTAAGCAAAGAGCCCTAACATACATCTCATAGTAAAGTAAGCAAAGAGCCCTAACATAAGTCTCATATTAAAGTAAGCAAAGAGCCCTAACATACGTCTCATAGTAAAGTAAGCAAAGAGCCCTAACATACGTCTTATTGTAAAGTAAGCAAAGAGCCCTAACATACGTCTCATTGTAAAGTAAGCAAAGAGCCCTAACATAAGTCTCATAGTAAAGTAAGCTAAGAGCCCTAAGTAAAGGACGCATAGTAAAGTAAGCAAAGAGCCCTGCAGTAAAGGGCGCATGGTAAAGTAAAACAAAAACCCTAAGTAAAGGGCGCATGGTAAAGTAAAACAAAAACCCTAAGTAAAGGGCGAATGGTAAAGTAAAACAAAAACCCTAAGTAAAGGGCGAATGGTAAAGTAAAACAAAAACCCTAAGCAAAGGGCGAATGGTAAAGTAAAGCAAAAACCCTAAGTAAAGGGCGAATGGTAAAGTAAAACAAAAACCCTAAGTAAAGGGCGAATGGTAAAATAAGACAAGAGCCCTCAAAGATGTTTAAAATACACATTGCGAGAATGTTTTTTTTATGAAAGTAAATGTCTATACTGGTGGAAGGTGGCGATTGATGGAGCAATTCAGCCTAAACAATGCTTTAAGATTAGTGGCTAATCGTTTGAACTGAAACTGGCTGACGTCCCTTCTTTTGTTGAGAAACCTTCTCCGCCCCATCTCCATTGCAACACAATTAGATTCACACACACACACACCCTTAAGACCTCCCCAGCGCCAACACTCGCCATGTTGTATCTACGCCAGACCTCTGCTGTGCCTAAAGGTGCTGTTTCAAATAACTGACGTAGTTGAAAGGTCTGAAGACTAGATGGACTCGCTTCACTGTCAATATTTAGACAAAGAGAAAGGGGGGGAGAGGGTCACGTTTAGACACAGATATTCAGACACAGACTGCGGCATGCTATGCGCTCTTCACATATGACGTCATTTGAAATTTAAACGGGACTGACCTCTGGAGACTCCAAATCTTGTGAGTTTGATTTAAAACCTTAGGAGCGGTGTGAACAGACAAATGTGTGTCTGCGCTTGTTTTATTCTTATCTTACATAATACAGACGTTACTTCAAAAAAGAAGATGATTATTACAAAGCTTAAATTAACTCACTCTGTCTGTCTGTCTTATAAAAGTTTGTGCACATTATTTCTCCCACACCCAATATCGGATAAAGCTGAAATTTTGCACAATTATTTATTGTGCTGACATACAAGTATCAATAAAAAAGATTAGTTCATTAACTTTTGGTAACTATTCTCTTTGTTATCTCGAACAAGGGAAAGAAATTGTACGTGACTGATAAGGTGGTATACGTTTTATACTCTGTAAGTTTGAACCTAACAATAACTATAAATTCTTCTATTTTCATAAGCATCTCCTTAGCACAGTGGTTAGTGTCGAGTTAAAATTCACCAAGATATCATATTATTTCTCCCTCACCTGTTTCCAACTGGGCTAGACCATTGATAAGTGTCAGAACGTAGTGTGAAAGCTCGAAGCATGAAATAGCGCTCAACAAAAAACAAGGTGCTATGAAATATTTGTTATCGCACAGATTAATTTTTGTTAGTGGGGATCTATTACCAATTTAATCACATGACTGATCTAAAGTAATTGATACAACTACACTTCATTAAGGTTTTTTTTAATATATAAGACACATAAAAATAGAGTCTCTACCAAGGCTCGTTGTTCTACCTGTTGTTGACATTTAGAATTTAGGCCACATGTTGTACGTAGGCCGTAATTGTAGATAAAGGGCCCGTCGATTTACGTTCGTCGTCGTGGTGTCTGCTAAACCTGCTTTACTTTTGAAGTGCAGAGTATTTGCTTCAATAAATAGAATCATAAAATTAGTAATATACCATGTCAAAAATGGTTTACAATTTATGATGCACACAATGACGCACAGACTTTGTACAATGACGTCATCGAAGTAGAAAATGAATCATAATTACGTCTGTATTCACGTTGTTCCTCGTTGACAAACGTGATCTCACGAGATTGTTAGTGCTCCTTCTTTCGTCAAATTGCACTGTTGGCCTGTGAGTTGGACATAATCTGTTTTGATGTCTTACAACTGTAATCACACACAATCCCAGGAGTTGATTTAGGCTTAAAGTTAGTTGTTGTTTTTTTCTGCTCGTTCGATATCACACACTTACAAATATGTTGTCAATTATTAGCATTCACGTTCAGATGTTGAAGTTCAGAGCGTCAAATTTAGCGGAAAACAATAGGCTGTGTCAATGTTTCATTTGATTGGACAGTATCAGGTAAAGTGAAATAAAAAACTGTATCTGCATTATAAACAATTTCTATTATTTAATAGAAAAATAGTAAAACATTTTTTAGTTAAATTTCTAATTCATTATAGCTCCACCTATGGCATTTAAAGGGTAAATTATAAAATATATATATATATAAACTAGGTTTATCTAAAAGAGTCAGTTATGTAACAGATGTAGGCTTACAAGATATCATGTTAATAGCAAATAATAAAATTGATTGGCAGACTTTGGAGGAGGTGGCTGAATGCGTCATTGTGATAAAGCACGACAAAATGGAAAGAAGCGCCACCGTTTAAAAAACACAGACTTTCAACATTAAAAGAAACTTCTCAATCAAACTAATATCCACACCGCCAGAGTATATCACCTCTCAATATTCCGCTACCAGCAGTAGTCCCATTATCTTGCTTTGTCAGGTACAAGAAATAATGGTGCAAAATTTCAGCTTTATCCAATATTGGGCGTGTGAGAAATAACGTGTACAAACTTTTTACCAGACAGACAGAGTGAGTTGTTATATATAAAGCTTAGTAAAAGTCCAAGCAGGGAGAGCAATGGTTGAATGTAACTAGTTAAAAACCATGACTCCTCACACAATACGTACCCTCCCGATGGTGTTGCTCCTGTAGCCAAGACTTAGTTTTACTGAACATCTCACTCCTGTCCTCCTACATTTAGCTGGGCCACAAACCGTCTAGGTGAGGCTATTGTTTATCTGGAGTGAGAGATTGGAGAGATAGAAGCACAAGAGAAGATGTTCAACAAAGATAGAGGCCAAACCAAAACAAACCTCGCTGCAGGGGAACAGGGAACAAAGAGGGAACGAAGGAGTCAGTGAAACTCAAGTGAGGAAGTGAGATAGAAGGGAAAAAGAAAGCTGTTGGGTAAGAGTTAGATCCACATGGACCTGGCAACAGAAGTGTACAATGGAAAACCTCGACTCTTTGTCAGCAAAAAAAGGGTGGGACTCTTTCCTTATCTGACCGCAACTGATTTTAACATATTTTTAACCTTGATCTCTGGAACTGAATGATTCATGACGTCCTGTGTGGCCACCCCTTTACTGTTCGAGATTATTTACATGTACTTAAAGTTAGGGAGTGGACACAAAATGGAACATATTTAAGAAGGTCTATGGAACCAAAACTTCTCTACCTGTTTGGTGACGTGTATCACTACGCAAGACAGCAGGGTTTCTTTCTGTCCAAGGCTTTTGCAAGAGAGGATTTGAGCCTCTCAAGCCCTCACTCAAATGGAGTTTAATGTCGATGATGATGAAGAATTAAGAAAAACGTCGAAATATAAAATGTTAAAAGATGCAGATATTGGAAAATGGGATGTCTTTAGAAATCCACACGAAAGTCTGAATAGTTCAGACTAAGGTTTCTCAACATATTTGTGGTCAGAGTTAACCATATTTAGATATAGTATTCTTATGTAAAAGACAATGTCGATGCATAAGAGTAGCAGAATCGTATAAGAGAGACAATAAAAAGAGCTAACTAACTTTATATCTCTTATTTGTTTCTGTCATTTCAATACATTTCTATATTACAGCACTTTGACCATTGGATGGTACACGTTGTCTTCTTCAATTCACACTACAAACAGGAAATAGCCAGTAAACTGTGATACACATATAGTGTACTTGCATTATAGAAGTGTTTACAGTACACGACTAGCGTGCTTGCTATTAATGAACGGAAATGTTTCGAAATGTTTTCAGTCTCAAGTCTAATCAACTTTACTGCTGAATTCTCTTCTGTGCTACCTTTAATTGACCAGTCAAGTTTACTTTAAGAGATTCTGAATTAAAAACTAAACTAGTGTCCAGCCAAATGGAATAATCGTGTCGCTTCTTCAAACATCTTCGCTGCAGGTCAATGTCAGCATTAGTTTTACGACCTGACGTGTCATTCACGTCAACCTGACATGATGTGGTTAACGAGGGAAGTTAAAGGAAGAAGCAGGGGAGATAATGAATTGTGCAATGTATCAATGTATTATAGTTTCTATGTTTCCTTGAGATTATTACTAAGCTTCTATCAACTTACTCTGTCTTGTCTGTCTGTCTGTCTGGCAATTAGTCGCTACACATTTTATCTCCCACACCCTTTATTGGATCAAGTTCAAACTTCACGTGATATCTAATTGGCTTAGACAAGACATGAAACCATAAAAAGTAAACAATTTGTAAATATTTACTGGTAATTGAGTTTATTTTGTGATATGAACGAAGAATTCTAATCATTTAGTATTACTTTGTATGGCTGAGTTTGTTAGGTTTAGTACCCTTAAGTAATTATTAACGCTATTTCTCCCTCACGCATTTTTCAATCAAGTTGATGTTTTAAAAAAAGTATGATATTATAGCTAAGAAAACACGAGACAATTAAAAAAGATACCGAATTAGTCAATTAGTTATTGGTAATTAATTATTATGTTTGGTATCTAAAAAGTGAAACAACTTGTACATTATTGATAGATAAAGTTTTATGGGTGGAGTTATTCCCCTTTAACGTTTGCTTGTTTTAGTAATTAGAATTATATTCAAAGTGTTGGCTATTTATTAAAGCGAGTTACATCCTCTTACCAATCCAAACTAGGGTCACATTTATGAGAAGAAATTCTGGTGAACTAGTAACTTAGTTGCAAGAGAGAGAGGGTGGAGATAGGAAACATAAAGCGTATCGTCTGCAAAATGTTAAGATTTAGAGTTATATTTTCCTTGTTGGATCAAGTATTACTTTTAATTTTATTTGCTAAGCAAACTGGCCAATGCAGACGCACGCTTACCATGTGATGTGTTGATGTCTTCTGTCTTAGAGAAAAGGCATAATTCATTCAGATTTCTCTCTCTGGTTAAATAAAAAAAAATCCAAATCATTGCTCTTATTTATTAAAACATACACACACACACATCATTCATATACATGCACACACATCCAATCTAGACACGGCTAGTGTTTACACAGACAGAGCTAATTCAGACACTCTCGGATAAAAGTAATTAATATACATATTTTAGGATTAAATTTGCATGTGAATGCGTTTTTTTTTAATAGATTTAATTTTTTATTTCTTCATGAATTTGCTTTTTAGCAGCATCCGTAAGGGGAAAAGTTTTATGTAGTCTGTCTGTCTGTCCTCCTGTCACGTTTAGAAGCTAGAACAAGAATTGAACATTTGATTTCATGATAGTTTGAAATTTGTAGTTTTGGTGTCACAGCTACTTTATATCTTCTGAAAGCCAATCGTTTTTTTATATTAGATATGTAATGACTTTTAAAAAAAACTATTTGTTGTGCATACCAATTACCATTTTTAAAACTACTGACAGCAGTCTGAGAAAAAGCAATATTTAGGAACGTGAAGTACTGGATGTTATAATCTTTGGACTCGAAGACAAGCCTTATTTTTAATAGTTAGAAAGTGCATGTACGGTATATATGGTTTTGTTATTTTCTAAAATAACGATAAAACTGTATATATTACCAATTTAAGAGTTTTTTTTTTTTTTAAATACAAGCTACTAATAATTTGTTGTACAAAATAAAGAATGTATTGTGTATGTGTGAGATGTGTATGTGTGAGATGTGTATGTGTGAGATGTGATCTATAGAGCAGACGATGTAACGGTCATCTGTTGTTGTTTTTTTTGTGGCCCACTGTTACCGAAATATATGATTAATTCAAATATATATTTAAATAAGATTTAATACGCTGTGTTTGGTGTGATTTAGCACATACACAACAATGACAAAACCTTAGTTCAGCAAAGTATCACGGACACAAGGGAGTGACAAGTAACGTCTGTAGTATCTAAGATAAGATAAGATAAACAACTAGCAGATACACAACAATGACAAAACCTTAGTTCAGCAAAGTATCACGGACACAAGGGAGTGACAAGTAACGTCTGTAGTATCTAAGATAAGATAAGATAAACAACTAGCAGATACACAACAATGACAAAACCTTAGTTCAGCAAAGTATCACGGACACAAGGGAGTGACAAGTAACGTCTGTAGTATCTAAGATAAGATAAGATAAACAACTAGCAGATACACAACAATGACAAAACCTTAGTTCAGCAAAGTATCACGGACACAAGGGAGTGACAAGTAACGTCTGTAGTATCTAAGATAAGATAAAATAAACTACTAGCAGATACACAACAATGACAAAACCTTAGTTCAGCAAAGTATCACGGACACAAGGGAGTGACAAGTAACGTCTGTAGTATCTAAGATAAGATAAGATAAACAACTAGCAGATACACAACAATGACAAAACCTTAGTTCAGCAAAGTATCACGGACACAAGGGAGTGACAAGTAACGTCTGTAGTATCTAAGATAAGATAAGATAAACAACTAGCAGATTACGGTTCAATACTATAAAAAAACGAACTGACAGTGAACACTCTACTCTATGGAAGACTCTAGTTTTACCTTAAAATATTGAATGAGTAAAGAGATTTTAAAAAAAGATAATTTGCTTTACGATTCTGTCTTAATCTTTAGAGATTATTTTGAAAACCTTGGCTTTAACCCTCACCCATGAAGTAACTGTCTGAAACAGGTGTTTATCATTTAGCCAACGAGCTAACTTGTGATCAATGCTGAATTTTAAAAAAAAAAGACTGCTAGACCCCACACAGTCTACTAAATGTCCTAATCTCTGTAAAGAATTGAACATCAAAGCAGTGAGTTGATTAGTTGAACATATTACCTCGTGTTGTTGTCACAGGTTGTTGGGAATTATAGCTCACACACGGACACAGAGGCACACACACACATAGTCTCAAAAACTTGTCTGGAGTGGATTACAAATGTTATTTTAACACAAATCAATACTTCTGTGGGTTTTTTTTGTGTTCAATTTTCACAAAAGGAAAGAATTTTTACTCGATAAAACCAGAATGAAGCCATTTCTAAAATGAGCAAGTCTTGTTAACAAAGAAATTATCAATACTAGAGCCCTTGAAAATTCACAATTATATTTTATAACATCAACACATATGTAGGTCATATAAACAAACTTTTATGGCGAAAACAAAACAACAAAATCATATTAAGCCAAAATTTAAACAAATATTTAAAAAAATAGATTTAACCCAATACAAACCTTTTTTTTTTATTTTTGCCTTAGAATTGATCCCCTTAGCAGTGACATGCAATCATGGGGCTCATAGCTAATAAGGTCCCACAGGGGCCATCGATTAAATCATTGATTAACATGCATGACTAGATTAACTTAGGGACACGGATAGGACGCAATCATCTTCTTTTTGAAGTAACGTCTGTATTATATAAGATAAGATAAAAAAGAAAGTTACTTATCACATTAAAAGTCTTTACTGAATTGAATGTCATGACGCCATTAGACCGTACTGTTCAAAGGCGGTACAATGGAAGTGCAGGATCACTTCATTCGCTTTTTGTCACGCTCAACCTTCGAGAAGGTATCATTGTATTCTTGAACTCTGTTACGCCACTACCTTCGTGGAGGTATCATTGTATTCTTGAACTCTGTTACGCCACTACCTTCGTGGAGGTATCATTGTATTCTTGAACTCTGTTACGCCACTACCTTCGAGGAGGTATCATTGTATTCTTGAACTCTGTTACGCCACTACCTTCGAGGAGGTATCATTGTATTCTTGAACTCTGTTACGCCACTACCTTCGTGGAGGTATCATTGTATTCTTGAACTCTGTTACGTCACTACCTTCGTGGAGGTATCATTGTATTCTTGAACTCTGTTACGCCACTACCTTCGTGGAGGTATCATTGTATTCTTGAACTCTGTTACGTCACTACCTTCGTGGAGGTATCATTGTATTCTTGAACTCTGTTACGCCACTACCTTCGTGGAGGTATCATTGTATTCTTGATTTCTGTTACGCCACTACCTTCGTGAGGGTATCATCGTATTCTTGAACTCTGTTACGTCACTACCTTCGAGGAGGCATCATTGTATTCTTGAACTCTGTTACGTCACTACCTTCGAGGAGGTATCATTGTATTCTTAACTCTGTTACGTCACTACCTTCGAGGAGGTATCATTGTATTCTTGAACTCTGTTACGCCACTACCTTCGTGGAGGTATCATTGTATTCTTGAACTCTGTTACGCCACTACCTTACTATCAGATACATCAGATCAATATAACCTGCTTTAGGAAGACCAAACACTGTCAGATCTAAATTTAATTCGTTGACAGTCGCATCACGTCTGCTGGATTGATATTTTCTTTTCCTGCCAGTCACGGGAACAGAAGACTATTGTACTTCCCGCTGTTCTCCCGCACCGCTACCCGCCCTCCTCCGGTTGTAAATCCATTACGTCGTGAGGCTAAGACAAATCTGTATTATTTTTTTAGCCAAGATATTGGCTGAAGTCTTTCGCTCAGTAAGAGGTTATCAGTCAGAGCTAGAGAGATGCAAATGTGCAAGGAGATTACCGTCATACATATTCGCATTGCCTTCACTAACACACTGGATCCAGGTGACTGCAGTCTTCTCGATTTCGACATTTGTATTTTGTCAGTGGGAAAAAAAACATGCACACAAATCAATTACGGATTAACAGGTCATCGTGAGCTCCGCTCGACCCATATGTTATCACTTCTCTTAGTACTCGTTGGTATAATAATACTAATGGCAATGTCTTCGATTCCGAAGCTCGTACACCGAACCAAATGGACATCTATAACTCTGTCAGGCATAGAAACTTTGTAGTTTCAATGTCTTGTTAACGGAATATTCTATTGTTTTTTTGTAGATGTAGATCTAGATTTGTTTCAAATACTGCATATTAAATGTAGCATATTTTCTTATTCCTTTATTTCTCAGATGAACCAAACAACTTCCCTTTAGGAGTCCAAAAGGAAACGAGAATACTTAATAACAAGGTAAGAATTCAAAGACAGAATATTTACAAACTTAGTGTGTATTATGTACATATATCTGTGTAGATTTATTCTATGTGTATGTGTCTGAGTTCTATGTCTAGTTTTCAAAGTTTCTATTGCTGAATAGAATGCAGCAAGAAGAGCAACACTAACCATTTCTGATGCACGTTCTGGGTTAATAAATAACCTTTAACCTTTTTCAACATGTTTATGTAGCCAAACAAGCCCCATGATTAAAAGCGCGCCATTGATATTTTTCATCAAATACAGATGTTGTCGCTTAAGCAAAATGAGAGAAATTCACAGGTCAGATCTGATTGAAGTCTGCTTATAAGTGTTTCTTGGAACCCGGTTGTATACGCTCCATGACAGTCAGTTTGTGTGCCTCCAAAGTGCCGTTTTCTTTGTGCCCAGTTGAGACATGTTGTATGTGTCCAGTGGAGTCATGTTGTATGTGTCCAATTGAGTCATGTTGTATGTGTCCAGTGGAGTCATGTTGTATATGTTTAGTAGAGTCATGTTGTATATGTCCAGTAGAGTCATGTTGTATGTGTCCAGTAGAGTCATGTTATATGTGTTCAATTGAGTCATGTTGTATGCGTTCAATTAGTCATGTTGTATGTGTCCTACGGAGTCCTTTTTATACGCTTTTTGGAGTGTAGTTTGGGTCAGGTTTTAGGTAAATATGAGAGTTAAATCATGTATGCATTAATGTAGGCCTATGTTTCTCTTTCTTCTCACGATGAGCTGATAGAAGACAGTAATTCATCTCTACTGTCTTCAATTTATTGATAAAAATAAAGCATTTTCTTCATTGCTGCAATAGTAACATAGAGAGGACATCTCTAAAGTTTAAGAGATTTTGGTTTCAAGTCTCTGGTTTAACGTCTGAAGCAACCCACGAAATGTCATTTAATCAGATAGTTCTTCCTAAACTTCGATCTCTCCTGGTTTGAGTCTAAGGTCAAACTAATCATTCTCTAGTATCCTTGTTGACTTTCTTGCTTAGAAAGTCTGTCGTCTTTGGGATCAATTTGTACTCTACAACTTTTAATCAGTCCAAACCTTTCGAAACTACGTCACTGTGGCGGAGTCTTGTTAAAAGCTAGGAATGAGTTACACGGTGAGTTATATATACAGTGAGTTCATACAATGACTTATACAGTGACACATACAATGACTTATACAGTGACACATACAATGACTTATACAATGACTTATACAATGACTTGTACAATGACTTGTACAATGAGCTATACAAAGACGGAGAAATAGAAACAATAAGAAAAACAAAACGCTTGACAATTGTTTCAAGTCCATAAGAAGTCAGAAGTACCCAATGGGTTATGTAGAAGTGCCATTTGAGGCTGGGTAAGATGTGATGTGTAAGATGCCATGTGTAATATTTGATGTGTAAGATGTGTTGTGTAAGATGTGAAGTGTTAGATGTGATGTGTAAGATGTTTTGTGTAAGATGTGATGTGTAAGATGTGATGTGTTACATCTTATCTATCTTATATAATACAGACGTTACTTCAAAAAAAGAAGATGATTACGCCCTACGCGTCATGCATCTAGTCGTGCATGTTAATGACTTAAATTCTGCCAAGTCACTGGTTTTCCTGGCTGGCTCAGGCAACCCATTTCATGCTCTAATAACACTAGTGAAGAAGGGACGTTTGTACAAATGTGTCCTACCATATGGTTATATGTGATGTGTAAAAAGTGATTTGAGAGATGTGCTGATAACAACTTATAATAAATAATAACAAATAATCACATATCAGATTTACTACTTTTTATGCCAAACATTTTAAAACGTATAGTTTTTTTAAGACTGTTTTTGCACAGAAATCAACGTTGTGGTAAACATATATCAGATTCTCTTGACATTCCGTTTCGTCTCTCGGTCTCTCAGCAATACCCAGTCCTAATGTAATCTTCACATGCATGTTTTATCAGCCTAACATCGTATTCCTGACCGTTTCCCACACAACAAATATTCAATTTAGCTTTAAACGATACAAGAAAAATTGGAAAAAAATGGAGAACACGAGAGATACCAGGGCATAAAATGGATTTCATGGCACCAGTCTGAAGTGCCAGTACAATCAAAATGTATGGGAATGTGTGAGTGATATCTACTGGAGTATACATAATGTAAAGTATTGGAGTGTTATGATATACAACTATATCTTAAAAGAGAGCCCGGCATAGTTAGAGCAAAGAGAAATACCAACAACCCCGTTTAACCATGTTTTCATTACTCTTTATGAAATACAATAAACATAAAGAAATGGTAAATTGTTACAATTGCTCTTGTTCCGTGTGGTCTCGAGATGAATCAAGTACTTACATTATTAAGTAATTATCTAGTACAATACTAACTTCATATGCACGTTAGCCTGTTGTTTATCATTTGAGTTTTCTCCCCTGGGCTTCTTTTTTTATTATTATTACAAGTTCCTCTACCGAAAGACATTTTGAGTCTATCTGTTAAGCAGAAAATGGCTTTTTTTAATTTTTATTATTTATTATTTATTTTTTTGACTATTCAATTCTGAAAGTTTACATCTTTAAATGTTTGAATAATGTCCAAATCACAAAGTAACCTTTAGGCCTACCTGAAACACTTTCTAATAAGTGATCACGTTCTCGAGGCTATTCATGAAGGTATTCAGCGGCCTTACCTCATTAAATACTCTTTTGTTTTTTACAAATCTGAGGCCCTGATTAAATAATATACAGTACTCATATCTGAACGTCTGTGTTGACTCACAATAGAATGGGTTAAGAGTTGATTTGTCTAATATTAAGATTTTACTTGGAATTAGAAAGTAGTTTTAAAAACAAAATATGTGGCCTGCACTAATATGTCCCAAAAAGTTGTTCTCGCTTGCTCTAGAAAGGATTGATTCCACTGTTACCAAGACAATGCCTCGTAAATAACTCAGCCATGATGGCAATACGTATCCACACTGTCCAAGATAGAAGGCATTATATTTGTAAAGACCAGAACATCCCTCTTACATTCGGTTCTATCACATCTCAATCTCATGTCTATCCAGCCAACTTAGTCTCACTTTTCAAGTCCTCCTTATTCTCTCCCCCCCCCCCATGAGTGCAATGTACCGGCCTGTACTGTCTCTCTGTCTCTCTTTCTTTCTCTCTCTGTCTCTCTCTCTCTCTCTCTCTGGGTGAGTTTCAAGATGGATTCCCTCGGATGAATTCAGTTTCCGAATTACCATACGATAAGTACAATGCCAGTGCTGTCATCATCCTGGGACCCTGGCCCTGACATAATTAGGACACATCGGATCCGAGACTCGAGCCCACGAGTAATTAGGAAACATTCAAAGGACCCGTTGTTTCTGGTGGGTCACTTCAGATACATCTTGTGCTAACTTGCGTTTTTTTTAGAGCTAGGTCAAGGTTCTCTACACTTCCGGTATTTTTTAGTTGGCCAGATTATCACGTGGCGGTTCTTGAGGCAATAAAACTAAATTATTTGAATGATGATGTTAACATTTCATTCTTCGAGTTTTCCTGTATATGTGTGTATATATCTGTGTGCATGTATGTGTATGCTTATTTGTCTACTTAGTATTTCGAAACACGAGACATGACAGATCTGAAATTCACTTTAAAAGCTATTGAAGGACAACACATCTGCCCACTTCGGGTGTCACATTCCCGCAAACGTTACTTTCTAAAATGTTAAGAATTAAACGCTTCAAATTACGCGTTTTATTATTTAATTATTATTATTATTATATCTTTAGATTAAAGGATCTGGAGACACACTATACTTCAGCCCTAAATGGTATAACGAAATGTGTGCTCTAAAGTGTGTTCTGTGTTGCTAGAGGTGGCTTGCTAGCATTTAGGATTTATTGGAGATGTGTGCATTTGTTTTCAACTTTGCTTTGAAATCCCACGACTATCAGGCGTATGCTAATGAGCCATATCTTTTTGTCTCTATAAGTATCACTCCATATTAATGTGATAAAATAGATAAGTAAAACAAAACACGCTCTGTCACCAGTTATCACCTGAAGCAACCTTGAAGCTTCATGTTATGTCTTCGAATGTGTCTATAAAGTAAAAAAAATATTTTAAAATCTATGTGGCTTATAATGAAAATGTAATCTGTTTCTTTAGCAACGACCAACCGCCTGACTTTTCCCAAACTAATGTCACCAATGGATGGACTCGAGCACCCTTAAAGTTCCAAAATTCCAATACCCAGTCTCCATCGACATTCGAACAAGATATGCCGCGATTCGGAAGACATGCGCCTTACCACTCAGACACACCGTCCCTAATTTGTCTATAAAGGGTCAAATTTCTTTTTATTCAGAGGCACATGTACTACTTATGACTACGTGAGAGTTTTTTTATTTCAGTTTAAATTTCAAGATTCGTTATCGTTGGAAGGTTACTTCTGTCCATTGAAATAGAGATGTCTCTCTACTGGCCTGATTATAAGACTATCTCTTCAATGTACATAGTAATATGCTATAGGAATGCTGTGCAAAATGTCAAGCAGAAGTTGCATCGCTAATAATATCAGATAAAAATGCCCCCGAGAATTCTTCCATAAATGTTGTCTTCTTTGATTAATACCAGATGTTGTCCCTTGGTTGAGAACGACTCTTATGTCAGCCGCATAGAGCTGGATGCAAGTGACCATAATAACCTAACCGAGCTTCTGTTAGGTTTTAAGGGTATTATGGGACTTTATATTATTTACAATTTACATTATTAAAGAAAAACAGAATACCACTGTTTAATGCTAGGATAGTACCGGTATATCATTTTTAATAATTAAGTAAATATATTCATGTTTGCTGCTGTTGGGAATGAATGGAATACGTTCAAGGATAGTTAACTCAAAACAAACAAGTTTATTTCCTCAAAAAGATTTCAAGATATTTAGAAGTTGGTACCAGATTCATCCGTTACATTGCCTTATAGTAGTTACAGTAATGTACTTGTCAGTTCCACAAGACTCTTTCGAGACGAGAGTTTTATAAAAGACAAACCAAACAAAAACTAAAATTCTTTCGGTTTTAAAATAACTTCGACCATTCTGGTTGCCTCTTTAGGCATAGGCGAACTAGGCAACAGCCTTGGGCTTCAAATTGGTGGGGGCCTCGTACAGGACTAAAAAATAAATTTGAGAAACAAAATGCGAAACTTGGATCAGATTTCAAACCTATTAGAGAACTAGGACTCCATGTTGATACGTCTCTCTCTCTCTCTAATACGGAAATTGCGATATACGAGTTTCGGTTATTTGTCGGTTTAAATATAGACAGGCAGGTTTTTTAATAAATTGCGTAATTTTATTTTTTCGTTGATTTTTTAAATTTTTATTTCATTTAGGGCCTAATGTTATCCGAGGCGGGCCGTGCTGGTTGACCACCCTGGTAGAACACCCTCGGCAAATAATCGAACCATTTGTGAAAAATAATTTTAAAATGAAGTCAGTTGTTGCTAAAACTTTGCTACAAACTAAAAACGAAATTGTAAACAGGCTTATCCAACCAGACCATCAGAAACCAATCATTACAATCACAATTTCTGTGAAGTTTCTTAGAAAGTTTAAAGCCAAATGTTTTTTTAAAAATACAACTAGCTTTTGATTCTTTTTTTTTCGTTGAATCATTTTGAGTTGACGTCATCTTTTGATTTAGCTGTTTGATTCGAAATTTATATTTTTGGCATCAAGGCGAGAAATTATTCTACATTCCATTAAGTCCAAACCAATTTTATCTAAGGCTTTACGTGATTTCTTTCTGCATATCTGTGTCTAGACATCAAACTCTCTTTCTTACTCGCTTTCTCTATATCTATCAATCTATCTTTCTCTTTATCTCTTTCTCTTTATCTCCCACACACGCACTGTAGTGTTTCCTTTTTTCTGTCTTTAGGAATTAAGATATAAAGTAAACAATCTATCTGTGAACATATGGGTCTAGCTAGTTTCACAATCTGTGAACATACGGGTCTAGCTAATTTAGATTAGTTTCTTGTGTTTGATTGTGTCCGTTAGGGTTAATTATTTACTCAAATATCCCTTTAGCCAACCCGACACAATCAAAGCTCCGTATAACCAAACAGTAACTCAAAATCAGAACTAATTCGATGATCTATATTCTAAAAATATTCCACAATAGTAGTGGATTTAAATTTTCAGTCTCAATTAACAATACTTGATACAATTTGAAGTGTTGTTTGTTTGTTTTTTATTTGAAGTGGGTTTGTTGTATTTCTTCTATACAAATTTGGAGGCGCAGCGGCTGAGCGGTTAAGCTTTTGGCTTCCGAACCGGGGGTACCGGGTTCGAATCCTGGTGAAGACTGGGATTTTTAATTTCGAGATCTTTGGGCGCCTCTGAGTCCACCCAGCTCCAATGGGTACCTGACATTATTTGGGGAAAAGTAAAGGCGGTTGGTCGTTGTGCAGGCCACATGACACTCTTGTTAACCGTAGGCCACAGAAACAGATGAGCTTTACATCATCTGCCATATAGGGAAACTTTACTACTTTTACTACTTATACAGATTTGGTTATGCAATGCTAACCAAACTCAAATATCTAAGAATCAGAATCATATTTTATTTGAAGTGGGTTTGTTTTATCTTTCCCTCAACCTACCCTATATGCACCTCTAAACAAACCAAAATAACTAACAATAATAATCACATAATGCACATAGAGATCCATAAGGCGATGGCAAAAGCCGCATGACTCTAAAAGGAGGTTGGTTTTTTGTTTTAAAGGGGGATGGTTGCACTTCCTTTTCCTCCTCAAATCTTGTTTCTGGACTTCTGTAATTGGTTACTTGGCTATCTTACAATAAACAATGCCCGACAGGCGCCATAATGAACAATAGAGGAGCCACTGCGCTTATTGAGAGGCCTCTGTTACTCTGCTCAGCAGGAAGCCTCGCTTACATGACAGTATTCTAAAGGCTAAGAAAACAAAGTGTCTGTTTGCCTGGTGATAGGCCCACCATCTTGTAGTGGTTTGCCTTGAAGTCACGTGGTCATACTTCTTACATCTGGAGTCCGCACACTCACACACACTCACTCACAAACACACACCTGTGTGTTTATAACCACAATGATGTGTGTTCATATACCGTTAGACACATTGTTTAGTAACTCGGCTTCTAGATCTTCAAATGATTCATTAAATGATCACTTCATATCGTGACTACATTTAAAGTTTGGGCATGTTTAGTTTGAGACCTGTCACATCTATTTATAGATGATCAGTTTTTTCTCTTCTCTGTCACTTATTCTCTTACTCACTTTCTCTTTTCTTCTCTCTTCTCATTCTCTGTATAGTCTAATTCCAATCTTTCGATGATTCACAGGCCTACATTTCATTTTCTTTGGTTTTCAATTTAGTTTTTAATTAGTCTGAAAATCGAAGCAATCATTATATTTAAAACTTTAATCAGATAATTCCAAGAATGTTTATTTCTAATTGCGTCTTTTTAATGATCAAGTTACTAGTTACAGAGTTCATTAATAATAATTTTACACTATAATAATAATAACAATAATAATGCTATTCATAATTCATGGGTACAGCAAGGAATTTTGTTTGCCTTTAACGAAATTCCAGTAGCAGAGAATGAAATATTTAATTCATTTTTACAATAATAATAATATCTATATTATCCTTGAGAAAATGTGTCTTACAATGTGTGCATTAAATGTAACAAAACATTATAGAGGATAGAAAGCATTAAAAAAATATGATCATAACAGTTTTACCCAAACATGACGTATGAAGCTTACATCGGAAAGTTGGATTGGATTGAATGATGTAATATAAATGCTACATACCCTACGAGACTTAATTTTAACTGATACGTTGTATTCTAAGAATCTTCCTATTTCTGGAATGTCATCATTAATATTGTGGACATACTAATTAGATCCCTACTATTATAATTATTACTATATTTTTGTCAATCTAATTCCATTCTTTTACTGGTAGATATACAAGTTTGAAAAAAAAAAGAAAAATACTTTAATCAAGTTTCTAAAACCATAGCTTTGCACTGATGATAGCATAGAGTTCTGGCTAACCCTCACAAAAACGCCTCCCTCGGTAACTAGGTTATCGAAGGGAGGTAAGACGAGTATCGCATGTTATCTCCCTTGTTGGCATGTAAAGCGAAGTAACTATTAAAAACGTGAGCTCCATGCAGCATTAGTAGGAGTGTTCCTGGAGTTATCTTTTATATTGTTCTAATGTCGTTAATAACGAGATCTAGACTTCATTTCCGCTTTGGTAAAAAAGTTTTATTATGACAAGTAGGCCTCTGTTGTATCTCATATCTGGCTTTTAGTTAAATAAACAATTAATCACAGTCACGTGGATTCTCCGTGGGTTTTTGAAATTTCTGGGATTTATTATCAGTTTCCAGTGATTTTATTTTTCAAAATCACTATGTAATTCTTATATTATATAAAAAAACCTCAAAACGTTTAAAAGTTTATTAAATACACTCTACGACTCATGGATTTCTAGAGCATGTACAGTTGTTAATCACGTCATTAAAATTCCTTTACAGGACTTCTCAATCTTTACAGGACTTCTCAATCTTTACAGGACAGAGGATTTGTAAAAAAGGGGTAAGTGCATACTCAAGATGACATAAAGATATCTGCTAAATATATCCCCACTCATGGAAAAACTTCTATAGGAGATATATTCTGCCAATGTCATGTAACAGACATAAAGAGGTTATCTCTAAAACTATAGTCTGAGTTTAGCTTATAATCAGCTAGACATGGCAAAGCATAAGTTCCCACACACGACGAACGTAGGATGTTATCGTATTTCAGATTGTTGATTTCATAAATGACTTATTTTACGTGGAGCTTTGAAGAGGTCCTGGAGTTCTAAGGATATCCACACGAGCTCCTTCGTGGAAGACGGAATCGATGGGGAGAATTAACTAAATGATCGCTCTTCGTGTCGTAAAGTCGTCAGTGTCGGTGCGGCTGCAAGGCAAAAAAGGTTAGCCAACATGAAATAAAAGATAAGGCAACAAAGCAGAGATCAGACCCCCACAGCCGTCTTCGAGTTTACGAGATATGAGATTGTGCTCATCTCGACCGACCTGATGAAACTTTAATAAAACTCTTTGTCATTTTGTGCTCTGCAATTTTTGTTGAAAGTTTATATATAATATTTGAATAATTAAACATGATTTTTTTTAAATTGTCAAAGATAAGCCCGAATTACTATTTTAAAAAAAAAAAAAACACAAAACAACATGGAAAGTAAAATAAAATTTAAAAAAAAGAATTAATATATTTGGAAATTCTAACAATCTGTACGAAACCCAATATTTCTGCCTCCATAGCAAATATTGAAGTCCACGCCACTGCAGAAACGGCTGTCATAAGAAAGCATCAGCTGTAGAATTAGATTGTAATAAAACATGGCAGCGACAGACATTGACTGTTGGCTCTGGCGCAGGCTAGATAACATCTCCCAGTTTGCGCTTTTGCTTTTTTAGATTCAGTTCCCAGAAATTTCTTGGCCCGGGCTTCTCTTTTAGCCGCGATAAATTTAGCGATAACAGTAATTAAGAATGCATTATATCCTTAGAGATTGTAACTTATGGGGGTTGATCGTATTTTTGAAGCAAAGATTCCGCCCATTATTGTCTATCACAGCTGGGTAGCTTGATTTATTTTTAAGTTCTTTTTGAGTATTTTTTCGTTGAAGAGATGAATAAAGTTAACTCTCTCCCTCCTCTCTTTTTTCTCCCTCTTTCCCTTCTCTTTCCCTTCTCTTTCCCTTCTCTTTCCCTTCTCTTTTCCTTCTCTTTCCCTTCTCTTTCCCTTCTCTTTCCCCTCTTGTGAAAAACAAAATGAACACTGCTTTGAATGTTCTGAGCAGACTACATAGATCTAGGTAGCCAGGCGGTGATTCTATTAACTTTATTATTGTATTTTGCTTGCATTGGCTGGCATTTAATTGAATTATCGACAATTAACCTGGTTGTATGGGGCAAGGGAAATAATAGCTTCTTTGCTGCTGTCTGTTCCCTGTTAAATATCTCTGTTTCTCAATTAGATATAATCCAATGTTTTTCTTTGAGGCCACATGTTTGATATATCATAAACTCATTAAAATCACACATTTTAAAAAAAATCTATATATTATTTACAGTGTAAGTTGAAAACTTGAATGCCATTTTTTAATGCAAGGTAGGCTCATATTTAATTCGATAATTAATATTTTTTTAAGCAATACGAAACAAATTATGTATTACATCTATTTGATTTATTTCAATCCCAATTTCCCGGGATGATGAAGCTGCACAGGTCCGGTGCCAAATGGACTCGACTAGCTCTGGCATAACCTACCCCCCCCCCCCTCAGGCAGAGTAGCCTGATCTAGACACATAAAAATACAGTTTAGAATTGAAAATAAAAAAATAACAATCAGAACCTTTGCTTGCTTACCAGCTAGTTTGAACAGTGAATTAATGGGATGAATTCTCGATGGTTATGAATAGACTTGAAATCGTTGTACCCATAGTCTGAATCAGTGGTTCCCAAACTTGTTCTTTAACGGAACACTTCGCACATTCTGAGTATTTAGCGAAACAAAGGTTTATTCACGTGGTGGCTTCTAACGGCATACTAGTTACTTATTCTAGTAGTTCGTGGAACACCTATTTAGGCCCTAGTGGTTTGGGAAACACTGGTTTAAATCTAAATTACGGTTTCTAGCTTCTAAATATATTAAAATCAAATATAGACACTGGCTGTGTGTGGCCAGAGTTAGGCATCTGGTCAGGTTAGTATGTACTGTTATCTACTATTAATGTCAGCTGTTATCAGTCAATAACTTGTGTCCACTCTATCTTAATGTTTTTTGACCATTCCTATCTGTGTGGGAATTCTTATCAAAAATTGAGTCTGTTGGATGCTGGGCTCATTTGATAAACACTTTTCTGTCATAGAACGTTTTTTTTTAAAGACATTGGTTTACATGTTATATACAAAATATAGAGATTCTATATTGAAATAAATATATAAAAATATAGAGATGTTCTATTGAAATAAATACATAAAAATATAGAGATGTTCTATTGAAATAAATACATAAAAATATAGAGATGTTCTATTGAAATAAATACATAAAAATATAGAGATGTTCTATTGAAATAAATACACAAAAATATAGAGATGTTCTATTGAAATAAATACATAAAAATATAGAGATGTTCTATTGAAATAAATACACAAAAATATAGAGATGTTCTATTGAAATAAATACATAAAAATATAGAGATGTTCTATTGAGATAAATTCATAAAAATATAGAGATGTTCTATTGAAATAAATACACAAAAATATAGAGATGTTCTATTGAAATAAATACATAAAAATATAGAGATGTTCTATTGAAATAAATACATAAAAATATAGAGATGTTCTATTGAAATAAATACATAAAAATATAGAGATGTTCTATTGAAATAAATACATAAAAATATAGAGATGTTCTATTGAAATAAATACATAAAAATATAGAGATGTTCTATTGAAATAAATACATAAAAATATAGAGATGTTCTATTGAAATAAATACATAAAAATATAGAGATGTTCTATTGAAATAAATACATAAAAATATAAAGATGTTCTATTGAAATAAATACACAAAAATATAGAGATGTTCTATTGAAATAAATACATAAAAATATAGAGATGTTCTATTGAAATAAATACACAAAAATATAGAGATGTTCTATTGAAATAAATACATAAAAATATAGAGATGTTCTATTGAAATAAATACACAAAAATATAGAGATGTTCTATTGAAATAAATACACAAAAATATAGAGATGTTCTATTGAAATAAATACATAAAAATATAGACATGTTCTATTGAAAAAAATACATAAAAATATAGAGATGTTCTATTGAAATAAATACATAAAAATATAGAGATGTTCTATTGAAATAAATACATAAAAATATAGAGATGTTCTATTGAAAAAAATACATAAAAATATAAAGATGTTCTATTGAAATAAATACATAAAAATATAGAGATGTTCTATTGAAATAAATACATAAAAATATAGAGATGTTCTATTGAAATAAATACATAAAAATATAGAGATGTTCTATTGAAAAAAATACATAAAAATATAGAGATGTTCTATTGAAATAAATACATAAAAATATAGAGATGTTCTATTGAAATAAATACATAAAAATATAGAGATGTTCTATTGAAATAAATACATAAAAATATAGAGATGTTCTATTGAAAAAAATACATAAAAATATAGAGATGTTCTATTGAAATAAATACATAAAAATATAGAGATGTTCTATTGAAAAAAATACATAAAAATATAGAGATGTTCTATTGAAATAAATACATAAAAATATAGAGATGTTCTATTGAAATAAATACTGTTATAAACCTGGTGGTGGCACAAAGAGGGGTAGTGGTGTGTGTGTAGTCAGCCGACACAAATCGCCCCAGGCCAGCGCTAGACGAGCGGTCAACCGTGACGAGTTACAACTGTCAGCCGAGTCGAGTGTCAACAGGACGGTTCGGGAAGGATCGACGTCGTGAACAAAGCTCAATAGCGTCACGAGAGTTGTAGTCATCTGACCACCTAGAAACGTCGAGCGGCGTTCTGTCCGGTTCGAGAAGGCCAGTAGGGACCCTATATAAGAGCAGAGGTGTCGCAGTCAGGTCGGTCGAGAAAAGGGGCTCAATACAGCAAGGTTCAGAGCCAGGTTCACTACAGTCCGGACGATTACAACACAGTTCAGCGGTGTGGTTCTGTACGGAGCATTACGACGGTTCAGTGCGGAGTACTGTCAAGTACAGTTGAGACGACTGGCGTCTTGATCTTGGTCTGTGATCGAGTCCGACACAACGAGCCTAGTGTGTGAAGTCAGTCCTGAACTGTTGAACCCAGTGCAAGCCCGGAACGAGACGGAGAGGCCAGTGCAAGAGTTGATACGGCGGAACGGTGTTATCGGAGAGATATTTGTACAGTGTACGTGTTGCCAATTGTACAGTATTGGCTGTTATTTTATTGACATTAAAGTGTTACGTTATTTTGGAGCCCGGAGTTGTCAAGTTCTTTAAGTTGGTGGTGTATGGTGCAGTTTGCAGAGAGCCTGCATAGTGAGATTCGTAACAATACATAAAAATATAGAGATGTTCTATTGAAATAAATACATAAAAATATAGAGATGTTCTATTGAAATAAATACATAAAAATATAGAGATGTTCTATTGAAATAAATACATAAAAATATAGAGATGTTCTATTGAAAAAAATACATAAAAATATAGAGATGTTCTATTGAAATAAATACATAAAAATATAGAGATGTTCTATTGAAATAAATACATAAAAATATAGAGATGTTCTATTGAAATAAATACATAAAAATATAGAGATGTTCTATTGAAATAAAAACATAAAAATATAGAGATGTTCTATTGAAATAAATACAAAAAAATATAGAGATGTTCTATTGAAATAAATACAAAAAAATATAGAGATGTTCTATTGAAATAAATACATAAAAATATAGAGATGTTCTATTGAAATAAATACATAAAAATATAGAGATGTTCTATTGAAATAAATACGACGTTTTACTTGCCTTCCTCCTTTCTTTTTTTTTCAGTTTCTGTCTCTCTTTTTCTCTCTTTTATTTCTCTGATCTTTCTCTTTTTATTTCTCTTCCTTTCCTCTAATTTTTACCATTTCTTTTCTTTGTTTCCTCTTTCTCTCTTCTACTCACTCACTTGTTTGTCTTCTCTTATCTTCTCTCTTCATTTCAACCCAGTGACTGATATAGTCCAATGTTGTCTAGAACCTTCCCCGACATCTTAACTCTCTGCCCACTGATCTGTAAGGTCAGCACGTGGCCATTCAAATTGTTGGCCCCTCACCCCCCCCCCATCCTGTAACCTTCGCATCCCCTTTCCTGCCAAGACAGGCCGACAAGTGCCGTACAAGTGGATGATAGTGTAGTGTACACGGCAGATAGCGCCAAAAGATTCCAGCCCCAGTCTCTCGTGTACACAAACCGGGCTACGGAAATGCAGAAGAAAGAAATCAAATCTCTGACCCAGGCGCTAGACTTGTGTCTACCTTGTATGTGATCACACTTCTGAGGGTTTCACACTGTGAAAACCATATCACCCTTTTTTTTTTCGTATTTTTCCCTTTTTAGATGCAATCTGCACGTGAGTGTATTTGTCTCTCTACGATTTCTATTTCTCGTCTGCACAGCTTTCGATTAATTCTGTTACTTCTCTCCCTTGGATATTTAATAAAATATTCGGACTGGATTATCTGCTTTTGTAAATATCAACATTTTATTTGCTTTTAATGTAAGTAAAGTTTATATTACATGTATATTACTTTTACGTACAGTTTATACCATGCAGATTTCAGATTTCATTAGATTCACATTTGTTTAGGCTTAGAACAATCAGCCTGAGACCATTTAGTTATAACTGCGAGACTGCTGACGTTTAAATCAAATTTTATTATTAAATTGTTCTCTGAATTACAATTAATAGCAATCATCACTATTGAGGGGCTTAACTAAAATTTTAATATTAGCTTTGAAATAATAGTAAACCTGTTTTATTATGAGAAGTGTGTAATACAAAGAAAAACTAGTCATCATAGTACAAAACCAATTTAGCGTATGTTAAATTAGTATATATGAGACCCTCAAATAAATTAATAGCCGACTGTCGTAATATGTAATATACAAAGATGAAATAGAAGGCTATTAAGTATAACACAAGCTAAAGTCCTTAAGAGGAACGCTCAATTAAACTATGGAGATTTAAAGGCAAGAAAAAGAAAAACAATACTTAAAAAAAAAAACTTTACTTATGGGAAGAACCGCATAATCGATATTTTAATACTGCAAGGTTGAACTCCCTTATTTGATATAAAACACAAGTAACTAGTAACCACTTGCTGATTAAGGACTATGAATAATTGTGCAAAGTTTCAACTTGATCCGAGAGAAAGGGAAGTGGGAGTAAAACAAACGTGTACAAGATTTGTACCAGACAGACAGACAGACAGACAGGCCAGTGAAGTTTAGATCAGCTTTGTAGAAAGTATGAGTAGAGAGAGAAAACAGCCAGAGAAATAGAAAGAATAAGAAAGTAACAGTGACAAAGGAGAAGAATAGGAGAGAAATAAGACAAACAACTGTGACTTAAGAGACGGAGAAAGAGAGAATGTAAAAAGAAGGAACAATTTTTCCCGAAAAAAAAATGTTGCCAAATAGCTTCGCTCCTTGCTTCCGTAATTACTTCTTGAAGACTTCCTGAAGCCGGCATTATGTCTAGCTTAACTCCACGCTGTGGCCATTTTTAGTTTCATTCCAACTTAATTACATCTGAACCAGGCTTGTAATCCGTCACTAGCAATGTATACTGATGACCTGCCAACAAAAGCTGACTTGTCACCCGCATGGTACGCCCAGTTTCCCTTCCCCCTACTGACCCCACTCCACCAACCCTCTGGTAATTTCAGGAAAACTGCGAAGTTTATCAGGAATAATAGCACAAAGAAGCTTTGTCTCGCGCTTTCAAGTCTACTGAAAGTAGTCCTTGAGCACGGTCAAAGATGTTGACCTTACCTTGTAGTCTCGTCCATATGTTGGCTGTCCCAGAGTAGAAGGGCGCAAATCAGAGCTTCTGCAGAACTGTTCGACACACAAGTATCTTTGATTATGCAAATACATGGTTCTATGACGTCTGTGGTCTCGACACTATGATGGCTCATTGTTTTGCTTTAGTTGTGTGTTGTTGTTTTTTTTTCTCATTGTTAAATTAAATAGTTAAAAGTTGATATGAGCTAAATTTAGATTCTAGTTGAGGTTGGAAAACTAAAGAGAACGGTGTCTGCGAGAATAGAAGGTTTTTTAAATCATTTTTTGGTTATTTCAGTTTTTATTGACGGAATCTATTATTGTTTGAGCTATTTTAAAAAAAATAACCAAATAAGAAAACTGATCAAGATATAAAGACATCAATATAGCAAATAGATGAAACCTGTTGGCTAATATGTTGACTGGCGGAATGCTATGTATCTCTATAAATTCTTCGCTTTGTTGCTATGAGTGATGCCCATCTTTATTTTGAAGTTTAATTCAAAATGTAGACCAACATATTATGGTACAGACATAATCAGTAACCAAATTATCTCTTCAATAGCAGTATGAGAGTTTGCATGTGCGTTTGCGTGGATTAAATGTTCTATTTCGTTGCTTAATTAATATTAATCGAATGGGTGCCTGGCGGGGGGTATGCACTTCAGAGTGTTGACACGATAACAGTCCCAAGTTCAAATACTGCCAGCTGCCTTACCCTGCATCCTACAAGGGTCCTGGTCTAAATTAAATTAAATTATGGCTTTTATATAGCGCTACCTTCATGCTTATAGCATGCTCAGAGCGCTTTGGTCAAGGAATGACTTTTTCCTTGTCTAATGGAACACGTCACATACAAAAATGTTTCATTCAACTTCAAGGAAACACGCTCATTTTGTGTTACCTTGAAGCCTGGAAAGCAATGCGGGGGTGGGAGTGGAAAGAGGATATAGAATGATGCTGAGAACTGAGTGTCTAACCCAAGTGGCCATCCCTTAATTGATTAATGCATTAGGTTAAACATATTTTCATATGAACTTTTTTTTTAATTATGGAGAAGATTTAAGAGGCAACGTCTTAGAGCGAGACAAAAGAAAGACATGGAGAGTGAGAGAGAGAAAGAGAGAGAGATTGTATTTGTTTGTGAGAGAGAGACAGAGAGAATGAGAGAAAACAAAATAATTGAACATCTCTACGAACGCTTAGTGTCAACTTCAGGCCATTAACTCGGAGGTGGAGGGTGGGGAGTGATAGTTTTGTTTCTTCCTGACCAGACGTGCTCGTCTGAGTACATCATCATGACTGGCGGGTTGAACCGAGACCCATCGTTATAGAAGGCCAGAATACTGATCTGTGACGTCGCTACCTGTGGGCAATTTAGACCAATAGCTCGTTGCCACCTCACAGGTCCTGTGGATAAGTTTATTGAACCACCTGACTACCTATCTGAGGAGACTCTCGAGTTTAAATCAAGTTGAATTGTGAGTACCTAGATGCAGAATAGAAATCTCTCTCAGATGCATCTATGTACGCCGAGCAAGCTCGAGTTTCACGGAGACGCGATACACAAATAATAAAAGACAAAGAAAAGGAGACATAACCGTGTCATTCATCTCATTTACTTCTCTTTGTACATATTGTTAAAATCTAAGCATTGTATGAATCAGTTTTCAAGATTTTATATTACTAAACGTTGTCATACCGAATGCAGTTAGCAGGATAGGAACCGCCCTCTATCACCAGCTCTTGTTTCTCTAGTAATTCCGCCTATAGAGACTAGAGAAAATGTCCCTTAAGGTTTACACACTGTACTTGTTGATCATGTTTGAAAGTGGCATTTAACCAAACACGAACAGAACGAACTGAATAGCCTGGTTCATGTGTTCAATCTTATACTCACATTGCAATGTCGACCTATCTTTGTCTATTCATAAATGAGAACACTTTTTCTGTTGACTGTAGTTCCTTGTTGAAATCCCCTCAATATTGCATCTCGCTTCTTCGCTTCATGTTGTATATGAATTTTTAAAGAATGTAACTTCGCCGGCACTGCGGCTTGTATATGTTTCGTGTGAGAACTATTTGTGACATGGGAGATAGTTCATGACATGGGAACGTAATTACAAGTATGAAATGTATGAGAGACATATTCGAAGCAAGTATTGTAGGGTTGTTCTTTTCTAACATTACGTTTTTTTGTTTTGGGTTGTTCAGTTTAGCGATGACACTAATATGAATTCACTTTAAAATAATGATCCAGGGACAGTCTCTTGAATTATAAAGCTCCATAGTTTACAAGAAGCCAAGTCTAATTTTAACGTCACCGAGACTTTAATTTTAATAATTCCTCCTATAAACTTGCAAATCCTTCATGGTGTAAAAAAAAACTGGTCATGGATCTTGAAAACGGCTTTAGCGATTTTGTTTCTAGAACTTTGTCAGTGGATGTATATCTTTTGGGAAAAAAATTAATTGCTTTATGATATTTATTGGCCACACATGGAAAACTCTTTTTAAATTTAAATTTCTTCTGGAGGTTTGGAAATCTATATCTCGATATGTTTCGACCACAGATGTTTAAAATCAACAGGCTTGAATTTTTTCGATCTAGCATTTTTAAAACATGCGAAACTTACAGGAAATGGCTTTATTTCATATGTTTGCGTGAATATCTACTTCTGTGATTAATAGCCCATTCTAATTAAAATCCTAGAAAATGGTATTGAATGATATCTAAACTTTGAAAACTAAAGATCATTACTTTTCTAAGACACAAACGATCGATTTTTCTAGATTCTGGATTACGTACATCACAATATATATATATATATAGGTCTGTGGTTTCGACACAAAAACAAGTATATATCTTCTTGTAATATAAAGCAAAAAGTAAGGCATTTGTATGTATGTATGTCCCGCATAGAAATCAAAACCGTTTGACCAATCTTGACAAAACTTGGCATAGCTCATGGCGGAGATCGTAGTGTATGTTTAATGCCCCACCCACAACCGGGGACACCATGGGGACACTAAAATAATAGTAAAAAAAATATTAAAAAACTAAATTTATCTCTCTTAAAGAATGAAACTTTTTTTTATCAAATCGGGTAAACCCATTTCTCCACTCTACTTTTTTTTTGGTGGCAAAATTTTTAAAAATGTGAAGGAAACACTCGCCATGTTTGACATACATCAAAATGCAATCCACTAGATCAGTAAACCTACGTCCTGCAGGCGCGGGTCATTCATATATAACAAGAATGTAAATGTTTGTCAAAAGAGAAATTCTTCACTACATTTTAAGTTTTAGATTTCAATGTCAGAAAATTTATATTTCAAACATCTTTTTATTTGTTATTTTTTTGTTTCATTTTTTTTTTTTTAAATTTCAAACTATTCTGTGTTTTGTTGAAGGGAGCGTTTAGAAATGGTCAGTAAATTAATTTATTAAAAACATTGCAGACGATAAAAACAACTGTCGACTGATGGAAAACGATCCGTCAAGAAGTTGTCACATCATCAGAACTTAATACACTTAGAATAGAATATTGGTTTCTTTCATGTCATTGGTCTCGGGAAAACTTTTTCACAAGTTTTTTTTTAAATTTAGAATGTCAGGTAAAGAAAAAAATTCTTATTTGAAAGTTGAAAAATTAAATGCCATAAAAAGGTATGTGAAAAAGATCTAGTGTGTAGCCTTTTGAAAGTCTCTCGTTTAGAAATTACATTATGAGGTTTGAGAGTCTGCTGGGAAGGCTCAGAAATAAAGTTGAAATGAAATGCAAACTCTATACAAGTAAAAGTTAGAATTTAAAATCCGTTCTTTTTGGTGGTGATGGAAGGAGACAGAGGGAAAAAGGGGGGAGGGGGTCTTATGAGCTCACAATCTCATTATAGAAAGGACAACAGAGCCCCCTGGTGAGGCATGTCTGTCAGGAAGTGAAGGAGAAAAGGCAACGTGTTTGAACGGGAATGAGGCTCGCCTGCAACTTAAAACGTTTGGGTGACATGTAAATAGCAGAAGTGGAATCTTGTGCCCTGGGTAAGAAAAAAAAAAGTTAAAAAGTCGGACGTAATGACCGAATTTCCCTGGCAGCGATAAGTAACTGATGATAGATTGTTTTATACGTGTGTGTGTTCGTGTGTGTGTGTGTGTGTGTTCGTATGTGTGTGTGTGTTTATGGGGCTGGAAAAAACTTTTTCTTTTCG
Organism: Biomphalaria sudanica; assembly: GCA_036873155.1. NCBI lineage: Eukaryota > Metazoa > Mollusca > Gastropoda > Planorbidae > Biomphalaria > Biomphalaria sudanica. The sequence goes on along the minus strand of JAZGLO010002262.1, from coordinate 1,597,135 downwards.
TAAGTTGAAAAGAAAAAAAATTGCAGAGTGGATTTTTGTTGTTTCTGCAGTTTGAAACAAAATAAAGAAATACAGGAACTTTTAATGTACATCAGGGAGGGGCTTTTTTTTCCATACGATGTTACACAGAACAAATTTGTTTAAAACAGTACTAGTGTCTTGAAATAAGTTTAGCCCTCTAAGAGAAACACTGTACACATTCAGTGTAATACTTCATCAAAGAAACTTGGATTTTAACATTCTCAATCGCTAATACCTAGCCAGAGGGCACTGCCGTATCTACTTTTACTTTTAGTAAATATTGAAAACACACAGAAGTGTCTTGAATTACCTCCCTTAGCTGTACTCTCGCACAGGAAGTCAGGCAGGAAACATAAAAGAAGAAGGCGGAAATTGGGACCCAAAGGAAGCAGACGTCGAAGAAATTATCTCAAGAGACTCCCGTCTTTTGAAAGTTTCCGCCCCTGACCGAAATGTAAAAGCTATATAAATAATACCATAAACGGGTGTCAGAAGAAGCGCTTAAATATGTGGCCAATGTCTTATTCTTTATTTCACTTTGAATATGATTTGATCTCGAAAACATTTTTTTTTAAAGGCGATAACAAAAAGGAGTGAGTACAAGTATATGGCAGAACAAAATATTTCTCGTTTAGACTTAGTGTATATAATTTTATCTTCGAGTTTTCTTTGTGGGCTGGGGATGTAGGGTGGTTGTAATCGATTTTACCATTAAGCTGGTGATGATGTCGTCAAATAGAAATATAGTTCAACGAAGAAGAAAAAGAGGGGGGGGGGGAGGAGGATTATGCTTGAGTGAGAGGGAGAAAAGGGAAATAGATAAAGGGGGGGGCGATAAAAATAAAAGAGAACCAGAGACCAATATTTGTTTTTTCTTCAGAAGCTACAATCAATGTTTGATGTTTGGGGGGGGGAGGAGGGAGTTCACTCTAGTTTTCTCTCCCCCCGTTAAGGCAATAAATGAACGCAGCACATGGTAAAGCTCTTAACTGAGTTCCTGCTGGTTTTAGATCGGACACGATCGAATAGTAAGTCCTTTTATTGATCTATTTATTAACTACCTGTTTTTTAGGGGTTTTTTTGTGCACATTTTGTTATTGTTGGATGACTTGAAAGGTAGTTCTGTACTTACCGCAGAGACACGTCGACTAAAACAAAAAGAGAGAGAGGTAGAAAGTGTATCAAAGAGATTAAGGTGCTGATTTTTGAGTTGCGAGATATAAATAGATTTTTAACACGCACACACACACACACTGTAATGCGTGAACATCTATTTTTTTACGAAAGAGAGGAAGAAATAGAGAGAAAGAAAGAGAGAGATAGAGAGGTTTAATTTTGTGAGGACGTGTGTCAATGTGTGCTAAACAAAGCAGAAGCACGTTTTGATTGTGTTGACGTTGTTGTTTTTATTTCGTTTGTTGAGTTGGGCTATTATACCAGTAGGATTTTCTTTTCTACACAATGGAATGCGTTTCTTTTATTTTTCCACAGCATCTCTCTCCAACAAGATTCACTAGTAGTCGCCTCTAGATGTATCGCTTCATAAATAATTTAAAAAAGTGAATAATAAATAATAAATGGAAGTGAATTTCGGGATATTAAAAAATATGATTTTATAAATATGGTGGGGCTTTAGTTCGTGATTGTTCTTGTGTTTGTTTATCTTTTCCATAATAAAGTTTGTAAAAAGCTATCCAGTTCTGACCTCTTGACATTTCCACTTAGTTGAAGAGTTAATATGCTAATACGCTGTACAATAAATACAAACATACAAATAAAATATGGGGCTTATGTTCGTCTTCGTCTTTGTGCAAGGCAAGTATTGCAAGGAGCTGCATGTCTTTGTGCAAGGCAAGTATTGCAAGGAGCTGCATGTCTTTGTGCAAGGCAAGTATTGCAAGGAGCTGCATGTCTTTGTGCAAGGCAAGTATTGCAAGGAGCTGCATGTCTTTGTGCAAGGCAAGTATTGCAAGGAGCTGCATGTCTTTGTGCAAGGCAAGTATTGCAAGGAGCTGCATGTCTTTGTGCAAGGCAAGTATTGCAAGGAGCTGCATGCTGTGCTATTTTGCCTGCTCTTCTTTTCTCTCTACAATGGAAACTAAGGGTTTAACTCAACGTCCAGAATAGATTGGATCAAATACTACATTCCATGTATGCAACTTTGGTCAATATAAACCAACGAAAAAAAAACTAACGCAGAAAACCTGCTTGTGCTCTGAATGTAATTGGCTTTCAGGCGAAGATTCCACAGACTACTATGAGGTAATAAGAAATGAAATTGTACCTATCCTCGTTCTGGAAGAAGCTTACTCTTGTTTTATCGCATCATGAACTAAACATGGAACTGGCTCGATTCTTTAAAGTTAGCATATGACATACGTTGTGAACAGAGGCGTCGCAAGGGTTGTGGCTGCCTGCGTGCGAAATTTTAAAAATGCCGCCCCCCCCCCCTTTTGTTTTCTAGAAAAAGAAATCCATTAAGACTGAGCTGGACACTGTTCCAAAAGTGCACTTTAATTTAAATCTATCTTTTGTAGACCATTCCATTTTTCCCTTTCATATTCGTACAGTTGTTGTACCCCTTAAGTACAACTAGGAATCATGCACTGGGAACAATTTCGGATTTATGTGCATTCAGAAACCTGAGATCTTGTTTCTTTGTGATAAACATTAAAAACTGATCTCGTTCTGACTACTCACTTATGCTCCTGTATGTGCGACGATTATATTTGATGAGCTGCGCAGGTATATTACAATGAACAGTGTAATGGACCTCCTTCACCAATCGTAAACAAACAACATTGATAAAACAATGAAAAAAACTGTCACGTGATAGCCTGTGCGTATTACGTAATTAGTATAGAAGAGATAGAGAACCATGTGGCTAAATGCTAATTGTTTACGATTGGTGAATGAGGTCCATTGATCATGATCTATATACAATTTCTCGATAACTTTGACTGCTCAACAGTGATATATGGACTGGACGTGGATATGTTAACTTGTTTGTTATTGTAAGTTAAAGTTTAATCCGAAAAAAAAAAGCTCAAAATACAAAAGTCATTGGCAGTGGAACCTTTTCAAGGTACTGTACACTTTCATGATAATTATCTCCATTGTATTTTGGAGAGATGTGCATTGTATCCACAGTCATATATGACATACGCGGATTCAGAGTTGCCTACAAATTTATCCAACAAATGAAGCAACTCAGCCCTGAATATTTTTCTTGAGTTTAATACAAAGTAAATAATCCAAAGCACAAGTCACTTAAACAATGACTTGAAATAAAACATAGTAAGGCAGTGTTTCTCATGTTCCCGGGTGGCGACTCCCTAGATAGCAACATTTTCGTTCGAACGCCTTTTAGAAGCTGGAGCTCAGAGGAGCGATGAAAACTTCCACAGTGAGGTCCGATAATTTTTTTATAGAATGTAATTTTAAAAAAACAACTTTGTCACTATTTTTAGGTTTTATTTTTCATTTATATTATTTTAACACTGTATAAAATCCAAAATTGGGTCATGAAAGTTCACTGAAAAGTGTTTTTTTTTTTAAATTGTATTGCCTACATAATTTTTAAGCGTAGATAGAAGCGGCGCCAGGTTTCCGCTCAAGTCTGGACCTTTTTTATTTTTTTGCCGCCCCCCTCCCCCAATGTTGAACCATTGTTTGCTTGTAGCTCTAAACGGCTAGTACAACTGAACCGATGAAGGCGTTTTATAAATAAACTTTGAATAACTTGAAAAAACTTCTTTGTTATTCGCGATTCAATTTGAGATGAAATATAGATCTAATAGTAATGAAATAAACTGATATTTAAAACAAAATCTAGCTCACAAAAAAAAAAAATACTCTTTCATGTCTTAGGATACTCAGACATTTGCACTAGGTACACTGATTTCAACATTGTCACTGCATAACCACAAATCAAACGCTTAACCTCTTCTCACCGCAGCTTAGGAAACATATACACTCCACTCCATAACACCCCTTTTTTGTCATAACGTTGCGCCCTTTCCCTCCATAGGGGAGGAACTAGCGCCCCCCCCCCCCCCATAGTGAATATTTTTAAAATTGACTATCTAATAATATAGTTCGTCCATCGTGGTACGATGATGACCACATTGTCATCCAGGGGGCTGAGGGCTTTGCACTGAGGTTTTGTCTCCTTAAGTGGCTGGTGAGACCTATGTGAGCCCGGAATGTTCGGCTGCACACTAGGCAGATTATTCCAGCTAGAACTAGTGTCGTGGGCCTTGCTTTTCTTCTCTGGCGTTTTTCTTCTGCCAGCGTGGTTCTCTTTTCCTCAGCAACCTGTGCGCCAGTTTTCACAGCGCGACGCCATGATGTTCTGTCATGTGCCTCTGTCTCCCGGGTTGTCTATGCTGAAAGCCTTCAGAGAAGCATTGAGGGTGTCCCTTAAGCGCTTTCGTTGACCACCTTGCGAGCGCTTTCCTTCGCTTAGTTGGCCATACAAGAGTCGTTTAGGGACGCCTTCCATTCTGCAGACATGTCCTGCCCATCGCAGCTGAGACAGCATCAGGGTTGTATGGATGCTTTGCAGACCCGCTCTTCCGTATCTGGTATTTTGTCTTGCCATTTGACATTCAGTATTTTTCTTAGACATGTCTTGTGGAAGTGATTCAGTTGCTTTGCATGTTTTCTGTACACTGTCCACGTTTCTGAGGCATAGACCAATGTAGGGAGGATGACGGCTCGATAGATCCCTGGCTTTGTATTTGTAGTGATACCACGTCTGTTCCAGACATCTTTAGTCAGTCTGCCAAAGGATGCACTGGCCTTGGCGATACGCAGGTCGGTTTGATTATCAATCTTTCCGTTTCTGGAGAGTGTGCTGCAAAGATATTTTAATCTGTCCACTGCGTTTATATAATGTCCATTTATCTTGATGCTTGGATCCGAGTAGGCTTTCTCAGGAGCAGGTAAATATAAGACTTCAGTCTTATTTGTGTTAATGGTAAGGCCAAAGTCTGAGCATGCTCAGGAGAAGTTACTGACGATGCTCTGCAGATCAATTTCAGAGCAGGAATTTAGGGCACAGTCATCAGCAAATAGCAAGTCCCTTATTTCTGCTGAATTTGTTTTTGATTTTGCTTTGAGCCGCCTCGGGTTGAATAGGCCACCATCAAATCTGTATTTTGTATTTATCCCGATGTTTTCTCTATCTGTGAATGCATCTGTCAGCATAGCAGAGAATATAATACTGAACAGTGACTTGACTATCTAATAATAGTAATAATAGATCTACTTATAGGGCGGCAATTCGACTCAAAAACAAATATTACAAACAACCCGCGAAAATTCAAGGCCAGAAATGAGCAGGTGCTTATGAAAAAAAACGTGGAAATCCCTCGCACGCTGCTCTCTTTTGTTTGTTCTAGTTTCCAAAATAATTTGTTATGTACGAATCTCGAATGGAATAATTAAAATGTATTTAAGTGTTTTTGTTTTTTTTCTATTTAACTAAATTTTTTTTCAAAAGTAACCTTGGAATTATGATTTGGCCGCCCCCTAAAATCGGCCGCCTGCGTGCAATGCACACATTGCACAATAGGCAGCGGCGGCCCTGGTTGTGAAAACCAATCTATCAGTGCTACCCTTCTATACACTGTTTAATTTATTTGTCCAATATTGTTTGAGGAAAAACAGTGTGTACAACAAGCAAAATAAAAAACAATATTTAAAAATAAGACAAAGTTTATTGAAGTGTATCAATTAGTTTGGTCAGTCATATAATAAAATCTTTAATAAGCCTAAAACGAGAATATATAAAGGGGACTAATTCAACTTCTACCACCACTTAAGTCAAGTAATATTTCTTTCCCATTCAACTAATACCACCACTTCAGTCAAGTTCTTACTCTTGTTTGAAATACCAAAAGAAATAAATTTATCACCAATAGTTAACTGACTGATTGGTTAATTTTTTAAACTTCATCATTGATTTTTTGTGTTGTAAGGTAAAAGAAATAATTGTGCAAAATTTCAGTTTGATCTGAAAGTGGGTGTCGGAGAAATAACGCATACAAAATTTTGGACACACAGTCAGACAGAGTGAGTTGATATAAGCTTTGTGATTATTTAGGCTGCAGTTGGATTCGAACTAACATAAAGGGACGTGTACATATATCCCACACCTTAATTATTTAACTATATCTAATTACATTCTCCAGCAGAGCTAAGAGATGAGCTTGTCTAATCTAGATGCGGTGCGTAGGTCTCGAGAAAGTCCTCAGAAAAGTTATATTAAATCCAAAAATGACTGCTGTCTGGGTGTAAGCGACGCATGAGTTCCATGCCTAAACAATTTGAATTCCATTCCATCTTGTGGGCCACCAGGGACAAAATAGGATCCTATGACAAAATAGAGAGAGTTTTTCTGTTTATAAAAATTTAGATCTACCATTTTTGTAAGGAGAACAGCTCTGTCATCTTTTATTGTGGAAGCCAGATGGCACACAGATATATATATATATATATATATATATATATATATATATATATATATTTATATATATATATATATATATATATATATATATATATATATATATATATAACTTTACTTTGAAAAAAAAAGGAATTCCAGGAAACTTTGCTCATTGTGTGCAATTCAGTTGCTGCACACAATGCTGTGCATCAAATAGATTTCGGCTACACAGATCAACTATTGAAATGACTTGCCATGAAGATGAAAACTCACTGCAGACGTCATCAGACCAATGATTTCAGCAGACTAGACTTGGAACTATTGAACCAAGTTTGTCAAAGTTAATTCGCAGGCAGCACACACTTTGTAAATCTTGCTGGAAATATTGAATTATTTCACAAGTTGTCGAGTCTCGGGCTGAACAGACAGCCCAATTACCTTCATTTTGAGCCATTATGTCTGGTCCAGTAAACCAAATTACATCAATACTTGTCAGTCCAACTTATTTAGTGTTCAATGAAGGAAAATGTATTTGAACTGGAGTTTATTTTGAAGATAGTTTCCTACTCCAGGTTGTATATAAGCTATTTATAGAGCTGATAGAAACTTGATTATTTTATGAAGCAAACTGTTTCCTACAATCCTGATTATAAAATTAGAAATCTTCATATTAAATGGTATTCACTGTAATCTGCTTTTTTTTTTTTTTTTTTTTGATGCTAAAGTACTTTAATAATGCATTAAAGTAATTACATGGTTTAAAAATGTAGAGTTAATAAATACTTCCTATTTGAACACCGGATACGCCAAAGATGTCTCTATTTGTGGATTAGCCTCCATTTGATGAAATGTTCAATAAGTTTCAAATTGTGACGGAGTACGTGTCAAACGTTGCTAAGGTAAACATTGTAGGTCATTGTTTGTCACGTGACATTTTTGTTAACCATAGAAACAGGTCAACTCAAATTCAACTGCATCATGAACTGCAAAGTATTGAATGTTCTCCATCCATACCTTCCTTACTTATGTATTATATTTATCCGCTAGTAGTTTTACTTATCGAGTAGAAGTCATTGTTCTATTCACTGTATAAAAATACAATCCCCCGCAAATAGTCCAGAAACATAAGAATCCAAAGTGTAGTATAAAAAGTAATTGAGTTTTTTTTTTCAAAGTGTGGAGTTAGATGTAGCACAAGATCTATCTTGAAATAAATGAAAAGAACTGTGAGCTATTTTTATCTTTCCATAACGTTTGTACAAGGGAGGTAATGAACAGACTGGGTGCCATCTATCAACACGTACAATAAAACGGAAGAGGGAAGAACTGTATAGATGGCTGAGTTAAGACGTCTCTGCATGCGAGACACTTTATCAACAAAATGGAAAGTCTCCAGCCCCAACTCATTTCTTGACACTAAATCGTATATTGACATAATGGTGTCAGGAGGAAGGGCGGGATATTGTTATAATCCACTTTCATCGCAGGTCAAATACGATTTTCGCTTACGATACTTCGTTTTGCATCATCCATCAATGGTTTAATCTTATGTAATCTTATCAGGAATAGGAAGTTTTTTTCTTAAGTATTTTTTTCTTAAGTATTTTTAATACTGATAGTTCGAGCCGAAATGACGTCAGCGATGGCTATGGGAGTGGCCTAGCCGCCGCGCTGCCCCACCCCCAATGACCTTGTATTGGTAAATTGAAGTCAATAGGCCTGAGAAAATTGCGAGGAGTGAAACTGAATCCTAAACAAAATGTTCCCGTTGTATATGGAAACAGGAATGTGTCAACATTCAAACATTTCCCATTCCAAGTGTTCTACTTTATGTATTTAGCATATAGCGCTTGTTAGATAGTTTTAAAATCATCTAATAAATTATTCATTTTGTTAACTCCTTTCGATACATTATTAAAATAAACACAAGGCTCTTAGGGACAGGTTTTAGTACATGCCCATCATACGGGCTCTAATATTTGGGCCGATTGTATAGAGATGCCTGTGCTGATTTTGACACCCATTCCGCCCCTGATGTGCTAAACAATATTTTGGAGACCTTTTCAAGTATACTTTGCATAGAATCTTCATTCACTTAATCGAGATATTTTTTTTTGAGAAGCACTCCAATTTTTCAAATAAAGAAAAGATCTAAGGTTATATTTTCTTACTAGGTGCTTTATTTTTATGTCTGAATAACACCAAGGTTTATTTTATCATTCCAGGGAGTCTACTTGCTGCCAGGAAACTGAAACCCCCAGATTCAAGAGCAGCAACCATCCATCATCTAACTCTGACAGCTTGAGAGTTACCATTCTTTTCGCCTTCCCTAGATTTCTGACACGTTTGGGGGATAAATTCTTTTAATGAGATCCTGTCCAAACTGTCTTATTCTAGCCGAGGAGAGAAAAAACGAATAGAAAAGTTACCGGGGATAATGTTACGAAACTATTTGATTGGACTTAACGTTTTCTGCACAATGAACTTTTGTTGGAGCAGTTCGGAGATAAAACATCTGTTGCCACTTTAGCACTTTTTTGTGTTGGTGTGTGAAAGGGAAAGACAGCAGTCTCGTCTTGGGTGTCTGACATCGCAAACTTGTCTATTGATTCGTCCTGGTCTCAAACAAACGTTAAGGCTAATTCAGGGTTGAGTAACTCGATCGTCGATTGTTCTGCCTACTTATCTGCCCTTGTCAGCCAGTTGAGAGGGGGGGAAAAAGGCAATTTTTTGTTCTTGGCCTGCGTTCATTAAATGTCAGTAGTGCTACTCCACACGTGCTGAGCAACCAATTGATAAAACAATCACTGGACTCCATCTTGGGCACTGAATCTTCTGCTTTTATTAAAAGGATAGCATCTTCAAAGATTGGAGGTAAACCATTTGTTGGACCAGGGAAGCGTTGAGTTGTTTGCATATAGAAATCAATTACGTATCTGGATGAGTCATAATATCTTAAGAAAACAACCAGAATATAGTAAAACACACACACACACACCACAAAACACCGCACAATTGTCATTACTAGTCAAGACCATCCCACAGATTATATTGTTTAAAGGCTCATCCTAGGTCAACAGCAAGTCATCATTTGAAATTGATTATTTTCTCATTCCTAGTTTCAGTTTTAAAGTTCAGCAACGTGTGTTCAAAAGGTTATAAACACACCAACGTATCATAAATAACTGAAGAGATTTTTGGCTTGCACTTGCAATAGATCAAATCTTTTACACCTGACACCTTTTCCAGTACAACTGCACCAAGCTCTTGTCAATCAAAGTTTCTGCCATCAGTTGCAAACAATCAGGGAAAACTACTTCTCACGATTCATCAGGCTGACAATGATAATTATTGCATTTCACGCCCTTGGCTTGACTTGCCATGACGTCAAGCCAGGATTTCAATCATTGAGAAGCGCATTTGGAGCGAATATTTTGTGACTTATTGTGGCAGTCTTTTTGACCTTCTGAATTTATTTCAATGGCTTCGTAGCAACTTGTGTGTATGTAGGACCAAAAAAATGACTGTTTTCAAATGCATTTATTATCAATCGGGACATGGGAGGTGGCGAGAAATGTAGTACCATCTTTAATAATCCCCCTAACATGAGGCGCAGTTTCCGTCGCTGGTTTCGTTCCTGCTCCATAGCTTTTCCGGCAGTCCTATTCCTCTACGTCACTGTCTTTCACAACGGCTTTCTCTTTGCGGCCATCACTTACGGAACCGGACCTCTGGATGACGTCATCGCCAACAGCAATAAAGGTTTCCGTAAGCTGCTGGAGGAGGGTCTCTTAGAGAGGGACAGGTACAACGGGACGGTGCCCGTTCATCGCCTTCCCCAATCTATTATTATTGGGGCGAGAAAGTGTGGCACTCGGGCTCTGATAGAGTTCCTTGAGCTACACCCTCAGATCAACTCACCCACGGACGAAATGCATTTTTTCAGCAATGACACGAACTACAAAATGGGTCTGGACTGGTACCGCAAAAAGATGCCGCTGTCCTATCCAGACCAGATCACCATCGAGAAGACACCGAGGTACTTTATCTCCAAGATCAGCCCGAGCAGGGTGCATCGCATGAACAGCTCCGTCAAGCTCATCGCGATTTTGCGGCACCCCACCACTCGGGTCATCTCCGACTACACCCAGATCTGCGCCAACAAAATGGCCAAGAACGAGACGGCCGAGGCGTTTGAGTACTTGGCCTTAAACCGCCAGACGGGCCATATTAATCCAGAGTACAGAGCCATAAAGATAAGTATGTATCACCTGCACATCGCAAGGTGGCTAGAGCTGTTTCCCCTGAAACAGCTGCACATTGTGGATGGTGACAATCTTATTGTGAATCCCCTGGAAGAGATTAGGAAGGTAGAGACATTTCTGAACTTGCCTCACCGCATCAGCAAAGACAGTTTATACTTCAACAACACTCGAGGCTTCTACTGCATGCGGAAAACGAAAAACGGACCCGAAAAATGCTTGGGCGCCAACAAGGGGAGAAAACACGCGAACATTAGTGAGAAAATCATTCACAAATTAGACAAGTTTTTTAAGCCACATAATGAGAGGCTGTTTAAACTTATTAAAAGACGATTCAGGTGGAGGTGATAATTCTTAGGAATTGTATAACATGTTGCCAACTGCCCTCATTTTTTTTTTCATGTTGCCAATTTGTTTCTTACGGAAAGTCGATTTTTTTTCTTTATATCCTTTGGTGCTGAATGTTCATGAAAAAGTGCAATACTAAATGCTATATACATTTTTTTTTTGGTTTTGTACATATTTATAGGTACAAAAGATTTCATCAGTATTGATTTTTGTTAATATTTAATTTGTTTGTTTTTTTAACTAGCAGAACTCTACGCAAATACAACTGAAGTTTGCATGGGCTGGTGTTGTAAGATATCCTGTAGCCTCCGCAACAATCTAAGAAATATTCATTCTGAAGTCCATTCTGGTTGATCTAATGATGTATATGTCTATATACAATTCACACCGGCTTTGTCCGTTTATTTGTGAAATTCCAATAAATGGGTCGCATTTTAACCCCTCCCCCCCCCGACACACACATACACATACTTTAGTTTATATATATATATATATATATATATATATATATATATATATATATATATATATATATCACCTATCCTTTAGTCTGGAGAATCGTTGGGATACCAAACTTTGTCTGTCGACCGTCTTTCTTCATTCCAGTCTTTTTCCTTGGATAGAATGTCAATGAAAGGCCCGTCCATTCTTTGACGTTGTCTCCCAGTCGCTTTCTCTGTCTGCCTCTTCTTCTTTTCCCTGATACTGTTCCCTTTAGGAATGTCTTTTTGAGCTCTGAGAAGTTGTAATATGGCCATAAAGTTTCAGTTTGCTTGTTTTTACAGTGGTTAACAAGTCACCATGGGACTCAGTTGCCGTTGTGATCCTGTTCTTAATATCTACATTCGCGATGCGCCAATGTAAGTGATACCCAGGATCTTTCTGTAGCATCTATATTCTATCCTCCCCTCTAGTTCTGCAATCAGCGTCCAAGATTCCAAAGCATATAAGAATGTGGCCATGACCGGGAAGCGCATCAGTCTGATTTTAGAGTTGAAGGTTATGCCTTTGTCTTACCAGATTGTTTTGAGTTTTGCAAGTGCTGCTGTGGATCAGGTTTGGTTCCTTCATCTGAAAGCATAGCTCCGAAGGAAGCCTAATTAAAACTACTGACACTTGTCAGCTTTCATCTCCAATACTGATATCCCTTTTATAGCCCTGTTGGCTATTGGTCATCATATGCTACGGAAGTCTAGTCTATGAGCATCACCAAGTCAGCTAATTATTCATCTGACCATCTTTTGTCAACCACTTAACGCAAATTAGCACATCTTCCTCCAATGCTTATTGTAACTTTGTGACCTTCAAGAACATCTTTCATTATACTATCAAGGAAGATATTGAACAGAGTTGGTGAAAGTAGACTGCCTTGTCACATTTCAGCTGTTATTTGTTAAAGTACACAGCACTAGCAGCCTGCTTGTAGAGGTTCTGGATTAAGTCTATTATGTTTCTATTTATATTGAACTTTTCCGTTGTCACCTAGAATGCACCATGTCATAAGGTGTAGAAAGCTTTCTTGAAATCAATAAAAACATAGAAAAGATTTTCTTGGTGTTGGAGGTCTTTCTCAGAGTATCCTGAGGTTTAGGATTTGTTCTGCTGTGCTGCTGCCTTGACAAAAAACTCGCTAGTTCTGATCTAATAATAATAAGAAGAAGATGGCTTTACAACTAGGCCTAAATCAAATGTTTTGTATTTCAGTTAATATTAGCTGAGTGGAATTCAATATTGAAAAGGCCTCAATGTTAAAACAAAAGTTTTTTTTGTTTAGGCCTAATACTGCCATTCCCTTATTTCACATGATCATATTATCTTATGTTACTTTAAAAAAGTATCACTCTGCAATACACACTCTCACTTATAAGAAATACATTGGGTTTATTCCTAAGGTTAAATAGGTCTCAATGTTCCACTTCTACTTTGTTTAGACAGAACCCAAGTTGTGCTGGAAAGAATCTCTATTAATGGAAATCTATTGCCATTTTGTTGTCTAGTCACTGCAATTTTGTTAGAGACTTTTTTAAAAGACATATAGTACAGCAACAGTGTTTAAACCAGCGGTTCTCAACCTTTTTAGCTCTGCGTCCCCCTAATACAATTTTCCACTAGGGTGCGACCACCAACCATACACTTTTTTTGTTCATTGGCTTAGGTAAATGTGATTTAGCTAGTGTTCAATTTTCTTCACAGCATGATTAGATCTTCTCCATACATATGTTTAATTCTGCAATGGTGTTACCACTCATTTGATGGACAGTAATTTCAGATGTTGAAAAAGTATTCTTCAACAACGAAGATGTGGTCTGCAACAGATATTTTGGAAAAAAAAATTATAAAAAAAAGAAAAAAGTAACTACCTATAAAAAGTACATCTGAGTTCAATGATGATACATTCACTTAAATTGTCATTCGAATCCCCTGGTTATATGTCCGTGTTCTTAGATCTGTCTTGGTTATTCCAAATTTTATTTTATTGATACTTGGCAATTGTTTCATAATGTGTTTAATAATAATATAATCTGAATAATTTTCTAATTGAAATATAAATGTATATCAACTATAAAACAAATATGCTTGTTACACGTTAGAGACACACATAATATATATATATATATATATAAACTTCCGATGAAAAATAGCCCCCCAAAAAATATCAATTTCCGTATGTTCTGAGGTGACCCCTCGCAAATAGTCATTCGACCGCCAAAGGGTCGCCACCCACAGGTTGAGAACCCCTGGTTTAAACTGAGGAAGTTAACCATGTTAACTGTAAACATAATGCTGTTATTATTTGTTTTGTTTATTTTGAAACAGTTACTTATGTGGCCATGGACTGGCCTAACTTCTAGTCAGACAAGTTGAATGTCTGTGTACTAGTAGGAAAAAAGGGGGGTGGGGGAGAATGGTTGTTCAAAAAAAACTGTAAACACCATTCTCAAATTTGAATAGAGTGGAAACTCTTTAACTACTTTATGACACCATGTCTTATAATAAAATGTTTCCTGGAATTTCTTGGTAAATACATACTCACAAGAGATTTATGCCTTGTTTTGTTTTGTTTGTTTCAGAAAAAGTCCATTTTTTTTATTTTTTTTTGGACTTTGTTTTCTCTTTTCATTGCCACTTTCTCTAGTCTACCATTCAGTTTTCACTTGTCAGATTGTTGTCAGTGTAAAAACTAATTCTACCTTTGTGTCATTTCTGACACTATTCCCAACAAGACGTGTTCCATTCAGAGCCTTGGGAAACAACAATGATGTCTGTAGTAGAGAAAAAACATTAGGCCTTTTAGTTATACAGATCTTTTTACAACAATGATGTCTGTAGGCTCAAAAGTAGTAGAGAAAAAACATTAGGCCTTTTAGTTATACATATCTTTTTACAATGATGTCTGTAGGCTCAGAAGTAGTAGAGAAATAACATTAGGCCTTTTAGTTATACAGATCTTTTTACAACAATGATGTCTGTAGGCTCAGAAGTAGTAGAGAAAAAACATTAGGCCTTTTAGTTATACAGATCTTTTTACAACAATGATGTCTGTAGGCTCAGAAGTAGTAGAGAAAAAACATTAGGCCTTTTAGTTATACAGATCTTTTTACAACAATGATGTCTGTAGGCTCAGAAGTAGTAGAGAAAAAACATTAGGCCTTTTAGTTATACAGATCTTTTTCTAGCTTTCTATGACCAATGTATAAATGTTAGACATTTCTAAAGGTAAAATCCTTTAAAACTCATTACACTCACATCATCTATTATCTTTATCTATTATAAAGCTCAATTGAATTGTGATGTAAATAATGTGACCCTTTTGAAAGCATTTAGTCTTGTGAAAGTTTGGAATTCAAGAAATGTTTACTATTTATGTATTAATGAACATTACCCTTCAAATTGCAAACTCCCATAATCCAAGTGGAATAGTGTGCAGTCAAGACAGTTAGGGGGTATGGTGTACACCCATCTAGTCACTTTTAAAAATGACTCCTACAAAGGGCAGTCACTGCTAACTAGTCAAGATAGGTTTTGACTAGATACAAAAACTTGGAAATAATATTCTTATCACAAACGTCTAATCCTGTAGTACACAGTACCATTGTAAATGCACAATAATGTCAATGACATACCTTTAAATACTAAATGCCTACTTTGTAACAATAAAAACCATTTGTTTTTTTTGTTTTGATATTTTGTTGTCCTTAAACTATAAAAACCTATTGAGAAATGCCTGTTTCATTTAAAAATATTCTTCATGCTGAATGTATGCATTTGTAAACTCCTAAGATGCTTAGAAAGTCAGAATTGTAGAGCCAAGAGAAATAGCTAACAAAACATCTATTATCCCCCTATAGTTATGCCATCCGGCCCTGTGCAGCCTAGAATTATTGAATCATTGTAACTGTTTACTTGTTTCCTTTTATGCTGAGCTTTTCTTTTTTAAGGGAACATTGATTTGGTAAATAAACAATTATTATGTTTAGTTGAAATGGTAAAGTGGCAATGACAATTTGGTGTAGCATAAACTCCGGTGATAAGCTGCAAGTTATGAGCACTATGCTATGACTGCAACAACTTAAGATTATTTTTCTATGACCAAACGGTCTGTGCAGCCTTGTATAAAATTTCAACAAATACCCAGAAAGTGCAGCTGAGAGCAATTGTCAATGCTAAAAAAGTTACTCTCCATATAGGACAAATTTTTCTTTTTGTTGTTTTGTTTTTAAGAGATGACTAGTCACTGTATAAAGTTTTATGAGTTTCTCTTAAGTACCCAACTATAAGCTCTTAAATTTAAAACTTCCCACATAGCCATTATGTGTGAAATGACAACAATGTTAGCTTGTATATTGATACAGCACATGAAATATGTAGTTAGCACTCACTGTATTCAAAATGTATGTATTTCCTTGCACTATGTGCATGAACACATCCAACAATTTCAATAGAAGCACACTAGTACATTTATGTTTGCTAAGGTGAAGTGGTGTTTAGAAGTCATATTTACTATACTAATATTTGACAGCATTGAATCAGTGTGTATGTTGCATTGATTATATGCATTTATTATTGATTAATAAAGACAAGGAAAAAAATAAAAAATTATTTACATAATTGAACAGGAATTATTTTTCTTTCTCTGAATTCCTAAAAATTTTAAATGAACTCTGCAATCCTTCCCACTGGATATTGACATTTTGAAGAGAACAATGAAATTATGGAAGATCTCTTCATGTCCATCAACATAGAGTAACAAAGATGCTGGAACCTCTCAGAGAATACCTTGTCAAATGTATAGAAATTATTTTTAAGCAAGTATTTCATTAGAATAAAGGCATCATGACAGAGCTATTTCAGCTCAAGAGTTATAAATAATTGCACTAAAAATGGCTGTAAAGAGATGAATTTCAAAGTTCATTATGCCTACTGCTCCATTACACTCTCTCAGCAAATCTCAATTTCAACAAAATCCACAACAGAAAATATACTAGTGAACAGCACTATAATTCTAGTTTCTTCTTTCCAGCTTAGTTTATGCTCCAACTGTTGGTATGTGTTTTTTCAAAAAAAATAAATTGTTTTACCCAGATTTCTATATCATACAAACAAACAAAAAAATAATTATTATTTTTGCTTTAGTGTTCTGCAAATTTTAAATAAACAAAACAATATATATATTTACATGTATTTGTCAAATCTGCTAAAATATTTTGAGCCATGTATCTTACTCAAGACAAAAACTTTTCACTCAACTTGATAAACACAATGCTGTCCATAATTCTGTCGGACTTGACACAAGAATCCTATGTAATATGATATCATTGAACCAGTTGTGTCAGTCTCAAAGATAAACTTTCAATAAGTTTATCCTTATGTTGTCCAGATACCGGTACTAAACAATATCTGAGAGGAAGTGATGTGATAGCAGCAGGAAACAGTTTGAAAACTAGACAGTAAACTTTGCAGTCTGATGTAAGAACTCTAAAACATCTTCATTGAACTTTTTTAACAAATCGTCTACAACTAAGACAATAAATTCAATCATGTTGGTATAATTATTTTCTCCAAACAAGTTTCCAAAATTGATTTGTCCAAATTCTGACCTGCAAAAAAAAAAAAGAAACATGAATAATATATATATACATTTATTATTTGGTCTGTGTGGTATTCTACTGATAGTAAAATAGCTAAATAATGATATCTTGGTCTGTGTGGTATTCTACTGATAGTAAAATAGCTAAATAATGATATCTTGGTCTGTGTGGTATTCTACTGATAGTAAAATAGCTAAATAATATCTTGGTCTGTGTGGTATTCTACTGATAGTAAAATAGCTAAATAATGATGTCTTGGTCTGTGTGGTATTCTACTGATAGTAAAATAGCTAAATAATGATGTCTTGGTCTGTGTGGTATTCTACTGATAGTAAAATAGCTAAATAATGATGTCTTGGTCTGTGTGGTATTCTACTGATAGTAAAATAGCTAAATAATGATATCTTGGTCTGTGTGGTATTCTACTGATAGTAAAATAGCTAAATAATATCTTGGTCTGTGTGGTATTCTACTGATAGTAAAATAGCTAAATAATGATGTCTTGGTCTGTGTGGTATTCTACTGATAGTAAAATAGCTAAATAATATCTTGGTCTGTGTGGTATTCTACTGATAGTAAAATAGCTAAATAATGATATCTTGGTCTGTGTGGTATTCTACTGATAGTAAAATAGCTAAATAATGATATCTTGGTCTGTGTGGTATTCTACTGATAGTAAAATAGCTAAATAATAATATCTTGGTCTGTGTGGTATTCTACTGATAGTAAAATAGCTAAATAATAATATCTTGGTCTGTGTGGTATTCTACTGACAGTAAAATAGCTAAATAATGATGTCTTGGTCTGTGTGGTATTCTACTGATAGTAAAATAGCTAAATAATAATATCTTGGTCTGTGTGGTATTCTACTGATAGTAAAATAGCTAAATAATGATGTCTTGGTCTGTGTGGTATTCTACTGATAGTAAAATAGCTAAATAATGATATCTTGGTCTGTGTGGTATTCTACTGATAGTAAAATAGCTAAATAATGATGTCTTGGTCTGTGTGGTATTCTACTGATAGTAAAATAGCTAAATAATATCTTGGTCTGTGTGGTATTCTACTGATAGTAAAATAGCTAAATAATAATGTCTTGGTCTGTGTGGTATTCTACTGATAGTAAAATAGCTTAATAATATCTTGGTCTGTGTGGTATTCTACTGATAGTAAAATAGCTAAATAATGATGTCTTGGTCTGTGTGGTATTCTACTGATAGTAAAATAGCTAAATAATATCTTGGTCTGTGTGGTATTCTACTGATAGTAAAATAGCTAAATAATGATGTCTTGGTCTGTGTGGTATTCTACTGATAGTAAAATAGCTAAATAATATCTTGGTCTGTGTGGTATTCTACTGATAGTAAAATAGCTAAATAATAATGTCTTGGTCTGTGTGGTATTCTACTGATAGTAAAATAGCTAAATAATATCTTGGTCTGTGTGGTATTCTACTGATAGTAAAATAGCTAAATAATGATGTCTTGGTCTGTGTGGTATTCTACTGATAGTAAAATAGCTAAATAATAATATCTTGGTCTGTGTGGTATTCTACTGATAGTAAAATAGCTAAATAATGATGTCTTGGTCTGTGTGGTATTCTACTGATAGTAAAATAGCTAAATAATGATATCTTGGTCTGTGTGGTATTCTACTGATAGTAAAATAGCTAAATAATAATATCTTGGTCTGTGTGGTATTCTACTGATAGTAAAATAGCTAAATAATAATATCTTGGTCTGTGTGGTATTCTACTGACAGTAAAATAACTAAATAATGATGTCTTGGTCTGTGTGGTATTCTACTGATAGTAAAATAGCTAAATAATAATATCTTGGTCTGTGTGGTATTCTACTGATAGTAAAATAGCTAAATAATGATATCTTGGTCTGTGTGGTATTCTACTGATAGTAAAATAGCTAAATAATGATATCTTGGTCTGTGTGGTATTCTACTGATAGTAAAATAGCTAAATAATGATGTCTTGGTCTGTGTGGTATTCTACTGATAGTAAAATAGCTAAATAATATCTTGGTCTGTGTGGTATTCTACTGATAGTAAAATAGCTAAATAATAATGTCTTGGTCTGTGTGGTATTCTACTGATAGTAAAATAGCTAAATAATATCTTGGTCTGTGTGGTATTCTACTGATAGTAAAATAGCTAAATAATGATGTCTTGGTCTGTGTGGTATTCTACTGATAGTAAAATAGCTAAATAATATCTTGGTCTGTGTGGTATTCTACTGATAGTAAAATAGCTAAATAATGATGTCTTGGTCTGTGTGGTATTCTACTGATAGTAAAATAGCTAAATAATGATGTCTTGGTCTGTGTGGTATTCTACTGATAGTAAAATAGCTAAATAATGATGTCTTGGTCTGTGTGGTATTCTACTGATAGTAAAATAGCTAAATAATGATGTCTTGGTCTGTGTGGTATTCTACTGATAGTAAAATAGCTAAATAATAATATCTTGGTCTGTGTGGTATTCTACTGATAGTAAAATAGCTAAATAATGATGTCTTGGTCTGTGTGGTATTCTACTGATAGTAAAATAGCTAAATAATGATATCTTGGTCTGTGTGGTATTCTACTGATAGTAAAATAGCTAAATAATAATATCTTGGTCTGTGTGGTATTCTACTGATAGTAAAATAGCTAAATAATAATATCTTGGTCTGTGTGGTATTCTACTGACAGTAAAATAGCTAAATAATGATGTCTTGGTCTGTGTGGTATTCTACTGATAGTAAAATAGCTAAATAATAATATCTTGGTCTGTGTGGTATTCTACTGATAGTAAAATAGCTAAATAATGATGTCTTGGTCTGTGTGGTATTCTACTGATAGTAAAATAGCTAAATAATGATATCTTGGTCTGTGTGGTATTCTACTGATAGTAAAATAGCTAAATAATGATGTCTTGGTCTGTGTGGTATTCTACTGATAGTAAAATAGCTAAATAATATCTTGGTCTGTGTGGTATTCTACTGATAGTAAAATAGCTAAATAATAATGTCTTGGTCTGTGTGGTATTCTACTGATAGTAAAATAGCTAAATAATATCTTGGTCTGTGTGGTATTCTACTGATAGTAAAATAGCTAAATAATAATGTCTTGGTCTGTGTGGTATTCTACTGATAGTAAAATAGCTAAATAATATCTTGGTCTGTGTGGTATTCTACTGATAGTAAAATAGCTAAATAATGATGTCTTGGTCTGTGTGGTATTCTACTGATAGTAAAATAGCTAAATAATGATGTCTTGGTCTGTGTGGTATTCTACTGATAGTAAAATAGCTAAATAATGATGTCTTGGTCTGTGTGGTATTCTACTGATAGTAAAATAGCTAAATAATGATATCTTGGTCTGTGTGGTATTCTACTGATAGTAAAATAGCTAAATAATATCTTGGTCTGTGTGGTATTCTACTGATAGTAAAATAGCTAAATAATGATGTCTTGGTCTGTGTGGTATTCTACTGTTAGTAAAATAGCTAAATAATGATATCTTGGTCTGTGTGGTATTCTACTGATAGTAAAATAGCTAAATAATAATATCTTGGTCTGTGTGGTATTCTACTGATAGTAAAATAGCTAAATAATAATATCTTGGTCTGTGTGGTATTCTACTGACAGTAAAATAGCTAAATAATGATGTCTTGGTCTGTGTGGTATTCTACTGATAGTAAAATAGCTAAATAATAATATCTTGGTCTGTGTGGTATTCTACTGATAGTAAAATAGCTAAATAATGATGTCTTGGTCTGTGTGGTATTCTACTGATAGTAAAATAGCTAAATAATGATATCTTGGTCTGTGTGGTATTCTACTGATAGTAAAATAGCTAAATAATGATATCTTTTGTATAATTCTTACAAAAAAAAAGGGTAGAGGGAACTTTTACTTTGCAGTTCAGATTATTTCAAATGCATTAGCTCAAGATAATAGAATATAAAAGCCTAAGGAAGATAACAGATGTAATGCTCATCTTAAAATGTCACAAGTCACAAGGTTTCACTTATATTCTTTTCTGAAGTAAACATTATACAGGACTCTCTCCTCCAAAAAATATTTTAAAATACCTTTTCATGGAATATTCCCCCCTTTTTTCCAAAAGTGAAGCCATTGCGTGTTTATACCATTCTCTTCAATAATAACCAGTTGAATACCTGGATAACATTCCTCAAGCTTTCTCACAGAGCTGTTCATATTTCTAAATATTAACTTATAATGAAAATTGTATTGACAATATTGTGATCTTAAAATGTATATATTTACTTGTTATAGAAGAAAAAAACAACAACATACAAGTGACATTCAAACAAAAATTGTATTTTGGTTATCAATAGAAATAGACCAGAACTAGAAGCAAGAGATTACCTATAAAGACTACTATATTGCAGCGAGATTCTTGGCTTTCCCATTTGGTAGTGTAATGTGAATCATACAGTTCATGTACAGCTTGTACGACCAGACGTTCCTCACAGTCAAGAAGTGAGATCAATCCCTATTGCAAGATTAGACAAACAAACAAAATAATAAAAACTGATACATTCATAAAACTATCAATTATCTATTGAAAACATTACAATGAAATAGTTTCCATTCCACAAATTAAAAAAAAAACAACAAACAAAAATTTACCTTGAGCCTGAGTATGTTCATAGTTCTCCCTGAGTTATCTTGAACAGTCTTTTCCCATAATAAAGTTTGTAAAAAGCTATCCAGTTCTGACCTCTTGACATTTCCATTGAATTGAAGAGTTAATGTTCTTACACTCTGTACAATAAATACAAACATACAACTTTAAGGGGATAAAAGCGACAACCTTGGTATGCTTCTTTAACAGCTATGTCCATGAGTAGCAAATGCACAATTTGCTAATACAAAATTTGTATCCTGATCAACTCTTGACAAACCCCTTAAAACAATCAACAGATTAGTGACAAGACTAGTGCTTTTATGGATGATCATAATCTAGATCTTTGTTGATTTAATTTTATTTCCGTTTAAATTTCTTTGCTTCAAGCTGAAGAAAGGTCATCATAACCTTTAATATCACATGACCTAGGCATACAAGATCCAAAAATGAAAATGATATCTTCGAAAAAGATAAATATGAAAGAAAAAGTTTATACACCACAAAATAAGCATAGACACAAATTTCCTTTTTTTTCTTCTGATTGTCCTTTTAAAAAGTGAAACAGAAGCAAATGAAAGTGATTGTGTTTCATGAAAAATGCCTGATAAGAACTTTTCTTTCTCCTCAACATATTAAGAGAGACATCCTACAACAATGTGGTCTACTGACCATGTGAAACAGATACAAGTTTAGGCGGATAGGTTAATATCCTTTAAAAGGACAAGTTTAAAAACTCCAGGGTTCCTCTAAAATGGAAACCTTAAAATAAGAGAAAGCATGAAGGCAAAGAGACTTGCAGTATTTGACCTTATCCAGTACCATGGTGTGGCAATTGTGCCAGAGAACTCTGACAAATCAACATATTACTTGTAACAGATTTTAGAGTAAATATTATAATAACAAGTATATTATACTTCAGAAAGAGCATACACCATACATATAAATGATGACACGGGAGTATACATAAGTGGTCACTTAAGCTATAGTATAGCTCGGTGTTCCTAAACCATTTGCTTGGGTCCCCCCACCCCTAAAGAAAAAGGTAAGTTTGTGTCTTTACCCTTATGTAAGCTAGTCTGGCTATGGAAACTAAGTGCTGAAAACTTCGCCAGTTGGGTGCACTGAGAAATTAGAGATACATCTATGCTTGTTCATGTTACAAACTAAGGTCAATTAAAGTGCTTGATTTAAGAACATTATTTTATAAAGAATTAGCATCACATTTGTAAATGGGAATAAAAAGCTGCTACAATATGACAGTTCCTAGAGAAAACATGTCTATATTGGAGTTGATTAGTGCAGAATCGTCTTCTAAATTCAGGCCTGTTTTGGTGACCAAAAAAAAACACTATTAGAATGATGGCACTGCAAACAGGAAAAATTCGACAGTTCTGATGTAAAAAAGACAAGTAGAATCACATTAACATAAGCCATAACATAAGAGAATATTTCAGGTAATCTTCTTACTGATGGCTCTCATGAAAACAGTATAAAAGGTCATACTTGTTAAGTGAAAAGATGTATCTTAATTTAATAGTTTCATTTTTTATTAAACATTGGTAATATTGGTAACAATGTCATTTTACTGGATGAATAGTCAAATATGAATCTTTTATTAAAA
This sequence comes from Biomphalaria sudanica, assembly GCA_036873155.1. Taxonomy (NCBI): domain Eukaryota; kingdom Metazoa; phylum Mollusca; class Gastropoda; family Planorbidae; genus Biomphalaria; species Biomphalaria sudanica. The sequence goes on along the minus strand of JAZGLO010002262.1, from coordinate 1,573,694 downwards.
AATGAACAATTTTTTTTTGCTCCTTGAAAAAAAAAAAAGGCAATCTTCAAGACACCGCCCCCCCCCCTTTTTCATGTTAGCATATTGAGCACCAAAAGGTTAAGAAACACTACAATAACTTGTAAGATAACTTAAGTGGCAGCTTTTACAAATGCATAAGACAATGTGGAGAGCCCTGTTCTAATGCATTCTCACAACACTCTTACAATGAAGCTCTATGGTAAATGTACCACAAGAGTAAAGCCTGTACCACAAAAAGAAAAGCCTAACTCTAGTATTGAGTCAAATAAAAAGTAAGTGTGAAGTTATGACAAGTTGAAGAGTAGTCCTAATTCAAAGGAATTCTAGAGAGCTATACATTTCACAGGAGGATCATGAATATGTCATGCTGAGCTACATTGAATACATATGTATTTGTGGGATATAGAAAATTCAATTGACAATTAATGATTAAAACTAGGTGACTAACCTGATCAATCATATGTTTATCTTTGACAGAAAATCCTCTTTTAGTAAAAACATCTTCTAGTCTGAAATAAAAATGATTTTGTTTAAAGTTAAATGAAGAAGCTAACAAACTTTTTCAATCAATGAGATATAGTAGATGGTTGAAATTGAAAACAATTATAAAAAATTGCTAGATATTTTAACAATGACTGTGTTGTAACTGATCTGAATCAATTACATGAAAATTTTACTTTTATAACTTGATGTCTGAGTTTCTACAAGGCTCAATCTGGGTACTTAGAAATACTAGGATTTTGATCACTAAAGATCAATAACTTAGACTAAACAATATTACTAAATAAATCCACAAAATTCCAAGAAGGAATAGGTTTAACATAGATTTTTTAAAAATCATAGCAAAATACCTGTCCTCTCCAGTCAAAGAAATAACTAACCCCAACCCCTCACTAATCTCACCTTATTCACACATCAAAATCAAAACATTCATTTCACATAACACACATACTGTTATATTCATACCCTGGGAATATATAAACAACACAAAGAAATAATACAATCAGTCTCAAATTATATGCTATTGCACACTAACCTATATGTCATGTTTTTATGTTTTGCATCACTAAATGTCAGTTGTTTTTTTTTCTATATTTTAGAATTATCCTAAAATACAAGTTGTTTCTTATTCTACAGTCAATGGATAGCAATACCATACTGACTCTAAATATTTGGATTACTTACTTCATGTCTCCAGACAGACAATAAGCATTGATGTTTAAAATGTCATCCAAGTCTATACTGAAACAAATATAAACATATGTTCATCTTGTTCCTCTAAAGATTTTACATCAGGCATTAAAATTTTAAACAATTACAAAATGTTCATCACATTAATTTTGTCATCAAACCCAACATACAAAGAATAAAAAGAAAAATGGCAACATAAATCTTTCAAGTCAACATGTAACTCACTCTGCATGGGATGTTTCAAGTAGCTTGGCAAATCCATTCACACTTCTGTTAGAAAAATAATAATTTATTATGACTAATAGCGAAACAAAACAAAACTCTAAATCAACAAAAACTAACAAATGCCCTTAATTTTGGTTTAAATACATTATCAGATTTACCTTACTGTTTCTTTCAAAACATCTAATTCTGCACTTGTGACAAGATCTGTTTTATTTACAAGGATCACATCTCCTAGGGCAATCTGTCTGTGGGCAAAGACACAGGAGATATCAGTGGGCATCCATCTCATAGGACTTACTGAAGCTAATTAATACCCAAGGGAACTGGAGGAAACACTAACACAGTTTTCTTAGTCCTTCCTTTGCTATGCATCTAATTACTTCCCCTATTAACCAGTCTACATTAAGTTTTTAAATGTATCTTTATCTGGTGGGTAATTCAAGGGGAGATAATAAACATTATTTCTTAAAGAAATTGTTCATTTAGTATCTACAGACAATGATTTCAAATTAAACTCAAATTTCAACTGTGATTAGAGCTGGCGCAAGGCATAGGCACCGTGTGACCCGTTACCTCGTGGATTGAGGTGTTTTGCACTTCAAAGGTTTATCCATTACATAAAGGAGGTATATGTAAGTAACCTAATAAAAAAAGTAATGAAGTAGATCAGGTGTGGGCAACCTTTCGCTATTGAGGGCCGCATTAAAAAAAAATTTGGAATGGCGGGCCGCATATATATATATATATTTATATATATATATATATATATATTTATATATACAACTTAAAAAGATACGCTAGCTTACTGTGTATAATGTCTTTTAATTAATATTTACACTGTATTTCATTCACATTTCTTTTTTTCCACACACCACATTGAGGAATTACAACAACAGCTAACAACTTTTGAAATCAATTTTACGATTTAAAAAAAAATTGCAGTTGTCTTTTAATATCACATTATCCCCACAAATATACAGTTATACTTAATGTGCAGTATTTCACTTATTACACTTGTGCATTATGTTCCGGAACTGTGGAACTAGCTTACTAGTTGTTGCCCTTGTGACTGCTGTCAAATTACAGTCAGTCAACATCGACCAGTGATTATACTTGTTTAGTTTCCACAAAAAAAAAAAAAACGCTTGTTTACTGAATGAGACAATTTATGTTCCGGGAGTTAAATGTTGGGACGATCAAGACCTGCCCTTGTGGAGCATCACCAGAATGCTGACCATGTCCTTAAATGGTGCAAACTAAATCAAGCGACCCGAACAAGACTCTGGCCCCAAAACCATCCAATATAACAGAGTCTATTCAAAGAACTGTCATCTCAGATATAGGATTTCTGTTCTGAATTCTCCAACATTTAAAATGAGAACGAAGAAGAAGAAGAACAGATGTATGTGTACCCAAATAGTGTGAACAGCAGCAAGGTTTTTTAAGTGTGGAAATACAGCTTCATGCACCCACAAGACTCCCGTGGAGGTACTGACTGGAACTTCTCTTTGAATGGAGTTAAGTCCTCTGGAGCTGAATCAGCTTCTAGTGAGCTGATGGTATTGCAAAATGGTTGTTGACGTCTTAAAATTTGCTTTTATAAATTGCACAATAAAGGAATCAAAATAAGTGTTGTACTTTCCATCATTTCACTATAAATAGTTTCACCATTCAGCAAAGGAAAATGACAAAACCTGTTTTCTTTTTCTTGATTGTAGAAATGGGAAAGCCTTGTTTGAAAAGATTTAACATGCATTCACATTTCATATGGAAACAGCCAATAGCAATACTAGACAACATATAATCACCAAATCTGTCTTCCACTTTTCATTAGAAATGTTGGCAACAAAGTCACAAAGTACATGCTAAGCGCTAGCAAATTCATTGAGTAGTTGTGTTACTTAATTGGTGCTACCTATGGTTAACAGCCCTAGCTCTAGATCGTTCTTTTGTTAATGATATATTGGAATTTTATGCAGCTTTGTGCAAACTTTCCTGTTTATAGTTTATGATTGGGATATTAAAAAAAATATTTTTCTCAGTCAAAGATTGAGTTCTATCAGTTGTTGCACTTGCCATCTTGTTACGAGCCTACCCAACACTCAACACAGTTCTTTATAGCATTGAATAAATACTGATCAGAGATTGTGTCTTGAATTGAGTGTATTGATGTATAGCCGATAAGCATAATCTTCGTTTACTTGAAACTTTTTATAATGAGACAGTTTCAATAATTTATAAAGATATATTTTTTAATATATTTGCATTTTTATTTGAATATACTGTGGGCACACTTGATTTCTGTAGGTGTCGGAGGGCCACATAAAACATTCCGGCTGGCCGCATGTGGCCCACGGACCATAATTTGCCCACCCCTGAAGTAGATCATTAAAATTCCAAAACTAAAATACATGCTTTAATTTTGTAATATTTTTTAAACTTTTGTAAGAAACAGAAGAAAAAAGAAAGCAACAAAAGCAAATACGTGAAAAGGGGAAAAAATTCATTTTTCTTTTTGATGAAGAATAAAAAAATAAGTATTTTGCTTAATTTATTTATTCAACAATTCATTAAGGCGGTGCATCCACAACCATTAAACTACGACTTTGTATTGTCATGTATTACGAATTGAATTCTCTATCTATTCTAATTTTAATTGGCTTGCCTAGGGGATCGTGACAATAGAAAAAGCAGTTGTGTCACTTATCTTAAGTCTGAATTTAACCAAAGACTTACAATGAATAACAACAAAAAAAATGACACAAGAAATCGGAAGGTAAAATATCAACTTAATGTTTAATAAAATATAAATCAAATAGTACTTTTAAATGAATCACATAAAGTTACAAGCAAGAAAAACAAACATTTACTCAATACAGAATTGATGGGTTGACCAAACCCTTTTACAAAAATGGCATGTAAAAATATTACAATTCAAGAGTTTTAAAATATAACTACAAATACAAGCAAGGCCTTGAAAAAGAAAAATCTTAACTTACACTATCAATAGGTATACCACGCAGGGGTCACGCAATGTCTCCGCTATTCTGTCTCACGGCTGTCTCCGTATGTCTTGTCCTTGTCAACGTTACATGGGCGGTCTTTATATAGTCTACCGCGCGTCGAGATCAAGACCAATCTAGTAGTTTCTAGAATACTACTTGAGAACAGAACAAGTGATCAACCAGACAGAGCTAGAACCTTCTCTAAAGAGACGGAAAAATAAACACCCTCTTTTTACCCAGAGGTACACACATAGGTCAAGGACCGGTCACACTGTCTGTGTTGCTTAAAAAAACTTATTACACAAAGGGGCAGACAACCTCGGGAATTTTCTACTCGTCTCTCGACCGCAACAGGTCAAGAAAAAAAAAAACAATAGTAAATAGGTAACAATGCCTAGATACGTAACAGTATTTAGAATTTACTATTTTATACTATTTTATATGATTATAAATTATAAACATAATTCATAGGTTATATATAAGTCATATTTTAAAGTAAACTTTCCAAAGGGAAAATTCATGATGCATTTAAATTGCTTTTTAAAGATTGGTTTAAGAATGACTTTGGTAGTTAATATAGAAAGAAGAAAATGGAAGTTTTGTGGACTTTTATTAAATGACACTAAACGCAACACTGACCTCTGACATTCATTAATAGATCCATCTTGTTTCGTTGCTTCAAAATGCTATGAAATAAAGACAAAGTATTAAATGTTTTGCTATGTTTTGTATTTTAATGGGACTTATTATCTAAGTATCTGAATAGAAAACAAAAATCATCTATGTACAGCATGTTAGAATATAATTTAATGTACAACTGTGACACTACAACATGTGACATTTTACCTGCTTAAAATATTTGGCATCCACCATCACTATGATTCCTGAAAACGAGATTTTAATGTTAGTTATTATCTGTAATCAAATTCAGCTGTGGAAAGAAAATATCATGTCTTTATATTTATGAGAAATGTAAACATTTTAAAGACATTTTTTGTCTTTAATTAAGGAAAAATGATAAATATATTGTTTAAAATTAATTAAAGAAATGTTAAATTTTTACAATTATTTCAAATATTGGATTTAAAAAAAAAGTGATATATATACCCTTCTCCAAAAGGTGCCATTAGAAAGAAGTGAAAAGTCAATTAAAGTTATATACAAGAAAAACCTTTAAATACTGTCTTTGTCCAAGGAGAGAGGGAAAATGAGTGTAAAAAAAAAAAGATAATGGATAATAAAACAATTTAAAAAAAACAAACGTTAAGTTAAATGAATACGGTAAACTAGGAATAGTTAAGCACATTTACAAAGTCAATGAGTTGAGTATTTAGTGACAGTATTGAACAACTCACCATCTAAATAAACATCACTGCAGAGTTCCTCATCTAACCAAAAGATGGAAGCAATAGGCCCTGGATCAGCCAAACCTGTGGTCTCTAACAAAATGTAGTCAAACTTTCCTTTTTTTTCCATTAGGTTTTCTATTGCTTTCACACCATTGTCTCTATAAAAAAAAAAAAAAAAGTTTTGTAGCAATACATTACAGAACACAAATTACATTCATTTTGAAACATTCTGAAGGGAAATGCAATTGAGCCTTTTCTTTTAGTTCACTGGATATGAGACACAGCTTCCTTGCAATAGCTTTACACAAGAAATATCAAAAATAAAGTTTCAATAAATTGAATGTTAAAAATATTGATAAATAGCCCTACACAAAAAAAAAAAAAAAAGTAAGGCTACTGAAATTTAAAACAAAATGTTAAAAATGGAAATGAACTAAGCATCACAAATTTAATGGACTTAGGTATTTTGAAGCATAACTTTTAGGACTTTTTACTTTTGAAATTATAAATTGAAATAAGTGGAGGATTGACTTCTCAAAGAATTGGCTTCAGTAAAAATATTGAAACATTTCAAATAATGAAAAGCTCTACAGGGTTTCTTCACCAAAGCCAATATGAAATTCCAGGAGTTTTCCAGGAGAAATTTCTAAATTCCAGGACATTAAATTCAATTTCAGGAGGCCGCAGAAACCCTACTATTTGTTTTTTGTTTGGGACTTTTTTAATATTAATGTTCAATTTTGTTTTGACTGAATGTAAAATGTATAGATCAATGGGCTCTGATTGCCAACAATAATTATTTGCCTGTGCTGAACTAAGCTAAAAAATCATAATTTTAAGAACATCTTGAATCCATCTTTGCTCTAATTGGTAATTGACATCATAACAACTTGGTTTCAAATCATGTCTCCTGCCTGTTAGAATTTAAGCTAAACTTTACTTGAAATAATTCAATATTTAAGAAGTAATCCAAGTAAAATTGTATACTCCTACCCTTAAGGTGTCACTTGTCTGAGGCACATTGACTCAGGAGATACATCTTTTCCACTTGCAGGACAACTTCACTATAATTTAAAATATGCAGGAATCCTAGGATATTTTATTCTGGTGTATATATTCAATAACTTTTTAAAAAATTAAAAATTTGTTTGAGAGACTTACTTGACAGAACAACACAAACATCCATTCCTGAGTTCTAGCCACTCTTCAAAGAGTTCTCCTTTCTCTCCCACAGACATTGACTTCTCAATGGAATCACCTGATGAGTTCAAAAACATCAGCTTAATATGTATTTCTTAATATTTAATGAATAAACGTTTATTATAATGAGATTGAATCACTGAGTGATTAATATAAAGATTTTTAACATCAGGTCAACTAGCTGTCACAAAGGAACCAATATCATTTTGGGTTTTGAAACAACAGGCAGTATGATTTAGCAATTATAAAATCTTGATTATGAATAGTGCATGTGATTTGTGCATGATATGAATATATGCGCTTTCTTTTATGCTGATGTTTCCATTTGCACTTACTGATAATGTTATTGTACAAGCAAAATAGAAGCTCCATTTCAACACATACATTTCTCCACTATCACATTAATCATAAGCCTAGTTATTTCAATATCAATGTTTCAGTTTATCTACTTTGAAGTCTATAAAAAAAAGGTATGCTCCCTTGTTTTAGTTGACATGCTACCTTAGAAACTCTAAAGTAATTTACACCAAGCTTAACATTAAACTAATTTGTTACATCACATTTGTGGATACTATATAAAGTTTCTTGCAGGCAATGCAGACCTGATATAAAACATCCACCAGATGAATGCTGCAAGTAAAGATGTTGAAACAGAAATCAGCTGCCAAATGAGTAAAAAAAATTATTAGGAGGAGCCGAGTCAAAACTCTCAGTGATAAAGCTTTATATTGTGAAATAGTTAAAACATGCCACCGCTTAGTAGAGAGCATAACAGGGAATGATGGAAGCATAAAAAAAGAAGAAAAACATGCTAGATCCTGGCATCTACCAATTAGGGCAAACTATAAAGAATCTAGAAAACATCAGCTATAACTGTAAAGAAAAAAAAACAGCTGTGGACCACTGTGTCAAGACAACTTGGCCAGGATGCTCCTTCCAGTGAATAATGCTGCCAGAACAAAACTTGACATGAAGGGGTGAACTGGTCTGTCAATGTGCTACTGTGAATAATGTCTGTCTGAGAGGATTGAGCAACTAAGTTGTTAATTTTATTACAGGACTTCAATGAAGCAATTCAAACCTCCTGTGTAATGATGTATAATTATTCTGTAAGCATTTAAAAAAATGAATTGAAAATATTGTAAATCGACAGAAAGAAAAGCCAAAAAAAATATACCTTCTCCAAATTCATTGAGTATAACAGCTATTCTCTTTCCATGTTGCTTAGTAAGAATGTGATTCAATAAAGTTGTCTTTCCAGCTCCTAGAATTTGTAAAAAAAAAAAAAAATATTTAAAAAAAAATAATAAATCTTAGCTATCAAAGTATAATCAGGTGTTTGAGAAGGCTAGAATTTAGAAGTACACATAGGTATTTCCTACTAGATACATTTCTTGTACTCTCTATCTTGTGGGAAAAACTTATGATGTTTTTTTTTTAATTGTACTATAAGTTATTTTTAGACACATCTTCCCCCTTTGCCTCCATTAAAGATTATTGAAAGAATCTCTGTTTTTCTATTTATATTTTTTTTAAAATAAAAATGTTAATGTGTTTCTAATTGAAGTAATATTTATGACTAGGCGATAAAATAAGTTTACCCAAGAAGCCAGTTATTATTGTAACTGGAACTTTCTTAGTAGCAAATGGAATTAAATCTGGAACATCCTCTTCCTCATCTTCCTCCTTCATTGCAAACATCAAGCTGTGTTACTGTACACACAGAAATGTTGTAGTAAATACTATTATTAAATACTAACTTTTACTTAATAGCCAATATTTAATTGCTTAGTTGACAAAGACATTAAAAGAATGACAAATTTATTGCTAAATATTTGAAAATATGTTATAATCCACTAGTTCAATTCTGAAAAATGAGTAGATTCTGAAATGTATTACTTTCTTAAAGGCTTACACTACAGTAATATTAAATTAGCAAAAAAAAAAAGAAAAACTTCTAGTAATTATTGAGGTTAAAGTTAAAATATTTATTTGGTTTAGGCCATTTATAATTGTTTTATATCTAGACTAGACCTAGTTCTACCAACAAAGAATGAAATAAACAAAAGTTGTGAAAAAGAGTATTGAGAAAATTGATAGCAGTTCTAACAGTCTGAACATATAAAACAGCATAATCGCTCTTATAACATCTAAGTATAGACATAGAAAGATTTAGCTTGTTGAAAGTTGGTGACCTCTCAACAAGCTCTACAATGACTACATAGTACATAACTAGATAGATTATGTTTTTTGTATTTTGATCTATTTTCAATTTGAAAGTAGAAATTATAATATTATAATTATTATTAAATATTTTATATTAGATCTAGATATTTTATATTAAATTAGACTTATTAGATCTAATAAAATACAATAGACCTATATTATTATTAATAATAAATTATTATAATAATAAAGTAGAACTAGCTAGATTATTAATTTTACTAATAAAGTAATATTACTCATTATTACAGTGTATTAGTTAGCCTACTACTAAATCTTATCTTATAGATCTATATTACAGACATTACTTCAAAAAAGAAGAAGAAGATGATTACATCCTATGCGTCATGCATATTAACCAGACTTAAATTCTGCCAAGTCACTGGTTTTCCTGGCTAGCTCAGGCAACCCATTCCATGCTCTAATACTAGTAATACTAATATAGCACTTGACTAAGTAAGAATATCTATTAAAGTACTAATACTAAAGTATTAGATTATTTAGATTTATAGATCTATCTATGTATCTATGATGATCTATTATTATATAGATAATTATAGATCAATCATCTACATGATGATGATCTACTCATAACTCATGATCATCTATCTATCTCAGACTATCTGCCTATCTCTAATTAATACTTTATCTATTTAATTCATGACAATTCTTATTCTATGTCTATTTCGATATAGAATTTCTTACTTTCAAAAACGCTTAGATATAGATCTATTATCTACCACTTTTAGACTATATTTGTCTATTGATTCCTCGAGCATCAGACTTTAAATATAATCTAGAATCTAGATCTAGATCCACATCTAGTCTCCTCTAGATTAAATTTTTTAATTCATTGAAATTCTATTGTCTCCAGAAGTTTAGTTTAGTTAGAAAGGAGCTCTTTAATCGAAAAGCTTACAGAATGCATTCAAAATTATTCAAATTCATAATCCACGAACAACGAAACAAATGTTAAAACTTAACACATAAAGATTACAGACCTATATAGCTGATACGTAGTTGTGGAGTCCAACGTGTCACTCATAGCCAATTAGAAGCACAAATTAGTATAAATTAAGTTAAAAGTATGTTATTCTCTTATGATAGATAATATACCTTCTCTTTGTAGTTTTATTTTATTTTAATTTTTTTGTACCTTTATTATAGCGTCAATCAATATGACCGAAACAGCTTTGAATGTTTTCAATTGGAATGTCAAGTTAATGTATATATTGTTACGAATCTCACTATCCAGGCCTTCTGCAAACGGCACCATACACCACCAACTTAAAGAACTTGACAACTCAGGGCTCCAAAGTAACGTAACACTTTAATAGTTGAATAAATAACAGCCAATACTGTACAATTGGCAACACGTACACTGTACAAATATCTTTTCGATAACACCGTTCCGCCGTATCAACTCTTGCACTGGCCTCTCCGTCTCGTTCCGGGCTAGCACTGGTTTCAACAGTTCAGGACTGACTTCACACACTAGGCTCGTTGTGTCGGACTCGATCACAGACCAAGATCAAGACGCCAGTCGTCTGAACTATACTTGACAGTTCTCCGCACTGAACCGTCGTAATGCTCCGTACAGAACCACACCGCTGAGCTGTGCTGTGCTGTAGTCGACCGGTTTGTAGTGGACCTTCTGTCGTGAACCTCCTTTCTGAACCTTGCTGTATTGAGCCCCTTTTCTCGACCGTCTTGGCTGCGACACCTCCGCTCTTATATAGGGTCCCTGCTGGCCTTCTCGAACAGGACAGAACGCCGCTCGACGTTTCTAGGTGGTCAGATGACTACAACGCTCGTGACGCTTCTGAGCTCTGTTCACGACGTCGATCCTTCCCGAACCACCATGTTGACACTCGTCTCGGCCGACCGTCGTAACTCGTCACGGTTGACCGCTTGTCTAGCGCTGGCCTGGGGCGATTTGCGTCGGCCGACTACACTCACACCACTACCCCTCTCTGTGCGACCACTAGGTTTATAACAATATATATATATGGGAGCAGAGATTTTTTTCATAATAAGAGATTTACCATTCCACGTGTTATACTTTATTCATTTAGTAATAGTGCTTATCAGATAGTTTCAACATCATCTAATAAATTATTCATGTAGCAAAATACTTTCGATACATTATTAATCATTACGCAATGCTTTTGAGGACAGATATGATTAGACGCCCATCATATGGTATACAATTTGTGGGCTGCATTGTATAGAAATGCCCTGACCAATTATGACACCCAGTCCGCCCTTGATACATATATGATAAATATATATACGTAATGATACAGAAACCATGTTAAATACATGACAGAATGTTGGGAATGAGATGTGAACATGTTCAATGGTATTACCTTACCTTGGAGATAAGATTATCTGGCACAAATAAGAAAACAAAAACTGCATAAGTGCGCGTCCTATTTCAATCGCCATTTAAGTTATTCTCACGATACCTCTTTGTACTTGTACAGTTACATAACCATTGCATTATATTCCACCTTGTCATTGCAAACTAAATTTTCAAAATTTCTTTTTGAAGTTAAAATAAAAAAAGCCTAAGTGCTTTAGGTATTCCTATACTCGTGTAGGTCCTGATCCCATACGCCTGATATGGTTTTAAAATGAGTTGTTTACTTATAAATCGTACACATCAAGAAACGTCCATAAACCTATAATAAATTATACATGCGTAGGATTCAGGCATATGATATCTTTGCTTAGGCCATTCATGTATAAGCTTACACATGTCGGCGGTCTTTGTATTTTGTATTTCACCTGTAGAAAGAGATTTTATCGTGTATATAAAAATTAAAGAGCAAAATAAATAAATATTTCAAAAGCAGCCCGGATATGAAGAGAGTCACGTGATAACTGGGTGGGTGTAGTGTGATCTGTGCGAGCAGTCAATGGAGTGACTGTGAGTGGTGGACATTTCATCTCATGTAGGACTAACTTGCGTCTAAAAAACAAAATATATTTTTGCAGCACTGCTATTTTATTTGACAATGAATTCTGTGCAATTCATGATTTTCTGTTCAGAATTTGTTTGTGTTTTTTTATATAGAAATCGATTAAGTCACTAATGTGACTCCCGTACTGAAACCCTTTAGCTTTCTTCTTCATTGACAAATCTTACAAGGATCCCCATTTAATTGGAACGCCATTTATTTGGCGATTCTAAGTACGTATACGGCAAATGATGTGTGTTCCTTATTTTCAGGAACCTGCTTAGAGTGTAAAACTATAACATTTGATCGCATCAGATTCTAAAAACTACTCGCAGGTAGTTTATGACTAACAAGGTTTTATCAACACTGTGGAATCATCCTTATAACATTTAGATACAACTTTTAGACTTTGGTTGGACTTTCAAAGTAGCCTACACTCTTTAAAACCAATACTTAGAGCATAGAAACTTAGGGCACTCTTTCGTTTACGGATATGGATCTATATCTAGGTCAGTATGAAAGTGAACCATCTGTACAGATATGCATCGACCCTCCTACCAGCTTATTAAAAAAAATATCCACCACTGTACCTGCTATGTGAGGTGCTTTGCCTACCTTTCATAGCATCCACAACCGGTTTGACGAGTTTATTTTTAATAATCTGTGTTTAACAGCACGCGTGGAGTGGCATTTTTGTAACTAGATCTTAACAAGTGGAAGAAAATGCGGGCATACAACGGGCAGCAAAAATGCCAACAATAATCGCGTACAATAGAATAGATCAAGTTTTAGGTGAAGCCATGGAGTTCTAGGGGGAACCGTGGACTGGGTGTTTGTGTAGTTAAATCAATAGGAAGGGTAAAAGTTCCCGATCGTGTTGTTTTGATGGTTTAGGCCTACATCTAACATTCTATGACAATTCTATGACAATGGTATTTTCGGAACATTTTCAACAATACAATTAGTTAATTTAATTAGATGTTGATGAGGATAATTCCCCGCTGTTCATAATGTAAGTATAACTAAAGGAAATTGTTTACTTTTCGAAGCTATAACATTGTTACTATTTATATCCTGACTCATGCATAAAGAAAAAATAATTTCATGTAGGCCTAGACAATTTTAGGATAGACATATAAAGCATTTTACGCCACTTTATTAAAATTGTTTTTATGGACACGGATGTTAGATCTATAGATAATAATTAATTTGTAGGTTTGTTTTTATTTTGTTTTTGGTTAATTTTCCTCCAATTATAACGAAACGTTTCAGCGAACACAAAATAATTGACTTTTTTTTTTTTGGTTTGGGGGGGGGGAGCTGAAAGTGGAAATGAAACGTTTGATATTGTGTGAAGAGTCTGGGGGGAGGTTGGCATGTTCTTTACCAGACTTCAAGAACCTTACTTCTAATGTAAACAAAAATAATTATTTCTACGCCATTAGCTATTCCTAGTCATTGTTATATCCCTATTGAATAATAATTTTACTATATTTTAAAAATCCAAAAAGTAACAATATAATTAGCCTACATTTTTAAAAACTATTCATTCATTTTAGGTAAGAATGCTGTAGATCTAGAAGGCCTACTACTGTAACAACTTATTTTTTACACTTTAGGCTTGAAAAAACTTATATTAACATAACTAAACACTATAATTCACTTTTTTTAAAATGTATCTACTGTGCTATTTCTTTAAAATAATCAGTTGTTGTTTTTTTACAAATGAAGGTTGCCAACAAGAAAAGTGCATTAGAGTAGGTTCATAGGTTTATAATCTCCATATCCAGATTATCCACTTAACATACTTCTGACTTCCATTAAAGACGCTCTTTAATACTCCTTCAGTAATGTCGGTTTTATACCTCAAGTCGCCCCAAGTCCTACCTCAAACCTGGGTGTGGGGAGGACGTGGAGGTTGACCGCCGGAATCTATCGTGACGACAGTCTGAAACATATCCCATACTAGTTTTAAAATCCTTTAGTACATTGTCTCTACCATTTAGAATAACACGTGACATAACGAGACACCAGAAGGGACAGGGAACGAGAGAAGTCTCTACCATTAGCTTGCCATTACAAACCATGTCTCTACCATTAGCTTGCCATTACAAACCATGTCTCTACCATTAGCTTGCCATTACAAACCATGTCTCTACCATTAGCTTGCCATTACAAACCATGTCTCTACCATTAGCTTGCCATTACAAACCATGTCTCTACCATTAGCTTGCCATTACAAACCATGTCTCTACTATTAGCCTGCCATTACAAACCATGTCTCTACCATTAGCTTGCCATTACAAACCATGTCTCTACCATTAGCTTGCCATTACAAACCATGTCTCTACCATTAGCTTGCCATTACAAACCATGTCTCTACTATTAGCCTGCCATTACAAACCATGTCTCTACCATTAGCTTGCCATTACAAACCATGTCTCTACCATTAGCTTGCCATTACAAACCATGTCTCTACCATTAGCTTGCCATTACAAACCATGTCTCTACCATTAGCTCGCCATTACAAACCATGTCTCTACCATTAGCTTGCCATTACAAACCATGTCTCTACCATTATCTTGCCATTACAAACCATGTCCCTACAAACATCTGTGTGTGTGTTTGTGTTTCTTTTCCCTTTCAAAGTTCACTACCTGCTCTTTTAGTTCTTCCTGAATCAGTAACACAGGTAAATATGTTTTACACACGACTGAAGTATTTAAAATATAAACAGTCTACATGGATTAGTTTCTTTCACAGATATTTGTAAACCCCCCCCCTTTTTTTTTTTTACGTGTGTGGCTATGAAATACGAATATTTCTATTTCTAATGTTAAAAAAAACATTCCATAACCCGTTTTAGACATCACCATGTAGGTCACGAAGCAAGTCACCTTTATTTATTTTTTTACATGTATTTATAAAAATGATTTCGTTCCTATCTGTGCTATTGGTAGCCTCCTATCAAGTGATTTAATTAAGTAATTGTGTCAACATTATTGATAATGAGTTGACTACTATTATCCTAATAGATGAAGACTTCAATAGGGCTTAGAAAACGTTACATTTTAGTGTGGGGAGCTGGAGTGGCATTGGTATTTCGGGTGTAATTTCTTCCAATTTCATGCATAAATATAATGAGTTAATAAGCAAAAGAAAAAAGATGACTTTTTAAAAAAAAATATAAAGCTTATCTAAGAGAAAGAACAGCTAATTATTGCCCTTTATCTGAAAAAGGCATGGTTTAGCCCCCTTTCTGCCAGATAAAATAAAATGAATTAATTAAATTATTAAATAGTTGTTTAATTTTTAAATTGATTCGTGTATTCTCAATTATGAATATTTATACATTTCAACTTGATCAAAGAATGAGATGTGGGACACAAACGTTTCAAAAACGCAATAAGGGGATTAAATCCATGTATACATCCACATCTGTCATTATGTCATGATTAAGTAGCAGCTATTTCCCTTATTTCGATATCAAACAAAATAATTAATCACTAATCAAGTAATTGGTTATTTTTTTGCAATTGATTCGTGACTTGTCAGGTAATATGAATAATTGTGCAGTTTCAACATGACCCGCGTATGAGAGATGGGAGAGAAATATGTTCAAACTTTGTACCGGACAGACAGACAGACAAACAGACAGATTGAGTTGATATAAGCTTTGTAAAAAATATCCACGACAAGTTGTCTTGCTTACCACCAAGATGACAATCACACCAATTACAATCCTTCGTATGCTATATTTACCTCGAAAGTCCATCGCTTTGAGCAGTACTGCATTCTTTATTAAATTTAATTTAACACGCGTATTAGCTATTCCAATTTTTTAATTCAATTTTTTTTTACATGCGCATTTTCTATGATAAAAAGTTGTGTTGCAGGACAATGAATTACTGAAAATTAGAATGCAATATAATGCTTGCTGGCTAAAAAGGGGCTGGGGGGGGGAGCTTGTTTCTCCTCAACTCTACAGAAAAATATCGTCTAGCATTCAAGACATTTAAAAAGTTATTTAGGAAAAACGTTTTCTGAAAAACAAATGACTCAACGGACTAGCCTTAATGAATATTCATTACGTTATTTTTTATTCTACTTATTTCAAATACCTTTATGCAAAGAAAACTGGAAGATATCGCCCCCACCCCAGTTTGAGAAATGCTGCCATAGTGTCAATAGAGCATGAAACTGATTGCCTAAAATGGCCAGGAAAACTAGTGCTTAGCACCCGGACAGACCCTAAGGCGCTGCAAGTATCCCTGAACCTGCTTCTTTCATTTTTCTGCAGATTACACGTAGGGAGCTCATGTTACTAAACTTGTCTCATCTTTTTTTTTTCAAGACTCGTTTATTTCATCTTCATGCTGGAACTGTTATCAGCTTCTTGAGCTCTGGGGGCCTATCAAGCAAATTAGGATAAACAACATGAACTAAGCATTCCTATTAATGTGAAAAAACTAATATGTTTAATGTATACAATATGTGTATCAATTCAATGTTAAAGTTTCAATAGAAATAAAATTACATGTGTAGTTAGCTAACGTTTTGTAGTCGAATGTTTACATTGAGTTCGTAGATTTAGATAGTCAAATCAAAGAATGTTTACATTTAGTTAGTAGATTTAGATAGTCAAATCAAAGAATGTTTACATTGAGTTCGTAGATTTAGATAGTCAAATCAAAGAATGTTTACATTGAGTTCGTAGATTTAGATAGTCAAATCAAAGAATGTTTACATTGAGTTCGTAGATTTAGATAGTCAAATAAAATACAGTCCTTCTACTGTGATTCTGTTAACACGAAACTCTGCTTCGTCTGACTAAAGACTTTACAAGGCCAGCTCCGAACGGCATCGATAAGTCAATATTGGTCGCGGTGATCGATAATTCGATAGTATCACGTAGTGACTCTTTTAATTATCAATTAATTTATTTTTCTTTTCCATGTTCAGAAAATGGTCTGTTTTTTTTTTCTTAGCCTGCGTGTCCTCGTCCCATATGCTAGGATAAATTTGTACAAATACTCCTTTTTTCATAGTGCTATTAGAGCATGGAATGGGTTGCCTGAGCTAGCTAGGAAAACCAGTGACTTGGCAGGATTTAAGTCCTTGGTTAATATGCATGACTAAATGCATGACGCGTAGGACGTAATCATCTTCTTTTTTTTTAAGTAACGTCTGTATTATATAAGATAAGATAAGAAAAAAAGAGAGTTTTGAGTATGGCAGGTTTAAGCTCTATGAGAAATTTGAGTCTCTTCCTTCTGATTGCGGACTAGAGTGAAATCAGATGTTTGTCCACAATACAGACTTTAAAGAAAGAGTTAGGAAGAGAAAAAGAGGACATAAAGATTAAAACACACAAACAAGCAATATACAAAAAAAACTGCAACAAAATAAAGCTGAGCTAAGGAAAAGAACAGCTAATTACTGCCATTTATCTTGAAATTACAGGGTTAAGCTCCCATTCTGCTAAATAAAACAAAATTAATTAATTAGTACTCAATTATTATCTAATTGCTTAATTTTTGGATTGATTCGTGTATTGTCACTGACTATGAAAAATGCAAAATTTCAACTTGATCCGAGAATGGAAAGTGGTATGGGTAAAGTGTTAAAACATTCAAAGAGGATGAAATCCATCTACACATCCACATTTCTCATTAACTATCATTTATTTCCCTTATTTCGATATCCAGCAAAATAATTAATTACCAACAATTAAATAAATAATTGGTTATTGTTTTATTCATGCCTTGTCAGGTTCAATGAATAATTGTGCAAAGTTTTAACTTGATTCGAGAATGGGAAATGGGAGAAAGAACATGTTCAAACTTTGTACCAGACAGACAGACAGACAGAAAGAGTGAGTTGAAATCAGTTTTGTTAAGATGTAAAAAAAATGTTTAATTCTTCTCCTAAGAAAGCATTTCTCTGAGACCAATGGCACAACCAGACTTTATGTACGCCAACACCGTGGACTTAGATGATACTGAAGCTGTCTCTAACGGTCATCACAGTCGCCAGAGCTCTTACAGCAGTGGTCACTCACTTGGCAGCAACAAAGAGAACGGATCCTTAGGCAAACAAGCATCCAGGGCTGGTAGCGAACTCTCCTCGGACGCCAGTGACAGCCAGTTGATACTGAGAGATGGTGGGGAACTTTTGGGAGAAAGCAGAACGGACCTGACCAGCGGCTTATTCACATATGACAATAGTGCAATGTAAGCATATCATTATACCAACCACACTTCTTACGTTATACTCTATGACAGGGGTTCTCAAACCATTTTGACCCTGGGACCCCTTGAAATAATCAAAACTTGTCCAAGGACTCCTAAGCGAAAATGCTACATAAATGCATAATAATATATCTTTACAAATGTAAAAAAAAGTAAAACATTTTTAGAGGAGTATTTATTGAGATTATCACTTTTGTTTGAAATGAAATTTAAAAAAATTGGATAAAATGTATGGGTTTTTACGAGTGCATTTGTGTCCGGCTCAATGTTTGTAAGTAGGGAACCACATATTTAAACGAGCACAAATTTCTAGTTGGTTGCTTGTATTTAGGATGAGGTTTACTCAGGCAATGAATCCATGTCGTAGCATGTAAAAGGAAAGCAGTCAACAACTTCTGTACAATGACCCATAATGCAGACTTTAAAATTGGAGTCTGTTTTCGTAATCAGAATTTGTAGTCTCCTTGTCCAGACATTGGTTAAAGTTCCTCGTTTGTGTATATTTCATCAAGCTATTCCTGTATTAGTATGGGAACTGAGTTTGTTCGCGCGATGAAGAGCTAAATTGTTTCCTCTTTTATTTATGTGTGTGTATATATATATATATATATATATATATATATATATATATATATATATAGATATAGATATAGATATAGATATAGATATAGATATAGATATAGATATAGATATAGATATAGATATAGATATATAGATAGATAGATAGATAGATAGATAGATAGATAGATAGATAGATAGATAGATAGATAGATAGATAGATAGATAGATAGATAGATATAGATATAGATATAGATATAGATATAGATATAGATATCATTTGTACCTTTCTGCGTACCCCCTATGTTCGTCTCGCGGACTCATGGGGTCCGCGGACTACAGTTTGAGAACCACTGCTCTAAGACAAATTCAAATAAGAACACTTTTTTTCCCAAGCAACAGTAGAGCGTAAAGCAGAGTAGAAGATTTTATATTTTTATCACAATTAAGATATAAGATATGCGTAGGTCGTAACAATCTTTTCTACTTAGAGGAAGCTATGTAGGTCTACAGGATGTGTGTCTGAAATAGCAGGAGAAACCTAATAATATTTATTGTATTGACTATAAGCAGAAATCAGTTCAGTCAAGACTGCGTAATTAGCTTATAATTATAAGCTGCTGATTGAATACTTTATTTAACATGTAATATTTCAGTTATAAGCAGGTAAATAATTTTAAATGCCAACATTAGAACCTAAAGCTAGCCTGATGTTCTAATGGACAAGCAGTGTTGTCTGTACGTCGTGCACTGTGCCAGCATGTAGAAGTGATCTAGTCTGCGTACAAATATTTGTTTCTATTCTAAACGTTTTCAATTACTTTTAGCATCTACTTCGGATAGTTGTTGAGTGCGTTTGTACTTTACACTTTAAATTATTTATTTGTGTACTATTTGGACATGATACACCAACATACATGAGCGTGTATGTGTGGAAATAAATGAACACTTTCTGTTACTACAACGAGTACATCGTTATACATCTACCGTTTGTGTATTTCTAGTTTGACTCCTTCAGTTAGTGTAGAATTGTATAACCTTACAGTTGTCGTATAGTTTGTATACAACTCCACTTCTGTGAGTTTTGGTGACTATATACCTTCACCTATCTTCTAGTCTGTTAGACCATTGGGTCACAACAAATGATTTGTAGACCGTCTTTCTGTTTCTTGAATAAAATCTTTTTCAACAGGCGCTTGGCTTCTGAACTGAGGTCCTTGGCTCGAATCCTGGTGAAAGCTGGGTTTTTTAATTTCGGGATTTTTGGACGCCTCTGAGTCCACCCAGTTCTAATGGGTACCTGACATTAGTTGGGGAAAAGTAAAGGCGGTTAATCGTTGTGATGGCGACATGACACCCTCGTTAGCCGTAGGCCACAAAAACAGAAGAACTTCCATCATATGCACTATAGACCACAAGGTCTGAAAGGGGAACTTTACTTTTTTTAATCTCTTTCAATGACAGGCTCGTCGATACTTTGATGTCCTACGCGTGTCCCTAGGTAAATCTAGTCATGCATGTTAAACTAAACTTAAATTCTGCCAAGTCATTTGTTTTTCCTGGCTGACTAAGGCAACCCAGTCCATGCTCTAATAGCACTAGGAAAGAAGGAGCATTTGTACATATTTGTCCTAGCATATGGAACAAGGAATGTGTCTTTAAATGCAGAGAATGCACTCTTTATCTTTGTGTCTTTCCAAATATTTTATTAGGTTTTGTGTTTTGTATTTGAAGATTATAGTTTAATGTGTTATGTATAATTGCTGCTTTACTTTTAAGTCTTCTATCCTGAAAGGTTTTTAAATTTAATGATTTTACTAAAGGTGTTACTCTGATTAAATTTGAACATTATAGTTATCTACTTAATAAAATGGCCAACTGAATGTAATAGGAAGTATAACCATAATAAAACTGGCTAGCTATGAATGTCTTGGCACAGACGAAAGTCAGATCATAGACATCCCGGCTACAGAACCTAAGAAAAGTTCTGTATTGAATGCAATTTCAGACACATACTTCCGCATAAAGAAAATAGTTATTGAGACAGTCGGCCATGCGTAACACGGCTCTTTGAATCAACATTCTCTTGCCTATCAAAGTTAGCTATGTCAATAAAATAGCAATTAGAAAGTGACAAGCGACAATCTTGTAGTATGATATATACAAAGAAAGGAGAGGGTTGGGGAGATATAAAAGGTTTCAAAGCATCGATCTGAAAGAAGAAAGCAAATGTACTAAAATAGTCAATCTCTAGATCTAAATGATTAGAAAAAAATAAAAAGTTAAATGTCTTAATTATCAGATATGTGTTTTTATTAATTTTTTAAAACTTTTACCGTAAAGTTGACAACTAATAATAGTAGGGCTTTGTCTCTATGGCAGGGGCGGACCAATGTCCGGTGGGCCGGTACTCAAATGGACATAAAAGGGCTCATGAATGACATTATGGCACGCATTAAATTGTTAAAGGTTTTATAATATTCTCATATATAAGGGGCTATATGAGCGCCATGTTAAAAACATCTTCTACAGACTATAGTGTAATACTAATTTAATCTAACAAAATTTCAAAAATAATGTTATAGACTACATCCGTAGACAGTATTATTAGTAGGCGTCATCCTTTTAGCGGTACGTGACGTTTTGGCGCAGCCGTTTTGGTAAGGCCGTTTTGGCGCAGGGGACGTTTTGGCTCGAGATATAATTTGATGATAATTAAAAAGCTTTTATAACAATGTTTATTTCACTCTACTATAATATTGTATGTATAGTATGAATTCTTACACCGTCCAGCGAATTGTTTTTTATAAAGGTTTTGCTTATTTCATGGTTATAAGCCTATAATAAGTCAGATTCCTGAATGTTAGTGACGTGCTATCCCCTCCCCTTTAATTCTATGTGAGTCCTGCTAAGCGCACTGGAGGACATTCTTCCATTTCTTTCCAAAAGACATTTTTTTGTTAAATTGACATTAGTTTTATATCCGAACAATCTTTAAGATACTCTTCAAAGATATAGTTTGAGAAACTAGGTGAGGGGAGATGTGTCACCCGAATCACCCCTGACCCTAACCCTGACCCTAACCCTGACCCTAACCCTGACCCTAACCCAATCTATCAATGTATATCTTTTAAGAGTATCTTAAAGATTGTTCGGTGATTTGGGTGACACATCTCCCCTAGACGCAGGTAAAGTCAAACAAATGAAGACAAAACCAGCAACGAGCACTGGTCGTTGGCGTCATGCGTCTGGCGATCGTATCCTTCGGACTGGTCATTACCTATGACACCTATTCCCCCCTCTCTTCTGGGCACATTTCACTCCTGGTATAAAAACATTTCGCACCAAAACGTCGCATGCGCCAAAATGAACTTCGCGCCAAAACGGCTGCGCCAAAACGTCCTGCTTTGTCCTTTTAGGGCCTACAAGCTTATTTTTTAAAAAGCAACACATGGCCTATATTTCTTATAAAGATATAGAACATGCATACAGTTATCGATGCATTATTTAAAAAATACATAATGATTTTGAGAACAGATAGGCCTATAATTGGAGGCCCATCATATGATATACAATTTATGGTCTGTACTGTATAGAAATGCCTGGGCCGATTTTGACATCCAGTCCGCCCCTGCTCTATGGACCTTTAATATGATTTACTTATGTAAATTAAAGTTCCCCTTTCAGACCTTGTGCTCTATAGGGAAGATGATGTAAAGGACATCTGTCTTTGTGTCCTACGGTTAACGAGGGTGTCATGTGTGCAGCACAACGACCAACCGCCTATATTTCAGTTACTCATTAAAGCTGGGTGGACTCAGAAGTGCCCAAGGATCCCGAAATTTAAAATCCCAGTCTTCCTCAGGATTCTAACCCTTGACCTTTTATATAGTGAGCGCTGTGAGAAGAAAGAAAAAAAAATTTGCTTGTAATTTTTAATGATTTACATTTTTGTTAACATCAGTCAAAGTGAGCAAATAACATTCCATCACAAATTACTTCCACATTGGTCGTGATTTCATTGGAAGGGATCTTTTTTATCAGCGAGTCTTTTGACGTCACTTGCCTAGATCAATAGTTTCTACTTAGAACGTGCTTCCCACATGGAACTCTACGTGCTGGAGATAATCTGTTGACATTTTCTCTTATCTTATCAGAGTCCCGGGCAGTCTCATATAGCTCGCAGTGTACAGTGAAATTTGTATAGATATATACCTAAAAACATACTATAAAATAAGTGCATATTTATCAGACGGGTTATCGCTTGGAGTGCAATGGTTAGGAGTACACAGGGAGTGTACAACAGCAATTTTTGTATTTAAAAAAAATATTTATTGTTTTAAATATAAGTCTCAAAATTCTGGTCAGTCATTGTAAACAAACATTTTTCTATGAGCTTAATTTAAAAAAAAAACTATTGAAACATTTAAATATTAAACAGTGTTTGTTCTACATTTATTTTTTTCTGTCTCGATAGCCCAGAAATTCGCACAAACAATTCACAATACGGATAGTCTTAAACTGATCTTGCTTCGTACAAGCTATAATTCTATATCCTCATATTATTTCTTTACAATAATTAAGCAATACATTTTCTTGCAATCAAATATCTTAGAAGTTAGAAGCTGGCTTATCTTATATTCCTAATGTTTTGACAACAGTTTGAGAGATCATCGTTATCAAGGTTAAGCAGATAAATCTCAAAACTAATTCTAATGCTATGATTCCTCGTAACAAAGGCTCATAAATCTTAATATAAATAACTCTTACTGTAATACTAGTACAATGCGTTCCTGAAGTTGCCTCATTTTCTAATGACATTTAACGCTGTTCCTAACACTACATTAAAATAGTGTAGATAAAGATTTTCAAAGGCTAAATATAATTCAAAATCTGACTTCATAGCGAATCAAAAGTCATGTTAAAATAAAATAGCCATAGCTTTAGCGTCTACAGAAAATAAACCATTGTTATGACTGAGGAAACTTCGTTAGTTGGTCAAAGAAAGATTTCAAACCGAAACATGAGCCCAAAAATTATTCTTGGTTTCCTAAGAGGACATTCATATTCATACCCATTTTAATAGAGACCGTCGCAGATTCTTAGACTGTAACCTAGATGAAAACATCAGGGCCGAATTTACGGTAGTGTTGAATGTGTGACTGCCCGACCCCTCATCCTTAAAGGGGGCTTGAACAAACAATACGAACTTTTAATAAACATTCAAAATATAAATACTGTGAGATTAAATTTCCAAGCACTCTTATAGGTCTATACTCTTTTAATTCATTTTAACAGTTTGAGGAGTTATGAAAACAATCCTCATTATTTCATCATCTTGTAGGCCCACGTACATATTCTATTATCCTACAGTGCATACAATAGCTTCTTTAAAGTACTGTTAGATTATTATAGTATTGAGTCTAGTTGTGTTGTTATTTCAGGCATGCTGAAACTACTGACCAGTTCTTGCCCTTGCCTCAGATACCAGGTCGACAACCTTCCAAAGCTACGGCTCCAGCAGGCTCAGCCAAGGCCAAAGCGGCCAAAAGTCCATTTACAGCAGGTAACAAGCAAAAATAGTTATAAAATATCTTATTTAAAAAAAACAAACTTATCTGCTTATAACTATATCTATCAATAATGTACAAGCTTTTTCCCTTACTTGATATCAAAGAAAATACTTAGTTACCAATAATTAATTGACTGGTTAGTTTTTCCTATTGATTCATGTTTTGTTAGGTACAATAAATAATGACTTAGTAATGTACAATGTCGCGAACAATCATCAAGTCCAACTGATCAGATCTTCTGCGGAGTCATTCTTAAATGTGGACGTTCGTTTCGAAGGGCAAAATAGCCCACCGGTTAGGGTATCACTGGACATCAAATCCACTCATATAGCCACGGGTTATGGTATCACTGGATATTCCATCCACTCATGTAGCCACGGTTTATGGTATCACTGGATATTCCATCCACTCATGTAGCCCACGGGTTAGGATATCACTGGATATTCCATCCACTCATATAGCCCACGGGTTAGGGTATCACTGGATATTCCATCCACTCATATAGCCACGGGTTAGGGTATCACTGGATATTCCATCCACTCATATAGCCACGGGTTAGGGTATCACTGGATATTCCGTCCACTCATATAGCCACTGGTTGGGGTATACTGGACATCAAATCCACTCATATAGCCCACGGGTTAGGGTATCACTGGATATTCCATCTACTCGTAATCACTGTTTTTGATAGATGTAATATATTTGAATGCCTTAATACGACGTCATTCTAATGAGATCTATATCTTTATCAGTTCCAACCAGTACAATACCTACAGAAGAAATCACCATCCCTACTGATGCCAACATTTCCAACTTCACAGTGGACCAAGTGGCCAATTTCTTGAGGTGCTTCAAAGTGGACGAGAGGATTGTCTCCCATTTGCACAACAAAGCTGTGGACGGGAAACGCTTTGCTAGATTCAAGGACTCTGAGTTGGAAAGTCTAGGGATGAAGAATGCCGCCATTGTGTTCTTCAGAGATAAGAGTAATAACAGTAAACACCAGAAGAAAAAGGGCCAGTTCATGTTATGACAGTCTAGTGTCTTTATTCACGAATTATTCTGTTCCGAGGCTATGTCATATCCTAGGTGCGTAAAACTAAATAAGGTGGGATTTTTTTAAAATTTAAGATAAAAATCAAAATATTAAAATTATTAATTAATTTTTCAAATGTATTTGATAATAATTTAACAGGAGGTAGCTAATTTATATCATGAATAATACGGTACAGTACATTGTGTTATGACTTTTAGAATAGAAAGTAAGTCTATTTACTTGTAGAGGTATATTTTAAGATAGAGGCATGAAGTTTAATCATGGGCTGAGGATGCCTCAGGGGTACTTACTCCATTATTCGGTGGGTTATATAGTCTGAAGATTTCGTTAAAAGAGTCTATATTATCGTTAATTAATGAAAGTTATTATGACATTATTGAAGCGTTTGATTCGTGTGAGAGCACACTCACATAACTTGTGTCTATAATATTTCAACTGAAATCTAGAGAGATCTAGATCTAATAATTAAAAGGGACGTTGGAATATCTGCCACATTATTTCATGATTTCTTGCTAAGTCATAAAAAAAGAAAATATATCATGAGTGTGAAGAATTTATAGCTTCTGTTTCATGTACGGATCGAACATATCGGAACTGTCTTGTATTTATATTTTTAATTCTGACGATGACAAGTTTTCTTCTGCAGAAAGAACGAAGTCACATAATCCTTAGAGGCCATTGTGTTTTCACAATTGATGTAGAAAGCGTATTTAAATGTACGAATATCAATTGTTTATTTTCCACCTCGACAATTCAAAGCTTAGTTTCTACAACAGAGAGCAATGTATTAATACTTAACCAAGAAGGTTTCTAATCATGTGTGAATCTGTTGGATTGGCGCTTAGCAAACTTGATTTTCTTTAATACATTTTGATACTAATTTATTCATATTTTGTTTGATTCATTTACATGTATTTGTGATATACGAGTATATACATTTTATTCATATATAATAAAAATTCCATGCTCAGTATAGGCTAACTTTGAAGCCTATGTAATTTTACTGTTTTAGCAAGGACACATGTGTATACATCGTTACACGGTGAAATGTAGCAACTTACTTCTTCCGAATTGGTATACAATTACATCTTCAGTCATGTCTTGTTGAACCATAGTGCATAACATCACTGGCTCGGGAAGTTGAAAAGGTGTGTGTGGGGGAGGGGGTACATAATACATAACTTGTCGCGTCCACGTAATAATTGAAAGATATTGATTAATTTAAGTGAAAAAAAATCACTGTTATCTGTTTACCAAATGCATTCTTATTCAGATAGTTTTAAAGTACTAGTTTTAAGCTCTATTGAGCCAGTTTACTATCTCTATTAATTTATTTTGACAACTTTTTAAACTTTTATAATACATCCTATTATTTGAATGATTATATATATATACATTGAACACAGAAGTGTGTATGTTTCATGACATATATTGTGATTATTTTAACACCTCGTTGTAAACCAAGAGATGTATTTACATTATGTTTTTTTGTTGTTGATGTATACAACATTGATTGGACTTGTTTAAGTGTTTGGAAACTGATTTATTTTTCTAATATTTGAACAAAAAGTTTGTTTGTTTTTTTAATTTACATTTTGGTGAGCACATTATTTTGTATACTTGTTTTATCCATTGACATTAATCAAAATAGTATTGATGTATTGAACAGAGTGTGTCAAGAAAATCAATAAGTCAGTGTCGTATTACCTTTTATTTACTTTAACCTACAAGCTGAAGTAATGATTTTTGTTTTGTTTTGTCCTTATGGAAAGGCCTGCATTTTGTATTCACCGTTTTGTGTGGGGGTTTTTTTCGTAACAAGTCAGTGCTAGCGACTTCATCTTTGGTTCTTAGACTTTTAGACTTAATGAAATGCAGAGGCGTAGCTGGGGTGGGGACAGGGAGGCGGAGAATTTGAAAATTCCCCCAAGCCCCTACTTGATAAATGAGTGTTTTTTTACATTAAATATTACGCAAAATGCAAGGCCCCCCAAAGAGGTCAATTCCCTTCCCGGCCCCACAGAAGATGGCAAATTCCTAGCCACGCAACTGATGAAATATTTGGATACAAAATTATATCTTATTTTTCCTGATCTAAATAATTCGTTTTTTTTCCCAAACTTTGGCTTGAGTTGGAGGTAAAGATGGGCTTAAAGGGGGTGGGGGCAGATACGTGTGTAGATTCTAAATGTGTCATACAGCTTAGCTTAAATACTGGAACATAGGCCTACTTTAGCACATTTGCCTTACATTATTACTTATATTAATGACACAGTAATGTAATGTTCAGATAGTTACAGGTCAACTTTACGTATGAGTTATGATGGTCAAGTTTTTGTTGTTGTTCCTTGTATGTTATTATGAGTTGTATGCTCTGGTATGAAACTCAAATAGTGTAATTAAATGAAACTGTTCTATGTTTCATTGTTATTGTGTTGTTATATATACATATATATTTTAAAGTCTCCGGTTTCCTCTAAGTATAGACCCATATCATATAAAAAAACAATAGTTTACATTTTCTTTTACAATTTGCTTATATTTTATTTATATTTCATTTACATTTTGTTCGACAAGTTTTATGTACATTTTTTTTTAAAGAACCATGAAAACAATGTTCCTAATGACACTCAAGGGAGCGACCTCTGGAGCTAGTGGCACTAGGGAGCGAACTCTGGAGCTAGTGGCACTCTAGGGAGCGACCTCTGGAGCTAGTGGCACTAGGGAGCGACCTCTGGAGCTAGTGGCACTAGGGAGCGACCTCTGGAGCTGGTGGCACTAGGGAGCGACCTCTGGAGCTAGTGGCACTAGGGAGCGACCTCTGGAGCTAGTGGCACTCTAGGGAGCGACCTCTGGAGCTAGTGGCACTAGGGAGCGACCTCTGGAGCTAGTGGCACTAGGGAGCGACCTCTGGAGCTAGTGGCACTAGTGAGCGACCTCTGGAGCTAGACTTAGTGTATACAGTACAGTAAACTGTTATATCACAACACAATAACAATACTGTTGTTTAAAAGTTACACTCCATTTTTATTAAGTTGAACAAGAGTAGAGAAACAAACAGGAGAGTCCAATACACACTAATGACACACTTAAAGAAACCGTGAACACGTGAATATACTGAACAGTAGAACAAAGGAGACTACAAGAAAAACAAACAAACACACACACAACATACATAAACATAAATACACATAGAAATGTTACATAAACTAGAGCTGTCTTGAAATAGTAAAGCTTACAAACGTAGACTAGCTTAGAATATTTTTTAACCAAGGGGATGTAACTCTTTCAATAGTTTTTAAAATTAGTGTACAGGCGGTTGCTTACTATTACTCACAATAAAATAAATATCATTTGGTTAAAACAGCGATGCCCAAAGTACGGCTCGCGGGCCAGAACAGGCCCGCGACGTGGTTGCATCCGGCCCGCCGAAAAGTCGGCACAAAAGTAATAAATTCTAGTCCCTTCAAAAAAAAGTTGAAAATATATCTTTACCTTTGTTAGGGCTCTCACTTTTTCTCTGATGAATTGGTGACACGACCTTTAACGAGAATGAGTTTGTGAAATGGAACTCTGAATGTAGAATCTACCAGGAAAAGGGAATGGATCTTTTTTTTGTGGAACATAATAATAAGCCAACATATTTTGTTTGTAAAGAAAGTCTGAATGTTTAAAACAACAACATATACAGTGGCATCATAAAACAAATAGGAAGGCCTTCTTGGTTTGAGCCGCGTATAAAAAGATTGGTTAAACTACGCCTAGAGATTTGACCAAAAAGAGACAAGAAAATAGTTGGTGGTAAAGGTAGCTACAATGCTGCTCTCATTTTAAGTAGAAATGAAGTAATATTTTTAGACGCGTAAAAAATGATAGACTTTAACTATCCCATTAATTAATGTAAGAACTTGATCCAATAGTTTCAAACGGTTTCAGGTGAAATTTGATTTCATATTTTACCATTTTGTTGATGTGGCCGGCAACACGCGTGTCGAAAGTTAAAATGGTTCGCAGGTCAAATTAGGTTGAGCTTCACTGGGTTAAAACATACAACAGACCATTTATTTTACAAAGCATAAGTCAACTAGCTCACTCTGTCTGTCTGTCTGTCAGTCTGTCTGTCAGTCTGTCTGTCTGGTACACATTTTGTACACGTTATTTCTACCACTTCTACCTATTCTCGGATCAAGTTGAAACTGCACACAATTATTTAGTGTAGGCCTACCTAACAAAACATCAATAGATAGAGAAATACGAAACAGTAATTAATTAATTATTCGTAATTAATTAATTTTGTTTAATATAGAAAAGGGGAAATATATCCTACAGTATTGATATATAAAGCTGTTAATGTGTAGTTCTTTCCCTTATTTTCCTTAAATGTTGTTGTTGTTTTTTTTATATTTGCTTGTTAGATTTTGTATTATCATGGGAACTACCCCAGCACGGAACAAATTAGAGTTTCTTAATTTTCTGTAACATTTAAGTTTAAATTATTTCTTAAAAGTCACACAGACATATACAGAAATTTCTCTCGTAAAACACCAAACTAGTTTAGAGCTACTTTCAAGCGATTGGATAGTACAATATATAGCCTAATTCTACAATATAATTCTACAAAATAATACTACACTATAATTCTACAGTATAATTCTACACAGGAACCTTTCCTTGCTTTTCAATTTAGAATTTTAAAAATGACACCTTGACGTCAAGTGGTCAGTTTACTTCTGCCAGTAAAACACCTTGTTTAAGTGTTCCGCTTTATGGTCCGCCTAGGTTACTGCCGCTATAAACAACTGGGCTGCCGGGTCGTAAATTTCTTCCCGGAAAACAGACTAGAAGTTTCGACGATCCCCGCGAGGTTTTTGTATTACACTTGTGATACTCTCGAAAAGTCATGGGCAGACAATAACAGACAAAAAATTATCACGTGGTCGTGTTTCGTCTTGAACTAAAATCGTAATTAAGTTTCTAAATAGACTGCTACAAACTGCAATACAAGTGTCTGGGAACAAAATCTACACAGCACATTAGGTCCGGCCTTATAGTTAATTGGAGGCCTTAGTTAATTTGTAATATGTTTAATTTATTGTTAATAAAAAAAAATTACACTCATCCTTAATTAAACTACTTTGAAGCATTGGAAATATTTGTCTTTCATAATAGCATAGTCTTCTGAGGTGTACCATTGATAAGAGGTGAGATAAAAAGAAATGATCAGTCCTAAAGAACAACAACAGCAGCCAGTATTTATTGAGATGAGCAAGCTATTTTTATTTATAAACATAGAGTTGAAGCTAGGTGCTGAAACAAATGATACATACATATATTAAACATAAATGAATAACAGCACCAGGGACCAAGTTTTTAAGAGAGAAAGTAGTGAATTAAAATGCTACGAAAATAAGGGCATGCGCCGACCGTTATCGCTAGGCGGTGGTGTCGAATCCGGAGTCACAGGTTCGAGCCTCGGTCGGCGCATGCCCTTATTTTCGTAGCATTTTAATTCACTACTTTCTCTCTTAAAAACTTGGTCCCTGGTGCTGTTATTCATTTATGTTTAATATATGTATGTATTATTTTTATTTATATATGGCTATAAATAGAAAGCATTTCGGAATTTGGTGTACAGAATATAGGAAGTATTAATATTGTATATATTTTAAATGGTTTACGGTAATTTTGTGCGCAATTTTTAGTACTGTAAAATAAAATAGATAATCTCTACGTCTACGCTTCTAGCACCAACTAATGTTAATCTAGTGATTTTTCAATACGACGTCCTTGACATTGTTTAATTCCAAATCTCTCCCAATCTTCCTTTTTTAAATTATCTTCCTTTTTTTTTAAGATTTAATTATATCGCCTCCTTATTACTCCATAACGCTTTATCTTCTTTTTTTTTATGTAAGTATATTTTATTGCTTTAAGAGTCTATAGATCTGATCTTACAAAACAACACACAAAGGAAGAGGAGATCACTGTGTTTCTATAGTATCGTGAAAATCTCCAATAGTGGCGGAAAACATGTTGAAGAGAGAAGTACAACTTCATTGCACCTGCGCTCCAGCCACTGTATGCCCCGCCAAACTTGAATGAGAAGTCAGCCAGTTATATGGGTTTAAAATTAGATTGCATTTCCTCGCGTTACTGAAATACTAATAATAACTAACCGGATATGACCCGCGGCCCTCGCGTTTTAGTTTGTGAATCACTGGTCTAGTGCATTGGATCT
Organism: Biomphalaria sudanica; assembly: GCA_036873155.1. Taxonomy (NCBI): domain Eukaryota; kingdom Metazoa; phylum Mollusca; class Gastropoda; family Planorbidae; genus Biomphalaria; species Biomphalaria sudanica. The sequence continues at coordinate 1,541,840 of JAZGLO010002262.1, read as the reverse complement.
AGATGGTCATAGCCTACATGGCGAGATGTTTTCCTAACACTTTTTAATTTTTCACACGATAATGAATGTAGAGGATGAAAATGGGGTTTACCCAAGACATAGTCATAAGTAATATAAAATAGGCCTACTGTGAAAACGGGTTTACCCGATTCGTTGAGGTGCCTCATCTTTAAATAGAGATAAAATTATGTATTTTTAAAATATTATTTTAAGGGTCTTCAGCAAGTGTTAGGGCTAATTTACATATCTTAATTTCCCCGCCAGTATCTAAGGAACATTTATGTAAGTCTTATCAAGATTGGTCAACTGGTTTTTATTTTTATTCAGGACATACATACATACACCTTACAAGTTGCTTTATAAATTAGATATAAACGTTTGCTTGGGATACTACACTTGATAGAATGTTATTGTGATGTAAACATATATGTGTGTGTGTTGTACCTAAATGTTAACTCAATGACCTCAATCTTTAAAGAGAATATTATGCAATATGACAACACAATACCATTGAAGAATAGTAATGCCAGTCCTGCCAGTAACGGATGTCTTAGACCTACCAAATTGCTACCATACGACAGCAGAGAAATGTTCCATTGAAACAAAACTGACTATAAATACAGCTTGTATTTCTTTAGTGTTACTGTGTACAATTTACAAAAAATATATATATAAAATGAAAGTAAGTAAATAAACTTCTATTTGTTAAAAAAAAAGCTTATATAATGGAAAGAACTGCACATATTCCCCAGCCATATTTATTAATACTGCAAGATTTACTTCCTTATCTATAGCAAACTAAATTAATTAATAACCCTTAAATAATTATTTAATTGGTCGACATTTTATTGATTCATGCAGGGGCGAAGTGACTATATGGGCATTCGTGCAAATGCCCGGTGGGACGGTAGAGCCACAGAAGGGGCCGCATGAATGCCAGTAAAATTTTATAAGATTTTATAATATTCTCTTTAAATGCAACACTTTGAGTGACGTGATTTTTAAAAAATATTGTACACTTTAGTCTAAAACTAATCTAAAGCATTGTCGTAAATACCCTACATCAGCCTATAGTGCTTCTGGCAGACGTCAATTCCTTATACACACTAAAGGCCCTTATTTCTTTTAGAGGCCGACGTTAAAGGGAATAGATTCGGATGACATGATACGAATTCTTATTGGTTTTGTGGAGTTGTCGCATGATCTCAAGTAGGCCCTGCGAAGTCCTTCACAAATCATTTTTTTGAACAGTGTAGAAATTTGTTAATTGGGGTCCAGATGCAAAGGAATCGAAAAAGATGTAGCAGAAAAATGAACTGCCGCCAAAGGCGGATACTTCGAATTGATCAATCTTTCTTTTCTTTTCTGTGAATTAAATTCTGCGTTTCAAGATAGGTCATATGGTAGGCCTTCTTTTTTAGGAAACCTCAGCATTTGTGCTATTCATTTTTAGCTTTTTCATTATTTGAATCCTTGGGCCCTAGGCCTCTTTTTTCTTGCCTCTTTTTTTTTTGGATATTTCTTTCACCTCTTTTGGGGGCTCATGCCTCTTTTTTGGACCTCTATTTTTTAAATAAATTTTTATTTCATAGAAAACATATAACATATTATTTTATATTAATGATAATACAATACAAAGGATATTTAATAAAAACAAAAAATATTTTTAAAGGCAACAGTTTAAAAAAAAAAACATTCTAGGATTTCTAGCATGATCGTGGAGTAGGCTGCAGCAAAGGTCCAGAAAATGATGACAGCAAAGGTCCAGAAAATGATGACAGCAAAGGTCCAGAAAATGATGACAGCAAAGGTCCAGAAAATGATGACAACAAAGGTTACAAAATGATGACAAAGTCAATTTACAAAAATGTTGAAAATTTTCGTCAAATAAAATGTTCTAAAACAATTAGGGTTTCTGAGATATTAAAATTCGTTACTTTTTTGCAACAATTTCTTTCATTTAGAACCCAAGACAAAAGACCTCCATCCTCTATTATCAGAAGTGATCCGGGGTTTGTTAGAGTTACAAAAATGTACATATGATAAATTAATTTGGTTTCTATAATGGTAGAGAATTAGTATAAGTATGTGTATGAAGAGCATAAAAATTATTACATTTCTGAATATAACTCATTTTAAGATTTATCTTATTACTTAAAACAAGTATTTTATAGATCAATTGTGTCCATATTGAAATAGTTTTTTGTTTTTTAAACAATTTAGTAGTTTATTTAATAGTCCAATAGGTCCATCCTCTTGAATACATATCATGTTTGGGTCGTCTTGAAAATTTAGTATATTCAGCCCAAAGGGATGTAACCAAAAGAAAAATTTTGGCGTAATACTGGAATGATTGTCACTAAGTTAACAACATTGGTAGTACAGAGCTGGAAGCACTGCACTTAGTTCAAGCTATTCAAGTGTAACAAGAATGAAGATCTCCTTAAGTAGGTTTAGGGCTTTAACGTTGAGAGTACCCATGGAGTTCATTGTTTATCAGACAATTGATGGATCAACATTTTTTGGTGATTTGTATATTCTTGTAATCTCCCTTTTGGCGAAGCATTCTGGCGTTGTCTGAGTTTCTCCTTCATTTATTTGTTCAAGTTTACAGTGGGTGTGAGTTCCTTCGAACAACAGACTTTCTTGTCGGTGTTTTAGGACTCCAACTTCCGGTAACGGTGTGCTACTGTTGTACTTCCTCTTTACAGAACAGGTACGTAAGCATTTGCGAGTTCGTTTGTTGGTTGCGCTAGCGGTGGAACACTCACCAAGGCGACCCGGCCGTTGAGGGTGTCTCTATTATAACTGAGCACAGAGCGTTCTAGCTCTAAATACATGGTTACTATAAAAACTCTTTAACTAAATAGAAAGGATTATATTATTTGGAATATATGTATTCATGCATACCCACAAACACACATATGTATTTCTTTTTCTTTAACTTAAATGTCAATATTGATATATTTATGTAGTACTATACTGTTTCACTTTGTGTTCAATTATTCTCTTAAAATTGTGATCTAATATACATGTTCGGCCTTACATACTAAATCGTGTGTGTGGCTAGTCCGTAAACATTTTTTCTGTCTATCTAAATAAAATATTAAAAGTAATACTGGTTTTCAATAGAAATGTACTGCATTCCTAAGATTTAAATTTTATCAATAAATAAATAAAAAAATATTTTAGTCCTTGTAAAAAAATGTTAAAGATTAATTTAGAAAACATTTTTAGTAATATTATGCCATTCGTACTATGGACTGTAAAAAATAAATTTTTATTATCCAATAAAATGCAAATTTTTCTTCTTAAAACACCCATAGAGTTCTCTATGTCGTTGTACTACAATAATAAAAAAAACGAAAGGTCACTCTTTCAAAGGTAGATAACTGTTGGAAAGTAGGTCATCTATTTTTAACTTACTAACGTATTACTTATATTTAGCATTTTTAAGGTCAATATTGTGTACGTGCTCTTTCTTGTTACTATTTTAAAAGATATCAAATGTTTTCATCCAAATAATGTTCAACATCTTGAAGCAATATTTACAAAATAGTGAAGGAAAAATTATAGATTTATCTTTCAGAAAGAAGTTTAATTCAAAGTACGTATAAATAACCACAAATTTAGTTTACTTTGATTGTCGACTGGCACTTGCGTAGATAATTAGATTTTCTTACCAAAGGTACAGAGTTCGATTCTCTATAACAGATTTTTGTTTTACATATACAAGTTTCACATCGTCGATCATCTAGCTTTTCTTTGTAATTGTATTACTTTTGTACCTTTATTATAGGATCAAACAATATGGCCGCACCAGCTTTGAATGTCTTGAATTGGAATGTAAAGTACATGTATGTGTTAATGTATATGGTAAGAGAAATTGAAGAGATTTACCATTCCAAGTGTTATACTTAATTCATTTAGAAGTAGTGCTTATCAGATAGTTTCAACATCATCTAATAAATTATTCATACAGCAAACTACTTTCGTTACATTATTACGCAATGCTTTTAAGGACAAATATGATTGGATGCCCATCATGTGGTATACAATTTTGGGCCGCATTGTATAGAAATGCCCGGACCGATTTTGGCATCCTGTCCTCCCCTGGAGTCATGTTTTGTTAGGTACAATAAATAATTATACAAAGTTTTAACTTGATCCGAGAATGGGAATTGGGGAAAAAAAACGTGTTCAAAATTTGAATCTGATCGAGTGAGTTGAGATATAACCTTTGTAGAGCCTTGACAAAATAGCCATGACAAATAAAAATAGTATTATAGTACCTTTGTATGTTTGCTAATGAAGATCTGTGGTGGTCGTCTGACCGCACGGAGGGTCAGCTGTTTTGTGACAATAGATGTCAGGAGGCTCCGTGGTATGGTCTGAACGTATGACACTTTCGGATGCTTATTTTAATAGAGACACCCCCTGTTTTGTTCACTTACATGTATTCAGTCCCGTCATCTTTCCCACGCTAACAAACACAATCATTTCCTACATAAATTAGCCCTCTCTTTCTTTTCTTTTAAACTCGTTTACCTCCCTCAAGTCCACCTGACAATGTCCACTTCGTAGGTCCAACATACCTACTGACTACTACGAGGGTACTGTAAGGTTAAAACCCAAAGGAAAAAGAGAAAAAAAAAAGACACGTGAAAAACACAGGTTAATAAGCCCCGCCCTAAGACCGCTTGATGTTGACGGACCGCCATTTAATGCCTAGTAAAAAGCCGCAGGCTATTGGAGTTTTCTCCCCTTGACATTTTTTCTCCCCCTTAGTTTAGGTAACACATTTTGTAGTAGTACAAGAAGCGACCAATGAAACCTCGGCATTTTGTGAACGGAGAAACTTTCTTTTCTCTTCTCTCTATCTTGTATTTTGTTCAAACCCAGTCACGTGTAAAGTGGACACAGTTGGTGGACATTTGGCTTTATACTGACTTGACCAGACGGAAGTGGTGCGCTGTGACCATTGTGCAGGGTTGGAACTTATATTCGTGTATCTGGATATCTACATGGTTTAATAGTTCCGTATTTGTGTTGTTTCTCACTTACCGTGTCCTAGGATAATTCTACATAGTGAAGTCTTTATAGTTGTGTTGATTCTCTCAGTTACACGGATTTAAGTTGCTGCTTCTACTATCTGTATCACGTGACTGTGTTGACCACACAGACGATATAGTTTCACTTTCAACTGGACGCTTAATCTTTCCTTCAACTTTCGGCCAAGTGAACCGTTGGATGTGGGGGGAATACGGAGTAAATAGGTTCACTGTGCGGTTTTTCACTTTCTTTCACCAGCGCACGTTTGAAGTCGGCTATTTATCTACATTTTGTTGAATAATAACAATCTTTATCTTGCTAGCTAAACAATTGATTTCGGAGATTTACAAACACCGGGAGACGAAGTAAACACCCGTAAAAAGTGAAATAGCAGTAGATTTAATGTACTCCACCGTTTATACTAAGCATGCAAACTATTTAATACTTGGACTTGGTTAGTGTCTTCTGTTTCCTGGTATGATCAGTAAAGTGGCTTACTAATAGACATAAATATCTTACTTCAGTATAGTCACTCCAAAAACGATGTCACTGCGTAAACATACTCTCTAGTTCAAACTGTGATGTATTTAGTATTGCCGCTAGTGCCATATGTGTGCTATGTAACCGATGTCTAGCCTTGAACCGAGGACGTACCAAATAGAACAACAACAGTGGATGGGACCAAACATCCTCGCAGAAGTGATGTGAGTAAGAGCATGGCAAACCTTTTCATCATGTGGTGAGTCTTCTTTTTCTTCTGTATATTGGTCTATTTTTTTACACTGTTAGATAGAGTTCTACAATAGATAGATTTGTTAACTATATATATACAGCCTATGCAACATAAGGGCTGATAATTGTATATAATCTTTATGACATCTAGACGTCTAACACACTTATGTTGTGCCATTATCATATCTTATAACGTGCAGACGTTTTTTTTCGAAAGAAAAAGACAAGTAAAGCTTACCCTGAGCGATACGCATGCACATAAATCGTTTAAGAGACAAACTCTGCTAAGTTGTTGGCTTTTCGGCTGATTCAGACAACCCGCTCAGTTCTTTACCCGCAATAAGTAAAAAGGAGTATGAACTTGTTCTAGCATTTGGAATAGGAATGTGTATTCAAGCAGTTTTTTAGTTTTGCTTATTTGTGTAATAACAGAGTCTATAATTCAGGTGTAGTCATAGAAAATACATTTTAATGTACATTTAAGCCTATATATCAGAAATTTGATCTCTATTAGTACATGTAGGCCAGTGTAATTAACGAATTGTTTAAAAATAGTTACTATGTAATCTATATTGAACACTTGAATGTATTTAACCTTCCTTCGAAAGCTGCCAATGAGTTTGATATATACTACGGGTTTGTCTGCGTGAAATACTTCTATTCTTCACCATTGTACCCGAAGACATGTCTTATTATTATTTAGTAAGTACATGTTTGTTCTCGTCTGTGTGTGTGGTCAGCGCTCTGATATCTAGAAGTGTGAACTAGACACACCTAGCTCTCCTGATACAGTGGTATAATAACAGACACCTATCTTGGATACCCACTTAGATGTCACATACTTATATATTCAAGAAGGTTACACTTAAACGCGTTATTTAGATGAATAAGTGGTGTGAATCAGACATATGCATCATACAGTTTGACACTTGTTATAGCCTGTACAAATGCGTCAAGAGTAGTGTTTGTTTGTTTCAAGACAACGCCCCTCTTCTCTCATTTTGTTTGTGTGTTTATATATATATATATATATATATATATAATAAGCAGTATATGAACGTATCTGCATAACAACACCGCAGTCAGTACACTTTTTATGCTGAACCCCCTCCCCCCCCCTCCTGCTCTATCTTCCTATTTATCAGTATCGACCTGTTTTGTTTTTATCGTAACCGATCCATTAACAGTTTAGTGCCTCCTGGAAATCAATGTTCTCGCACCTGTATAAATTGGTAAACGCTGCATATGCCAACATTGCGTTGTGCAATACCAGACAACATCTGGCGTACGTGGGGGATCAGACATACACCGAGACCGAAATTAATTGCGCACATGTCAAACTGTGTAGAACAATATCATGTTTGGGTGATTGGTAATATATATTGTAACTATATCTTTTAGAGCTATGAAATATAATGTTGCCCATTTAATCAAGTTGCCAGGCAGGGTCCTGGATCGCAAATGGTGTAGTCCTACACACCTCAAGTAGGAAAAAAAAGGCTGAAAACGAAGAAGTGTCTGTTGATCACAAGTACCAAACCTGTGACCGCAGACGTGTACATTAGATTTGCAGATTTAGTCATTAAGGAAGTTGCAAAGGGTAAAGATCCACTCTCGAGACGTAAAATGCCACAGAACAAATTGCCTTGCACTACTTTAAGAATGGGCAAAAGTGTCTTAAACATTTGTGATAAAAGGTTAGGCGTTAGGGTGTAACACCAGACAGCTAGTCTAAACTAGATTTCATGATGCAACTAATATGTTTCAACTACTTTCAGCATCACACTTGAATCTCTCTCGTGTCTCTTCTCTCTTTCGCTGTTCATCCCTTTACATATGCTCAGTCCTACTAAGTGTTACACCAGACACAAAACAAACAACCCCACTCTATTTAACATTACTACATAAACATCACATCAGTTTATTAGGGTATTATAGAGGGTAGCACAACAAACACAACTATCTTTAGTCCCCTCCCCCACCCTAATCCTCACAGTCGATTCACCACGTAAAACAAATAATAATTACAAGTCTGTCCACGTACACAGACTCTCGTTACTATAAACATCAGCCTCTTTTAGTCAAAGTCTGAGGCTGACGCAGTAGTCCAGTATCAAAGAGTCGAAGTAGCTGCAAGCTGAGATATTGTACTATCTAGTCAGCGTTGGTAATTTACAGTACTTGATACTTTCTGGTCAGCATTGGTAGCCTACAGTAGTTAGTACTTTTAGATCAGATTTCTTATCGTTGTAACAATACCCATTTGATTTTAAAACTGATCCACATAGACTTGACTATTTAGCGCTACGAGTCGAATCTATTTAGATCAGTAGCTTCAAGTATGAGAACCTCTGAACCCAAAAAATGGATGTTATTTGGGTTCAGAACTACACAAAGTAATAGATCTAGCAATACGCTAACAAGATTCATTATCTTATGTAATCTAGAGCCACGGCATAGTAACATGCTGTGTATGGGTTTGATTGCCTCTTACTGGAGAGTTTGTTTCGTTTCGTGACTCACCCAGAGAAAAACTAAGAAGATTTTGTATATGAGTAAAATAATTGGTACATAAGTAAACAGTAAGGTTGTAACAATCTGCCTGCCTGTCTAAGGTTGTGGAACATCTTTATAAACAGCTCCAAGTTTGGTGTGCCTAATCCGCATTTGTGTGTTGGTGTGTCTATAAATACAATTGCGTGTTCTAAGTTTTCATTCTTTTTTATCCTAAAACACTCCATCCCATGATTTGTGTTTCCTAAAACATCCTATTCCATGTTTTGTGATTCCTAAAACATCCTATTCCATGATTTGTGTTTCCTAAAACATCCTAATGCATGTTTTGTTTCCTAAAACATCCTAATCCATGATTTGTGTTTCCCAAAACATTCCATTCAATGATTTCTTCTTCAAGACAAACTTTTTAAAAAATCCTTTATAACGAGGTATAGAAATGTTTCTCATTTTGATAACCTGACATGTGACAAGGCCATTTGACACTTGACAAGGTCATTTGACAGATAACGACATCTGTTAAGTCTATAGTGACAGTATCATCAGATACAACTGTGACTGAGCATTCTGTTTGTTACGTGTAGAGGCTGCTGGTCGTCGTCAATCAATCATGGCCAGGAGAAGGTCTTGCAACAAACAGGACATAAACTGACCTCGGTTTTTCTTTGCATGGAACATAGAACTAGATAGAACTAGATCTAAAGAGTGAGTCGTCACTGTGGTTTTTCCTTCTCCGATATCACTCTGTTGTTTTTTTTTAAAGTTCACTAATTATAACTTCGATACCATATGGCGCATCTACAAACAGCTGCAACGTTAAATTATTATATGTCCAGATCCTTTATTAAAACACAAGACATCAATGCAACCATTATTTACGATGTATATCAAACAAAAAATAATTGGACTGAAACAAATGTTGCAGTATTTTCATTTGCTGCTTGTTTCTAAGATATATATATATATATCCTTCTAAAACATGCTGAGTTCTGAAACGTGTACGAAAATGTAGACATTGTTTCTTTTTATTTAAACTCAAGTTGATTTTCATAATTACGTTGGCTACACACACACACACACAAGTGCTTTAGTTTATTTTATAACATTACTTGATCATTTATTTATTTTCTTCACACAATTTTAAAAAAAAAATGCATTTCCTTTTTCAAAGCTTTGACCTTGTCTTAACCAAGTCTAACCTTACTCTTAAAAGGACTACACAACTGATTTCTACCTGGATAAAATGTCCACTAAAGGGGGCGGGGAACTTTTAGTCATCTATGGAACGCTATCCCTCTTTACAACTGTTTGAACTCCCAGTTCATCTGATCCTATCTCTTTCACCACCTGAGACCAGTGCAGTCCTGTTACCACAACGGCCATAGGCCCTGGAATGCAGATGTATTCTTCGTAAGCTTTTTAATGTGTAAAGTATACGTATATTGGTATACTCTGTCTATAGAAATATCAATAATGGGGGAAAAAATACAACACGTAAACATCACTTTTATCTAGGTCATGGTAAACTTGTGAACGATTGGAAAGTCATAAATGTGATAATAAGTTAATAATTACCTTCAAAAGACGCAAACATATAAAACTCAAGGCAGACATTTTTTTTTAATAATAAGGATGAAATTAAAAATGATCTATCTATATATATAATTCTCTTCGTGGCTCAAGAGTTTCGACAAGAAGTAAAGGGAAGAACACTCTTTTTATTTCTGCAAGTCGGGCTAGAGTTACCCTACGAAAAAAAGAGAAGTGGGGAGAGCAAGTAGTATTCACCCGTCACAAAATAGCAGGGCCGGATTTAACCGTTGTGACCAAAAAGTCATGGAAAGATTACTCTTTTTATTTCTACCCCACGTAGTTTAAGCGGCGAAAAAAAGAGGATAGAGGGGAGGAGAACAAGTAATCTATTCTGTATTCACCTGTCATTAAATAGCAGTGGCGGACTTAACCGTTGTAGGGCCCTATGAGAAACGGATTTCGCGGAGCCAAGTTTGGGTAGGGATACGGATAATAAGTGAAAATTAAGAGTTTGTATTAGTACAGTATATCATAAAATTTTTATTTCCTACATAAATCACGCTCAATAGCAAGAATTACCAAATGTTTCAATATATCTACGAGAATTGTTGACCTCAAGTAATTCTTCATTAGTTTGAGGCGCTTCTTACACCAGATTACACAATTACGGGTGATTCATAATGCCGTTTTTATTTTTCGCGCGTAGGATTGTAGTTTTCCATATTGAATGACACCCCAAAATTACAATTTTTGTCTATATATTTCATGAGATTTGTATGAGTTTTCTAAAGATTTTTTAATAATTTCCGGAGATTTCCATGACTTTTTCGTATATTTTGCAATTTCAGGAAATTTCCATGAGCTCCTTGTAAATCAGGAGGCTGCGGGAATTCTGATATAAGTTATTAATTTAATAATTTACACCTAGAATTAGCGCGGGTCCTTTGAAAGTGCGGGAACCACTGCGGTCGCATAGGTTGCATGGGCATAGGGCGGCCTTGCAAAATAACGGCGTATGCTACGCCGTGGGTCGTCTAGTTCTTAATAAGACCGGAATTTTTAAAACTCAGAAACCCAGAAAAAACAAATCTCAGGTTTCATTCAAACCTACAAAATACAATTCTTTTTTTTTTTTTTTCCTATTATTGAGCATGAAGCAGGGTGCCTGAATGAATTGGAAGAAGTAAATCTATGACTTGATACAATTTAAATCTTAAACCAAATTTAAAACTATTTTATAGCCTGGTATCAGACAAAGTAAAAAAAATATAGCACTTATTTTATTTTTTTTATAATTTAAAATACCTTAATTAGTGGTATCACAGATCTGCGGGTGTTATTTGTTTTTAAATCTGTCGTGTAAGGAAAGCTTGACACATTTTTAACTCCATGAAACCCAGTTTCACCCCCATCGTCCTTCCCACGTCCAAAACAGAAGACCGAAACACCTGGACCTGATGGATGCACCATTTGGACCAGGTTGACATTTGAGCCAATCAATATGAAAAGACACATTCCCCACTTCTTAATGTTGCTGTATTTTGTTCTTGTTTACAAGCTGCCAGAAAAACAAAACAGTGACTGGCGACATAGAACGGTGAAACGACTGTGTACAATTACATTATCCTTCTATAGCACGAATTTATTTTCTTTTCAATTATAATTTAAAACAAATACAAACTAGCGACAAAACAGCTTTATAAATTACATCCTTTTGGAATTCTTCGAACAGAAGCAAAAGTATAGGTTTTAATGTTATAAATAATGATGTACCGAACATAATCTAGTTTTTTTAAATTTTTTTTTAAAAGGAAACCTCAGAATTTGCGCTATTCAATTTTAGCTTTATCATCATAGGAATCCTTGGGCCTTAGGCCTCTTTTCTTTTCTTTGCCTCTTTTTTCGGGCTTAATGTGCTTCTGGTATGGGCCATCTTGCCTCTTTTGTGGGCTTTTTTTTTCCCCATATGTTTTTATTTGTAAGTTCTCATAATTCACAAGTATTAAATCATAAACAATTGAAAATTGATTAACCTAAAAATACAACAATAGTAACAGAAACATTATTTAATATCAAAGACATACTACCTAACCATCCTAGCCATTGAATCTAGTTATTCTATTTTAACATTAATTTTGGAAAGAAACATCAAAGAATATCTGTGTAGTCCTATACGGTTTTATGAATAAAATTATTGCTTTTGAATTTCTGCCAACTAGTTAGTAATGTCAATAGAGTTGTTATCTACCGATATGTTATTTGTAGTAGGCGAGAGCCTGCCACGATTATTTTAATAATTAAAAAATGTATTTATTTATTTTTTTTATTGAACATTTTTTAATTTGAAGCTGAATATTGACTTCTTTCTTTCAGGCTAGTAATGATAAGACTCGCCAAGTCGGACCAGGGGAATTATACAGGTACGTTTTAAAGACTTTTGGATAGAATTTTAATACTTCTGTTTATAACCTGACACATTAAAAAAAAAAACTTTTCCTCTTTATAAATTGTGACTAGGGTGTTGACTTTAAGCCAAGTCTAAAACAACGTAATTAACAATGTCTCGTTGTCTCTGTTGATCACTGTGTGGTGCTGTATTATGTGCTCGCTAACCATTGTTAAAACTCGGCGTTCTAAAATTTATCTCACTCTTTTGTCCTCTGAGTTTTATAGTGTAATGGTAGACGGACATTTGATATTCTTGTCTGTCCAAACAAAATCATTCGCACGTTCGTCATGCAAAGTTGGCGAGCAATGACCACAAAAGCCCTGATTCTTTCACTGACTCTGATCGCGAACGTACACTCGCCATGTTGGTCAATTGTTTGTTCACACGTCCCGCTTCTTCACCCGTATCCCATAGTCCCATCTCCATAGCAACAGTACAACAATGACAGCTGTTTGTCCAACTCGGGACACTCAACCAATTGACCCAATTCTTAATGACGTAACTCAGTTCACGTTTAGGACCACTAAGTTACTACTAAGACCTCACTTTCATCTACAGAACTCTACGTTATGACAAAGTTATTAAACAAAAAGGGAAAAAAAAAATCGCGGGAGTCGCTGGGTCACGTGATCAGACCGGAAGAAAAAGAAAGTACTAAGTGCTAGAGCACCCAACGCTCCATGCATCCATTGAATATGAAGCCACGTCATGCTACTAGATCTACTTACAGGATCATTACACTGTGGATCTACATTGATTAATCCGAACTAACGGCTACTGAAGTAACTACCTACTGTGGTCAGATGTTCATTGTCAGCTCAGGCCGAACAAAGATTCAAGTCATTAAGTCGGCTTAGCATGAGCTTAGCTTTGAGTCAAGTTAAGCCGTACTTCAAGTCTTGATTAGCGTTGTGTAAGGAGACCAAGGACTCTCAAGTACAGAGTGGGGATTACATCTTCAAAGGCGCATTCTCTTACTGAGAATGTATTGTCTGTGTGTTGGGGTAAGGGGAGGAATAGAGCCAGAATTGTTGTGTTTTTTTTGTTTCTTTCATCAAATGAAAACACTGAGCCAGAGATCCACTTTGTCCGATTTGCTGTTGACTAAAAGTGGAACCGTAGGGAGAAAGCATAAATTAACCAAAGAGATAGTGTGTGTGGGTGTGGTATGTGTGGGTGTGGTGGGGGGGTGGTGCTTGTAAGGCTTTATAATTGAAAAACAGTTAATCACGTTGTATTTGCATTGGCGATATTACTGCAGAACTTGCATGAATACATTTCTCATCTCTTGCCTCGGTTTCAACTAGCTTTCTAAGCCCAGGTTTCATACACTCACGCACTGCTGGGAAAGGCTAATGCCTTCTCCGCTCCGAGAGGCGAATCTGTTGACAATTTAAAGGATTTCGGGAGGGAGGGGGGCACATTTTTTAAAGAAGCAATTTATTATTCAGATAATTTGTCTCAAAAATAAAACAAATTGTGTAAATATATTTTTTTTTCAGTAACATTATCTCCGAGGATACACACGAAAGAGTTTAAGGAAGGGGCGACAGTAAATTTCGGTCAAGCCAACACGCGCGCGCGTTTGTTACTTGGTACCTGTCGTCGATTGTGAAGCCTTTGGACCGCTGTTCTCAGAAGTAGAACATTGCATTGTAATACTTTCTTAACGCTTCATCTCATGACTTCTATGATTTAGTTTTTTTTAAAGATCTTTTGAGTATAGATGTTTGTTTGTTTGTTTGTAAAATGTTTTACAGGTTTCGGATGTTCCTTCACAGTTGAGATGACATTAAGTAGTAGTCACGGAAACTGACACAGCGTGTGTTACGAGATCTTAAAGGAGTTCTATTCTAGTGCATGATTCTTGGTGTTTATTTAAACACGTGCCCTACTTAAATTACAAATCCACAAATCTAAGAGGTTGTAATGGGGGGGGGGGTGCGAGAGAGATAGAGAGGAAACATCCACTAGTACTTTAGACCTATGACTATCTCAACATTTGTATTTAAGTATTCTATGTAGCAAACACAAGCTTTTCTATTGACTATTCCGTAATCCATTCAACGTCCCAACTCCTAAGTCGCTACATAGCCTTTAAAAAAATTGACATATTTCTTAAAGCCTCTACTTTCGATTCTCGTCACATAGTTTGATGACACAGATGGAAGAGGCGGAGTGAGTCAAGTGGTCGATATTTATTTTTTTTGGGTCGGATATAGAATCCCAGTGACAGATTGACAATAATGCACGACGGTGCAGCTGCCCAAGGGCCTCACCCTTAAAGAAGGACGTTAGAAGGTCATAACATTTCTAAAGTATATCATGTGTAGCTCAATATGATTAAATATTGTAATAACATATATTAATAAGGAAAATGAGATAACAATACTCTCTTCCTTTCTTCACTAATAGGCTTATGATTTGCTTTAACAAAAATCCTTCTCAGGTCCTCCACTTACTAGATTTAAAATCCGGTGCTAACTCTAATCTTACAACCGTTAGATTGAAAGTACAAAGCTTTTAATTCGAAATCTGTTTGGACCACACATAGCTAATGTACGCTCTAACCACGTGATCTTGTTAAGATGACTGTGGATGGTTGTCTTATGATTTGATTATTTGTTTTTAACCAATTTCCCCATCCCATGGTGTGGGGAAGTAAATAAAGATTCATGGCCGAAAAACAATTTTCCAAAAATATTTATACAGATTAAAAATACATGCCATTTTGTTTTCAGGAAAGGGGAGAGACAAACGAACTGTAAATACATATAAAAACAAGAAGGAACATTTTTAAAGCCCTTAAACAAAACTATACAATAACCAATTCTTTCTTAAATATCGTTTTTTAAAGACACCTGTTGTACAGGCGACCAAGAACGATATATCTGACTTACCATCTACGTTACACTATGTCTTCCTGCGCTATAGCGAGCTATCAGCTGGCCACTAGTTATTGTCTTACAGCCCTCTGCCCCAACAAGCCTCCTCCGACTTGATTAGACGCTCTGTGTGGCCCAGCATCATTAACCTATCACATAAAGGGCAATCAAAGAGCCTCCCTGCCCCCACTTGTGCTAAGGGTAACGCCATTATCGTCTTGCAGTCTCCATAAAAAAAGGATCTCTGCTGGTACTTAAAAGATTACGAACGAATGGTTGTCAACCCTGTGAGAACCATTTAATCAGTTCTCAAAAATGTTCGCAAGATACGGTGAAATGCCAATTATTGGATTATTGTGACTAAGACGTCCCTCGTCGGCATGTCATTTAGCACAAGAGACGAAATCAACACACTGACTACTGAATTAAGAAACTCGTGAAAACTTATCTATATTACTTTAAAATCTATCTTAACAAA
The DNA here is from genome assembly GCA_036873155.1 of Biomphalaria sudanica. NCBI lineage: Eukaryota > Metazoa > Mollusca > Gastropoda > Planorbidae > Biomphalaria > Biomphalaria sudanica. Next base: position 1,526,197 of record JAZGLO010002262.1, on the reverse strand, counting down.
AAAAAATACATTACTAGATTTATTAGTCACCCTAAAATACGAGGCGCTGTGGATGAGTGGTATAGCTTGGCTTCCGAGCCTAGGGTCCTGGGTTCGAATCCTTGTGATGACTAGGGTTTGTAATTTCTGGATCTTTAGTGCGCCTCTGAATCCACCTAGCTCCAATGGGTACCCGACGGTTGGTCGTTGTGATGGCCACATGAAACCCTCGTTAACATCAAGGTCTGAAAGGGGAACTTTTTTTTTACCTTAATATACTTTTCAGTCCTAAGTATGTTACTTACAAATAGGTTTACAGGTTTACCCCTCTGCTCAGGCGCACTGGCGGATCGGGGGGGGGGGGCGATCGCGACCCCCACCCCCGGATTATATATATATATATTAGAGAGAGAGAGAGAAATAACTGTAGCTTGATGCATCACAACCTCCTCTGTTAATTGTTTGAATTATTTGGGGTGGGCATTGGATGTTCTGGCCATGGTTTCAAGCCCTATCTCTAATCAAAGTAATGGTTTCCCTTTATAAAAAAAACACCCTCTTGAAACACAATGTCACCTCGCTGTTTTAAATATGCTTAATATACTTTAGCTTTAATTTTTTTTTCTTCACATTATGGTTTTCTTTTTAATTGGTTCTGGACTCGAGGGGCTACAACTCATGTTGAGCAGGGTCCCTGTAACCACGGGGATGGCACGTTCTCTGTGCCCTCTTATCTTCTGTAACTTTGGCCCGTCCTCGGTAACCCCATGACCTCCAGATTGGTAAGATTTAGGGATGGCTATCAGAGGTTGCCAGCGGACAAATGCACATTTGTAGTAAGGACAATGCAGTAGTGTCCAGCTTTACATGCAATGTAAGTTTTATGGCACATATGGAAATGCGAGTTTTAATTATTGTTATACTAGTCTGGATTAAAAAACAAAAGGTTATCTATTTAAAAAAAGGCCTTGCATTGTATTAAATGTAAATGCGTACTTTAACAGAGTCCTTGTAACCTAGGTAGAGAACAAATTGTAAGTTACTTTATAGAAAAACAAAAGTAGTATAGATGAACATAATAATGTATGTGTTATGTTAGAGTGTTTTTTCATTCATGTGTTTGTAATCTCCCTTAATACAAAAAAAAAGTTCTAAGCTAAACCTTTATTACTAATATCAGGTGACCGAGCCTCGCTCGGATGACTAATTTGTTAAGGAAGGATATATTCCCGAAGTCATTTTGGGAATATTGTTGTAATTGCGAAAATGAACGATCGGGTAAAGACTATCAATTCGAAGAGTTGCTTTTTCGTTCTGTCAGTTCTCAATGTAATTGTACATGGCGATTAGAATAGAAAGTCCCCCCAACAGTAGGCCTATAGAAAACCACAGCTCACGTCTTAACATTTTACATTGCTTCTTTCGCGTTAAACTATTGGGCTATTGTTGTAATTACGAAAATGAACGATCAGATAAAGACTACTAATCTGAAGAGTTGCTTTAGTGTTCTGTTAGTTTTAAATGTAATTGTACATGGCGATTAAATATAAAGTTTCTTAAGTCCTCCTACAGTCTAGACAAACCACAGCTCACGTGCGTCTTATAATTTTACAATCCATCTTTTGTTTAAAACTATTGTAGGCCTACTATTATTGGCTTTGAAGAAAGTCTTTGCAGTGTTACTTCTCAGATGGTAACGTTCAGACATTTAATTATGGAATTAGTATATATTCATTATGGCTATTGTACGAAACATCAAGTGACGCAAATCTCTACGTTATAGGGTAAAGCAGGCACTTTGTGTCAAAGTAAATTTTTTTCTTAATAGACTTAAATCGTTGCATTAGTTTTCTAAAGAAACGTTTCCGTAGGGCACCTCTGTTACACCAAACAATATGTTCGTCCCCCATACGGGATAATTGCCCTGCCCAGCCTGACTATCGGACTATAAGAAGTTCATACCGGCTTTTGTCATCCAACCATCCATCCCAGTGGTGCTACAGCCTGTGAAGGGATATGCCCAGCTTTTACAGATCTCTCCATTCAGATCTCTCCTGGGCCTTCCGTCAACACGCCCTAACTCCAAGCTTTTTACCGAGGTTTATAATTAAATCATAAGAGGCTGCAGCGTAAGCAAACTCGTTGACCGCTAGATGGATAGATATCATGTTTAGTGTGAGCAAGTAAGGCGTAGAGAAGCTTTGTTATGACCATTTCCTTTGTTTTGGTACAGGACAGTAGACACCGAAGCATGAACACATGGTAATAATTCACCAGCAAAATAATAATAAGGCTTGTCTTCGAGTCCGAAAATTAATGAGGATTGCAGCTGTGACCTACATATTTTGCCACATCCAGGGCAAGCATAAACATTGTCCGCGGTGCTCGATTAAATAGCGAAACTTTTTAACTCGTTTTCACAGAAATTTATATTGGACTTGCAAGATATTACCCGCGGTCCGCGGGTCTTAATTTGCCTATCACTGATATAGTGTATTAGAAACAATTAAACAAAAATAATGTTATAAGCAAATGCGTGAATATAAAAATATTATGAATGGAGCTGAAAAAAAAAAATAGCTGAAGACTTTTTTGTTTCTAATACAAATTACGTTTGCGTTTCACGTGTTCAACATAGGAAACATTCACTCGGTTGCTAATGAGAACAACTTTTAGACTTTGATGTCCTCACCAGACAGTCGGCTACTTGGGTCTTTCTTTCCCATCTGACATCATCGCATCTCAAGAGGTCTCGTTTCGAGCGCCATTGGTCTCACAATACTCTTTGGCTTGAATACTCACCCACTGTTTAAGTGAGGAAGTCAATTCCCAGGCCATTGAAATGAGTACCCTCTTGTCACTTAACTCAAATATATGATCCAGTCAATTGTCCAGAGACTTGACTTTGATGTAATTAGATCTATGTGCTAATAAACTGTTCAGCGAATCTTCTTTGATGGGGGAAGAAATATTAACATTCAATTCAACTCTAAACGTCTTCTTTTTTCAATTTGTTTATTTTTTTCTTTTTAGATGAAGTTATTACTTTTTTCTCCTCACACTTTTGAATCAGTTTTTCCTTTACATTTCTGTTTGAATCATTTTTTCTCTTTACATCTCTGTTTAAATCAGTTTTTCCCTTGAGAGAACAACTTGTTTTTATGGTATTAATATGATGAGCCATTCCATTTACAAAAAAATCATCTCAGTGTATGTATTTATAAGGTTGATAAGTTGAGTGTGAAATGTCAATGGAATCCATATTCAGGTACACAGCGTTAATGTAAATTGAAAGACTAATTTATTTTCTATATAAAGGAACATTTTAAAATGATATTTTGACTAATTTTACAGAGTAAAATCTAGTTAAAAAATGAGGGCAGTATTAAATGCAATACAATAATGATGTAATAAAATCACTTAGGCTACTATTTAAAAAAATACTCATAAAATGTTCACCACCCCATGCTTTATATACATTTTTTCTCAAAAATACAATATTGTCTTCCAAACTTGGGCCCCACCACTATGATCTTATGGCCACCAGCGTGCAGTGGGCCAATTAAAACGTCTTATTAAATCAGTGTCCCGGAAGTTTATGGTCGAACATTAAGATAGCCGTGAGTCCATTTATACACGCTCATTCTCAGAGTCCATTATATACAGTGTGTGTGTGTGTTCGCGCGCACAAGCACCTATTCTACTCTAACCACGGTGTATCTGAAATGAAACACAAAAGCGCTACTTGTTAAATGCAGAAGGGGAAATTAATGTAAGAGTAATAATATGGCGGTATCGCATTTTTGAGAGTTAAAATAGAAACACTAAAAAATAATGTTTCATTAATACAATTTATTTCGTTTAAAAATGAAGAAAAGTGAATTTCGCCTCTGTAAAACAATTATATCGCTGTAAATGTAGATTGCTGGACTTTTTTTTTTATTAAATAAAGAAGAAATCCAATATCTTATCTTATCTTATATAATACAGACGTTACTTCAAAAAAGAAGATGATTACGTCCTACGCGTCATGCATTTAGTCATGCATATTAACCAATGACTTAAATTCTGCCAAGTCACTGGTTTTTCTGGCTAGCTCAGGCAACCCATTCCATGCTCTAATAGCACTAGGGAAGAAGGAGTATTTGTACAAATTTGTCCTAGCATATGGGACGAGGAATGTGCCTTTATCTTTGTGTCTTTCAGAGTATTTTATTAAATTTTGTTTTTGTATTTGAAGATTATGGTTCAGTGTTTTATGTATAATTGCTACTTTATTAAAGATTAATACACAAATCCCGTCTGATTTTTTGTATAAGAAATAGTCTTGTTCGTAAGTCTTATAGCATTTGTTGTCAATGAATATGTTATCGGTTAGTTTTGGCTTTGCTAATGACATTTTTCTTGATCTGTTTTGCTGTTCATCTTATTTTGAGATGATATTGTTCTTCCCGTCACTATATACCTCCCATGTGTTAACTCTTACAAAACAAAAACCCCCTAGATCTCTACATTTCTGTTCCCATTCATGACGAATTGTATGAGACTTTATCCTTAGTCATTCAAGTCGTTTGCAAACATTTGCATGTTCGTAGGTGGTTGAGTGCATTTAGTGCAGGGCACACCAAGCCAGGAATCCAGATCTAGGAAATACGAGTGACGACCTGTGCCCCCTGAGGCTTTGAGATAATCTAGCTGATTAATTTTCATGCTGGGGTCCATGTAATGGCGTGCTGGACCGAGGTCTTCTCCTGGTCAAAGAGATAAGAGCATGGAATTTCCGCCTGCCAACTATTTCTCATCGTTATTTGTTTTGTTTTAATGGGCACGACCCAAGTACCTGAGCCTATTGCTGCCAACGCTGATGTTCTGCGACCTAATTTAAAAAAAAATAATTCATCAGCAGAAATAAAGTTCTTTATTTTCTACAGCAAAACCCTCTGTGTGTGTGTGTGAGAGAGAGAGAGAGAGAGAGAGAGAGGGATGAAGAGAGAGAAAGCCATAGCTTTAGGAGACAACTCACGCGATAACAATTTAACTTGTTTTATCTTCATGGACTATTCAAGTGCTTGCGGCCCGAAAGACTTGTCAAGCCGCCCCTAGTCTTAGTACAGCGCATAGCTTCGGGTGTCCATTATAGAAGGAGTCTCCTTGAAGCACGGCTGGCCTCCTCTACTAATCTTGTTTATTAACTACCAATCATGAACGTAAACAAAAAACATGATAACGTCCGCCATCTTTTACTAGTGGAGACCCGTCGTTTGATAGGAACGCCAAGATTAAGTCCCCAGCTAGAACAGGAATGGGAGCATATACCAATGTTTGAACTTTCACTGGAACTAAAATTGTGTTGTAAATAAACGAGTAGGTTTGTTATTCTAAATACGAGCAAAGACATACGTTTATATATTTGCAGCTAATGACTCGTATACAACTTCAAACTGTTTGTTTGGGCTAATTGCTGTTCTAAAATGGGTGTTCGAAATATATTTCATTGCTGAATGTCAAATGGTGTCCTGCATACATTTTCTGTTCAGTTATTGATTAAACACAATAAGGACATTCAGTAATTAAGCTCAATTAGTATATTTTTTAAAAAATTATCGAATCACCTTGGAGAGGTTAGATAAAAAAAAACTGCATTATTCTCAAAAACTTAATAAAAAAAAAAGGTTATAAAGTTTGTAGACATGATACCTCACTATCACTTCACAGTATATAAATATATAGCTCTGTAATGGAACATGTCGTAGACGAGGGACTAGGACTCCGATTCCATTTTTTACAAAACTTACATCGGATCAATCTGAAACTTTGCACAATTAGCGGTGATGAAGACAATACACGAATCAATTTAAAAAAATTAAATTAGGCGAGTCAATAAATGAATTGCAGGTAAATAATTATTTTGTTTGATACCAACAAAAGAAATGAATCCTTCAGTATTCACATATATGGCTAAATATGTAGGGTTTTCATCCCCTTCGATTATTGTATACGTTATTTCTCCCACACCCATTCTCAGATCAAGTTGAAACTTTAACTAATTATTTATTGTACCTAATGAAACATGAATCGGTTAAAAATTAACTAATTAGTCAATTAATTATTGTTAATTACTTATTTTGTTTGATATCGAAAAAGGTAAATAACTTCTACATTATTGAGAGATATAGCTGTAAGTGTGGAGCACTTTCCCTTAGATAAGCTTTTGCTGCTATTGTTGTTTTTTTTTAAAGCATTTTTATTTTTAATTGTTTGTAAGTTACATACTTATAATCGGTATAGAGAGAAATAGAAGCAGATTTTTTAGTTAATAAGCAGCTCTTGACCTAATGTGTCCCAGCGGGCAGCAACACATTGTTTTGGGATTTCCTCGGATAGATCTAGATCTGTCTCATCCAAGATCGTCACCACGTGTGTGGCATGCCAGTAGGTCTCTCGCTTGCATTCCTCCCCAGCTGACTTCTCTCTGTTAGTAGAACCACTTAACAAAGTCATGCGGCTGAACGGTCGTATTGTGAATGGAAACAGGGCTAGGAGGAGGGGAGGTGGGTGGGGTTGGAGAAGGTATGTGTGTTATGGGGTGAGGGTTGGTTGGCGAAGGAATGAGCGCGTGTGTGAAGCGGGAGGGGTAAACTTTGATATTCATTCTGACCATATCCGAAAGTACAGCGGTCAGATACTATTTTTGGTTCAAAACGAGTATAATTAGGCCTACATCAATAAAATACTAATAGTGTGCCCCCAAGTTATCCAGACAATATAAATGTTGGTGAGGGTCAAGCTGTACTTATTACGTGTAAGCCATACACCGCAAATTAAAAGCAAAACCTTTTTCTCTCTCTCTCTCTCTGCAAGTACCTAGCTTTCAACTATATCAACTTTATAGCTTAGCCCCGGTTTTTAATACATAGCTCAACACAAATAAGATCTTAATGTTGACATGAGTGGACAGTTATCCACTGGCCGAGTTTGGACATGACTTAAATACTTAGCCGAAAGGCCTGAGTTTAATCTTGTGTTTACTCTGTAGCCATTGCCCTCTGTTGTCTGTTTCACTTGTCAACTTTTATGCAAAGTGCTTTCAAGCTCGCCCCATTGCAACAACACTGGTTCGTCTTTTTTCATTGTATAATCATAATATCCTTTAAAAGCTTTAAAATAATTATAGATTTTCTATGCTACTTTTATATTTAATGTAGTAAGTCTACATAGGTATGTGTGCACTAATAGTAAAGAATCTCATAACCTAAATCAAGCTTTGTTCATTAATACATGTCTAATAAGATTTCACCAATCTCTTTAAACTAATATAATACCTAAAGTAACACGATTTTACCAATCTCTTTAAACTAATATAATACCTAAAGTAATAAGATTTTAGAAAGCTCCTTATAAATTCAAATAACTTGTAATAACACTTCACAAAACTCTGTGTGAAATAATGTCTAATTAACATGTATCAATGTGAGTTCACTAATAATACAATCCACTGGCCTGCACTTTGGCAATGTTTGGAACTCATGGTTAACTTACGTATGCCGATTGCATTCGTTATTAAGTAACACGAAAAGAATACTTTTTATGCAAATTTAGCGAACCATTTTGTTGATATCATTCCCTCATCTTCTTTCCATAATGTCAACATGTATTTTAAAACGGACCATTTGTTTCTTCTTGCGTTGCCTGCGAAACGTATTGTTTGGAACACATTGAATAACATTGTTGTTATTGTTGTTATTTCTTTGTACTGTCTGACCACAAAGTTTTGTTTTCCATCTCAGCCCAGTCTGGTTTTTTCTTCCTTCTCTTAACATGCTGGAGGAAGTTTAACGTTTTTATGAGTTGAGAGTTTCAGTGACCTACCTAGGTGTCATTAATAACAAGCTCTGGTCAAGTGCTGCCCGATTAAGACTGCCATTAATTCTAAGACGTTTAGCGTTGACATCCTTGAGAAGACGAATATCAAATCTAGCCACCCATACCGCGCCATTAAATCTCCGCTCCACCACGACAACATCTGTGATTTGTAGATCAAAGTCAGTAGGAGTAGGCCTATATTATTTTTTAATAGCAATTAGACTAACTATATCATTTTCTCTCTCTTTCTCTCTCTGTTCAATATATACTGTACACATGTCTATGAAAATGTGTTTGTTTATTTTATTCTCAACTCAATTCTCTTCTCTCTCTCCCTCCTCTATTTTCTTTTTTCAAACCATTTACAATTCCTGTCGTTCTGTGTCTCCTTTTTTCTTGTCCCTTTCTCTCACGGAAACTCTTGGAAAATAATGTAACTTGTTCTCTCTCATTCTCTCTTGGAAAATAATGTAACTTGTTCTCTCTCATTCTCTCTTGGAAAATAATGTAACTTGTTCTCTCTCATTCTCTCTTGGAAAATAATGTAACTTGTTCTCTCTCATTCTCTCTTGGAAAATAATGTAACTTGTTCTCTCTCATTCTCTCTTGGAAAATAATGTAACTTGTTCTCTCTCATTCTCTCTTGGAAAATAATGTAACTTGTTCTCTCTCATTCTCTCTTGGAAAATAATGTAACTTGTTCTCTCTCATTCTCTCTTGGAAAATAATGTAACTTGTTCTCTCTTGGAAAATAATGTAACTTGTTCTCTCTTGAAAAATAATGTAACTTGTTCTCTCTCTTTCTCTCGTTTTAGATCTATCAGAGTTTCTTCCACAACCTTAAAATCCCCAGGTTCGCGTATGTCAGATTTTATAGTCTGGACGTAGTGACAGCTGGACTTGCCAGCTAGGAAAAGCACAAACTCAAGGCTCCGAGATATCTGACCCATGCAGTCGAAATATGGCGCCAACAGGGAGGTCCTAATTGCAATCGTGGAAACAGCTATTGTCGCGTCACATTGGTCTTATCTTTTAGCAGAACTGAGGGAAATGGTTTCCAACGAGATAGTGCGGCTCGATTGCCTTTTTTTTTTTCGTTTAACATTTTTATTTTAATTGAAAATTTACAGTTGTCACGTTAAGAAATAATATTGGAATCGGGAATTTTTAGAATATCAAAAAGCTATGACCATAAGTCTATGATTATGACGTTTTTTGTTTGTTTGTTTTTTCTCCCTTTGGTGCCTGTTTGTAAGCTCGAGCCTTATTTTGTGTGTTTCGATTATTATTTCTGTCCCGTAACAACTTGCTTTGTGTGGGTGCTTTGACGTCTAAGCTAACTAAAGTCTACAACTTTCCTTTGCCAGAAGCTCTCACAATAGTTTATAACGAGACAGACCTGTCCACTTACTGACGTAGCTCTACTAGATCTGTCCTTTTATCTTTCGACACGGTTAGCGTGTATTCTCCGCGTTTAGTTGATGCCCTTTCTTTGTTCTCAAATGAAGCATTGGTAGGAAAGAGGGGGGAGGGGGGGACTAGCTGTTTTAGTTGTATTATAGAGGTAAGCAATTGAATACTAAGAAGTGAAAAAAAAATGGACATAAAAATTTAGATACGTTTTATTGTATCCAATGACACTGTCAGGCTTAAATTAAAGCCTACCGTTTGGTTCACTTTGGGTCTAGTTCCAGAGCTTCTTCTAATTCATATCTCATTCTAATCATCAGATCTACATGAGTCTATTACCGGCAATAACGTGGTCAGCCACCCACCCCTTCTACTCTCTATGTTGACACCAACTACTGAGACATCCAGGCATCAAGAAGAGGGACAGTCTAGCGAAGTCAAGCAGACGTGTTGTGAAAATGGAGGTCTTTGTGTTATGGGAGTCTTCTGTCATTGTACAGGGTATGTAGAACTTATCACTCTGAAACAAGACACAGAATAAGAAGTCTTTTGTCTAAAAGACAATATGCACCCAAGGTTACTTCATCAGATCTGGATGAAGTGCCCCGCTCCTGTCCATTTAGGCTAGAATCAGGGCTGGATTTAAGGGAGGGCAGGCAGGGCTACAACCTGGGGCCTCCACAAGAAAAGAGCTTTCACAAAAGAGAAAAATATATTGGACTTTCGACAGGTTAAAAACTTTTTAAGTACTTACACTTTAAATCTTACCTTGGGTGGTAAAATATCCTTATTAAGATTTGTCTGCTTGTAGTTGTAGCATCCTCAGAATATGTAAATACAGTATAGCTCTGGATTTACAGCAGTGCATCTACCAAGGGCATTATTCTCCACAAACTCAAATATATACACATTTTATTAAAAACTAAAATATGCATATTAAATATTTGAAAAAAAAAAGGATGTGAGATTACATTTTAGAAGTACTCTATATCTTTCTTCTAAACTAGAACATGCTTTTAGATAAGAGTATTATTATTCTTTAGTCAATTTTTATTCAAGCTTTTGAAAGAGTGTAGAGGCCTTCCACAAAAATCTTGCTCCGGGGCCTCCACATACTTAAATCTGGCCCTGGCTAGAATAGAGAAAATTTAAAAACTCTTTTATTCTGCTATCAGTTAGGGTATTTCAGGGACATTCAACTGGTCAACAAGAAGGGCATAGGAGCCAGAGTCATAAATTTCCATTTCCTTGGAGCAATTAAATTATCCTTAAGTTTAATTTATGAATATTTTGTTTACAATCAACCTAAGTTATAGAGCCAACTTTTTTTTTTTTTTTTGCTTTTAAAGTTTATCATTTTATTTACCGTGTAATTGGAAGCTATTATTTTGAAAAATGATTGTTTAATTTTATCAATATCAAAGATATTGATACTAAAGGTTATTAAAAGTAAATGGAAATTTGTTTTACATTTTGTTGAATCTATATTATAGTGCTAAAAAAACAACAAAAAACAACTTTTTAAAGTTGTGGTAATAAAAAAAGTCTGTGGATGTGCAGTAGCTGAGTGGTAAAGCACTTGGCCCCCAAACTGGGCCTCCTGAGCTCAAATCCTAGTGAAGACTAGGATTTTTAATTTCACATCTTTAGCGTGCCTATGAGTCCACCCAGCTCTAAGGAGTACCTGACATTAGTTAAGGAAAAGCAAATGCAGTTGGTCATTGTGCTGGTCACATGACACCCTTGTTAACCATGGGCAAAAGAAATAGATGAGCTTTACATCATCTGCCCTGTAGATCACAAGGTCTGAAAGGTACTTTTTGTTTTAACAAGTCTGTATTCTCTGCACAGTTTACACACAAAAAAAGCTTGATATTTATGATTTTACCTCCAATTTACTGTAACTCTACACATTTATAGTTTTATCAGAAGAAAAGAATGATGAAGTTTTCAGCATGTTAATGTACAACTGCTTGTTATGTGAAATAAATAGATTCCATAGGCATATCAAACAAATTTTATATAATCAGGATGTTTTATGTTTGAAACTTGCTAAAGCTAGACATTTCTGAAATTAAGTCAATGTTTCTTTAACTTCAGTGCTCTGTTAAATCCTCAACAACTCAAATATTTCAATATTTGTCTTCAAGTTTCTTTTTCAAACTTTGATTATTTTTTTTAAACAGAAAATATCATGGCCAAAGATGTGAATTTGAAAGAAAACCATGTGGTGATATCGCCCATGGCCAGTGGGCCAGATTAGGATGTAACTTGTGTAGATGCTTTGATGCTAAGATGCACTGTTTAGCAAAAGTCTACAAAGGCTGTGGTAATTAATATTCTGTCTACTTAGATTTGAGTTCTTTTACTTTAACCTGATCTGTATTTAGCAATTAGGCTTAAACAATATAATATTCTTGATTTGCAGATGACAAGCCACCAAAAACAGATGTTGATACAGCTGATTACCTGAATGATAGGGAGATATTCCCCGCAGACAGTGACAGTGATTATGATAATTATGGAAGTGGGGATTATAGTTACAATGAGGATGACAGGGTTCAAAGATCAGGCTCTTCTAAGCTTATCACCCACTTACTCACAATGCTGTTGGTAATAGTGACTGGGATGTTTTTGATTGGCTCCCCATGGCAAGTGTTACCATTCACTTTTAGGATTGAGTGCTCTTAGCAGTAAGTAGGTGACTTGTTAAATTCCTTGAATGCAAAGTTAAAATCATCTACAATCAATCAATCGGATATTTCTTCAGAAAGTGCTCAAATTTCTGTAATATGTTGTTCACATCCTATCATTTTCATCAATAATTGATAATTCATTAAGGTTGGATCCTTAGCCTACAGTGTAGAGTACCAACATTTTATCTCTAGCCTCCAGTGTGGAGTACTAACATTTTATCTCAAGTCTACATTCCGGTGTATCCACATTTGGATCTCTAGCCTACAGTGTTGTGTATCCACATTTGGATCTGTAGCCTCCAGTGTGGTGTATCCACATTTGGATCTCTAGCCTACAGTGTGGTGTATCCACATTTGGATCTGTAGCCTACAGTGTTGTGTATCCACATTTGGATCTGTAGCCTACAGTGTGGTGTATCCACATTTGGATCTCTAGCCTACAGTGTGGTGTATCCACATTTGGATCTCTAGCCTACAGTGTTGTGTATCCACATTTGGACCTCTAGCCTACAATGTTGTGTTTGGATCTCTAGGTTACAATGTATTACATCAACATAAGATGACACTGTTTTATTATTTCTGAGGAGTTTGAATGAATTTTCCAGAAAAAAAATGCACATTAAATAGAAACATTTACAGTTGGTAAATGATCTCATAGTTGATATACAATACGTAACACAAACTTTTCATATGTATCAAAAATGTAAAAAAAAAATGTTTTTGTAATCCAAACACTTAATGAATGTAAATTTAAATTATTGCTTTGTATTATGGAGGTTCTAGTCATTAGACCTGTGGATAAAAAATGTTTTGTTGAACTGGTTTAAACATTTCATGTATGAATTAAAATATGTTTAAAATCCATGTCTTTCTTGTATGATAATTAGATAATTACTGTACTATTAAAATTTACACCAAGATATTTGAATCCATGTGTACAATTATGTCTCAGATATAATGATGAATCATGAAAATAATTTTCGGAAATATACATTATGATTAGGGTGGGGATAATAATAATATTTAGAGAACATCTGGCTAAGTAGCATACTCCACTTGACTGTTTTGTGGACTTGAGCTTCAAATCCAATAGAGTATTTTTAAGTTTTTAGATTGACTTGAGCTATGCAAGGAGCACCTGACAGTTTGAAAACCTTCTTCCAGATTTCCCTACCCTCATGCCCATAAAAGAAGAAACAATCTATAGAAGCATGTAAATAAAAGCTACATAAAATATTCAAAATTAATCATTATAATGTCATGAGCTACACATTCTCTCACTTCTCAATTTGGAAAGATTTAACATATTGCTGTGTGAAAATTATCAGTTGTACTATTTTAATTAATTAGACATTGTGGGACACTCGCATAAAAGAAAGGATATAAAAATCTCTGCTAGTAGTTATTAAAATTGTGTTGAAGATATTGACAGAAAGGCTTTCTTCAAAATTTTCACATTCTATTTATAATGTCCCAAATAATTGCTAATATGTATTCTAATTATGTCTTGGAAGTAGTTTTATATTTGTTTTGCACATTCAAAGCATATTCTAAAATCTAACTGAAACACTATAGTAAACTTTTGAAAATATAATGCTTAAAAAACATGTTTGTACATTTGAATTGCTTCTAATTTTGTTGAATTTATTTTTCTACATATGTTTATAGTTACTTAATCTCTCAGATATATTCACAGGTTTGTGTTTCCTGTGTGTGGAGTGTTGATCCAAATGATTGTATTTTTTCCATTCAATACTATAGTTTTTAAATGTATTATTTAAAAACTGCTTTAGTTTCATAAAGCTACTGTTTCGTAAAGCTCAAGAACTTTCAAAGCTACATGTATGTAACATTTTAAAAGCTGTAGATTAAGGGGGATTGCAGAATCATGTGTGGCTACGATTTTCTAGATCTGATGCAGATACAGGCCTTGTAAAGAAATGTATTACAATAATGTTCAAATGTTAATTTTAAGGGTGTGTATATATATATATATATATATATATATATATATATATATATATATATATATATATATATATATGTGTGTGTGTGTGTGTGTGTCGGATCTTTACTGGATCTATTGGCAAAGATGTAAATCACTTGGCTAGTAAAAAAAAGATCTTCAATTTTGTTAGTTCCTTTTGGAACATATGATGACATTGATGGATTGTTAACACATCGCTATATAAAGAAAAGGTGAATTTTACTATAGATAGTTTTACTCACTAATGTAATGTATATTCAATGCCTGCTTTGATTTCAATTTTGTTAATATTAAAGGAATTAACTATATAATCTGATACTTCATATTTTTAAGCAAAAAAAAAAAGTTAGCTATGATAAATTATCCATTTTGTTTGTAAATAGTCTTCATATCAAATGATTTTACATTAGAAAATAGATATTTTTCACTAAGCTTATATGACTCACTTTGTCTGGTCAAAATCTTTGCACATTATTTTTCCCATTTCCCTTTAATTGGATCAAGTTGAAACTTTGCACGATTATTCATTGTCAATGACAACACATGAATTAATCCAAAGTTAACCTATGAGTTAATCAGTTAGCTGTAATTAATTTATTTTGTTTTATATGGGAAATGTACTAAACTAAGTAACTAAGCTAACAGGAGATAAGTCTTGCAATAATGAGAGATATGGCAGTGGTTGAATGGTGTTCTTCCTCCCTCCCAAACACACACTGAAAAACCAGCACAAGAAGTGACCTATGACAATCATCACAAATTTCCCTCAATATAATTGAGATTAAAAAAAAAGAATGTTGTACATTTAACTTGTTTGTAAGTATATTGTTGGGGTGCATCAGGCTTATTGGTTTTAGCCTTCAGTAATGTTTTTTCTTTTAAGCATTAATAAAAGTTTGTGTAATTTACTTTTTTGTAAATAAAAGAAAGCATTCCAAAGTGTTTAGTTGTTATGCTTAGTTTTTGAAATATCCACAAAAATCACTATCGTAAAGCTTTTTCTGATGCAATATTGGGATCTCTTTTTCAATGTAGGAAGACAAAAAGATAACCGTCTCTAATAATGGTTATACTGAACAATTTTTATTCATTTTCCTTACTCTAATTACACTTTTTATCTGTCAATAAATTAAAAAGTAGCATAAGTGGAATAATCACATATTAATATGAATTTATATGCAACCTATTCTGACCTACAAGTATTTTGCAAAATATGAAAATATGGTTTCTAGAGCCAGAAAAGTCGATAAAATAAAAACTAAAATGTTTAGAACCCTAACTTTTAACAAATCATAATTTATTCATGAACTATGTTAAAATTTAACCATCAAAAAAAAATCTAAAAGATGTGGTTTGTTTTTAATTTGTTCTTGACACATTTCTGTTAAAATTGTATTTCAAGTCATGTGTTTGAAAAGAAAGTTTTCAACTATGCATCTGTCTGTTGTAAGGTATATGACTCTTTATGAAGTGCCTTTATTTACAAATACAATATTTCTATATTCTTAAGCTCATTATGGGAGGGTGAGTGAAATATCATTTTTCTTTCATTTGATCTTTTTTAAAGTTACATCAGAGATTATTGTTCTATCAGTTTTATCGCTCATCCATATATATATAATAATATATATATATATATAAGGGTTTCTCGTCATTGGAATGGGAAAAAATATATTATTCTATATTACCTCTCACATCATTTTTTATTAGAGATAATCCTTTTTAATATATTTTTTGTGCAATTGCAGAAGGTAAGAAAAACAAACATTCCCCTCATGATTTCATACAAATAATTTTAAAATTATCAGCATTATCTTCCCTTGTAATTTTAAAAAAATGGTGAATGTTTTTTTCAAAGATCATAAGAAATGGGATTATCTTTATCTTCACCAATGTCTATTAATAATTTAGACAAGCCTGTAGGAACTGTCATTTTTATAGTCAGACCAAACTTGTTATGTAAAGCATAATGTATGCCACATGCATTCCTGCATCCAACTTAATGTCAACATGTTTAAAACCAGTTCAAAAAAATGATAATGTCAATAACAAATATGCTATGGCTCATCAAGGCTGTGAGCTGAAGCCCAAGTTAATATGGGTTTGATGTTTATATGAAATTTGCTTTTTTTATATTTTGTGAAAGAAAAAATGTCTTTTTTTACTGAAATAAAATATGCATTTAACAATTTTAAAATGTGTTCACAGTGATTATTTTCTCCAAAGTCTCCAGGCATTCATAATGATCAGACAAACACACACAAAACTAGGCATTCATAATGATCAGACAAACAGACACAAAACAGAGCATTCATAATGATCAGACAAACACAGACACAAAACTGAGAGCATTCATAATGATCAGACAAACACAGACACAAAACTGAAAGCATCAAAATGATATTCTTTGTTTATTTATGTCCAAATGATACACATCTATGTCCAAGATAAATGCATTGTACATATGAAAACATCTAGCCACTTGCAATATTGTCAACATTGAAGTTCACAGAAATAAAACAATAGGAATTTATTTAATGATATCTTAATGTTTCAACAAATTAAAAAAATAACAAATTTTCAGCTCATTAAGGAGGTGTTATATTTTTTTAATAATGTATAATGTTCTACAAGATTTAAAAAGAAGTTCATCAAAGAATTGAGGGATAGCTTTGACCACTAGATATTAATACATTTTGCCTAACTACAAAGTAATCTCATTTAGTGGAAAGCTATCTACAGAAGTGTAGATTATTTCCTCTTCTAAAAGTATCAGCTTCAAGTCAATTACAACTGTGAGTCAGTAAACAACTTTAGTTTTTGACTGCATGTAAGGCGTCTTGGATACTTAAGACCCCAACAATTACTACGTAAAAATTCTTGGGTCTATATAAAATTGTTTGATATTGAAAACTATCACATGAATTATATCATTTTTAAAACTTTAAATACAATAAACACATTTGACAGCATTACACTGCACACAAATTATGATTATTTTATAAACCAATTCTTTCATCATAAATAAAACAAAAATTCTTTTATACTTCTAATAGAAAAATCAAGTAGACCTTGCTTATGGTCAAAATATCACCAGTGGACTTATAACATCAAATTTTTTTTTTTCTAAACTTTATTAACCTATGCTGAGCCTTTTTACAAGCATTAGACCTAAAGATTAAAACAATGCTTTCTAGACATCATTGAAAAATAAAACTGTCTCATTCAAGTGAATATAGGATAGAAACTAAGTAGTCTAGAATCTGAAAAATACATTCACATACAAGTCTCAACAGTATCACAAAGGTAATATCAAAATTTAAATCAAAAACATAAACTAGTGAAGAAAAGAAACAAATAAATTCACTCCAACAAATACATTTGTGAGTCTTCATTTAACACTAAAAATACATTTCATTTTCTAATTATCAACCTTTACCATTCATAAGTTAATATTATACAACATTTTGTTTCAATCATGTTACATAATATTTTCCTACAACTTTTGAGTAAATAATTCTCAACTAGGTTAAAGTGACTATTCTGAATCAAACTGTGAAGCAGATAAAAAGTAGAAAACCAAATTGCACATCAAGGGCTAGAGCTTTACAAAAGCCATCAAGTGTTGCCACAAGCTCTTAGAGTTCTCTCAACAAAACTCTACACAAGCATTGGAAAACAAAACAAAAAGGTTGTACTGTTGACTTCAAGGAAAACTCTTGACCAATTTGTGAGCTTTCTACTAAATGTATTTGCCCAAGCAGCTTTATATTACAGGACATCAAATCATAACATGCTAATATAAACAAGTAGGCCATTGTGGTACACATTGAAAATTCACACACATGTTTGCTTCATTAAATTGGCTAATAAAAATAAAGTATTTTGAATACATTTATGAAAATGTTTTTAAAATGTGTGACAAGCCAAAAGATAATGAGAGTAAAAAAAAATAAAAATCTGTAGGTTAGGCCAAGATCTGGATCAATTTGAAATGGCAAAGCAATTACATTTTTTGCTACATTTTTTGTACAGGATTAAAATAATTGCAGTAATATATTTAGTTATTTAAATAAAAGTTATAAAGCTGTAGGTTACATCAGCTTGTAGGTCTCTCAAAGCCTAGCTTAGTCACCTATGTCATGTCACTTGCTTTTAGCAATTTGTTTGGTCCAAGATTGTTGCTACCCAACTTTGCAAACTATTATAGTTATACATATTGTTAGCCAATCAAAAAGGAGCCTGATATTCCTAAATACTATTTTCTATTTCAAACAAACTAACTTAGGTCAGGAGTTTTCCTTCATACTCTATATTTGCACAAGTAAAATGAAAGTAAAAATAAATATTTTCATTAGGCTATTAAAATTGGTTAAAATTTGCAATATAAAATTTTAACAAAGATTTAAAACAATTCAGAGTTACCAACTAGAAGCTTACTTAAGTGATTGATTCAGGTGTTTAAAAGCACACACATGTGAACATTAATGTTAAAGTTAATGTTTTGAACCTGAGGCTCAACATACTGAAACTTTAACAGAAAATATCAATTGATGAATTTGGCAGCTTTTGAGGTGTAGGCAGTTATACTCTCTACTCTCAAGCTCATGAATCATAAACTCCATTTGGGGTTACAGAGCAATTGATTTCACATAATTTAAGGACATTTGAAAATGTTTCAAATTGGAGCTGCTTTTTATTTTGCATTGGGTCACAATTTAAAAACATTAAGAGCCACTAATGTTATATATCTGTCTCCATATCTAATTGTGCATTCTAAGTCTAAAGCAATAAATGTAAATAGAGAAACAAGCATTATACTTGGAGTGTATCAAAGGAAGAATATTACAGTAGTGATACTCATATGGCAATAGGAACATGATCAATGCTCAACATGCCAGTCAGATGCTTAAACAAATATATACAAAGGAAATCAACCAGACACTCACTCACTCTCCAGATAAATCATTATATTTACTCAACGATTAGATTATAAGAACTTTACCATTTAGCGTAAACTATAAAAATCCCACAAATAAGTCAAGCTCATTTATCTTTTCATTCAACCAATGATGTGAAAAAACATTTCTTGTTTAAAACTTTATAAATAAAGCATTTCCAAGCTAGTATTTTTTTGATACTATTTGTAAAAACAAGCAATACAAACACATATTCTCTCTATCCATATCTATTTAAATTTCATAGGAAGACAAGAAAACTATTTTCAAATTTTATACACAAAAAAAGTTATTGTAATGCTTCAACTTGTGTAGGTTTTTGTTTTATTTTACAAATTTTACTCTACTTTAAATAAAACAAAGAAAATTAAATGAAAAAATAAAAAACCTTCCTTTAACATTACAATAAAGACAATGAAATAAGTTTAGTGTTAGTCTTTTGTGATATAGTAAATCATTCATTCAAATAATAAGTGGAATATGATGTGCAGACATGCAAGACAATGCAGTTTAAAAAATAAAAAATCACTTCTTTTTATGATGCATCAAAAACATTTACTTATATACATCTATAAGTATGTTTAGGTGTGTTCAAGACTGAATGTCAAAATAAAATAAACATGCTAGTGTAATATTAGAAAAAAAATATCTGTTAATAATTGGCAAGATAACTCAATATTTGAGAAATATTTGATCAGTAATTTGTCTCCCTTGCTATTCTTCGTCCCTTGATCATGGAATTATAAGAATCAATGTCAATTTTTATTTCTACTGAGGTCATTTTGGTTTGTTCCCCCCATTGAAATGATTCGGACTAATCTGCGGGAAGGGTTCCTCTGTCTGTTGGATTGTGGGCTGAACAGAAACAGACATGGAGGGCTTCCTTACTGAGGCAGAAGATGGAGACATTTGCTTTGTCTTTCTAAAAGAAAACCTACGCTTTGTAGTAGTGGTGGAGGTAGTTTGAATGTTTGCTACACCTTCCTCAAGTTCACTGTGAAATCAAATGTTAGATTCATCTCAAGACTAATGTTATTCAGTAAGCACATGGTAGGGAAAATAATCTAAACATATTTTATTCTATATAAAATTATATAGAGTTGTTCTAGGAATTTTTCTTACATTAAAAATGTATAATGTCCAATCTAGGAAATAAAATGTTTCTATTTAGTTACAGTAAAGTTATTACAATAATGCTCAATTTAAAAACATAAATATTTCATTCAACTTTAAATATTTAAAACTGATAATAATTACTTTGAAACATATAGTCCATATAGTTAGTTGTCTATTTGTTGCAACTAATAAAAAACCTTTTTAACTCAGTAAAATATAGCACAAGTTGATTACAAGATAAATGATTCAATCATACAGAAACACTGCTTTTTTAAATCCAGAGTTTTAAACCAAATTATTAGAGGCAAACAGAAACAAAAATAAGCAACTTAAAAGGATTTCGGCTGGATAGATTGGTGGTTAATATTTTTAAAAATCTAATTGAAGGCTGGTGAAATGTGAACATGTGACAAAACAAAGCCATTACAAACTACTTTGAAATAAAACTATTTCAAACAAAATTAGTCTTTATAAAAAGAAAAACAAATGTATTCTGTTAAGACTCTAAATAGAATTTAAACACCTTAATTAAATTTAGCCAAAAATAAAAAAAAAAGCTTTACTCAAGTGACAAAGCCTAAGATTGAATGAAAATTGTATCATCACTGCCAACCCTAAGAAATCGGTTATGTGTAGGTCTATATTCTAGTCTATTATTAAGATCGTTGTGCTGGCCACATGATACTCTCATTAACCATAGGCCACAGAAACAAACTTTAAATCATTTTCCCCAAAAGGTCTGAAAGGGGAACTTTTTTTAGTCTATTCTATAAGAATATAACCAGAGAGACAAAAAAATGACTAATACTAAAACAGTTGATTACATAAATAAGTCTGACAAACATATTCATAGCATAAGCTATGTTCCAATGTCATCTTTTGACAGAAGCTCTTTCTTACACTTTTATAGCTCAGCTTATCCAAACACAAAGTTATAGAAACACAGCATGCAAAAGTAGTGATTACATTGTGGACAAATCATTTTGTGTTTAGATTTGTATATTTTAAAAGTAAATAATGTTTACATGCATACATTTTTTAAAATGATTCCATTAAAGGGTAATGTAATTGAAATTGTTCTGATTAGTAGAATAAGAGAAGAAAGAGATCACTGAACAAGATGAAATATTAATTTATGTTATGTCTTAGCAGAGAATAAATTAATTTACAATTACACAGATTTGTACAATAATTTACTATAAAGGCACAAACATATAGATTTTAAATTAGCATTTTATACACTTGATATCGAACTTGCATCTTTAAAAAATAACATACTTACTGCAATATTAATTTGAAGTCACATTGTAAATTGTTAAAAGTTGAAAAAAAACAAAAATGATAAAGCTTAAAATTCCAAAGGATGGTAACTAAATGTTGGAGAGTCACTAAGCAACAGATGAACAGTTTAAAAAATTGAGGGAGATAAAATTACAAAGGAATTATGACTAAATGTTGGACAAAGCTCTGGAGAGGTATGTCTAAAATAAAATCAGTAAAAAATTTTAATAAAGTTTGATGCCAAATTAAAATCTAAATCCTTTTGTCACAATAGCCTAAAATGGTGTTAATAGTACAATTACAAAGTGCTTAAAAGAGTTAAGAATGAGCAAAATGAAACAATGACAAATACATTTATGACTTGTAAAACAAGAGTATTAATCTACAGAAACCAAAAGATGTATGTATGTATATATGCAGTGATAATGCTAAGGCAAGGTGATATTTTTATAAGCTACAAGTTCCAAATTTTAATAAGCAACTAGAGCAAAAAGAGGGGTAGACCTAAAAGCAGATATTAAATAAAGACACTAACAAAAACAAAGAGGACCTTTTCTTTAAATAATTTTTTAAAAAAAGCTAAGCAAATAAAGGAGTCAGGAATGAACAGGTTGTTCACCTTGCATTGGTGCTGCTATGTACAGAGCTCACTGTGTTGGAACGTCTTGTGTGAACCTGGCGCTGCCTGGCAAGGAAGGACTGACCCATGGAACTATTAGCCAACCTTTCTTCTGCTGCTTGACGGTGTAGCTGCATTCCCTATCAGGAGGAAAGAGAACAACATTCTTAGACAAATCTTTATTTCCTTGCCATTTTTTATTTCCTTTCTAACATTCTACCAAATGTATATTCATCTCTCAGGTATTTTAAAATTCATTTTGTATTGTATGATTTTAAAAAAAAAAATTTTTTAATCTATAAATAATCAGTCTGTGTACTAGGCTACATTCATTCATGAACTGGACTATAAAAAAAAGGTTGTTTTTTTTTTCTATTATAAAATCAGCCTTGGAAATCATTATTTACAAATTTGAGCAAAAAGATTTTAGTTCAAATTTTTAAAAATAAAAGTGATTTTAGGATCTTTAAAGACAAAGACCAATACATACATTTGGCTAGTCAAATGAAGGCTGCAAGGAATGTCAACAATTTGATCTAAAAGCATAACACATCATTAGCTACCTATCAAGTAAATACTATCATAATTCAAATTACATTTCTCAAACTATTTTACAAAAAAAAACTGCATTAATTTTTAAAAGTGAAAGTTAACAAAGAAAAAGGCAGCCAAACATTACCAGATTATACCAAGCGGTCACAATTAATCTTTCTTCTTGGTCTCTCACATTCTTCATCCTCTCTTGATCACTCTGGTAAAAAATAAAATACAAAATTTGCATTTCTTCATTTGAAGTATATAAATGCAGTGTGGACAGCCCAAAGCCCAAAGTTTAGAGACGTGGAACTTTCCTGACATAAATGTTACAATGTTTCAAACTGAGATTTTTATTTAAACTTGGGTCTATTATCATCATTCATAAAGCAATTTTAAATAAATGTGTATGATAACCAAATCTTGTATGTTTTAAAAGCTTAATAAACAGAGTCAAACAGATTTTGAAGATCTATTAAGAATGTCAATCAGCTTTGAGAATGATAATCAAATGACAAATTTCTGAATGTGGGATGTGTGTCTATGTAGTATGAACTGCTTGTCTACCTTATTGAAGGGAGTTTGAATCCTGATACAGGCTAGGAAGGAGTGATTTGACTCAAGCTGAGTTTTGCTTGCTGAGTACCTAAGGGGGACAAAAACTTTCTTCTCCTTCCTCTCAGATGTCCACAAAAAGAGGCCAAAGCACACTGAGCAATCCAATACAAGGTAATTAGGCTAGGATTGGAACATTGTCCCCACAAAGATTTTGGATAAAAAAAAGCAGCCAAAACCAACAGACTTAGTTTAAGAAAGATCTGTTGCAGGAAACCTCGGCAATTCCAGTACTACGTCATCGTGGTTGTCGGGTGAACATTCCGTTATAAGGAGTGGCTAAGAGTATTGGTTGCTTGCCGCTGATGGAAGAGCAGCCGGCAAGTGTAAAAGGAAATCAAAGGGGTTATGTCCAGCCCCCCCCTGTGGGGCCCCGGGGCAATGGTGAGTAAGAGACCTAACGGGTTCTCCGAAAAGCGGATAGCGCTGGACACCAACTCGAGGGTTGGTCGGGTTCTCCTGGGACTCGGCTGATTCGCGGGTCTCTCTTTGGGCAAAGACCGGACTGACTGGCGCGGCCTTAGCGGGCTGCGTCGGGCGGACTGGTTGGCGTCCACGAGCTAGGCTCTATCTAGCCCGTTCCCTGGCGCGCTAGTGGAGGAAACCGCCGCAGCCAAAGGTAATTCTGACACTGGGAATATCGAGAAACGCGTGCCACCCCACTCCTGCCTTGCAGGAAACTTATATGCCAAACTGTGGTGGTGATTGCTTGGACAGGTTCCTACCTTGTCCTTAGTGGCGACACAAGTACAGGCCATGCACGCTGCTGCATTAGAGCAGTAACTAAGGCCGCCAACGGCCTTAACCATACAATCATGATAGGCACAGACACGAGAAATAGCGGGCACGAGCAGACCCTAACAGGCTCCGTGCGCCGGGTAGTGGGCGTCAGGCCCGGCCACGAAAAGTCCACTACTAGTCGCCCCGCGGCCTCGATGAAGGGGAATTTGTCAGGTCGTGAAAAATTGGCTAAAATTCCTCCACCAAAGTTCTCTTCTCAACGAACACTGCATTCGTACCTCCTTCGGAGGTCCGATTCGAACAAGGTTGATGGAAGTCTGCCACAACCTCCTGACGACTTAGATACACGGCAGGCAAATATGACTGGAAGCGAAAAAGTGACGGGAGCCACCGGCCCCCAAACAACCCAAACTGACACTAGTGGGACCCAACCCACCACAGGGACTAGGCCCATAAACACTAGATCCCTCCTGATCTTACAAATTAACATCTGTGGGGTAATACCCAAGGTGTTAGAGCTCTCAAAACTCCTCCACGAGAGGGCTATAGATGTGGCTTTATTACAAGAGACTCTAACGGGCAAACGCAATGCCAGTATCACCGGTTATACAGCATTTAAGTGCAAATGCACAGACTGCCGGGGGATCATAACTTATGTACGCAACAACCTGATTGCTACACAAGTCCCCGGTCCACGAGTGCACGGGCGTACCGACGCCATCACCCTCGAAGTACACAAACTCGGGCGTAAATTCATGGTAACTAATCTGTACAACCCTCCCAAGCACGAAATAAGTCTCGAATATGACTGTACCAATATCACCTCTCACAACGTCATCGCAGGAGACTTCAACGCAAAGTCTCAACAGTGGGGCTATGATTCAACCGACTCGTCGGGACATAAAGTCCATGAACTCCTCAATAATTCTAATTTGTTCTGTCTGCAAAATAAACATACTCCTCCAACCTTATATCACACTGGAAATGGCAGCCAATCTAGGCCTGACCTTACCTTAATCACAGCTAATTTAGAATCTCACACACAATTCCAAGTCCTGGACGACATTGGGAGCGACCATAGACCCATATTAGTCACAATAGCCCTCTCAGAGGCCAGTGGTGTAACCCCAAAAATTCCGCAGAAGTGGAGTTACACCAAGGCGAACTGGCCAGCGAATTGGCCAGCGTACGTGGCGCCCCTATATCTTAGGAGGGAGAGGGCAGTACTCATGGCTTATGAGCGCTATAAAAGGGGCGACTCTAGGCTACCCACCTCTATCTTAGTGCGTCAGTGGAGAGAGAGGAACCGCATCAAAATGCGATCGTTCCTCCACATAGCGGCCAATTTGTCAAAAACAGCTGGACTCTCCACCGACAGAATACCTATTAGGAGGATAAGTGCGTGCCCCCCGTGGAGGAGATTGCCGGCCCCACAAATAAATCTGTAGGGCAAGAGGGAGCCACCAAGAGGCGATTAACACCAGCCATACTAAAAAATTTGGCATCCTTAACAATTAAGTCCTACCCATCGGATGCCATTTTCTGCTACACTGATGGGTCGGTAATGAGGGGCCCCGATAGATCGGGGTATGGGGCCCTTATAGTATACCCCGACCGGACTGAACAAGACAGGCTCTCTGGTCCATGCAGCTACGCTGCATGCTCTATGGATGCCGAACTCACAGGGATAACTAGAGCGTTCGAGGCTATTAGGGCCCGAATGCTCCAAAAAGAGACTAGCGCCACTACAGTGGTGCTGGTCACAGACTCTCGCTCCAGTCTCCTAGTTATGGGTGGCGGCGGGGGAGGGTCACCCGTAATAGAAGAGGCAGTCGGCGCCGCAGATAACATCCGCCGGGCTATTGGAGCTGTCGTTTTTATGCAGTGGGCGCCTTCACATTGCGGCATGAAGGGCAATGAAACGGCAGACGCCCTCGCAAGGGAGGGTGCAATGGCAGCCACACACCTCGAAGCACCAAGCACGTACTTACAAGCAACGGCACATATCGGAGCACTCATTCATGAGAAGTGGTTAAAGTCCTGGGAGGAATCCGACAGAGCACGTAGTGTCTGGCAGCACATGCGCCACCCAGATCGTGACGATCCATGGTGGCGACTGAAGAGGTCAGAGCAATCGATCATTGCACAATGCAGAACGGAACACTGTCCTATAGGGGCATACTTTGCCCGGTTCCGCACGAACTTTGACTCCCGATGCCGCCACTGTGGAGAGAGCGCTGAAACAGTGGCGCATGTCTTGTACGAGTGTCCCCAGCTCCGCGAGCTAAGGGGGGGACCTGTCTGTGCAGTCACTCGAACTGTATGGTAGCTATGAGGCACTACGCCGGACGGCTAAGTTTCTTGCCAGAGCACTACTGGAGGATTAGTCCTTCCTGCTCTGATTTTTCAATAGGAGTTCATCTCAGGTTGCAGGAAACACCAGAATGTAGTATTTTTCTCAGGGCTAACTGAAGTTTCTCAGGCTTAGCCTCAAGGCAGTAGAGGGTTGGATTTAAGGTTTTCATTTTCTTAGGTGGATTGCCAATCAATTTTAATGTGTCCCTGCAGTGCTGGCAAAATAAGCAGGTATCTATCATTATAGAGCACATACATTTCAAGAGTTTATTACATTACCTCAAGGAAATTGATTTTAGTGTCTTTTTCATGGAGCTGATTCTTCAGAGTATAAAGTTCTGAAGATGAGTCATTAACATGTCTTGGGTCAAGGCTATTTATTACCTGAAAAAACAAAACATGAGCACAATAAATGTTTTAAAAAGGAAAAAAATTAAAAAATATGTTTGGCAATAAAAAAAAAAACACAAGTAAAATGATCTCATCTTTGAGACAGAGATATATTAAGCCAATTATAAATGCTCTTAATTGTTATATGTGTTAGTTTAAGCACTTAAAAGGGTTTAGGGACACACCAATTGTGTAAATAGAGATAGTCAGATAATTTAAAGTATTTTCTTAACCAACATCTTTAATTAAATTTTACAATGTCTCAATAACACACTATGCATCAATAAATCATTAAGGTATTCATTTAATATCATTTTTTTTTTGCTCTTACAAAGAAAACAAAGAAAAATAATTTACAGTACAACCTAAAAAGGCAATCTTTATGAACTACAAAAGAAAAAATTCAATCACATTATTTTTTGGTTTCCTGAGCCTATAAAAACGTCCAATACTCACATTTTTGGCTTTTTCTAAATATTTTCTGTACTTCTCTTCCATAACTTTAATCTCTTCATCCTTTTTGGCCAGGTGGTTGGCCAGTTCAATGACTCGTTCATTGGCAGTGGCCCACCGCTCACTCAAGTCATTGATGTGCTGCTGCTTCTGTTGAAACTGAAGGTCCTTCTCCTCCAGCTTCAACTTGCTCTCAGACAGTAAGGTCTTCATGGACACAAACTCTGTGTTGCTGGCAGCAGATGTGGACTTCTCATTTTCTCTGGTATCCTCCAGCTCAGCCTGCACCTTCATGAGCTGCTGGTTTAGGAGTCTGCAACAACAAAGATGTTTTTGAACCTGACTTATACAAGCTGACAAAAATATGTGCTTACTTTATCAACTGTAAACAAAGCAATTAATCCATTGACTCCTATTGCAGTAGGAAACACCCATTTATCAAAGCTTGTTTTTTTTTAACTTTCCTATAAAAAATAACTTTTATCTTGTATAAAAAAAAACATAACATAAAATAGAACAAGACTTAGATGGGGAAAAGAGGTGGGACTTGTCAAAATAATTTATGCTTGACATGATTAGTACCTATTGTGCTTCTACCTATTGTTGGAAGCACCTACCTCAATTCTGTCTGAAGAACATTATTCTTAGCATTAGCTTCTTCTAGTTGTTCAGTCAATGCTACAGTTTCCTCAGGGGATGAAGTGGAACTGATCTTTAACATTTTATTTTCATGTTCTAATCGTAGCAGACGTTCTCTGAAAAGAAATGAAATAAAAGTTATCCTAACGCTCAAAGATGTTCTTTTAAACAAAAATATGTATTATGATATTGCACCAAAAGTCATCAAAAAAAGGCAAAACAATGAAAGATTTTTAAGAAACTACCAATATTTGTAATAATTAGTGTGTCCATGTTGGGTCCTATATTACAATGAGCAGCCAGCATTTTCTGTAGTTCTCTGCCTGAAAGAATTTTCTCAGCATCATCCCATTCAACAACAAATGAAAATAAGTCTTTCTTGCTTGCTGTGTTCCACTAGACCTTTGGCCATTTTTGGGTTTCTGGTGAGAGCAACTGAGTTATGCATGGGAACTTACATTCAAAGAACATATCCTCATCTGTTTTACAATGTCAACAAATGTCAATTTTCCACATGTGTATTAAGACTTCTTAACAAAAATGACATCCAGAATTTTCTCATAATAGGCCATCTTTTATTTTTGTTTTCCTACATACTTCACATGTATACACTGGACGATGAAGTGCAGAATAGTGACCAGATTTGCAATTAAGAGAGCAGAATATAAACAATTTAAAATGTAATTAATTCTACTTTTAGCCAGCTTTTTGCTCCTGAACTGTAGGTTTTCCAAATGCTCAAAAGTGGGAGGTGTTAATTGTTGAGATAATCTCATCTCTCTCAGGGCGAAAAATTTAGAATATAAGAGGAGTTGACAGCTTTTACACGGTAGGAGGAACAGCATCTCTAAAGGGGTAGGTGTGGGTGTTTTAATCTATTTACATAGAAACAGTAAGACGCGTTTTAAGTAAGTAATCAGGTCAAAATCTATTCAGGATTACATTATGTAATGACATTACACTTGCTTGTGTGAAAATCATTGATACAAAAGTAGCACTTTATAGCTTCATCCTATGTTGAACTTAATGTGTGCTATTTAAATGTATGAAAACAACTGGGAAAGACTTACTTGATTTCTGAAGGAAGAGACAACATTTCCACACTGCTACTGTGATCATCCAACTCTCCAGCAAGACCCATACCTGAAGTCTGTAACTGTGTACACTTAAGTTCATCATTCATTTCTCTCAAAGAGTCTCTCTCACTTAGTATCCTCTGTGAAGGGATGTAAGTTTTTTTTTAATTCACATTGTTATCACAATTCAGAAAAAAAACATTGCTATTAACATAGTTTTTAAAAACATTTGCATAAATAAATTCAACATATAATCCAAAGCTGTTTTATCTAATTATTAAAAGAAATGGAATATTGCAGATTTCAGATTTAATTTCGTACAAAAGAAATAAAAGTCTAATTTTGTAACACCTTATTTAAAAAAAAAATTAATGTACATCCATTTTTTTTTTAAATGTACGTTGATCTCAAATTATCTAAATAAAACAATTAACTTAAAACATTCTTTAAAATATAAAAACACATTTCTATAACACTAATAACAATAATAAGCAATTTCTTTTATGTTAAAAAGCACTGAAAAAAGGAAAATTTCTAATTCCAAAAAAAAAGTTTCAGCACTATCATTGGAAAAGAAATCAGTAATACACCAAGTTAGATACCTTGCAAACAGATTTATTTTCACCAAACAATTTTTTGATTTCTTTTTATAATTAATTAATTTACTTTAAAAAAAAATCTTACCATCTCAGTAAATGAGCATTTTTTTAACAAAAACAAAAAAAAAACACAAACCTCTTTTTCTTTTTGCAATGTGAAAAGTTTGTTCTGTAAACTAGTAAATTCAAATTCTGCTTTGTCAGCTCGCCTTGTCTCTTCTGTTAGTTTACTTTGTGCTTCTAATGTCTGTCTTTTATAAGACTCCAGTTGCTGCTTTAAAATTGTAACTCGTTTTAGCTCCTAAGTGAAGAATTCAAAGATACAAATTTGATCAGGTTAAATGATACAGGAGTTTATATTCAAGAACACACAAAATGTTGGAAATGTTCACAAAGATAATAAAATGGAATTCTGAAGAAAATAAAAACTCAACATTGCACCAGACATACAGTACGTAACTCCATACAAATCTTACCTCCTCCATTTCAATCTGTTGCTTCATATACTTTGTATTTTTCTCTTCCAGCATTTTCATCTGTCCTTTTAAATCACTAAGGTCCTCTACAATATAATATAAAATCTGTCCTTTTTAGATCACTAAGATCCTCTACAATATAATATTAAATCTGTCCTTTTAGATCACTAAGGTCCTCTACAATATAATATAAAATCTGTCCTTTTAGATCACTAAGGTCCTCTACAATATAATATAAAATCTTGGTAAATTATTCAGTTAGTGACAATTTTATTAATGTCAGTTTTAATATTTGACTCTTTTCAATGAAATTAACGAAACAAACCTAGTTTTTTCTTGTAAGATTCCACTAAAGCTTCTGATTTTGCCTAAAATAAAAAAAAAAGTTTATATATTTGTCAAAGAAAATTTTAGGAATGTAAGTATACATTTAATATATCTATATATAGAAAGCTTGTTTCCTACTAATTTCCTGTCGCCAGCAAGTGTCTCTAAATAAAAGCATAGTAATATTCTTACTCTCATCCAATAAATGGGGAAAAAAATGGCTACACAATTTATATCTCCAACTAGATAACACCACTTCACATTTTCTCATAGAAGGATGTACACTATACATGCTGGAGTAGAGCATAGTGAAACAAAAGTGGTTTATTATACAACAAAAAATTTTTATATAAATTATTGTAAGAACTTTTCAAGCCAAAACATTCTGTAGCTCATTTCCCTTCCTATCAACAAAGAAAACTTACTAACATCCAACTATTAAACTATCTGAACATAAAGGAAGTAGGTAAGATTATAATGTAGCTTCACTTACTAACTGGTCTGAAGTATGTCTTAAAATGTCCAGTTCATCCTTCATGGCCCTAGATTCCGATGCTAGTTTACTTAACTCTGCATTCTACAGACAAAAAGAAAACATAAAAACAATTTTTAGAGTAACCTCAGATTAAATAAATAAATAATGGCAACATAAAAGACTTTTTAAAATAGACTATTTCAAAATTATACACTATAAAAATATTTTGAAGAGGTAATTACTTTACACAAAATAAGTTTTAAAAGTTTAATCTAATGTTGTATGAACCAATAAATATTATACACAAAATTAATTCTATGACTTAAACACACTAACATTGCTAAATAATGTTTTGATACCTTTTCTTTTAATTCTGTATAATCTTTGTTCAGCACTTCATATTTTATTCTATAGTCATCTTTACCTAGAAATTAAAAAAATTGTGTAAATTGTTTAAAAAAAACAACAAAGAAGATAAGAGTGTCAATGATCTCAAAATAAATACAAGATAATGCTTACCAGATTCCAACTTATATATTTCTTCTTGTAAACTTTCCACCTGATGCTGGAGTTGGGTTAGCTTTTTACCAGCAGGTGTGCTGAAAAACATTTGTATCTGAATTGAAATAAAATGCTTATTTGTACTATGTTCCCTCATTTATATAATTATAGGAAACAGTTCAAGAACTTGACTCATTTAATTAGTACAGGAAAATCCAGTTAATCAGATCACATTGGTACACAATCATCTTGTTCTAATAATAGACAGTTATCCTGAAATATAAGACAGCTTTGGTACTCTAGTATTTGGTTGAAAATATGCAACTGGTCAAATTCATGATAATCTAATAAGACATATTCAAATGTATTTCTAAGATATTTTTATTAATTAGTTAAAAGCAAGTGGTGCAATATATGTCCTGTACAATGATATAATTGGAAGGCATTTAAAGAGCTGAGAAAATATAACTGAAGCATGGGACAGACTGGAAAGAAACCAGCAATTATCAGTCTTTGAATGGAGCAGTCTGCAAGTCTTTAGATATGAACAGTGGCTTAAGTTATAATAACATTTTTTTTTACTTTTTTTTACTTAAGTATTAAAGTCAAATTAAGCTTAGAAATCAAAGAGTGTAAATTAGATAAAATAACTTAAATAATATTAATTAATATTTGTTAACTAAAAGGGGGTAAATGTAGAAGAGGATCCATCAAGAAGAAGCTCCTGAAAGAGTCCATAAAGCAAGAGAGTTGACCTTTAATCTTCTTACCTGAGATCTTCTAAACTTTCAGCCAACTGAAGTCTTTCTTCTAGTTTGTCTCTATCTGATATCAGACTATGTCTTTCTTCTTGCAAACTAGCAACCTGGTGTAACAATATCAAGACAAGAACAGACTCCATTGATTAATTGTGCTAAATATTTGTTTGCAGTTAATTTACAAAATGTAGCTAATGATAATGAAAGTTTCAGGGCTGCCATCAAGCTTGTTTTGAAAATGCATTGATCCCAAAAGACAAAGAAAATAATTTCAGGGGTTTAAAAAGAATTTAAAAATAGGATGAACTGGACAAAAATTGATCCTTAATATATGAATGAAGATATAACTAAAGCACCCCATTCAGACATTTACCATCTATGTGCGGGTGATATAAAGGTCATCTATTTCTATGGTCGACAGTTAATAAGGGTGACATGAGGGTAGCACAATGAGCAACCTCCTTTACTTCCCCAAAGAATCCCAGAGCCTTGACTAATATTGGAATGCAAGACCCAACACTCCACCAAGAGAATAGAAAAGTACATTTTGGCTAATTGAGAGAATTCTGATAATCATGTTTTAAGATAAATGTTTAGATGGACACAAGCTCTCTGCTTTTTTAAAAGTCATTTGAGTCATCTAGAAATTCATAAACAAGACTATGCCAAGATAGACAAAAACAGATTGAAAGAGGTTTAACAATACAAAATTAGTAACATAAAATTTGAGGAAATGTTACAATCAAAATTCTGTGAGAAAACAAAACTTTACTTGTGCATCTAGTTCATGGCATCTTTGAAGTAGTTCCCCTTTAGCCTCTAATGCAGCATTCAGTTCATCCACTGTTTTTTTAAGCTGAAAAAAATAAGGTAATGGTCTCATTAGTTTTGAAAATACATTTTGCCTATCTAATTAAATATTTCTTTATAACAAAATAATATTGCCATATACCCATATAATTAGTAATTTAGTTACAGTGAATAAAAGTTGTTTTATCCTATTGAAAGACATAACATGCTTAAGCAAAACTACAAAATAAAAGGTAAAACTGAAATCAACAAACCTCATCTTGAAGCGCAGACTCAATATCATCACTAGGAGAGGCTTCTTTGGTCATCAGCTTCATTTTTTTAAATAATAATAATTTAAAACACATGAATGAAAACCTAATGTTGATTTTCATAATATATCACAACAGAAATAATTAATATAAATTTGCAATATTGCAAGGAATCTGATTACACTTTTCATGAGCCTAAGACACTTGTTCCATTTTTGCTACTTAACTCATAAGGTCAACATTTCAGAAGTAACTTCCTAATAATTTTTTTTTTAATTGAAAAGTATGTTTCTTTAAAGCTACTGAACATGTATTAAAAGCTTCTTCTTGTAAATCAATGGAATAAAGTAGCAGGATGAACTGGTTACATCAGGATACATAAATTAAAAAGTGAGGATCTTGAAACATGATACACGGAATAAATTCCAAGCACAAACAAATAGGTAAAAGGTTCACCTCTTGAATGGCATTTTTTATAATCTGCTGTACATCCTCCTCCATGCTCATGATGGTTTGTATATACTCTTGTTTGTTATCACAGTTAATTGCAACATTTAGCACCAGCTGTAACAGCCGCCCCAGCTCCTGAGCATCAGAATGTTCTCCTGATTGGAGAATGCAAGAATAGAATGAAAGCAATCAGTGCAAAAACCGAGCTTCATGCAGTTTTCAAGATTTTGATTTACTTTATTATATTTATATGTATTTATAATTTACTTTTAGTTTTCAAAGTTTCAATATTGATTGTGTGCTAGATATACTTATCCCTTGCAGATATCAAAAAAGGAAACATATTCAGGTACTTTTCTTTTTCCTTCAAATCCAAAGCTATTGTGTAAAATTGCTAAAACATTTTTTAACTTACTAAGTTAAAGTCTATGAAATAGCTTGAAAATACGCATGGAATTGAAATATTTAACTGTACATGTTCATTTACTTTGTATTTTCTAGCTGACTACTTACCAATTGCATTCACATCAGGCATTTGAAATCCTTGCATTGTTACACCTAAATACTAACAAGAAATCACACAAAAATTGCTTTTAAAAATATTTTGATGCAAGGGAATAGGTGTTTGTATGCTTGTGTCATGCAACTTCATTCACCCTTTGGGGTTTGTTTTTTTTAAGGAGAAAGGGTGTGAAGTGTGTAAGTTTAGCAGTGTATTAGTTTGATAAAAGTAACGAGTCAGCAGGAAAAGTTGAAAAAAAAAAAAGGTGTTGATGTTATCATATGAAAAAAGGGTTTAAAGGGTTTCTCAGTCAAGCATGCCATTTCTTAAGGCTAAGGAATAAATTTTTTTTATTTTTAAATTTTAATAATTTTTTATAATAATAATATTATTATTAGATAATTTCTAACATAATAATGAGGCTTGTCTTCGAGTCCAAAGATTAATGAGGAAATCAGTATTTCTTTCTAACATAGCTATGTAAGCATAAAATATATCAGTAAAAAATTGTTGTTACCTCTAAATTATATTCCAAGATACCTTTCAATATTTTCTTTAAGTTTGTCACCTGAAGAAATGAGAAAAAAAAACATTTTAAAAAGAATTGGTTCAAAGAAGTCAACAAAAGAATGCAGCAATATACATTTAAATCTTTAAAAGATAAAATGAAAAAAAAGTGCTAACCTTTAGCCTCCAATTGCTGAGGTCTTCTGATTTGATCTTGGCCAACCATGGTTGGGTAAAAAAATTTGGGGCGCTGTGAGAATGTGAGCACAGTATGGCATAAATGAAAGAAACATGAAACAAAAAGAAAAAAGATAACAACAATATATGTCAAAGATATATATAATATTATTCTTTGAAATTATTATGAAAAGCTACATAATTTTAAACAAAAAATTAATTAGTGTTCTTCTTTAATTCTTTCTTTATTAAAGTTTTAAAATATTTTGTCAAACTGTACATAGCACATGTATTTCTTATTCCATACTAAACTATTCTCTTTCTACCCAATAGCTATAACCAATGATTTAGTAGAGTTTAAAAAGTAAAAAAAAGTAAAGTTCCCCTTTCAGACCTTGCAATCTATGGAGCAGATGATGTAAAGGTCATCTGTTTCTATGGCCCACGGATAACAAAGGTGTCATGTGGCCAGCACAACATCCAATCGCCTATACTTTTGCC
Source organism: Biomphalaria sudanica (assembly GCA_036873155.1). NCBI lineage: Eukaryota > Metazoa > Mollusca > Gastropoda > Planorbidae > Biomphalaria > Biomphalaria sudanica. Next base: position 1,491,151 of record JAZGLO010002262.1, on the reverse strand, counting down.
CAACTAATGTCAGGTACCCATTAGAACTGGGTGGACTCAGAAGCGCCCAATGATCCTGAAATTAAACAGCAGTCTTCACCAGGATTTGAACCAGGGACCCCAAATTTGAAAGCCAAGTGCTTTACCGCTCAGCCACTGTGCCTCCTTAGTAAGGTTTAAACTAAGTTAATAACATTAATTATATTATAATAGTTATAATCTTATAACACTTTGGTTTCTTATAGTTATAATGTTTTTTGTTTGGTGTAATGAACAAATTGTAAGACAAATTTCCATACGGATAATAAAGATTATTATTATTATTATTGTTAAGATGATTAATTTATAAGAGATAAGAAGGTAATGAAAACATCAAGAGACTCAACTAACATCAAAGATAAGGCCTGAGCTATGGCCACACCATCACTGAGATCTGATGGAGAACTGTGCGGTGACTGAAGGGGAAAGGTTTCCAGCTGAAACAAGAGAGTCAGAAAAACATTTCAAAATGTTTTGATATATATCCAATAACAAAAACTACATTTTATAATAGTAACCTAAGTAACATTTAAAGAGAAATAAAGAAGATAATTATATAATAATTACAAAAAAGGCAATTAGAATTTTCTACTTTAATTTGGATGGACTATTTGAAAAAATCTGCAATGTTTGAATAAGGCATTATCCCCAAACCCAGCAAAGTAAGGAAAGACCATACCAGAACGTAGGATTAATTCAAACTACAAGTGAAGTCATTATCAGGAATGTTTGTAAATTGTAGACAAAAGATTTCTAGCAAAGCATCTCTAGAGCTTGTTGTATCGTAAGGTTAAATGATTTTATTCTTTTTTTTTTGTCAAAATAGCTTAAAAATATATCCTTTTTTTTTTTAAACACATTTTATAACCAAGTGATCTTTTTAAAAAGAGAATGAATCAGTAGTTGTTTTTAATACAGTGGAACTATAGATGTATTATATATAATATATATGTAATTTTATTTATAAACCAATTATTATAGAAGTTGCTTTTTTCAAGTATTGAATTATTGAATTTTTTTATATCTCAAATTCTAAAGCTGATAATTCCACTTCTTGAGCATCTTATAAACATAAATTTTCACTGATATAAATATAAGCAATATAAAATGTGTACACAGAATTTTTAAAAAAATCATAATATTTAAACAAACAAGGTCTATTGAGTTATATAAATATGAAGATGAAGAAGAATAATTACCCAGGTAATAAGGCTGTAGCAAATCTGCTCTCGTTCATTCATTATGTTGTTTTTTAAAAGTATGACCAATTCAAGTGAAAAAAATTTCACAGTATTACCACAAGTGACAGGTGTTTCTACCTGTAACCTAGCATTAATGTCTTAATGTCTAGAACTATGAGTAACATTGGCTGATGTGTTTGCGTTTGATGATCATTCAAGGCCAGGCCATTCTCTTACTACTGAACTGTCTTTTTATTTCATTAAGCCAAGGGATCTTATCCCAATTCCAAGTAATTCTATAAGATCTATGTAAAATGTAACAATCATTCCGCTCAGCTGCAACAGGAATAAAAGATTTAAAAGTTATAATTATTATATATATCAATATTATTTTTACTATTTTGTACTCTGGGACTGTGATGGGTTTGTAATGTACCAAGATTGAAGATAGTAAAAGGATTGTTGTGCAGGTTTAAAAGCAAATGACACTACTGACTAATGTCACTAACTGAGAGATTCTGGCAATCTAGATCAGTTTTTACCAAACTGTGATCAGTGTTTCACAAGCCCTGAATAGGTGTTTCACGAAAAACACAATATTTAGGTAGATCTAGTATGCCACCATGATGACCATGTGAATTAACCTCTCTAAAAAAATAAAAACAAGGTGTTCCACTTAATACTAAGAATGTCACAATGTATGAAGTGTTGTATATAGGAAAAAGTTTTGGAAATAATACTCTAGAAACTCAAGATAAATACTAGAGTCTATATTTAGAATCTACAACATTTTTATCTATCTAGATCTATAGATCTAGCTCTAGACTAGATCAAGATTTTATAATGAAGATTGAAGGTTCTAGATAAAGATCTACTTCTAGATCTAGAGTCTAGCCCTAGACTAATCTCTAGACTTTAGAGAGTGACTAAGTCATATTCTTGATCTAGGTACTTTATTACAAAAATCTAAGATATTTAAGTTGGTGTCTTATATAAAATATGTACTACAACACTATTTCCAGTAATTTAGAAGCTCCGGTAGCACGAGCAAGAAACATGGCCAAAGGACGAGCACATCAGGGACCCCCGCTATCTTCCCTCTCTTTTCCACACTAGCCATGTGGATCTTGCCATTTCGGCGAGTGCATTAGTGACATGGTTGTAAGGGCTCTCTTTGCAACCCCAACCTATGCAATTCGTTTTGATCATATTGTTTTGTAGATATCTAATTGATATCATTAAATTTTATAGAGCTTGAGCTTGGTGAAACTGGTCTCCCAATTATGATGTATAAAAATATATAGATCTATATCAAAATTATGTTTCTATGTATATATATATAGTCGCTTTGGCTCCGGCTTTTGCCGAATATTTTGCATTTTTTCACTATTCTGCGATATTCCACTCCGGTTGAATATCACTAACGGATAGTTGGCCGAATAGTAAAAAGTACACCTATTTAATATGTATAAAGTGGACCTCGTTCCATTAATGTCTGTTGTAGAATGTAACAAAATAACGTGCTTAAAAATAGAGCCTTTATGAAATGCACCAAACATCATTTATTATAAAGACATGGCGTGTTAATATAAATAAAAATGAAACTTTACATCAAAAATGTGCTTTACATACAGAGCAGCAATGGCTGGCACATTTTTTCAATTTGTATTGACCTTTGAGTGGGTTAGTAAATATGTTAAGATGTTATATTCCTTGACTTCGTTATGCTGACCAGACGTCTGTCTAGCTGTGTGGGTATATTTCCAGAGGTAGAGATGAACAACTCCCACCCCTTTTATTTGTTTAGTCCATAACATTGATTTTTTTCATAGACAGGTGACCACAAGTTAAATATGATGGACGTAGGTTTAATGCCAGCGTATTGACACTCACTAGAGGTCGCACCTTACAAGGGAACTAATTTTGTTTACTTGGTAGTAAATCTTTATTAGGGGGCTGGACTACAAGCCACACCTATACAGCCCTTACACTGGTAACCAGGTATATTTCCAGAGGTATAGATGAACAACTCCCACCCACTTTTATTTGTTAAGTCCATCACATTGAGTTCATTGATTGACATGTGACCAAGCCAGATACAATGGACGTAAGCACTCTCTAGAGGTCACATGAGGGAACTAGGTTTGTTTACTTAGTAGTAAATCTTAATTAGGGGGCTGGACTTCAAGCCACATGTCTACACGGGTAACCAGACAAAGAGTTTGCTTATTTGGAGAAAAATCTGAATCACGTGGCTGGACTATAGGCCACAACTTTTCTTGTGTGTCGAGTTACTTGAATATAAATCTCAATTAGTAAGCTGGACTAAAGATCACACACCTAAACGAGTGACCTTTAGCTACACAGAACACAAACCACGAGATTTAATAGCCCAGTAAGTTAGTAACTAATTATTTTGTAGAGAAAAAATATATTAGCGTAATAGACATGACCAGGCCTATCTTGAAATGGAGAGCTAAACACCCCCTACTCTTTATTTTATTTATTTGGTCCTTGACACCCAATTTAGTGATAGACATTGACCATTTTAAAGCCAGAATGAAAAAACGCAACATGCTAACAGAATACTGCACTGTACATAAATATTACGGTTAAATTACTTAAAAATTTCTAACATGTTAACTTGAATATTACTCCTGCAGCTAAGTGTCTTGATTCGATAACGATATTCTTAATAATTTGTGACAGTCAAGTAACTCCTCGTTATTACTATTTTTGTTTACTTAAGATGCGTACTTAGGCAGTGAGTATCTGGCCAGGGCGGCTTTTTACACACCTGACACCCATACTCATAGGCTTACTATAATATTGCCATTATTGGTCTACTCTAGACTAGTCTAGACTTAAGTCACTAAGAGTCTAGCTAGAATGCAAGATCTTCTAGAGCAAGTATATCTAGTACAAGTAGTAGATTAGTATGTAATTAAATGTAATACCATTTTACTTGTATTATATACTAATCTACTACTTGTACTAAACTTAGACTTAGTGTCAGTAGTGTAGAGTCAGTAGACTCTGAGTTATATTGAGTAGAGAGTAGAATTAAAGATTTAGATCATCATCTGCTGACACTCAGTGACAGTACTGATCTAGATATTTCTATTACTAGTGACTAGCCTCTAGTACTAGTACAGTAGTAGTAGTACTCCAAGTAATAAGTACTAAAGTAGACTAGACTGACTAGTGATGCACTGAGTGACTGACTCAGTCACTGCACTCCACTGACTCTGACTGACCTGAGCCTGAATATAATAGATTAAATAGTTGATAATATCATGATATTAAATCATCATAATAATCATATTACTATTAGTTCTATTCTACTTATTTTATACTAGAATACTACTGATATAGTCTAATCTAGATCTACAACTTGTTATTTCTAGATATTAGAGTCTATTTAAATTATTAAATCTAAATATTTAGGCTATATCTATACAATCTATTACATACGTGTACTCTATAGACTATATACAGTGTAGATTATACTAGATTCTAGATCTATTGATTGTACAACAAGACGACCATTTTGTTTTTGTAAACCAGTGAAAATTGATGCCAACTTTGTGACCATGTATACCCTTTCACTCATTCGATGTCAATTGTTACTCATTTTGTTTTGTTTGGTTAGTAAGATTGAATTAATCAATTGCCTTTTACACGATTTGGAAATGTATCAATATTAAGTGTTACTAAGAATAAACAAAAGCAAATGCGTTATTTTTTAATAACTAAATAACGCATTTAAACTTTGATTATACTTTTATTTGGTGTATTGCCAATGGGCAATGACTCTCTCTAAGCCAGTCTAAGCTCTCTCTCTCTCGAACTAGATCTAGATCTGGAGAAAGTGTCTCATTGGTTAGGCGTGATAATGCTCCCTATCATTTGATTCAAAGCAGTACTGGTTCTCACCTCTTGAAACACTAGGCCTGCAAAAAAAAAAAAAAGGTTCCCGTTCAACAGCCTGATTGAACAGATCGCTCTGCTTAGAAGATATACAAGTTTATGTCTATAATATGTACTACAAATTACAACACTATTTCCAGTGATTCTGAAGCTCCGTAAGCAAGCGAGACATGACCAAAAGACGAGCACATCAGGGACTCCCGCCATCTTCACCCTCTTTTCCACAATAGCAATCTCGCCAATTCTGAAATGGTCCATTGAGGAACTGCCAGTGGATTAGTGATATGGTTGTAAGGGCTCTCTTTGCAACCCCAACCTATGCAAATATGGTGCTCTTGGACTCTCTTAGACAATACTACGGGAGTCTTGTTTTGATACCCTATATTGACCAAATCGTTTCCTCTTTCGATCGTTTGCACCATGGTGCGAAATTTTGTATTGCCTGAGACCTGAGTGCTTAATAGGAGTCATCTGTCGGTGCGTAGGTTATGGCATTCTAGCACCAATGTGTATTAAGTGCACAATTTTTGAACGCACTTTCTTTTTGTTCCCTTGCTTGTAAGCTGATGGAGTGTTTTTGTTATGCTGGAGTAACGTTTGTTGAGATTCTTCTGTGTTCCCCTGTTTAGGGTGAGTATCTAAGGCATAACTGTGTTTCGCAGTTGTTTCGATGCCATAGTGATAGTCTACTAGACCTTTTTAGTTTATCTTTACTTTGTCTTTACAGGGAGTTAATATGGGATTGGAGTTCTACACTAAGTACTAGATTCAGCAGTGTGTTTTGTTGTGATTGCGAGCATTTATGTGTCACGTGATCGGATAGCAAGGTGTAGTTAATAGATCCACAATATTAGAATGTTCCAAATTCAATGTCATTACTCCATTAGTTTGTCATCATAACTTATATTCATATCATTAAATATTTACATTGTCAACAGGGAGTCACTTATTTATTGCAAGCACGAAGGTGCCTGGTTAAATGTCAGGGGCCCGGACAAACGAGCTAAGGCCTTAACATAACCCTGACAGTTGGGGGCTCGAGTCCGGCTGTGCTAGTGGACAGTATAGAAGCACTATACTACTTACCATTCGACTGTCAAGAGCTGAGGTGGGGTCGACAGCTGTATGGGAATGTCCACATGCAAGGCGATCTTTTTAAGACGAGCTTTAAGGAAGACGGCTTATAATAGGTCTCCCCCCCCCCGAAGTTATTAAGATCAAATCAGGTGCTTTTTCGCCCTCACTGGCATAAAGGAAAGCAGCTGACAGCAGATGGCATCTGAACCCCTCCCCCCCCCAAAAAAAAAAAGTCCTTGCCAAAGACAGGCTCAGATGACGAACAAAAAAATTAAATAGACTTCTTTGTGCATTAGATGTGGCGAAATATACAGTTCAGAAGTTCGTAACTGGGTTAGCGTGAAATACTGCACAGTCTGCACTCATTTTACTCTTTGGAATTAAAAAAAAATAAATTAACAGACAAACAGACAATGCGTTAGGGAACGTTACAAATTTGTTTCAATTTGTTATAAGGGGGTGTAGGGTTTGAAGATTTGTTACGTAATAAAACAAACAATATTCTTATATTATAGATTACAGACGTTACATTTTCATATGTTAATCTAGAAATGCTTGTTAATCAGAGACTTAAACTCTGTTAAGTCGTTGGTTTCAGATCATTTTGTCATTTTCATTATCGTGTTTATGTTTGTTATGTTATCACAGCACATTGACTCTACAATAACTACAAAATGTTTGTTAACAGCGCATTAAAAGTTTACATTATTGTTATTATTAACAGGAACAATGCTCTTTCTCGGGTCCGACTTTCACTTACCACGGATTTTAAAAAAATATTAGTGGTAAAAATACCCCACGTTTTTTTTAACACCCGGGTTTCCAGCGCCACCCAATGTATGTGTACAGCATAAGAGAAAAAAAAACTGAATCGAAGCGCCGAGGGAAGTCGACACTTTTACCATCCTTACTGTACCATATATATGATGAAAAATGTAATTTGGAAAAATGATAACAAAAAAAAAAAAAAAAGTTTTGTAAAATTCGATTTTTTGTTTTGTCATATTACTCTACCGGGGGAGTTTATTAAGTTTTGTTACGATTTGCTTTAAAAAGGGAGGGAAGGAGTAGTAAAATGTGATTTTTTTTGTGTTACGTAATATCCGAAGTTCTATTATTCTTATATTTTGACGTTTGTAGTTCTGGTATTCTTTTTAATCGGCTTAATAATCTCAAAAGATTTATATGGTAATTTTCAGTAGCTATTTTGTTATCTTTAGTTGACTAAAGATTATTACATTCTAGCCCAAACCTCAACATGGTGAGTAGATTGACGGTGAGAAAGATAAAATTAAAATGTTTTAATCTTCATCGTATTCAGTTATGAAGTACATTTAACAATGCTAGGCATACATAAAATTGCTTTTACCGTGGTAAAAGCTCTCGACTGTCGATCGATGGTCAAGACTGTCAAGGGTTCAAATCGTGCCTGCCGCCATCCCCTGCCGTCCTGCCGGTGGTTTGGGCAGGGAAGTAAATCTCTGAAGCAATATGCGAAACGTGTAAAACAAAGCTAATAGAATCGGTTAGTGGCCAGTTGGCCCATTTTGAAAATATCTCTAATTGGCAGCACAAAGGGAGACTATTCTTAAGTCAGTGATAAGATACAAGAAATTGAACTCTAAATCAGCGTTTCTCAACCTGTCTGGCGCATCTTGTGGACGGGGAGGCGGTGGGGGAAGGAGTGGATTTAAAGTAGGGCTATCTTGTTTTTTCTAGGAACAATAAAATCAGTTGTAATGTAGATTGAGCGTATCCATTCATATTTGAATATTGATGAAATAAAATTTGAAATGCTTTAAAAGCAGAGATATCAGTATGTAGAGTAGACCTTTCCTTGGCGATTCTCGGTCAATATTTCCACTTTTAAAGTAAATACAGCGTTTATTTTCTGTAAATTTTCCTTGTTTTATTATTTCGATCAATGTTGACTGCTCCTAGAGCTTAAACGGCTAAAAGTCAGCATGTGTCTATGGGAAGGCCAAGAGCTTTGGGCTCAGGGACGGACTGGATAAATGGGCATTCAGGCAAATGCCCCGTGTGCCGGTACCCAACTGGGACGGTGGGGCCACCGGATGGACTGCATGAATGCCAGTAATTTTTTTTAAAGACTTTATACTATTCTCTTTAAATGCAATAATTTAATCGTTGTGATTTTTAAAAAAAATCTTGTACACTTTAAAATCTAATACGAATGTGAAGCATTGTCCTAAATACCTTACATCCGTATACGCGTGGTGTTAGTAGTCGTCATTTCCTAAACGATAACAAACAAACTTAAGGCCTTTATTTCTTCTAGAGATCGACGTTAGGCGTGAATATATTGGGATAAATCTATCAAGAGACCAACAACGTTTTAGGTCCTAGAGATGACATGTCCACACGTCCACATGTCCACACGTCCACACGTCCACATGTCCAGTATTTTGTCCAGTCACATACGAATTCTTATTGGTTTGGTGGAGTTGTCGCTTGATCTCAACTTCTCAAGTAGCCTCTACGAAGTCGTTCACAAATCACAATTATTATCTTGAACTGTGTAGAAATGTGTTGATTGGAATCAAAATGCAAGAGAATTGAAATAAAGGAGCAGAAAATGAGTAAGTTGCTAGAATCCTGAAAGTGACTTCACTTTCTGTTGTGTGTGTAGGCAGTTCTATGATGCAGACAGTCAAACCAGGTTACCAGTTATTGAGAAGGCTGTATTTGACCTTGTGAGTAAAGTAAAATTCCCCTTTCAAGGCTTGCGGTGATGTTACTAGGTTATCTAATAATTTGGACAATGTTTACGAGTACCATTTGCTATCCCCAACTTAAGTGAGGTACCCGTTAGGGTTGGGTGGACTCAAAGGCGCCCTTAAAATCCCACAATTCAGTGTACAAATAGCCTTTAACATTGCAGTGAATTAAATACTTTTATATTTCTCTATAAATTAAATTCTGCAATACGTCATTTTTTTTTTTCTCTTTTTTTAGGATACCTCAGCTTTTTAGCTTTTGACTACAGGTGTCGAGCAATACGTCATATAACAACTATAAAGACTATACTTTTACATTATGAAAAACTGTTTTTTTTTTCTGTTTATATAAATAAAATATTAAAATTAATATTGGTTTACAAAAGAAATGTACTGCTTTCCTAAAAATCTAAATTTTATTACAATAAATACAGAAACATTTTTTTCTTGTAAAATAATTTTTTTAATAAATGATTTAAAATACATTTTAGTAATGTTATGTCATTTGGACTATTTACTGAAAAAAGATATTTATTATCAAATAAAATGCAAAATTTTCTTATTAAAACACCTATAGAGTTCTCTATGTCGCTGTACTACAAAAATAAAAAACCGAAAGGTCATTCCTTCAAAGGTAGAAAACTGTTGGAACGGATGCCATCTATTTTTAATTGATTAAAGTGTTACTAAATTTAGAATTTTTAAGGCCAAATTTAGTGTTAGCATTAAACATACCCCATCTTATCGCTAATAATATTTTAAAACATGTAGATCTACAATGTTTTAATTCATATAAAATTCAAGATTTTAAAGCAATATTTACAAATACTGAATTAAAAATTGTAGATTTATCTTTCAAAAAGAAATTCAATTTAAAGTACGTATAAATCACCTAACATTTCATACGTCTCTATTGTTGTGTGGCACTTGAGTAGAGCATTGGTTTGGCATGCTAAAGGTACAGAGTACGATTCTCTATACCATATTATTTCTTACATACATTTTTTAAATATTTATTTTTCAATTTATATATAACTAAAAATTGCAATATATTGTGCTTACTTATTTTATCTTTTTTTTTTAATTTTATCATCTGTCCATTAAATGGTGTCTCTTTAAATGCTATTACGGTTTGCGTAACAAATGTCTTCACTCTTCCCGATCAGAAGTTATCGTAAGCAGAAATCAAGACAAAGGTTAATCTATCGTTTCACGTCGTCGATCATCTCGCTTGTCTTTGTAATTGTATTACTTGTGTACCTTGATTATAGGATCAAACAATATGGCCGCACCAGCTTTGAATGTCTTGAATTGGAATGTCTAGTACATGTATGTGTTCATGTATATGGTAGCAGACATTTTTTTCTTAATAAGAGATTCATTATTCCAAGTGTTATGCTTAATTCATTTAGTAATAGAGCTTAACAAACAGTTTCAAAATCATAAAAAATATATTTACATAGCAAAATACTTTTGATGCGTTATTAAACTTTAAACAATGCTTTTTGAGGACAGATATGATTGGATGCCCATCATATGGTATACAATTTGTGGGCCGCATTGTATAGAAATGCGCTGGTCGATTTTGACACCTAGTCCGCTCCTGTTAAGCCAACACGTAGGCCAGTATCTGAGACACTGTTAGCAATGTGATGCAGTTTGGTTTTGGAGAAAAAAATTGAAGGCGCAGTCATCAGCTAGTTTCCGTTCTGCCTTGATAGCGACATTACAAATTCCGACAGATCAACTGTATCTGTAAGTGAATTTTTGTATCTTGTTTTCTTTTTTTGACGATAAACAATTTCGCTTGAGGTCACGAATTCTAAAAAAAACAGTTGGAGGACCAATGGTCCACATGCGACTTAATTTATTAGGCCTACTGCTGCAACCTTCCTGGTTAAATGACCATATCCTTGGAATTAAAAGATCTTTGAGTAAGAAAATAAAAATGGTCAATTATGTCGATTCTCTGGATCTGAACTGTAAATGTAAGCATGACATTTAAATCGCTATTGGTTGATTTAGTCGTTAGCTTGGAAACCTGCTTAAATTTAATTTAAACCAGAAATCACAATAAATGAATTACAACTCGAGCCTCGTCTGCTCGTTAAATCCTATAATATAAAGTCCACTATACGCCAGAGAATCGTTTTCACGTTAAGAAATTACAAAAAGTTATCTTTACGAAGTAAATCACCATTATTCTCCAAGTAGAAATAATAAAAAAGATTAAACGCAGACTATTAACACAGTAGAATTCAAATTTTAATGCTAGATTCACAAAAGTTAGCTTAACACAAAGCTTAAAACTTATTGACTGATACGGTTTACTGTCTTCTCTTGTAGATGTAAACTTGCTAACATTGGCTTTTCCAATAGACTATAAAGAACCTTCTAACTCTCTTATCTATTTTTAGTAGTTCCCTTTTCAGACCTTGCGATCTATGAGGGAGATGATGTAAAGGTCATCTGTTTCTGTGGCCCACTGTTATTGAGGGTGTTATGTGGCCTACACAACAACCTACCGCCTTTACTTTTGCCCAACTAACGTCTGCTACCCATTAGAGCTGATTGGACTCATAGGCGCCCTTAAGATCCCGAAATTAAAAATTACAGTCTTCAACAGGATTCGAACATGGGGCCAAGTACTTGACCCCTCACCCACCACGCCTCCTCTAGGCCTGCTAGAAAAGTACTGTTGGTTCTAGAAATATAAACTTCTGTTTATTGTAGATTAAATTAAAACATTAGTGATACTCATTATCACGTCACAATAATTGTTCATTTTTCTTAATTTATCTCTCTCTCTCTCTCTCTCTTTCTCTCTCTTTCTCTCTTTCTCTCTTTTTTAAAATGTTTTTATTGCATTTTTTTAGTTGACTTTTTATGTTTCGTGAAATGTATTGTTGTTTTTTCAAAGTAACGCATTAACAAACTGTACCCTGATACTGGAGAGTTCTTTAAATGTATTTCATTTTTTTTTAATTATTGGGAAACGTATAAGAACAAAGGTTCAGGTAACGAGTTTTACTTGCGACTTCTGAAACCTTAAACCCATGACCAAAAAAAATGTTTACCGAAATTGTACAAATAAACATCCCAATGGTCCAAACGATGTAGCCTACCTCTTCTAGGTATTCCCGTTGTCCTATTGGCTTTCTAGAGCTTGGTAGAACGCGGCGCCAAATAAACGTATCAAATTAACCTAAACAACTCTATTGCTGAGAAAATACAGCTGTCTACACCTGGAGAGAATACAGATGAAACCTATTGTCCTACATCACGCCCCCTCTCTCCCTTTCCTTCTTTTTGTTCTTATTAGATCACTATCCAGCAGTAATTAAATCATTATTCTTCCATAATTAAAGGATACTTTTTTTTCAGTACGGTATTAAAAAGAAACAGACGAATAAGACTCTCTTTAAGTTTTGTAATGTAATCTGGATCTAAAGTTATTTTTAAAGATATAACTTAGATTTAGTGGAGAAGCAGGACGATTTGTTTTTCCTTAGAATTTCGTTACATTCAATGTTAAGTCGGGTTTACTTTTAAAATGTAGGCATATTTGTCAATAGCAATAAAACGCATCGCAATATAGATCAGATTTTTTAAAATGTCTTTTTTACAAAGCTTATATCAACTCAACTTATATATATATATATATATATATATATATATAAGTAAAGTTCCCCTTTCAGACCTTGTGGTCTATAAGGCAGATGATGTAAAGGTCATCTGTGTCTGTAGCCTACGATTTACAAGGGTATCATGTGGCCAGCACAACGACCAACCGCCTTTAATATATATATATATATATATATATATATATATATATATATATATATATATATATATATATATATATATATATATATATATATATATATATATATATATATATATATATATATATATATATATAAAGGATTCATGATATTTTGTATCTTGCTAAGTTTAGGTGCAAATTACCTATATATATATATATATAGGTCATTTAATTTTTAAAGCAAAATGATTCGCTTTCATAAGGCAAAATTAGCAGTTGCACCTAAACTTAGCATGAACTAGGATTTTCAATAGATTTTGTATTTTCTGATATGTGATGGACAGAAGGACAGACCGACCGCTAAGAAATGACACGGTGAGCGCAAATCCAGATGTCTGAATCCTGGTAATAACAAAGGTACTTTATATTAAGCAAAGAGTATGCAGTTAGACTGGCCATGTGATCTTCTTGCAATTGACCCAAAACAACAACAGCAAAAACGTATCTGCTTTAGTCTCATGTATTAGGGACTAAAAGAGTTACTAAAAAATTTGCAATGCAATAAAAATCTTCCTCATATGTCTCATTAAAGGTAAAACATGAATATAATGATTTTGTGACATTTGATCACTTGAAAAGGTACACGGAGGATGGTTTTATAACCAACTAGAGACACACCAATGAAGACACTGGATCCAGAAAAGTAAGATTAGCTTACGTTAGCTGTAGTTAGGCCTACTGCACGAAATAAAAATATTTTATTTTTGTCTTGTTAAAAATATTTGATTTATTTTTATTGAGTTGTATGCAAAGTAAAACAATCGTCTAAACAAGAACATATTAGCAGTACATGTAGTAGCCACAATATCAAGTCTTGATACAGTCAAGAAAGTGACAATTAATTATGTCATGTCAATACCACAATATAGGTCTGGATATTTTTTGAAACGAATTTTGGTTGCGTTTACAAAAACATATAACAGCGTTGAGTTTCTGGTGGTCTTTTTTTGCTACCATCCTAAGAGGGAGATAGAGAAAAGGAGGAAAAAAAGGTGAGTGCCAGAGAGATGAGTGTGAGCACAAAGTGTGTACGTCTTACAAATATGCATGCATGTTAAGTTTGTTGCTTCTCCCCCCCCACCCCCACCTCATCCCATAACATTTTTTTTCTCTTTCAGCTGTTTGATTTTAGTTGACTAGGTTTCAGTACACCTGGAGTTTCCAATCATCGCTAAATTTAGCCCTATTGCTCTCACTTAAAGTGAAACATCGGCATTCGAATTGTACGGCTTTGATAGTGTTATCCTAGGTGTCGACACACGGGTTTTAGTCAGGGCGAGACAAATGTAAGAACAACGAAAGTGTGGTGGTCAGTAGTTGCTTGAATGTCCTTAGCAACTCACAGCTATACATTTAGAGCTACGGACTGTAAGCTATGAATTTTGAGCAATAGAATTTTATGGATTTTAAGTTCTATATACATTGGACGAATCCTTCAGTATTTTACAGCATAGACAGAATTCAATACACTTTGATTACTTTGGCTCTATGGTCATGGAAAAGTCCTTGGGCAAGCGAGCTTTGTTAAATGTCTTCTAAGTTTCAGTTTGTCTTCCTTCCGAACATTAGTATACGTTCTAGCTTAGACCTCCTTCAGGGTTGGAATCAGTGCTAGATTGACCTATAGCTTAGGGATCCCACTTGCCCCCCCAAATACTGTTTGGAAGTAAAGCAAAGGAATACATTGGCTTATGTTGATTACAAGGGGCCCCTCAAGTAGCTTAGGATCTATTCAAGTTTAAATCCATCCTGGTTGGAAGCTGGTAGTCTCAAAAGTCGGGACATATCATGATGACGGAAGCTGGTAGGCTCAAAAGTCGGGACATATCACGTTGACAGTTGGAAGCTGGTAGGCTCAAAAGTCGGGACATATCACGTTGACAGTTGGAAGCTGGTAGGCTCAAAAGTCGGGACATATCATGATGACGGAAGCTGGTAGGCTCAAAAGTCGGGACATATCACGTTGACAGTTGGAAGCTGGTAGACTCAAAAGTCGGGACATATCATGATGACGGAAGCTGGTAGGCTCAAAAGTCGGGACATATCACGTTGACAGTTGGAAGCTGGTAGGCTCAAAAGTCGGGACATATCACGTTGACAGTTGGAAGCTGGTAGGCTCAAAAGTCGGGACATATCACGTTGACAGTTGGAAGCTGGTAGGCTCAAAAGTCGGGACATATCATGATGACGAAAGTATCTATAACAATTAAGTCCTACCCATCGGATGCCATTTTCTGCTACACTGATGGGTCGGTAATGAGGGACCCCGATAGATCGGGGTATGGGGCCCTTATAGTATACCCCGACCGGACTGAACAAGACAGGCTCTCTGGACGCCGAACTCACAGGGATAACTAGAGCGTTCGAGGCCATTAGGGCCCGAATGCTCCAAAAAGAGACTAGCGCCACTACAGTGGTGTTGGTCACCGACTCTCGCTCCAGTCTCCTAGTTATGGGTGGCGGCGGGGGAGGGTCACCCGTAATAGAAGAGGCAGTCGGCGCCGCAGATAACATCCGACGGGCTATTGGAGCTGTCGTTTTTATGCAGTGGGCGCCTTCACATTGCGGCGTGAAGGGCAATGAAACGGCAGACGCCCTCGAAGCACCAAGCACGTACTTACAAGCAACGGCACAAATCCGAGCACTCATTCATGAGAAGTGGTTAAAGTCCTGGGAGGAATCCGACAGAGCACGTGGTGTCTGGCAGCACATGCGTCACCCAGATCGCGACGATCCATGGTGGCGACTGAAGAGGTCAGAGCAATCGATCATTGCACTATGCAGAACGGAACACTGTCCTATAGGGGCATACTTTGCCCGGTTCCGCACGAACTTTGACTCCCGATGCCGCCACTGTGGAGAGAGCGCTGAAACAGTGGCGCATGTCTTGTACGAGTGTCCCCAGCTCCGCGTGCTAAGGGGGGACCTGTCTGTGCAGTCACTCGAACTGTATGGTAGCTATGAGGCACTACGCCGGACGGCTAAGTTTCTTGCCAGAGCACTACGGGAGGATTTGTCCTTCCTGCTCTGATTTTTCAATAGGAGTTCATCTCAGGTAGGCTCAAAAGTCGAGACATATCATGATGACGAAAGCTGGTAGGCTCAAAAGTCGGGACATATCATGATGACAGTTGGAAGAGAATGCAGCATGATTAGTTCGATATCAAAGGATTCTAAGCCAGGTAGCCAATACTGCCACTTTAATCTCCATATTCATCTTTCTAACCAAAACAAAAGTGCATTGACTATTAAAAATACAAGACGCATTCACACGTCGGGGCATAAGCTTACTTAGCGACTTCAGATATTTACATCTTTAAACTATCAGCGTTTTACTTTATAATTCTTAAAGAGTCTAATGAATCTTAATATATTTTCTCATATTTTTATTCATGTCTCAACAAAAATGACTATGTGTATAAAGTTGTATCCCTTCCCTCTATGACTTGCAATCTGTTGTCTGATATATTCCTGCTTCTCATAAATTCCTAACCAGTTCCATCTGCATCTAGTCCCCTTAACTAACTACCTATCACATATTTTTCGACTTAATTACTGCTACCCATGTTCTCTCTCATTCCCGATCTCCACCCCTCCCTCTCACGTTTTTTTTTGGTCTCATTGCTATTCTACACTAGTTCTCCCCCCCCCCTCAACTATCTAGACACCCCTGCCCCCATTTTTTTATTTTGTTCCCACCAGGTATAGAGAGTTAGTACTAAAGTGCTTCACCTCTACCACCTAAGCAACGAGGCAATACCGACCTGCTCCTCGGTTCATGCGAGATCTTACCTCTGGGTTAACGTAGCCACTCACACAAGGAAAAAAAAACCAGACTCTGCCTACTTTATTTATTGGTTCTTTCTTGGGGAGAGTATAAGGTGTGAAAAATCTGGCTAGGAGTTATCTCGTGGCTTTGGAACCACTAGGTATTGATTTCACTTTCTTTTGTTGGTTCATTAAGCATCCTATTTAAATGGACCGCGGCTAATTATTGTAGATATTGTACTGCTGAGATAAACAAAACTTGTTCATAACAAGAGCAGACAGGATTTGTTAGCATAACGTAACTTAGCAATTTAAAACAATAGTTTGTATGTTATAGCATGGCTTGTTCTGATAGTTTATGTATGTAATACTACATCACGCTAAGAATTTCTTCAATATTAGTTAAGATAGATGTTTTGAAGTAAGGATGTATAAATACTTTGCCTAATTCTTTTTGAGACACTTTGTATAATACCGTATATTGATAACAAAAGCAAACAAGATTTATAAACAAATTGGGAAGAATGATGTACCTCAGTCAAAGTATTTCTCTTCCATATTGTGTTTAGATGTATTTGTAAATTGTATTCCTTCATTTTTAATGAAGTTATCGTTAGCTGAAGTTTTCAATTTATTATTTAACACATTTCCTATGTCCCCAATCAATTGTGTCATAACTTGTATTGTTTTAAATATTTCGAGTGTTCCTTCAGATTCTGAAGTTAATTACATCCAAGCCCAAACCTTCCGTTTAACGACGGGGGATGGCAGCGGGCAAGGGTTCGAACCCGGGACCTTCGAGACGAACCGAATGACAGTCCAGAGCGCATATCACACGACCAGGCAGCCATTCATAACTTTGGGATATGAAAACTTTCTCTCCTTAAAAAATGTGTCTCCCAGTAAATCGGAAAGAACAAATGACTTACATTTGTAAAAGCAATAAGTATGACTCTAAAAGTTCGTCATCTCTGTATAGTACTTCTTTTACACTCACATTGTTTTTTCGACGTGCATTTTCTACTTTTGTCACATTATGATAACACTTTATGTAGATAATGTTGTAAAGGGGGAAAATTGATCTTGATCTATCTATTAATAATAATAATAAGGCTTGTCTTCGAGTCCGGAGATTAATGAAGAATACAGTATTTCCTGTGGCTGCGCAGCCCCTTAATAAAAGATTTTATAATATTTTTTTTGGCGAAAATAATTGAATAAAATTAAAAAGTATCTAAAATTGCACAAATCTTCCAAGAGAATTTTTTTTTAACGTTGTAGTCCATTCACGAGCAAGCTGCACAAGCTAAGCTGTATTATATACCTTTCCATATACCTGCACAAGCTAAGCTGTATTATATACCTTTCCATATACCTGCACCAGCTAAGCTGTATTATATACCTTTCCATATACCTGCACAAGCTAAGCTGTATTGTATACCTTTCCATATACCTGCACAAGCTAAGCTGTATTGTATACCTTTCCATATACCTGCACAAGCTAAGCTGTATTGTATACCTTTCCATATACCTGCACAAGCTAAGCTGTATTATATACCTTTCCATATACCTGCACAAGCTAAGCTGTATTATATACCTTTCCATACACCTGCACAAGCTAAGTTGTATTATGTATCTTTCCATATACCTGCACAAGCTAAGTTGTATCATATACCTTTCCATATACCTGCACAAGCTAAGTTGTATTATATACCTTTCCATATACCTGCACAAGCTAAGTTGTATTATGTATCTTTCCATATACCTGCACAAGCTAAGTTGTATTATGTACCTTTCCATATAAGTGCAGAAGCTAAGCTGTATTATATACATTTCCTTATGCCTGCACAAGCTAAGTTGTATAATATACCTTTCCATACACCTGCACAAGCTAAGTTGTATTATGTATCTTTCCATATAAGTGCACAAGCTAAGTTGTATTATATACCTTTCCATATACCTGCACAAGCTGAGCTGTATTATATACCTTCCCATATACTTGCACAAGCTAAGCTGTATTATATACCTTTCCATATACCTGCACAAGCTAAGCTGTATTATATACCTTTCCATATACCTGCACAAGCTAAGCTGTATTATATACCTTTCCATATACCTGCACAAGCTAAGCTGTATTATATACCTTTCCATATACCTGCACAAGCTAAGTTGTATTATATACCTTTCCATGTACCTGCACAAGCTAAGTTGTATTATGTATCTTTCCATATACCTGCACAAGCTAAGTTGTATTATGTACCTTTCCATATAAGATCAGAAGCTAAGCTGTATTATATACATTTCCTTATGCCTGCACAAGCTAAGTTGTATTATATACCTTTCCATACACCTGCACAAGCTAAGTTGTATTATGTATCTTTCCATATAAGTGCACAAGCTAAGTTGTATTATATACCTTTCCATATACCTGCACAAGCTGAGCTGTATTATATACCTTCCCATATACATGCACAAGCTAAGCTGTATTATATACCTTTCCATATACCTGCACAAGCTAAGCTGTATTATATACCTTTCCATATACCTGCACAAGCTAAGCTGTATTATATACCTTTCCATATACCTGCACAAGCTAAGCTGTATTATATACCTTTCCATATACCTGCACAAGCTAAGTTGTATTATATACCTTTCCATGTACCTTCACAAGCTAAGTTGTATTATGTATCTTTCCATATACCTGCACAAGCTAAGTTGTATTATGTACCTTTCCATATAAGTGCACAAGCTAAGCTGTATTATATACATTTTCATATACCTGCACAAGCTAAGTTGTATTATATACCTTTCCATATACCTGCACAAGATAAGCTGTATTATATACCTTTCCATACACCTGCACAAGCTAAGTTGTATTATGTATCTTTCCATATACCTGCACAAGCTAAGTTGTATTATGTACCTTTCCATATAAGTGCACAAGCTAAGTTGTATTATATACCTTCCATATACCTGCACAAGCTAAGCTGTATTATATACCTTTCCATATACCTTCTCCTATTCCCAAAAGTTGAAACATGTATCTATTACAGTACGGAGAACACACACAAATTAGGGAAAAAAACAACAATGAGATGTAAGTTAAATCTCCTAACTTAATGAAAGTTCAATCTAGTTTGAACACAAAACACTCAAACAGACATTTTATATGTTGCTGTAGTCCGATATAAGTTCCAGCTTGAATAGCTTTCTCAGTTTGCAGCAGAAATTCCGGGATCACATATACAGGTGCCACCACCCTTATTGGGAGGCACAAAACGAATGTGTAAATTAAGTCCTCAGCCACGGAATGACAAAAGTGGCCATCATCGTATCATAATGTGCATATAATGAAATATGAAGTTTAATGAGTATGATCTTTATTATAAAACTTTAATGGTTCTAACATTTATACATCATTATACAGATATAAATTGAGTGTATCAAGCTAAACCCTGTACATCTCAGTAG
Source organism: Biomphalaria sudanica (assembly GCA_036873155.1). NCBI lineage: Eukaryota > Metazoa > Mollusca > Gastropoda > Planorbidae > Biomphalaria > Biomphalaria sudanica. Next base: position 1,471,142 of record JAZGLO010002262.1, on the reverse strand, counting down.
ATGTTGGGTTTTAATTTAGGTAAGACACATTTTTAATGTTTCCAAGTTACTTGCCGTTGGATTCTAGACTTGTCCTACATCGCAAACATTTCTCCATATAGATCTATACTCAGAAAGAAAGAGTGAGATCTAGAGAGAGGGTGGACGAAAGCGAGAGGGAGACTATTTGACTATGCTTTTAATCTTCTCAGAATAATATTTTCTAATTTTCTGTGGCATTCAGGTCTTAGCAAATGGCTGTTCCGCTTTGCTGAAATTCTTCAATATTTAGCGATTAATTTAAACATTTTACCTTATTCTAAGTATATGTAAGTATAATTCTTATAGTATTGTTATGAAATAAACTTAAGTCCTTCATAAAAATACATCTACATGTATCATGTTACTTTTACATCTATTAACTGTCAATAGTTAGTAATGAACGAGTCTACTAACTTACAGTTAAGTCTATAACAAAAACATTGGCGTATTGAATCAGCTCTATGAATAAGACTAACACTTTCATGGCGAGTTCATGATTCATGATTCTTAAGTCAAAATATATCTTTTATACTTTCATTGCTATTTCTACTAAGTGTACAATGTTTAGTCTGCTATATGTTACAATCTTGTGCAAAAAAATGGAATCTACCGAAATCTGTTTATTTACGTGAACTGTGCAGTCAAGATTACCTTCAATTATAGGACTTCGTCTTCTATATGTCAAACCTGGATCTCTTGAATGAAACCAAAACTAGCAATGCAGTGAAACGATTTATAGTTAGAGATTTGCAAGTGATATTTTTTTCTGGTTTATTTTTTATGACTCTAGTCAGGGCCGGATTTGTATATATTTGGCATATAACATCTGGAATTAAAAAGGGCCTTATAGCTCAAAAAGCTTAGGGTCTTTCAAGGTTAATATGGCACTAATCCATGACTCTAGTCACACTCTAGCGCATAAGATTTCAATACCAATAAAGAATGGGCCAATGTGTCTATGCATGAAAAGAAATTGTACATCTTGATCAGAGTTTTTATTTACTATCTTTCGGACGTTTCATCAGAAATGAATATTATATTATTTCATCCTAGCCGAAGTCTACCAACAAGAGGGCGGGGGAATGGAAGCAGACAGGTTTCGAATGAGGGACTATCGTGACGATTGATTAAAGAGTAGGCCTATAGGACAAAGTCATGCAACTATTGCGAAACAAAAAAAAAAGAATGTATATTTAAGTCTCACAGAAAGGTGTATTTAACTATGGTATACGTCAGCAGCAGTGAAACAGTGAAAGGAAAGGATTTCTACTCTTGTCAAGTTTAATGTGGAAACTAGTTTCTGATCTCTTGTGGATTTTCTCCATACATTTTAAACGTGCTCTTTGTTTACAGTTTGATTTTTAAGCTTTGAAACAAACAATACAGGGAAAAAAGAGAAAGCGGTATGGAGACATAAGGAGGTGTTAGAAGGAAATATGAAGCAAAACTTAAGAAATTGATAAGAGAAAGATTAGGAGTGACTTCAAACTAAACAGATCTACAGTGTCATAGACGCTCCATCACCGACACTGTTGCCAACTAAATATCCCAAGAGGAGCTGTTGATCAACTCAGTCGTCTTATTACCACTTTCAGTTTATTTAAAAAATTATTATATTCTTAGAGCGAACTTTCAATACGCCTTTTGTATTACTATTATCTGGATACTTTCAATACGCCTTTTGTATTACTATTATCTGGATACTTTCAATACGCCTTTTGTATTACTATTATCTGGATACTTTCAATACGCCTTTTGTATTACTATTATCTTGATACTTTCAATACGCCTTTTGTATTACTATTATCTTGATACTTTCAATACGCCTTTTGTATTACTATTATCTTGATACTTTCAATACGCCTTTTGTATTACTATTATCTTGATACTTTCAATACGCCTTTTGTATTACTATTATTTGCATACAAACGAAAGTGTTTAGAAATTTCATTCTGCAGTGCTAGAAAAGTGAAACAAATGGAATACTTTAAAAGTACATAGCTTATCAAGTTATGAACACTCCCTATATTAACATATATTCAGATACACCGAATAGCTGACTAATTATAGTTATCTCCATACATGAACATCTCGAATACATTTGTATTACAGACCTATATAGCTTGATGGACAAAACGAACGTTTTTTGTTTTTTGTTTGTTTTGTTTTGAAATGCTAAGAAACCAAAGTCACGAGAGCATGTCTGGACTTCAAGTCTAAAACAAAATGATTGGTGGCGCTGGTGTACGGCACAATGTAGACTACAATAGATTGCCAATCTTACACACACATAAACATTCACCTCAATGAAAAGGACTCTAGATATTACGACACGGTCTTTTAATAAGTCTCTTCTTTTTTCTATGTCTTGTCTTGTCTTTGTCTTGTCTTTGTCTTGTCTTGTCTTTGTCTTGTCTTGTCTTTGTCTTGTCTTGTCTTTGTCTTGTCTTGTATGTGAAGCTGCATCATACTTTCACTATCTTTAGTATCTGCACATAAATATCAAAAGTTTTGCCAATCAAAGTATTATCATAATTATTAGGACTTTATCTTCATTCTTAGATCTTTAGCGCCTTTAATTTTATTGGTTACTCTTAACATAATAAAAATGTATATTATGAAGATAGATGTGTGTCAAATAAGTTTAAAAATAAACAATAATATCAAATCTGTTTGGGATCAGCAAAATATTTATCTTTTGTATATAATATTACTATATTAATGTCATATGATTTGGATTTTATTCATGGACAGCTAGATCAACTTCTTAACTAAAAATAAAATATTATTCTTCAAACCCATCTCTCAGCTAATGAAATCAATCATGCAGTGGGAACATATAATTGGAGAAAATTAGTTGTTTTGTTTACTTTATTCATAAGAAATGTCAAAAATTAAAAAATGAAGAAAAATTAGTTTACCTTTTATACAATTTTATAGCAAGCGTTTGTTTGCATTGTTAAATATTATTTTATTATCAGACTCTATGGTAAATGTTGGATACTTATTTTCATTATCTAGAAACATTTCATCTGTGTAAAGATGCATTATTTATGTTTTAATCCAACATGTGCGGAAGATCTATTTTTAATTTCACTTCTTTCCCTGACAGACGTTAATCGTGTCTGTCGGTCATGGTTACCTCACACGAAGACGAGTGATGTCTGTTGGATAAGACTGCATTCCAGCCGCGGAGACGCATATCCTCCCATGGTTGGATTCTCTTGAGGTTCTGTCCTGTTGACCTAGCGACCACCCATTGTTTTCTGCACATCTTAATGGTGTTGGCGAAGTAGCGCTGAATTTGTACAGCGTGGGGTGGATTTTGTTGACATTCACATCCATAGAGTATCGATCAAAAGATGCAAATCGGTTCCCGCCTTCCACGGACGTCTTAAGTATCACCGGTGGATAATGCTTAAGGGATTTCTGGACATGGTCGTAAGGATTAGTTCTTCTTTTGTCTTGTCCTTTGACCGCTCGAATTATTTGTTTGAAAGATTTATCGGCCCTGACTACCTGGTGGAAAATCAAACAGGACCGGACGCCGAGTCTAGGAGGAGAGGGCGGAAAGGGGGGTGGGGTAACAAAAGGCAATCTCGAAGGAAAGAGAAATGGCTGACATTTTTTTTAACTTTAAAAAATGTTTTGCATTTCGAAAGCTAAAGATCTCTAATCAAGACAGGAATGAGTGTGGAAATATTTGAAATGTCTCCTAGAATTGGTCCATTCTAGAAAAACAGTTCGTCTTTCGGTTTAGATCGTTGAGGTGAAATAGACCTCGTTACAAAACTGAAACATTAAAGTGCTCACAGTTTTAAGATTGTAACTTTCATGTACAGAATATACCATTAAAAACGATATTTAATAAAGAATTCTTTAAAAATAACTTTTTGTTTTTAAATGCACAATCTTTAAAATATTTCTTGGTCGATTTTCTTTTTGCTCAAAATAAATTTCTATTTTGCCTTTACAGCGTGGCCACTAATAAAACAAGTGGAAAAGATTTAGGTAACACAAAAATATAATTAAAAGATAAAGTGTGACCAAGATACTCTGCGTAAGATTTATTTCAACCCACCAGTGAAGGCCCAGAGGGACAGAATTGAAAGAAACTGTTTCAACTGTTTGTGTAGAGTTTCAAATAAATTCTGTGTGGATGTGATATAGACAAAAATAAGTTCTGAGATATGGACGTCTGTCGCCGACGTCTACTGCTAACGTAATCGAGCTCTTGAGATGATGTACATTCGAGACGCTCATGAGGATAGCCATGGGCCCATGGCTGGGGCTCACGCTGAACACCACCATCACCATCAGCAACATTCTGGACTTTACCACAGGCTTCCAGACTCTCACAGATGTCCAGCGCCATATGACCCCTATCCTGCCGTGAGTATTACTTTTTTCATTACTTTTTTTTCTAGAGTATACATGAGATCTTTATAAGTAACGAATAGTACACACTACGCTTCATTTAGTATCGGTATTCTAACCTTTCGTGTTAAATGAATTATAATTGGAATGTTACAATAACTTTCCTGCTATCTGCAGGGGAACATGCAATTTTTACAAAGCTCGTATCAACTATGTCTGTCTGTCTGTCTGTCTGGTAGAAAGTTTGAACATGTTTTTTTCTCCCATTTCCCATTCTCGGAACAAGTTGAAACTTTGCACAATTATTCATTGAACCTGAAAAGAAATTAAAAAAATCATTCCATTAGTGAACTAATTATTGGTGATTAATTATTTTGTTTGATATCGAAATTACGTTATGCTACTTATTACGTAATGTGGATGTATATATTGGCTTTATCCCCTTATAAAGTTCAAATTGTGCATACTTATTCATAGTCGATGACAATACATATATCACTCCAAAAAGTAACTCATTCGTTAATCATTAAATAATAATTAATTAATTTTGTTGTATATATATATTTGAAGACTAGTTGTGTGCAAGTAAATAACTTTTGTTTTCTAGAATCCATCCTGGAAAAGGGAAGATGGGAAAGGGAAAGGGTTTACCAAAAGCTAGTCAAGTCATTTTTTTTTAAATTAACCCAATTCCATTGACTTTCTTCATATACCTAAACCCAAAACTGCTCATTGGGTTTGGGTTAATTTGAAATAAAGATTTTTAATCCTCGAATCGCAGTTTGAAGGGAATGGAGATTAAGAATCTTATCTATGACGTTGGCTGGCTACGCCCATGGTTGCAGGTCTGGGAGCTGCTTAGTATTTATCTTTAAAGATCTGTAGGCCAATTATTTTTGTTTTGTCAAAAAAAATTGTTTTCCAATTTTACAGCTATTACTTTGTCCTCTACTATCTGTTTATCTTAAGTGCACGTGTTATTTTCTTCTCGTTCATCTCAAAGACTGCATTTACATACATGTAGGCCTACTTTAGAAATGTGTCATTTACACATCTACGTTGTGGCTTGTCTGGAAGAACGGGGTGGGGGTGGGGGGGGGGGGGTTCCAGGATATCATCTTCTTATACAGGCGTCTGAATAACTTTCCATTATGACATAAAATTCAGACTTTTTCAGAAGGAAACCTATTAAGAAAGGGGACATAATGAAGTGTATAAATTATCACTCCCTACTAATGAATAGTTGTATGGCACTGGCATTTAGGGTTGGTCCTACATTTTAATAATGCTATTAGTTTAATTACTTATAACTTGTTCAGTTGAATTCTTAAATTGTCTTTAAATGTACAAAATTCTATACTAGAAACATAGCAATATGACAGATAGTCACGGTTTTGAAAATATGCTGGGTTGTATATATGTATCGATTATATTGGCAATGTCAAAGTAATCATACATTAAAGACATGTCCTATAGATTAATTATAGATCGTCTTTATCTAATTGAGGCAAATTTCTGAGCTTGTGTTTTTCTCAAACGACATAGCTTGAGAAATCTTAAGCTGCGTACATTTTTTTGAAAATATGGCTTCTTATACCATTAACGCTTTAAAAAAGTGAAATTTTAAAGTCATTCTGACATTAATTTTTCTGAACATATTTTAATACTTTCTGTCGTTTTTTCTGTCTATATCTCTCCGTTTTTTGTTGTTTTTTTTTGTGGCTTTTCACTCTGTCTCATTATTTTTCCTGCTCTTTCTCTATCTCTTCTTTTTCTAAACTCTTTCCTGCTCCTCATCTTCCTTATCTGTAATCGTTCTTTATTTTCTCCTGCATTCTCTCTATCTCATTCTTTTTACTTTCTCGGTACCGCTGTAACTCTCTTTCTTTTATTAGAACTATAGAGCTGGGGGAGAAGGGGCTGGTGAAGAGCCATAAAAGAGATAGTGGCGAAAGTTATGCTCCCAGGAATACATCCTCCCAATTGATGGACTGCTTTCAACTGGCCAGCAGTAACTGTCGTTTAGTCTTTAATTAGCTCTCTGGGAAGAGACTAGATCTGTGTGAAATATGTTATTTTTATGAAGAGATTATAGGCTAGCATTTTAACTTTTAAAATATATTTTCAATATTTTGAGAAGATAGTCATATGTCCAAAGATAAGTGTACACCAATAAGGACAAAACTAAAGGAAAATAAATAGAAACTATAATGCAGAAGCATGTGATATCTAAAAATGAAAAGAAATGTATTTATTTGTTCTCCAGAGCTTAATTAGTGAGCATATTTTAGTTCAAAGTAAAAGTAGATCTAACTGGATCTAACACGATTAATATTAAAGATTATAATTATTACGCAAGATGAAAGAACCAAATTTTGGTTATTTTTACAGTTTCAAACTAAAAAAAAAAATTAGTTTCCCCTTTTTATAAACAATAAGCTGCACACAGGGCTTGATTTACGCCTGGGGAGGCCGAGGGCTAGATATATCTGGGCGCCCCTTCTCCTACCCACCACGTAACTGTAATTATTATAAAGAGTCTTACTGTCATATAGTAAGAAATAAATCTCATTTCGGTGTCTAAAAATGTACAGAAGAATCGAGTCAGTTCTAAAATGTCAGGGAGAAAGCGATAGATTGATATAAAGACATAAAAGTTAGGGCACAGGGAGTGAGATGAAGAAAGTAAATAGAAGGGTTTGGGGATGTGTAGATTTATTTATGCACATCACCAACGGGATTTTGGGCTCTACTTGTTTATTAAAGTCTTAATTACCATCACCTTCACTTTGACCTATCCATTAGTCTGTTGGACCCTTGGGACACCACACAAGATCTGTTGGTTGTCTATCGCTTTCTCTGTCTTCTTCTTCTACCTGGTACTGTTCCCTGTAGGAAGTTCTTTGCGAGCCCTGAGGACCTTGTGATGTGGTCATAGAGTTTGAGCTTACATGTTTTGACCGTGGTTAGCAGGTCATCGTGGGGTCCGATTGCTATATTAATCATGTTTCTTATCTCTTCATTCGTGATGTGGTCTTAGTAAGAGACACCTAGGATCTTTCTGTAGCATCTTAATTCCATTGCTAGGATCTTCTTCTCGAGATCTGCAATCAGCGTCCTTAGTAACAGAGTTTTTAATGCCATTAACTTCGGTTTCAAGCGATTTGGTTTTTATTTCACTTAGCTGGAACACGAGAGCTCGTGCTGGATGGCTAGACAGGTAACATAGAACACACGTGATACAGAGGCCTAGATCTAAATCTATGCCCTGTCTATGCTGCTAGATCTAGTGAAATCTCTCTTTATCTCAGTTGGATACAGAGACAGTGAGAATGTTACATCGTGACGAGTTTGGAAAGAAAAGGAACGGCTTTTAAAAGTCACTGGTAACGCCACATGTGTTGATTTAATCCTATCACAGTTAAAATAAGAAAAAGGCTGACTGACTTGTCCATAATGAGCTGGCTCTTTCAGCCGTGAAATCTGACTGAGAAAGACGGAGAATTAAAAAGTCTACTAGAAAACGTTGCAATAAGAACACCTGGGATTTGGAGTTCAAATACATTTTGGTCATCGACCTTTTTTTGTGTATTTAAATTTATTTTATTATTTTATAACTAAACGATTATTTTGTCCCTCAGAATTAAATTATTCAAGATTTGAATGATTAGTAACATAAGCACTAATGTACATTCAGCATTCTGGGGCTTCAATGACATCAACAGAGGATGTCAGACGAACATTTCAATAACAACAATGACTGCCAAAATGTGAATAATCACTTCATTTAGAAAGCCTTCAGAAGAGAAGACTCAGAAGTAAAGTAGCAATTATACATAAAACACTGAACCATAATCTTCAAATACAAAAACAAAATCTAATAAAATACTCAGAAAGACACAAAGATAAAGGCACATCCCTCTTTCCATATGCTAGGACAAATAGGTACAAATGCTCCTTCTTCCCTGGTGCTATCAGAGCACGGAATGGGTTGCCTGAGCTAGCCAGAAAAACCAGTGACTTGGCAGAATTTATGTCATTGGTTAACATGCATGACTAAATGCATGACGCGTAGGACGTAATCATCCTGTTTTGCAAGTCATATTCAAAATGATCCTTTAATATTCTTCAATTCGTGAACAAAAATCTAGGTTTGGTGATGTTGGTCGGCTCACCTGGTTCAACATGATGTATAATGTCCATGATTATCGGCTCAGTTATATTAAATAAAAAAACAAATAACTTCAAAGTCATACTATTTCATTCTATGTCCATTTAATTGAAATAAAAATGAAGGTTTAGTGTTTTTCTTTGACATATTGTTGACTTACCTCCGTCTTCAGGATTTGATCTTCCATAGAGACATCATGCATCTTGCCCCAACCACTTTTCGTTTCACCTGTTGCAGTTGTTTCTTTCTTAAGTGTTGATGTAAACTGACAAAGTAAAATCAATTGTCTACAAGTTTTTAAATCTTTTTTTTTTTTGGGGGGAGGGGGGTAAAATTAGTAAGCCAAAGCTCAGTTTATCTCGTATAACGGTAACACGATATAAACATAAAACTTTGAGTTTCAATAATCTGAATATAATGTTACATACATGAATGAAGTTTTCATTTGTATTGAAATTCTTGTCAGTTGTAAAAGACATAATGAAGCCGAAACTAGCCACGCCCAAACTATATGGTTAGAATCATGCTTCAAGTAATTGTCTGTTTATATCACTTTTGGCAACCTAGAATTAATATTACATTTGTGAATCAAAGTGTATTTCATTTTCACTTCTCTTTTTGCAAGTGTCTAAACCAACATATGAAAAATAAAAAGTTTAACATGCATTGATGCTGCACAGTCATTTAAAACAATTGAAGCTCTCTAAAGTTAGTCGATAGTCTCATCAAAGGTCGTTAAAACTTCTTTTTCTTGAAAATTAAGATGGATATGTTCTTAAAATTTACTAAATTTGTTGTTTTTTTAAAGAATGGTTTTACTTATCTCTGATTTATTAGATTAACTATCTTTAATCGAGGACGTAATATGTCTAGCTTACTGTAAGTCCCACGCTAAGATACTTTTTCATACATTATAGAACTTATGTTCTAGTTTGATGAGGAAGCTATTCTTAAGTTGTTTTACTTATCTAAATGGATGTAAAATGATCCTCGCTTTTTCGTTAGGAACCAAATTGTTAGCTGCATGTAAATTTTTTAGGAGTATAAATATAAATAAGATTTAAAAAAAAACAGGTTAAAAGAATTTTAAAGCATTACTATTTTAAATTAGATACCGTAGGAAATCTTTGCGATAAACTTGCCTGTTAAAGTTCTTTATTGTTCTAGGCGTAACTTCTTTTCGAATGTTCTGCTTCTCCCATTGCCTCTATCTGATAAACACGACATATCAAACAATTTAAATTCAATTATGTAAGTCTAGCTCTGTGTCTCAGACAGTTCAGGTCAAACCTATATAAATAATATTCGCGCCAGGTTAAGCTTTTTTCACTTTTGGACATCTGTGCTGTAATACTTGATGGTTAGAACCATGTAGAATTGTGGCTGAACGGTATTTAATAAAACAGAAAAAATTATGTAGCATTTATTGTAAAGGCCGTAGAAGGCTGAACAGAGGAAGGTTATGAACTTCCTTTTTTACCTTTTACCTTTTACTGTACAGTAATCCAAATAAGATCAATTTTGGAGGGGAAGATTGTAAAATGTTCTGGGTTTCATTTTAAAGCCTTATTTCTGGAGAAAAAACAACAAAAACTTAGAAAATGAAACCAGCAAAACCACTGTGAAATATATAAAGTCATTTTTACGAAATGTATACGTACAAAAGATGAGTGCGAATCAGTTCATTACTATATCATCTTCTTTTTTGAAGTAACGTCTGTATTATATAAGATAAGATATAGTTTATGATTACTACACATTACACAGGGCACAGCAGGAGGACGGAATGAGACTTCTATGCTTCTATTTCTGAAGGAACAGCAAGTCGAATAGGCCTACATTCATTTTCTAATACACACTTTCGTATGTAAAAATTGTCACAGAAGAAATTATATTCACATATCCGTGAGAATTTGTTTTTCATTTTCATTATTCAAATCGTAGTTCAGTGGGTAATAGTAGACTATCAGGAATCTAGCACAAGCACAAGATTCGATGAAAATAAAGATTAGTTGGGGAAAACTAACGGTCGGTCGATGTGCTGGCCACATGACACCCTAGTTAACCGTAGGCCACAAAAACAGATCACCTTTACATCATCTACCCTATAGACCACAAGGTATGAAAGGGGAATTTTACTTTTTACTTATAGAAAACTAAAAAAAAAAAGACTCTTGGGGAATTAATTTCCCTCACTCCACCCCAAAACGATCGAAATTCGGCGCTTCTGTTGGATTCTATGATCGAAGACGAAAAACTAAAAAGTAAAGTACCCATTTCAGACCTGACGATCTAGAGGTCAGCTGATGTAAAGGTCATTCAATGGCCGACAAAAGTGTCATGTGGTCGACACAACCACCATTCATTTCCCCCACGTATGTCAGGTCCCATCCATTAGAGTTGGTTGCACTCACGGGTGTCCTAACAATCCCGAAATATTAGACTCCAGTCTTCACTGAGATTTAAACCCGAGACCCCTGGACTTGGAAGCCTAGCCCTTGACCGCTCAGCTACCACTCCTATTATCGAAGAGAGCTCGGTATTGCTGTTTTCCAAAGAGTTCAAAAAATGATTTTGTTGAGCTCATCTTGTTCACCTTTACTCACAAGGAATATTCAGTCTGGTGTTCTCCGTTATGTTCACTTGATTGTGTGATTTGTTTTGTCTTTGGGGAGAAAAATGGCAGAGGATTTGCTGTTGTTGTGAGTACATCTCAACATTTTGTAAAACAGGGGCGCAGGCTTCATGTTCATTGCTTTGTTGAGCTTCTTCAACCGAATGGCAAGCAGACAACTGCCGAACAAAGGCGTATCGAAAAATTTTTTCTACAGGTCAAGGTTAATTGGAACAGAGGTGAAGATAAACATGTTTAGTAAGTGGATGTGAAATGTTTGTTTGTTTGTAAAATGTTTTACATATTTCCGATGTTCCTTCAGAGTTGAAGATAGTTTACTTCCTAGTCCAAACCTCCCGCAGGACGACGGGGGATGGGAGCGGGCAGGGTTTGAACCCGGGACCATCGATAAATCCAAACGACAATCCAGCGCGCAAACCGCACGACCAGGCATCACACATGTTCTGTCGACCGTCTTTCTCCATTCGTCTTTGTCTTTGTCAATAACAGGCCCATTTATTCATTGATGTTGTCTTCTTATCGCTTTCTCTGTCTCCCTTTCTTTCTTTTCCTGGTACTGTTCCGTGCAGGAAGGTATTTGCAAGCCATGAGTACCTCGTGATATGGCCATACAGTTTAGGTGTGCGTTGATTGAAAGTCATCGTGGGTTACGATTTTCATTGTGATCCTGTTTCGAATTTCCTCATCTATGGCCATATTACAAGATCTTCGGGGCTCGCAAAGACCTTCCTTCAGGGAGCAGTACCAGGAAAAAGAAGAAGAAGCAGTCAGAGAAAGCGATGGGAGGACAACATAAAAGAATGGACGGGCCAGCCATTGAAAGAGGTTCTAACTGAGGCAAAAGACAGAGAGGAATGGAGAATGGCGGTCGACGAATCTTGCATGGTGCCCCAACGGTCCAACAGACCAAGTGATAGGTAAAGGTAACGATACTTAGGATCATTTTATGACAACTCAATTTCTTCTAATTTTGCAGTCAGGGTCCAAGATACGCTAGCATACAAAAATTTGCCGATGACCAAGCAGCATTAGTCTGACTTTAATGAACTTGTCTTTCCAGATTGTCACGAGCTTGACAAGTGCTGCTGTGAACTGAGCAATGGAACTCATTCACCAATCGTAAACAAACAACATTTAGCCACATGATTCTCTATCTCTTCTATACAAATTACGATCTAATTCTTAATAGACAATGGCTAACACGTAACAGTTTTTATTCGTTGTTTTATCAATATATGATCAGGTGACTAAATGTTTGTTTACGATTGGTGAATGAGGTCCATTCTAGTTAGGTTCCTTCATCTGAAAGGATAGCTTCTAGGTGTTTGAAACTTATGACTGATATCCCTTTTAAAGCCTTGTTAGCAATTGGTCACAATGCGTTGTTGTTTTTTTTCATTGATTTGCATTCCATATGCAGCAAAAGTCTTGTCTATACGCATCACCAAGCCAGCTAGTTTTTCTCTGTCCCTACCAGATCCTCTATGTCGTCAGCAATGCGAAAGTTTACGGTACCGAGACGAACTAGTTGAAAATACAGAGAATTAGAAACAAGTCTACAAGAGAACGTTAAGGGAGAGATTTGGAAAACAAAAATCTTCCCCCCCCCCCCATTCCAAAACAAAAAACATTCACCACGGCTTACCTTTTTTTTTTTAATTGACGCGCCATCTATTGTAAAATGACGTCAAGGAAAAAAGAAATCACGTGACGTCTGCTTGCATTTTGTTTCTTTTTGAGTTTTTCAGCCAAAAGTATTTTAGTGTCAATTTTGTAGGATAGCTACCTGCTTAGTTCTTAACTAGTTGTTTGGGTTAAAGGTGTGGAGGATAGGGAGGGATGTTGCTGGGAAGTGGAGGTCTGGGAAGGCTGAGAGTTGAAGAGGTCATACACATGGACACATTTACCAGGTTTAATTGGAACACGAAATGAAAGAAATTGGACTTATTTCAAGCGTTGCTTGCTTTTTTTTTTCTCTTCAAAATTGACCTGAATGAACTCTTGATTTTAAAATTAAAAAATCCTATTTCTTGTATCTTTGATTGTTGCAACCGTCTGTCATTCAATTTATCTGTGACTGCCGCTATTGTCTGCCTGGCAACGTTTAACAAGATCGTCTGCTTCCATGCCACGTTGACGAGGTCACTGCGCTATTGTTTCTGACATTGAAAAAATCTGCGATTGCACTACGAGATAACTTAATTTGTAACATTAATTACCTGGTTCCTTGACAATGTCAAACTACTTTCAGGCTTCTTAATAAAAAAAATACTATTAGTAGACCTTATATTCTAGATCTTTTACAAAGTGTCCCGGAATCAAGGTGCCAGGCGGTGAAACCCATAACGCGTGTCGAAAAGGGGACAAACACAAGGCCCTCGATCAAGTAGCCGAATCGTTTCTATTACCTATAGACTATAGACGTAAACGTTGTATGTGTATGAGATACGAGAGTGCAATATATCTAGTATTGAAATAGAAGCGTGATTCTAATGTTGTGTCAAAATATTCCTTTAATCGCAATTCTTTATACTTGTAGCTATGTCGATTATCAGAATGTGTTTTACATTAAGCAATAAGCATACAACTGAATTGTCGATAGGTCTTTTTGTGACCGTTTGCATAAAAAAAATGTTTTTAAGACGCTTTCAACCTGTTTAACATACTAACTTCTCTTAAACAAAGAAAACAAGTATTTCTCTTCTGCCGGTATAATACGACATTTGTAAAATCCTTTCCCCAGCAACCCCCTCCCTCTCCCGAAAAAAAAAAGAGGAAAAAAAAAAGAAACAAGTTCTTTGTTAAATGTTTCTTGCATGTTTTTTTTTTTTTGTCCATTTTTAAAAAACCTTCTTCAATATGTTTTAAAGTTGTTTTTCTTTTTTTTTGTTTCCTTTCACTAAATGATTCCAAAATGGCTTCTTGATGTTTTCAAAATAAAAAGAACAACATTCGGTCAAGGTCGTTGGGTAAAAAAAAAGTTTTGTTTACCCTTTCGGTCAAGGTAATTGACTAGTATTAGAATGACTGTAAAGAAAGTTTGTCTTTTCCAGAAATAATAATTATGTAGCATTAGGTGGGTTTTGAAAGTATTTAACTCCTAATGACCTCTTAATGACTGCCTCACCCGAAGCTAGTAAGACTTGAATTATCGCCTGCAGATTAAGTCAGCGTATCTAGTGAATCAGTTCAGCAGCAAATATTAGCCAGGGATGTTGAACAAGTCAAAAACAACAACCAAAACAAGCAGCCTCAACCCTCCAGACGTCTGGCATCCGTCCCAGACTTTTCGCACTTTCGAGTCTCTAAGTGCAGGGGCATCCATTGTTCAGTTAGCCTTTGTTTGCACAGATCTAGTCCGTTTTACAATCACTACAGATTTACTTTTGTTAATGCCTGAGACATGAGAGTCGTAACTTTAATATATTCTTTTGAATATTAAACAGGGGCATTAGAATGAAGAAAATGAATATTACAAGCATTAGGAACCCCTCAGTTAAAACACTACAATAAGGCTTATGAGAACTTTATGACAGAGTTCATGGGCATAGCCGGGGGGGGGGGGGTTATGGTTCACCCCCCCCCCGAAATGAAATCCCTCCCTGCTGGGGGGGGGGGGGAGGGATCGGAATTTAGTGATTGATTTTTTGCTTTGATTTTGTTTATTTTAGATGAGATTTTAAGACTAAACTATCACTTGCCCTGGCACAGCAAAGGAGGTTTTGAGTTTAAAACTCCCTACCAGTGGTTTTTGAGTTTAAAACCCCTACCAGGGGGGTTTTGAGTTTAAAACCCCCTACCAGGGGTTTTCGCAGTTAAATTCCCCTCTTCTATAACACAAAACAAACAAAAGTTAAGGAAGATTTTGATATTTAAACCCCCTCCAAAATTTACGATAAACCCCCTCTTCACTATAAAAAAAGAAAATTACACACTCAAAATTCTATGAGCGTAACCAAAGGGGTTTTGAGTTAACCCCCACCCCCTCTTCAGAAGGATTTGAAGCTAAAAAAAATACGTCTTCAATACCCGGTATAAAAAAAACGCTAAGTACGCACTGAAAATGTTATGAGCGTAGCTAATTGGGTTTTGAGTCAGTTTTGAATTTAAATCCCCCTTCAGCGGGGTTTGAAGCTAAAAATACCTCTTCAATATTAAAACAAAGCAAATTATACGCTCAAAATTCTATGAGTGTAGTCAAAGGGGTTTTGAGTTTAAACTCCCCTCCAATTGGGGTTTTTGAGTTTAAATCCCTCTCCTACAGATGGCTTTTTTTTAAAGTTTAAAACCCCTCCAGATGGTTTTGAGTTTAAGATCCCCCTACTGAGCATTTTGAGGTGGAAAACCTCTATCTTCAATATTATTCTAAAGCAAACTACAGTTACTAAATTCTATTACCGTAGCTAAATGGGATTTTGAAATAAAAAAAAAACAACAACAGATGATTTTGACGATAAAACTTCCTTTTTCGATATGAAATCTAATGCAAACTACAGTCACCTAAGTCCAAGAGCGTATTCAAGAGAGGTTACACATTTCTACCAGTGGCGGGGCTCCATTAATAGAATGCAGTGAATAGTCATGTGCCGAAATTGAAAAACAATAAATGTGGCTCAACAAAGATGGCTAAGACAGATTTTAGGAGTCAGTTTAAGAGATCGGGTCTAAATCAAGAAAATCCTATGCCGAACTGGGAGTCGACCCCATAGTTAGATTGTGACAGTGCGTCGCATGAGGTTTGCGAGACATGTTTTCCGACAAAATGAATTACGCATAATAAGAGCTGCGATGACATCCTAGTACAACTTGGCGCCACACTTTCATGGAGATCCTCAGAGCAGGTGGGAAGAAGCTTCAGACATTACCAGTGACAGATTTTTGTGGAAACAGCTTATCGGCAAATGCGCCGAACGTCGCAGGAGGGTCTAAGTCAGTAAGAATAGCTCATTAGGTTTTTTAAATAAACCTTTTTAATAGCAGGAAAATGCACAGTAGATACCTCAGAATATGCATTTTGTTGGCTTTCTAAACCAGAAATAGTGATTGGCGGCAGGGCTTCGCCCCGCGCTGGGTGAGCTCCTAATGCTCCCCCAGTCACCTTTTCTGGCAAGGGCGAGGAGTCTACATTTTTTCCACTAACTCCAGGAAGAACCTATTCTAGGGCACAATAAATGTCTTCTGAAAGAATGAAGGGTCAGAATGTAATAAAGATTATGCACACACACACACACACACATACATACATATAAATAATTTTTTTCCGCGAAGGGTGGGGAGGGGGGGGAGAAAAAAAATCACCCCCCAAACCCCCCCCCCCGAAGAAAAATCCTGGCTACGCCCATGACTGAGTAAGAGTCTATTGATTTACGTATAGGACAAATGGAAAATGTGTCAATGGAATGTTCAATAAGAACGTATCATTCGTTCAATTATTAGACTATAATTAGTTTTAATAGATCTTCTGATGCGCTGTGCAGTGCTTTGTTAACTAATCTCATCACAACACTCATAGAAATGACACTGCAACGATATCTTTTTAAATGCAGGATTTCTAACAAAATATTCTACTAACTTTTCATCTTTTTTATACCATTCGTCTTATCAGCTTACAAACTCCATGGGTTCAGGAAAAAAAGTTGGAACTTAAGAAATGGATCTCGATTTAACGATTTTCATAGAAATTTGACAGTTTATACATATCTTTGTGGAAAAAAAATTAATACCTAATTGGCTTGACGGTAAATTTTTGGTTTGATAGTTATATTTTTTCAAAATATCATCTTAAAATTAAATTTGTTCTGCTCTATATCTTGAGCTCACATTATTATAAACTCCCGATTACATTCACCAAAAAGTTAAATAAACAAATAGATGTTTAGGAACATTTTGTGCACCGTCTTGTATAGAAATCTGTCTCGACTACTGTCTTTTATGTTTGTATGTCTGGGTCTACATCACCAAACTAAAATCTTCTTTTTCATATCCCTATCTAGATCCAGTATTCTAGTCTAGACCTAGACTACTAGTAACTTTCAATGTTGTCTTGTAACTGGATCTTTATTACCAAACTAGAATGGTATATACTTTGAGTAGATTTGTACATGCCCATAAATGGATGGGGAGAATTAAGGCAGGATTTTTTTTTTATTCCATTTTTTAATTCTATCATTTGTTAGTTATTAAATGTAAAGTAATCTTTCCTACAAAAGGTCATTGGCTTCATCGACGATAAATTAAATCTTTTAAATTTTTTTAAAGTTTTAGTTGGCACCAAACATAAGAAATAGGTAAATGGTAATAATTAAAAAATATTTCGCTAAACTTCTTCTAACAGAGCAACTACCAATATTGATGTATGACGTCAGCTCAACAACTATTTGTATTTATTGTAGAAGATTTTCTGACCTTGAAATAGGAATTAAAATGCAAAACTAAAAACATTTTTTTAAATCACAAGCAGATCTTTATGAACACAAATTAAAAGTTTGTGGAAGTAATTTGTAATGTTGTGCTGAATTTGGAAAACTATCCACAGAAATATATATGACAAAGATATTAAATGTTCTTTCTGCCTAGGCCTAGACCATATATGATCAAACTTTTTGTCCTCGAAGCCATAAATATTTCTGACACACTGGTCACAGACTGAAACAAATCGTCGAATCCAAAAGAACCGATCCTCGGCAGTCTAGCTATGTCGGCAGATGGGCCGCTTACTAGTGCATCTAGAGGCGTTGTACGGTGCCTCACTGACCTAGACACTAAACCCGCCGTTAACCTCTGATGTTGGTCATTAATTGAATCTGACAGTGAAGAATTTCCCACCCCTATTCATCTGTTCGATAAAATCTTGCATCTCTGTGAGCTATGCAGGCCTTACGTAAACCTGTAGATAACTTTAGGTCATGTGTGATACTGAACTATGGTCTATCCTTAAGTAAAGCATCAGGACCTAATTGAGTTTATCTCTGTTGTGGACGGTAGTTGACTTGTAGCACTAATCTGCTGGTAGACAGCTAAACCGCTGTAGGCGTAATATATCTTAACTTTTCAAATTTCAAATAACTTGAATATCTTCTTTTGTGATTAGAACTAAACACAACTTTTATTACAATATAAGCAAATTCAACTTGAGATAAAATTAAATCAATGTAGTAGACTCTAGTAATAATATTAAATGATATTCTAAAGAAAATCTAGCTGACACATCTTTTCAGTATGGCGTTCTGATGTCGTCTGTCTTCCCCAAGACAGCTGACGACAATGAAACTTATATTGCATTATTTACAACCAATCGCTAACCTCTTCCCAACATCACCATAGAAACACACACACCATACCAATCTCCTAAAACTATTTATAGATGTTCATATCACTGGCTCTCTAGGCCTCAGTTAGTTTTTAATTCTTAATGAGCTTTCTTCATGAACAAAAAAATGGAATCATTTATTTCAAGCTAAACTTGAAGACATAGTAGTAAGGGTGAATTGCTAAATGGATAGAGTAAGAAGCTAAGAATGTGAATGTCGTGGTTTGGTTCTTCATACTGACCAATTAATACTCTTTATTTTGCAATGAGAAATAAATATGAATCTAAAGTCCAGTAACCTAACAAGGTACCCTAGGACCCGGGTTCAAGAACATCTTGGTCGGCCCCCTCCCCAATAAGACGAATTCAGTGTCTGACAAAACAACTGAGCAATCTGAATATATCGGTACACTTGCCAAAAGACATGCCAATGCTAGTAGTGTGCATTGTTTTATAAGTAATAATGTCATTATATTTGATTCAGTAATAATGTCTTAAAAGTCAATGTTTGTACAACATAATCAAACGACTTAAAGGTGTTTTGAGTGAATAAACAAATGTTTTATGGGTTCTATTTCTCATTATGCACATTTACAATACGAAAAAAACTTCTAGGCGCGAAACTATTAAACATTGATACAAACTGTTATCTAGTTCTTTCATGGCGTAGCCAAAGGGGGGGGGGGTTTGGGGTTCACCCCCCCCCCCCCGAAATGATTCGGAATTAAGTGACTGATTGTTTGCTTTGATTTTTTTATTGTTTGAACATTTCTCTTGTTAGAATTATTTAGAGTAAAAAGTAAACTTTTACCATTGAAGTATTTAGCACAAAACAAGTGTGACAATAATATGGCCAAACTGTAATAGAAAAAAGCTATAATATGTATTTTTTAATTCTCTTTTTGCATAAAATAATAAAACAAAACAAAAACCGATTCGTTTTTTTTCTCCCACCGCCATCGTTCTGGGAACACCGGCATAAATATTTACCAATGCCAACCACTAAGTAAAATCCCAGCAGTCTACCCGACCGCTGATTCCAGGTATCGATGAGGGATTATATTCGTTTGGTGCTCGTAAGACGTTGCAGATGTGAATTCTTAAACAAGTCTGAGAATCAGTTGCTCTGGTGTAGACCTAGCGTCATGTGCAGTTATGTCTTTTTGGAATGTACTAGAGGTGTCCCCCCCCCCCGCCCTTTTACCAATCAGTTGAATTTGTATGTCTTACTTAACCAACCTTAACATCTTGTTTAAACAATTGTAGGGCTTATTCATTTCTTTTTCTAGAGTGACTTAAGAATTTCTGAAATTGTTGGAACCTTTTTTTTTCCTTACGCTTACAGTTTAACAAAAGAAAAAAAAAACGCAATGATTTACTACATTTTATAATGTCATTAAAAAAGTTGGAACTCTTTACAATTCTTAATCCTTCTGTTTATGTATTTTTACTTTCACATTTTTCTGTTGTGATATGCTTTTGAAACATCGGTAGACAAAACTTATGTATCGAAAAAAAAAGAGTAAAACTCCCCTTTTCAGACCATGAGGTCAATAGGGCAGATGATGTAAAGGTCATCTCTTGACCCACGGTTAACGAGTGTCATGTGTCCAGCACAACGACCAACCGCCTTGACTTTTCCCCATCAAATGTCAGGTACCCATTACTAAGAGCTGGGTGGACTCAGAGGCGCCCTAAAGATCCCGAAATTAAAAATGCCAGTCTTCACCAGGATACGAACTTGGAACCCCGGTAAATTCTATGTACTGAAGTGCAGAACTTTTATACAACAAATCTTGGGAAAGCATTTAGATTTGCTACTCGGGTATTTGAGAAAATATACATAAATCTCTAATTAGAAAAAAAAAAGTGAAAAGTGATCGTCAGGCATGGTTATTACGTTGTAGTAATATTTTATGTAGGTCTCGATGTAGATCTAGTGACACTAACATTCACAGAACCTAAAGCCAAATTGGAATATTGACATATGCATAGCACAAACTTGAAATGCAGAATGAATATGCAGACAGAGTAGGCCTACTTCAAAACCTAATGACCCAGTGTAAATGAATTGAAATAATACACCCAAAGATTGCTGATATTCACAATAAACCAATGTTAAAGACGCTACATGGAACATGACTGTTGTCAACTAAATTTAAAAGAATTGTCCTCGAATTGTAACACTATGTCAAAGCGTAGCAGTTTATCTTTGTATACATTCTTTTTCCTAACTGTTTGTTTTTAAACAAGTTTGAAGTCCTAGCGTGAAAGTCTAATACTTGCTCTCGATTGAAAGTATTTTTGTGCTACAAAACCAAAATGAAAATTGTGTTCAGCAGTGCGAACTAATGCACACAAAAAAAGATACTATAGTGTCCTATACCTTTAAAATATAGTCACATGCCTCTAAGTGACGATTATGTCTATGAGACGGAAGCAAAATCTCGGGAAGATGGCGATTGCGTAGTTTTCAAAACTGAAGATCATAGTTTTATATATACTGAAATGCGAAGTCCCACAGTTTATGGTGAAATAGTTTTTTAATAAATGGGAAACAAATATAGCACATAAAAGTTTGTCTCTCACCTAAAGTAACGACACAATTTCATTAGATTCCAGAATTGAAGTGTCACACAACAATTTATTAGCTACGATTAAACACTTTTCAAATGTATGTTTAACTCAGCTGTTTACATTTGTTTGTATTCATGACCACATTGAAGAGATACCGAATACACAAAACAAATAATTGCAATAGTTGTATGCGTGCTGGAGAAAAGATACATATTTCAAAAGTCATCTCATTGGTTTTTTGCTCTCTGACCATGAATAACACCATCGAAAGAGGACATTGACATTCGTGTAATTAGCATAACATTATTTTAGTCTTCGGAGATGGAATAAACCAATGAAGCTCATTTTTTTCCTGGAGATAGCAGTATTGGTCCATTCATTATTATTTGTTAGGAGAGACCAGTTGCATCTTACTTCTACCATATTCTGTTTTCCTTGGCCTGGTTTATTTAATTGTTTTTACTTATCTGTTGGTATCGATGTTGGTATCGCTCTCCGCCAAGATAGTTTAATGGTCACTTACCTCCAATACTTACAAAATAGCAAACCCAGGGGTAGACTGTATTTGCTGTGCACTATGAAACTACATTATGTTTGTTAATTTAAAAAAAAAGAGTAATGTTCCCCTATCAGACCACGCGGTCCATAGGTCAGATGATATAAAGATCAACTGTTTCTGTGACCTACGGTTAACGAGGAAGTCATGTGGCCAGCACAACGACCAACCGTCTTTACTATTCCCCAACTAATGTCTGGTCATTAGAGCTGGGTGGACTCAGATGTGCCCTAAAGATTCCGAAATAAAAGAATTGCAGTCTTCGCCAGGATTTGAACTTGGAACCCCGCTAAATAAATGTCATTATTACTATTAACTTTGAAAAAAGTAATCCAATCGAATGCCCACTAATATTGCTTAACTTTTTATATCTCTGTCTTTTTTTTTCGCATTATCTGTCCCTCTCTCCAGCCTCTTTTTTTTTCACGCTTCCATCTCTCTCTCCCTCTTTCACTCTCTCTCTTTCACTCTCTTTCTCCATTTCATTCTCCCTCTCTCTGTTTCTCTAACACACACTCTCTCTCTTTCTCGCTATCTTTTTTTATTTCATTCTCTATTTCTTTCTATTTCATTCCCCCCCCCTCTCTCTCTTTCACACACACACTAACACATGCTCTCTGTCTTTGCCTCTCTATCATCGGGTCTCACCTTTTGATTCAATTCTTGATCTAGAAGATTTATCTCTTCCTCCTTGGCTCCCTCAATTTTTGTGTTTTATCGTTTTCTTGGAAACAACTATTTCTCTGTTGAATTGAGACAACTCAAGGAATGCATTCAGCCAATAGTTGGATTTCCAATAGCTTCGTCTTGGCTTTTCATCACTCTCAAACTCTGTAACTGTGCAAACTTTAAAAAAAAAATTTACTTCCGATAAAAACATGCACAGAAAAGAATTTACATATGTATTGGCCACAAGGGTAAAAGGCGGGTAAGTGTTGTTTCCCTGCTAGACTCTAAATGAAAAAAGAAGAAATTCAACAGGTAGAAATGGCTTTGAAGAGCTTGTACAACACACCCACCAATTCCGCCCATGCAAGGTAGAGGGGGGGAAGAGGAGAAGCCACCGGGTCCCATCTTTCATCGCGGTTCTATGTAAACCGACGTCTAATGTTCGCACGGCACCAATTACAAGGGAGTTCAATCACTCAAAGGGCGAAGAAGGTCAGAGAACGGCACATATTTAGATACACTTGAAAAGAAATGGCGGAGAAAGGAGAAAAAAAACGGGCGGGGAAGTGGGCGAGGAAGATCTTTCCCCAGGCAGTGGAGATGTGCACGTTCAATGTGATAGTTCAGTTGATGGACATCTTGTCTTTCTAATGACACTGCTTCCAGTAATTACAATCAACTTTAAACAAAACACTTGATTCATAACACAAAGCAAAATCAATATAAACATTAAACAGCTATATTGAACTGTTATTTGCATTCTTGAAGTAGATTTAAGTGTTATTTCATCAATATCATAGTATTGGTTCACTATTACTTCATAGTATTGGTTCACTATTACATCATAGTATTGGTTCACTATTACTTCATAGTATTGGTTCACTATTACATCATAGTATTGGTTCACTGTTGCATTGCCATGGATGTGGCAAAATATGTAGGTCACAGCTGGGGCTGCGTTACCACGGGAAATACTGCATTCCTCATTAATCTTCGGACTCGAAGACAAGCCTTATTATTATTATTATTATTATTATTATTATTATTATTATTGGTTAAATATTACATTATATTAGTGGTTCACTATTAAATTATTGTATTGATACACTTTTACAATATAGCATTGGTTCAGTTTTATATTATAGTATTAATTTTCGATTACGTTCATAATAAACACTACAGTATTAGTTCATTATTGAATTGTAGCACTGGTTTGCTATTTCTTTATAGCATCAATTCACTACCTGGTCGTGCGGTCCCGGGTTCATACCTTGCCCGCTGCCATCCCGCGTCGACCTGCGGAAGGTTTGAACTAGGAAGTAAATTATCTTCAACCCTGAAGGAACATCTGAAATATATCAAACATTTTACAACAAACCATTACGTTACATAACATTAGAAAATATTTCTTTATTGTGTTGGTATATTAAGTAAATAGTTCACTACTACTGTTTGTTTTCAGTCAGTTATGCCAAAAAATATTGGTTAACTAATAACTCTTTTGTATTTCAGTGTTATTTCACTGTTGTAGACCGTTCTTAGTTTTGTGGAGATCAAAACACGAAGCGTGCTCGGAATAATTGCAAACTTTTTAAAATTGAAAATATACAAACCTTTTTTTAAAAAATCAGATATACCATTTTAAAAACAAAATTTAAAACTTCTTACTTAGTAGGCTTTTGCAAAAAGTTTAAATATAAAGAATACAAATTTTGAAATGAAAATTCTTTTTTTTTATTCCTTCAATAATAAGGTATGGCTATATTTAGATCTCTGTGGCATTTTACGTCTCGAGAGACGATCTTTTCCCTTTGCAACTTCTTGTGTGACTAAAGAGGCCAATCCTTGATACACAGCTGCGATCGCAGGTTGGGCATGTATAATCACCAGGCGCCGTTGCATTTTCACCCTTCTTTCTGCTTCTGTTGTGTATGACTTCTGCAATCTGTGACCCTTCCTTTATGCTCTCTCTCCATGTGGATCTGTCCAGTGCCACCTCTTCCCAGTTGCCATCGGAGGTGGAAAACATTCAGCTTTTTTTCCTGCCATGAGTAGGTTGACCATGTTTCACTTCCGTACAGCAAGGTGCTCAACACACAGGTCCGGTAGACTAGGGCTTTAGTACTGTTAGTCAGCAATATGTTGTTCCAGACTCTTTTCTGCAGCCGTGACATGGTGGCCATTGCCTTGGCTATCCTGTTGTTTATGTCTTTATCCAGTAGAGTGTTGTTGGATATGATGGAGCCAAGGTAACAAAAGTGATCAACAATTTCTAGTGGTTGCCATTAATGCTTACTTGAGGTGCAGTGTTTGTGTTTTGGACAAGTATCTTATTTAGATATATTCTTATTAAAAAGGTGCAGTATCATAGAAGTCTTCAAGTGAGCAAACACACACAAAAATATGACCAGGGCTAACACCTAGACCAATCGTTATAGAAGGATAGACTGAAGAACCTGTGGGCTGTTTAGACCAATAGATCGTTGTCTATTATTATTTATTTTTTGCTATATAGAAATGGAATCGAACCCGGGTCACCCGCGTGGCAGGCGAGTATTCTACCACTAGACCACCGATGCTGACACAAAATGTATGTATGCTTAATTATTGAAAAACAGTAGTTCTCTTTTTTTTTTTGTAGCTCTGAAAGCTGTGTGTTCTCCTTGCAACAAGTAACAAGAAAATGCGAAAAACATGCATATATGTAGGCTAACCCTGCCGGACCAAGTAAAGTAAAGGACGTTTGGGTCATGAGGCCTTCATCAGCTACTAAACAAACAAAAAATGACTAACAATTAACACCAAATAGCTAAACTTGCCCTCTGTGTTATTGTTGGAGTACACTAGGTTTTAAATAAATTGAGTCATGCTAAAAAGTACAAAGTATACACAAATAATTATCAACTTAAAGAATAATTACTTATTAACACTTTAGTTATTCTGTATATAGGAAAAATAGCTATTTAAAAGTAGACCTACTTTTAGTTATTTAACAAGCCTTTTTACTTGTTCAAAGACTCAAAAACAAAGATTTACTGCTGCAGGGGTAAACCAACTTTTCCCATTTATCTTTGCCTGACCGCCCCCTTCCGATTTTCCCGCGCTTTTACACTAATGTAGCTCATTTCTTTTCTGCCCTGAACATTGGACAGATAAGTTAACTTAAGACTATTTTGTGTTAGTTGTTTAGAGGCCCTAGGCGACTTCCTAGTTTGCCTATGCCTAAGGCCGGCCCTAATTATTTTGTTTACACTGCAGTTTAACTTTTTGAGGAAAGGTGTTGATTTATTGTTGTTGTTTTTTTAGATACTTTTTTTGGACCTATTCTCTACGCTTCTTTAAAATTTTAAAATAGGTTTTCCCTCTGTCTGAAAAGTTTTTAAATTTGTTATTAATCCATCATTTATTTATTTTGTTTGATGACTATTTAATTGGTATTAAATTTTCTATAATGTTTTTCAGATTTTTGTTATTGCTTGTTGCTTTTATTAGACTATTTATTTTTAACAATAGGCCGGAGTGTTCAGGGATAATGTCATAATGTACCATTAATTAGTAAGAAGAGATCTAATGTGTTGTTCAATCTATTCGGTTTTTCAAAAATGGTATCTAAACTGATAAACTAAAATTGTGTAATGGTTCTATAAATATTAGGCTGCACAGTAGGCCTATGGTTAATGTTTTATATAGCCTAACTTCTAAGGCTCCTAGAAAGCTTCCATCAAAGGTGCATTAATCCATAATGGGCATACGCTGGGACGATTACCTTAAAAATGGTGGTGGCCGGTGTAAACAATGTAGAAGCATTACTTACCATTCAACAGCTGCGCTGGGTTGGACACCTACGGGCCTTTAGGCCCCTACTTATATGTATATGAATTAGCTGAAACTGCTGCCTCGTTTGGTCTATCAGCCTCAGAAAAACGGAGGTTGTCGTAGAAGTTACGCCATAAACTAACTCAGCTCCTGACAAGAATTGATATGATAGTAATAAAAACAAGAAAATTTTTTTTAAAAACTACTTTTAAAAAATATCAAGTTTATATTTATTTAAATTTTACCCCCCCCCCTTTTCCTATCCTCAATAAGCTTTTTCCCGCTCCATTATTGTCCTATTTCATTATCACTGTCAACATGTTCACAACACAAAGATATGTAAGTACTAGACGTTCCATTGAAAAACAAGATTATTTGCATCCAAACTCAATTCACAACGCCAGACAATGACGTCTTGCTTGGTTCGAACCCATTCCATTTCGGGTCAAAAATTAAAAAAAAATAAATAAAACAATACGTAGACTTACATTTAAAAAAAAATTCTTTTAATTAATAATCTGGCTGTATCAATCCTCCGCCTTTCTCCTATTCACTCACTTTCTTCATTTTTTTTTGGCGCCGGAGGGTGAGGGTGGGGGTGTTTTCTTTTTTATCCCAGTAATCTGCCCTTACATATTATTTGTCTGCTCCGTCATTGTTTTGCTACTTTCCAAACGTGATTAAAATCCTATAAATTGAGTTTGTTTTATTAAATACATACTTGATTGTCTTACTCAATTTAAAATGTTAATGCTATAAAACAGCTATTTAAATTGATAATAGGAGTGACAATACTTGAATTCATTATTTAGACGCATTTAGATGTCTTTTTATTCAGAACTTAGTATAGAAAAGGATGCGCCATTCAGTTAAAAATAAATCAACACATTTCTCCTGGTATGCTTAAAACAAAAGGACAATGTGACTCTACTCGTAGGACATTGAAAGAACATCTTTATTTCTATGTTATTTACAGTTACTCCCGTAAGAGCCATTTAATGTATCCCCCCCCCTTTTTTTATTGTAAAACAATGCAATAACAATGAGATCTCAAAGTAAATCTGTAATAGTGTGCATATGTTCTTAAATGTCGACTTACATTTATTTAATTATTCAAAAGGTTTAGCTAATGTAACATTGAAGTGCTCATCAGTTCATTTATCTTGTAGTGTTTGGAGACAGAAATGTGGCAATGAGACTACAATGTAGACTACCACCTACTCTATCTTCTCTTTTGTTCCCTGACACGAACAAGAAATGAATAGGTGGTTTCGGCACGTGGGAATGGTGCAATCTGGGTCAGCTATTTCAGTCCTTCTGGGAGGGGATTCTTAAGGGAGGGGTCGGATGTTTTTTTTTAATGGCGTTGTTGTTGTTGTTTAGTTAGTTGGGTAATGTGGTAACTTAATAGGCCTCCTTAGTGTCTCACTCATGTTAGAATGACAGACAACAAAGAATTTCGTTTCTTTCTGGGTTTGAAAAGTGTAGGCTTTGACAAATCTACGAGCCTTAGATCAATAGTTTCAGCGACCTAACCAATCAGAAGCTGAAGAGGAGGATAAAGTGCAACACACTACGAGGCCGGTTCAAGTCTTTTTGTTGTCAAAATTTTACCAAGGCGTTACGAGGCCGGCAAATACTTTGATCACAACTTATTTAAGTCTCCTCATTAAATGTGCTCACAGCTGGAAAGAAATTTCCAAATTCATTAATAACGATCCCCAGACAAGAAATTGAAACATTTTAAATTGTTATCTATGTGAAATATCCTAATTATGTTATAATGTGAATGTTCCATAATAAAAAGAGAAAAAAAAACTCATTTTTATGAAGTTTGGTAAGAAGGAAACGTTACTAGAACTATAAGCTTGCATCTAAATGGATGGCTATTTAAAAATGTTTGTTTTATGAGTCAACTACAGCAAACAAACAATTGAATTGTACAACAGCCTTAACTACGTCCATTCCATGAACAAGGAACATTAGAGGCTTTTTTTTTTGTTTCGCTTATATATATATATAAATATATAAATATATATACTGTCTATCTTTCTCTCCCCCCCCTCTCTCTCTCTCTCTTTCTCTCCCCCCCTCTCTCTTTCTCTCTCTCTCTCTATATATATATAGTTGCTGCTTTTTCTTCTCCTGAGACATTCTAACGATGATGCCAGAGTACATTTCTCCGCCCCCCTCTCTCTCTCTCTTTTGATTATGTTTGGACTGAACATGCAGGATCAGGTGAGAGCTACTTGCAATTTATGGGAAAATAATTTTTACCTAACCTTCGAATTTTTGTATCTTTTTTTTAAACTTGTCTTATCGTCCCATGTTTTCCATGTTTCAACATTCCATTAGTTCCACTGTTTTCATGTCTTTTTTTGTTACCAAAAGGTTCTGCAAAGGCTTAAGCGCCTTTAAAAAAAAGATCAATCAATTGTTTTGATATGCAAGCTTTTATGGAGCGAAATGTTGGTGTTATATATTAATTTTAAACTCAAGATTGACCAAACATTTCAGGACAAAATCTCGTGTGGAGTTGAGCTGAGTAAGTTTCTCACACTTGGAATATTTAGCGCAATGTAGATCTACCTTCAACACCATTACTACATTGACAACTTCACTTTTTCAGTTTAGAAAAACCCAGAAGAGGCACTGTGAGAAAAAAATATCTATGAAACTGGAGCATGTACTTCTATCGTATGGCACGACCAAACGCATACCGAGAAAATGAGATCGTGATCGCTTATATCGGGAAAGTAAGAGTTTTACATCCGACACTCTGGATTTGGTCTGAAATTTAATCACTCACGGAACGTCATTGCTAGTAGTATGTATGCCTGTTGATTCGCTGATGTAAATGGCTTCAGACAGTTAGGAATAGAGAAAATTGGTTTGTGCATCTAAATAACACTTGCAACAATTTTACCTTTTCTCCGCTAAAAAGGAAAAGTAAATCTGATAAATATAAAAAAAGATAGTTTCTGACAAAAAAATACTAAATTTGTGATATTTTTGGCATTCCCTTGTAACTTAGATTTTAATATCGCCGCGGAAAGTGAGACGATTGAGAGAGCAAACTGCACAGGGTAACTGCTTCCTGTAACAAAACGTGCCTGTTAGAGCTACATTTGTTTCTCTCCATGGTTTCCATGTTGAACGTTACAAAGTAGTAACACTAATTAATGCTGGGTCTAAAATGTGAAATAACAATTAAAGTACTATCCATTTAGGATACCTTTATTTATTACATAGTTTATATCACAATAATTCATTGTCGATGGCAATAAAAAATTAACCAATTAGTTAATTAATTAGTCGTTATTATTTTTTTGTTGTTGCAACCCAATAAAGAGGCAGGGAACTAGGTCGTTCGCTAACAATAGATTAAACAAAAGTACTTGAATAGCTCAGTAGCAAAACACATCGGCATGGGAGCTCGAGCTCGACTTCTGACTTAAGTGACTTTTAAGCAACTTTCTTTTTTATTTTAAACTAGTCGACCGGCGGAGTTGTATACGCCGCTATTTTGCAGGGCCGGCCTTAGGCCACTGCAACCTATGCGACCGCAGTGGGCCCCGCACTTTCATAGGACCCGCGCTAATTCTAGGTGTATAAATTATTAAATTAAACCATTTTATAACTTATAACAGATTTCCCGCGGTCTCCTGTCGATTTACTTGGAGCTCCTGGAAATCTCCTGAAATTGCAAAATATACGAAAAAGTCCTGGAAATATCCGGAAATTATTAAAATATTTTGAAAACTCATACAAATCTCCTGAAATATATAGACAAAAATTGTCATTTTGGGGTGTCATTCAATATGGAAAACTCCAATCCTATGCGCGATTAAAAAAAAACGGCATTATGCAATGAAAGAAGCTTCTCGCGCCTTAAACTAATGAAGTATTACTTGAGGTCAACAATTCTCGTAGATAGATAGAAACATTTGGTAATTCTCGCTATTGAGCGTGATCTATGTAGGAAACAGAATTCTTATGATATACTGTATGACTTCGTTACACGCAAGGCTCTAATAGTAATTCTGTGCGTAGTAAAGAATGTATAAAATGCAAAGACGAATATATTTTGTAATACAATTTCTTAATTTTTCCTTATTATCCGTATCCCTACCCAAACTGGGCCCCGCGACATCCATTTGGCATTGGGCCCCACAATGGTTGAGTCCGGCCCTGCTATTTAGTGACGGGTGAATACAGGGTAGATTAGTTGTTTTCTTTTCATGACTTTATGGTCACAATGCTATTTAGTGACGGGTGAATACTACTTGTTCTCCCCCCCCCTCTTTTTTTTTTCGCCTCTAAAATTACGAGGGGGAAACTCTAGTTAGTCCGACTTGCAGAAATAAAAGAGTGATCTTTGTATTACTTGGTGTCCAAACTCTTGAGCCATGAAGAGAATGATTGATATAGATTGCTTTTGAATAGGCAGCACGGAAACCTTCTCCCAGATACCACCACCTCCCAAACCAATCCACAAAAATAATTAGATAATAGCGCACTGAGCATGCTATATGGAATATGTACTAAATCAGATTTGTAAAAATAGCCCGCTGAGATAATCGAAAGCGAAGTTTTACGAGTAGGTTCTTTAATACAAATCATTATTCTTCTTGTTGTTTTATTATTCATAAAATATTGACATTAGAAACTATTTACTATTTGACATTAGGTATAAAAAGCAGTTGTCGCCAGTTGTCGGCTTTGTTATACATTAACAGACAACTTTCTCGTATATTATGCATGCATTGCATATATGTGTCTGTGTCTGTGTGAAGAGTGACAGAGAGAGAGAGAGACAAAGAGAGGGAGAGAAAGATGCACGCTGTGAGTCTGTGTGTGTGCGTAGCCTATTGCATACAAGTTTGTATGTGTCTACATCAATTGAATGCAGCCTCTAGTAGCGCGATGAATCTAATCTCAAGTAATTTGAAGCTTTCCCAGTGAATTGAGATCTTTGCAGCCCGCGAATCCTTCTGCTTTCGTCTTCTACTTTTAAACAGGCTAATCGAAGAAACATTCTTTTCTAGATAGGCTACCCGGGGTCACCTGGGTGTGAAAGGTGAGCAGAGAGAAAGAATGGCTTCATTCTTGCAAGATAATATTCTCTTACTGAGTCAAGCTCTGATAGGAAAAGGAAAGGCGACAGAGACAGACAGAGAGAGTGAGAGAGAGTGAGAGAGAGAGAGAGAGATATAGTGAGAGAGAGAGAGAGTACGCCCATTTCTTGAGTAATGATGCCAGATGAAAACGAAACGGACAGCTGTCTCGGGTCCTCAACTCTCCAGACATCTATACAACATTGTGGCTAGTTATTGTACTTTTTAACTTGGAGCTAATGCAGATTACATTTGACCTGTGTGTTCACTGCAACGTTGCTGCGACTTAACAAAGACTAAGCAGCTCACGTAGGTCTTTTAAATTACCCGCAAATAAAATCATAGTAGCTTGTATAAGTTGCCCGCTAATAAAACATACGCTAATAACATCTTTATGGGCTTTTTAGATCTACCCGCTGATAAAATCTGTGTTGGCTTTTAAAATTTTTCAGCAAAATATTTAGACTCGATTTATGAAAATGACTCCTCGAAAGGTCGTTAATCTGCAAAATAGTAGACGCGACGGTAAAATTCCCCGCCCCCCAAAAAATCTATGCGGGCTTTTTAAATTGACAATGAAAAAGACTGGTGCTTGAATTCTCGTAGATATTGAAGGTCCAATCCAACCTTTTTCTGGCTACCCACAAGGGTGGTAATATAAATTTGGCAAAGGCCTATAATTAGTGGTAGTTCCTCACTTTGTCAAGGCCTGTCTTATAGGTCAATATGGAGTATTTCTCTGTAATAGGGCTGTCAATGTAAAGATTATTAGGGTAATAGTTCTTTCATTCTGAAATGGGCTTATTCTGTTTAGGTGGCAGTGATAAACAGTTGCACATTTGATTTAATCAATGCTTTATTTAATTTGCACATTTTTAAATATAAGAAGTTTGTGAAAAAAATTTAAATGTCTTTGAAACCTTTTTTTTTCGTCAACAGTGAGGTAATCTGTACACTAAGAAACACATAACAAACATATAACAAACATATAAGTGATGACTATAAAACCTAGTAGTACCTTATTGTCATGAGAAACAAAAATGTGGTGAGAAACTAAGCTTGTTCATTTCACGTGCAGCTGAATTGACTGATGTAGAGCGTGCCCAGAAGTATGCTTCCAATTGGTCCCTAAAACGTCCATACATAGCTAATATGACGTACATGTTTAGTTCTGCTTAGCATGTTTATGCCAATCAGAACTTATAAGATAAAACAAGCAAAATAAAAAAAAAAACTTTAAAAAAAAACACAAAGTTTATATTAAGTCTAACTGTATCAACTAGTTTGAATTAGGCATGTAATTAAATTTGTAATAGATCTAGAATAACAATAGTAAATCTTTGCGGTTGGATATTATTTTTACCTTTTGTTTTTGTTTAGAGCAATTTTATGCTTTTAGCTTTCTCAATGCACTATGATCCTATTACTTGTCTAGAAAAGTTAGGAAAGGGTTGTACGACTTGAATTCGAACACAATGGCTCAAGCCTCCTCAAGCTAATACACTAACCACTTTGCCAACGAAGGGCTTATGAAAATAGAAGCTTTGATAAGTAGCTATTGTTAGTTTCAAACTTTTATACGACGACCTAATTCTCTACACAAAGTTTAAAGGGGAATAATTCGATACCAAACAAAATAATGAATTACCAGTAGTAAATTAACTATAGTGTCTTTTTTTTTATTTTGTCAGGTCAAAGAAATAATAGTGCAAAATTTCCACTTGATCCGAGATTGGGTGTGGGAGGAATAACGTGTACAAACTTTTTACCAGACAGATAGACAGACAAAGTGAGTTGATGTAAGCTTTGTAATAAGATAGAAATAGAAGGCAAGTAATGTTACTATTTTCTTCTCCTAGGTGTTTCTTTGTGTTCTAGCTGAAGGGAAGATCGATTAGTGAAAATGAATCAAGAAAGCGTTCATCTGTAAAATGGTCGCCGCTAAGGTGAAAAACACAAACACACACACTCTCATACACACTCATGCACCAACAAAAGCTGCGAGACATTTGTTAGCATGACTAGTGAGACTGGGATTGAGACTCAACCCCCCTCCCCCTTACACTATATGTTTGTTGATGTTTCTTGAACTTGTGGTGTAGTAAGAACAAGCATAAAAGGTGCAGCCTATTCATTGAATTACTTCAGCAGTGCTGCTTGATGATGCACAGTTAGAATGTTGAAGCCTGTTCCAGGTGAAATTCATAAAGAAAAAACAACTCAGAAGCCTTCGAGTATAAATCAAGAAGATCACATATGAACAATTTAAAAGTCAACAAAAAGGAAAAAAAAATTTAGGGAAAAAAAGTACATTCAAGTTAATGTCGTCAGCGTGTCCACTTCCGGGACAAGAACGGGCGTAAATGGTCAGGGACAACGTCCAAAATAATTTAATTAATATGAGAGTCT
The DNA here is from genome assembly GCA_036873155.1 of Biomphalaria sudanica. Classification (NCBI taxonomy): domain Eukaryota; kingdom Metazoa; phylum Mollusca; class Gastropoda; family Planorbidae; genus Biomphalaria; species Biomphalaria sudanica. The sequence continues at coordinate 1,437,485 of JAZGLO010002262.1, read as the reverse complement.
CTTATACAAAAAATTTGACCATAATATACCTACCGATAGATGTGGACAGCAATAACGTTTAAAGAAAGACTATTTAACTACGAGTTGAAAGGTCAATTAAATCATTTGTAAAAAAATGAATGCCAGATTTCAGGATTTTTTTAAATGTCTGCTAAAGAAACACAGTGCTATTTTTTTTTTTTACCAAAACACACGATAAGCAAAATATGGTTATCAAAAACATTTTTTTTAAACAGTTGTACTACTAAAGTGAATACAAAAAGATTGATTTACTTAATGATTATATAATTCATATTGCAGTATCTAAGTGAATAAGTGTGGTTGAGGCAGTATTCCAAATAATAATTTGTACCGGTAATTGATGGGGTATATTTTGTTTCGTTACTGAAATTGGGACACGGGTGTGCACTTTTTAGTTCATGGAATGCCAGACTGCATTGAACGCTATTAAACAAATGTCTTGTTTATCGATTACACCATTTATTATGTTCATTTTACGAATACTGACTGATCGTCAGTATCGTGTAGATTAATCCCTTCATTAACTTCTAGTAGAACCCGGCTTTGCTTTCAGACGACATAACAATGCATCAGTACCATACTAAATGCACCTAATGGCCATCGGTGTGCCAAGTTCGGTATTTGTGAAATGTGTACAAGCCAGACCTTCTAAATACAGTAAACAAACTACTAACAATACAAGCAAATTGTTTTGAGTCGGTAGTCTAGACAGGACCAAACACAAAATAACGGAATATCATTTAAAGCGAATATGTAAATGAGATTTAAGTCGGTCTCCTGGGTATCGCCAGTCTGAATGTACATGCATGACATTCAATAGATCAATAGTCCCCCCCCCCCCCCAAATATAACTTGTGGCGTTCATACGAGGCATCATAAAGAATCGGTGTTCTTTGTAATTCTTCATACAGCTGTGTAAAAGCCATTTAAAAGGTTTCCTTTTTCTAGTAAGCTACCCTAAGTTCAAGGACTTCTGATTGGTTGTTTACTGGGAAAACAACGCTTTTACTAAGCTCCTAATAGAAAGTCTGCTAACCTGACTAAATAATGAATGCAAAAATGATAAATCTATAGTGATATATTGCAGGACGTCATAATCTTGTATTAAAATTTTAATAACATTTGAAAGTCGATAAGCACTTGATTACAAATGATACGGCTTGGTAAAGATTGAGCTCTAGTTGCCCATTTTGTGAGCCTATATGTAAAAGTATCATATTTAGAACAAGATTACAAAGAGAGATTGTGTTATCACACAAACTCAGAGGCTGCCCACGACAGGTCTGCCCATGGCTCCGCGATGTAGGAAGAAAGACATGTTTCGACGTTTTAAGCACGAGTATCAGATTCTACCTCAATGACTGCAAAATCTGCATTTAATATGATTTAATGCCTGATTGTCTGCGATCACTCACTCCCAATGCAGGAGATTCAGCGTGTCGCATGTCTGAATACCGCCAGAATAAACATTGTATATTTTTTTAACGTGTCGATAAAGAGAAGAGAAATTCATGGCAACACTGGAGTCCATATGAGTGTGTAATACTTTTAAATAAATTTTGAAATAAATAAAACAAACTACTGGCAGTTAAATATTTGTTAAATGTTAAATTAATGTCACCATCTAGTTGAAGTACTATTTTCCTGCACACTCATGGACAGACAAAGGAAATGCACGATTTTCTAAGAATGTACGTTAACATAGCATTCTTGTTGGACAGTCAGCCATCTTATTTAGCGCTGCTATTTCTTTATAGCAAAAGTTTATAGTCATTTATCTAAATCGCCCGATGTTTTAATCACAGCTAATTACTTTCAAACGATAGTCGTTATTTTTTTCTGACAAAATGCCTCAGGTGGAGGAAAGAAATGTAGTAGCAATCGAAGCAAACGAGCAGTACAAAAGTTGGAATCTATCGTCTGCTGTCAACTAAACATCTCACCTGAATAATAATGTAGACGCCTGTTGAGAAAGGTATTTTAAACGTACGACCGTCTCCCCCCCCCACCCCCCATCTATCCCGTAGTTAGTGACTTCGTTGAGGTACCACAACAGAACTTCTGACCAGTTCCCTCTATATCCCTGTTTCCGCTAATTACGATATTATGTATTACATTACGGTATTACTTAAGGCGCTCATTAGGGCACTACTAAAGGCGAGCCCTTTACATTTTTTTTCCACGTGGTCTTCCCATTTTATTACAAAGCTTACATCAACTCACTCTGTCGGTCTGGTCAAAAGTTTGTACACGTTATTTCTCCCTCACCCATTCTCGGATCAAGTTGAAACTTCTGCACAGTTATTCATTGGCGTAGACAATACTTGAATCAAGTAAAAAATAAACCAATGAGTCAAGTATTACTGATAATCAATTACTTTGTTTGATATCAACAATGGAAGTTAATCCTTCAGTACTCACAGATATAGGGTTTTGTCCCCTTCGATAATTGTTAAGTTTTTTTCTCCCACAGCCATTCTTAGATCAAGTTGAAACTTGGACACTTATTTATTGTGCCTAACAAAACATGAATCAATTAAAAATCTACCAATTAGTCAATTATTTTGTTTGATATCGAATAAGGGAAATAACTTTCTACATTACAGAGAGATATAGTTGTAAGTGCATAGTTCTTACCATTAGATAACCTTTGTTTTTTAAAAGAGGATTTGTTTTTCTGCTTTTGTTCATTTCTCCTGGTTTAATACCTTGCAGGAAGTTCTTTGCATGTCCTGGGGATCTTGAGTTCAACAGTTCAACAATGTTCCTTTAACGGATCAATCGATCTTTTGATATTGTCGAGAATGAAAATAAATAGTCAATAACTTAATAATATGCATTTGGGGCGTTATATACACAGGTCAATAGTTAATTACAAAGCTAACTGTCTGTCTGGTAAAAAGTTTGTACACGTTATTTTTCCCACACCCAATCTCGGATTAAGCTGAAATTTTGCAAAATTATTTCGTTTATCTGACAACAGAAGAATCAATTAAAAAATTAATCATATAGTAAATTAACTCTTGGTAATAAATTATATAGTTTGGAATCTTGAACAAGGGAAATAAACCGTACTTGACAGATGTGGTGATATAAGTTGAATTAATCCCCTTGAGGACTCTTGAGAGCTTACTGAGCATTTTGATATGCATTTAAAAAACGATCCTATAAACATTCATCAAGATATACCCCCCTTTTTCCCTTCACCTTTCACAACTGGTCCAGTCACGTGAGCGCATTGAGAAAGCTATAAAAAAATGGTACAAATATTTCTATCGCACAGATTTATGTGTCTAGGTCAGTCATACGTCAGATTACATGACTGATCCGAACTAATAGATACAATTACACTAAGTATAAACTTTTTAACAAAATTATTTTTTTATATTTTTCTTGTTTTATGTTTGCAGTTTTCTGCTTCTGTTTATTTCTCCTGGTTGTAAACCTTGCCGGAAGTTATTTTCATGTCCTGGGGATCTTGAGTTTAACAATGATCCTGGTGAAATTAAATAGTCGATTACTTAAGAATGTGCATTTATCTTATCTTATAAAATACAGACGTTACTTCAAAACAGAAGATAATTACGTCCTACGCGTCATGCATCTAGTAATGCATGTTAACCAATGCCTTTAATTAAGCCGTCATTGGTTTTCCTGGCTGGCTCAGGCAACCCATTCCATGCTCTAATAGCACTAGGGAAGAAGGAGCATTTGTACTAATTTGTCCTAGCATATGGAATCAGGAATGTGCCTTTATCTTTGTGTTTTTCTGGCTTAGACTTAGTTTTTTGTATTTGAAGATTATGGTTCAGTGTTTTATGTATAATTGCTACTTTACTTTTAAGTCTTCTATCCTGGAGGCTTTCTAAATTTAGTGATTTTACTAAAGGTGTTACTCTAGTCGAATGTGAATATTCGTTTGTTATGAATCTCACTGCTCTCTTATGTGTCTGTTTCTTAATGTTTTCTTGAGTCGAGGGGTCCCAAACGGAGGATGAATATTCTATTATAGGCCTAACCAAGGTTAAATAACATTTTAATTTTGTGTTAATATTTGATTTATAGAAATTTCTTTTAATAACCCTAACATTTTGTTTGGGGCGTTTTATACAGAGTGATATATAAACCACGAGAAGCTGGGTCCAATGAAACAGTATAACAATGTTTAATGTAGTGATTCAGTGGTAGGGATATGTTTAATTTTTTTAAAAGTTATTTAGTTAAAAATTTGTTTAACATGATGTTGCCATACTATTATAGATACAATCTCTACATAATTCATTGGCTGACATATTTTTTAAAAGAAAATTACTAGATATAGATGTATTGTTTACATTTAGATATTAAGGAGCGAATCAAGCTACTTATTGGCCTTTTAAAATAACATTAAGTGACAAAAAATAGGAAGTTTTGTTTTTCTGAAAAATAAAGTAATTAAATACACTAAAAGAAAATAGGGATTTTGTTTTTATTTCTTTTTTCGCTAGTCTATTACTATTGAACATTTATTTATCGATAACTTTGCCTGACTGCATGGTCGTGTAATATGGGCTCGGTAATGATGGTCTCTTTTTAAAAAAATGACCTTCGCAAAACCTGCCGTCCAGATCGGGAGGCGTGGGTTAGAACATATATCTAATAATGTTGAGAAAAAGCCTGAACGTCAAGATGAAGTCCTGCATGCTAACTGTGGATCTTAAGTAAATTTTCCCATGGCCGTAAAATGCTACAATAATAGCAACTGACTTTGTTTCACATTGTATAATTTGGCCATCTGCCCCACCTGCTTACCTGGGTTAAAATGTCCTGTATGTGTTCCTTAAGATACATATCGAATCACATTGAAAAATTATCGAATCACATCGAGGAAAGCCGTCAGTGTTGGTGGCTCGTGATACGAGTTAAAGGGACAGCCGACAGCGAAGCAAGAGGAGACCAAGCCAAGAACCTAAGAGGTAATACTAGGCCTAATACTGACAAGGAAACTATATACCCAGCCTATATACCCAGCCTATATACCCAGCCTATATACCCAGCCTATATACCCAGCCTATATACCCAGCCTACTCATGCTTTGAACGTAATCGGCTTTTCTAAAAAAAAGATAGGATTCCACGGCCACATTTGCGTTTACAGAAAACTAGCATTCACCACCAACTACGCCCTTTGATTTTTTCCCAGGCTGACAGACATGATTTATCGATAACTTAGTAGTATGACTACGTGGTCTTTTTTAAAGTAACGTCTGTATTTTATAAGATAAGATATGATAAGATAAGATAATATGCGCTTGGTAACAGTGGTCTCGGTTTCCAATAATGCCGGAACCTTACTTTTTTTTTCACTCTGAAGAGAACGGCCCTCATTTTAACTCTTCTTTTACATACATTTTAGTCGTTGAATTCTCTCAACTGTTGGAATGGCCAGTTCCTCTCTATCTCTCTCCTTCTAAACACACCCAACCCCCACCATTTTTTTTTGCCCCCTAGGCATCGTAATGCTTTCCTACATAGATTTTTTTTACTTAAATTGAAACGGCCCGCTTTATGACGCCCCCTCCACTATACACGCACACACATACGGTACTTTTGACCAGTGATTTTTTTTATCATTCCATCCACAAAACAAAAAAGTCCTACATACAATCTCAATTGGATCATCACTTCGCATCATGTCTTTGTCATTGGCGTCCTTGACATTGTTAGTTTATTTTTTAAATCTCCAATTGCTTGCGTTTTTTTTTTTGTTGTTGTTTTCTTTTAAAGAATAGAATACCTTCACATCGTTAAAGAATAGGTAATAAATTAAATATTATAAGCCTCTTAAATTTTCTTTACAAATTTTGATATACTAACCAAGGTAAACCTTCTTTCCAGTTGGGTTATCACTGACAGTCGGTTCGCTCCATATCAATCAATCATCTTCTCTTATAGTTGTAGGCCTATAAAAGCGATTACTTCGCTTTTAATAACTCATGAAAGAGAAATTTTAAAAGAAAAAAAAAGTATTCCGACCCAATTCCTTCTTTCCCTCCGCCCCCCCTCCTAAAAAAAAAATTCCGTATTACACACTTGTATAAATCAGAGTATAGAAAATTCTAGTTAGATGTAATATATCCAGACTTTGAAACGTTAAGCAACTGTGCATGTGGTCTGGGCAAGAGTAGACCTACTTGATCTAGTTATAGATATAGTATTGATAATGATATTGTGTATAGATAAATTGTATAAGTAATAAATATTTATATTGTCACAAATTAATTATTGCAGTCCAGCTAATGATTTATACATAAGACGGTGCGCAAAATGTTCCTGAAGGTTTATTTATTTGCGGCCCCCAAAAGGGGAATAGACGCTATAAGTTTTGTGCGGTCCGTCTGTCCGTTTAGAACTCGTAAACTAGAAAAGATATTGAAAATCCGACATCATAAATAAGTTCTGTCATACTAACTACTACATTCGCAAAACAATGTATACTTTCTTTTTTAAAGAGAAACAAGGTTACAAACACAGTTTGTGTGGAAACACAAACTCAAAATCGGCCCCCGAAGTGGTCCACCCAGGCAGGCTTCAATATTTTCAGAAAGAACATCCAAATGAAATTATATCAAAGACAAATTAGAAAGAAGGTTGACAGATCTTGTGTAGTGCCCCAACGGTCCAGCAGATCAAAGGATAGGTGCAAGTGAATGCAAAGTTAGATGTGAACCTGGCCTAACTAGTTCCCCTTTCAGACCTTGTGGTCTATAGGGCAGATGATGAAGAATTCATCTGTTTTTTGGGGCCTACGGTTAACGAGAGTGTCATGTAGCCAGCACAACTACCAACCGCCTTTTCTTTTCCCCAACCAATGTCAGGTACCCATTAGAGCTGGGTGTACTCTTCACCAGGATTCGAGCCCTGGACCCCCGGTTCGGAAGCCAAGCGCGTTACCGCTCAGCTACCGTGCCTCTCCTGGCCTAACTGAAGTCTTATAATTGATGTAATTGTTTTGAAAAGGATCAATCTCTTATTCTTTTTTTTTTTTTTTTTTGAAATTACAATTTATTTAATATGTACTAATTTGTAGTCATTTAAAAAAAATATAAATAAAACATGAGTGGTCAAGAAATTACAATTCATTTAATATCCACTAATTTGTAGACATTTTAAAAAAAAAATAAAATAAAACATGAGTGGTCAAGAAATTACAATTCATTTAATATCCACTAATTTGTAGTCATTTAAAAAAAAAACATGAGTGGTCAAGAAATTACAATTCATTCAATATCTACTAATTTGTAGTCATTTTCAAAATTATAAAAATAAAACATGAGTGGTCAAGAAATTACAATTCATTTAATATCTACTAATTTGTAGACATTTTTAAAAAAATAAAAATAAAACATGAGTGGTCAAGAATTACAATTCATTTAATATCCACTAATTTGTAGACATTTAAAAAAACAACAAAAAAAACAACAACATGAGAGGTTAAGAAATTACAATTCATTTAATATCTACTAATTTGACAACGCTAAGGTTGTCAATTGTAGTCAAACTGAATTTAAGTTATCTTATCTTGTAGACATTTTCAAAAAAATTAAACGAAGCAAAAAGAACTCTGTAGTGTAATTGTATCCAATTAGTTTATTAATATGTTTCCTTTTAAGCACTTGGCATTTGTCGTTGTCACTTTATGGCTAAAGGGGACATAATGTATTGAACTTGGTGGTAGTACGAAGAGGAAAAAGTGACGGATTTTATCCTAAGCCTCCATTCTGTCTCGTCAAATAGTATTTTAGACATATAATAATATTTAATTTTACACAACAGAACAACATCTTTTCTATAAAGTAATACAGAGAAAAAGGACTTCCTTGATAAGTAGACTCAGTATTATTGCTTTAACAGTAACAATAATCAACATAAATGAGTTCATTAATAAAGCTGCACAGCAACATTAACAATCTTTCAGGAAATTGACTTTGAAGCAATGCAATGTTCCCAGGTAATAGCAAGTAATTAGGCAAGGCAAGCTAATATAGGGTTTTATACAGCTGCCCTGTATGCCTTATGTATTTAAAAAAGACTGATCAGGGAACAGGTTAATCCCTCTCATGACAATTTTTTAAAGGTCTCCTTGAGATGTAAGAGGGCTGCTCTAGGATCATCAAGGTGGCCCTTGGGTCTGTAAGAGTCATTCTGGGATAGTTAACCAAGCAAAGGTACTGCTGTATCACAATTGTTCAGGGTTCTGTTAGGGTCATGTGTAAATTATTTCAGGAAAGGGGTGTCGATTAAGGATTATTTTTTCTCTCATTACGAGGGGTTTAAAAAAAATTAATATATAAATAAAAAATAGTTAATTTGTCTTAAAATATTACATTATTCATAAAAGATTCTTGACTTTCAATTGTCTGCCCTTGTCTATATTCTTTAAGATGATTGGTTTTGGTTATTTTGTTTCTAGCCTCTTCGCAGGCTCCATTCAGTTGCGTCTTGTTTTCTTGTTCCTTTGTTTCCCAGCATGTCTAGGATGAGGCTGCCGCTAAGATATAGACATTGTCATAGTGTTCTTGTTACGTTTCCACGGGCTTGCTGTGTTCTGTGAGTGTAGTACAAACACAGTTGATGTTGACTTGTGACATGCTCCCGATCATGTGATCAAAGAGGACGTAACCACGAGGGAGAAATAATTCTTCAAAAGTGTTGACTTCCCTTTAAAAGACAGTTCTTTAGTAGTTTTCCATAGATAAATAAAGTTCAATTTGATTCCTATCCCGCATCTCTCAGCCCAAACTCTCTTTAACCCAGGTACATACACACTCTCACACACTCGCATAACCACTTAAACTAATTGACATAATACCATTAGAGTAACTTTACAGATTGATTACAGTATATAGATTTTTATCTCTGAGGTCTGACAATTTAGTCAAGGACAATAAATTTATACAATAATTACAATTTCTATCTAACCAGTATAGTTATCAATTCTATGTTCAATTATTTTTCTAAATATTAACTCTAGATTATAAGGATTTAAAGATACATTGTTATTAACAACTTTAATTCTACTGTGCCACACAAGACTTCTGTATTCACTCACTATTATTAGATTAAATTTATGAATCATCTTACTTTTGATCTTAGGCAATTTATTTAAAACAATAGCTAGGTTAAGATTAACATTGGTGTTACAGTTTGCCTCTAGTAGGTCTTTCATAGTGCATCTAACATTATCAAATATTTTACATTTTAAAAACATATGACTTTCATTGTTACCATTATCTGTGTGACATAAAACACATGTGTGTACATTTCTTTTCTTCCTTCCTACAGGGGTCATCCCGAAGATTAGTCTGTATGTTATTTCTCTGGCTTTGGGTGTAATGTGTTTGCTGTGTAGATTTATAAAAGTGTCTCTGAAATGTATTACACCTAACTCTCTACTCCATTTGATCCTATTGAATAATCTTTCTTGTAACTGTTTCTTAAGTGTTGTATATGTGTCTTTTAATTTACTGCGCATTAGATGTTCATTGCCGGGAGTATTCTTGATATGGATCTGTAAAATGGATGTGTGTTTGTACCAAAGTGGTGTGGGGTGTCATTTTTTATTGGAATTATTTTATTTAACCTTAAGCCGTAGTAGTATATTGTTAATGGAAAATTGTTTGGGTTCTTGGCTACTTGTCCTATGTATTTTAATCTAAGTGCTTGTATTTTGGTTCTGATGTCCTGTAAGTTTATCCCCCCATCCTCTTTGTTTTGTATAAGTGTTGTGTGTTTAATGTTTCTGATAGTGCTTTTAAATATAAAATTCCTAATGATTGTGTTTATGCTTGGTATAAAAGTTGGCGGAGGTTCTGTGATGTTTGCTAAATAAACTATCTTCGGGATGACCAGGTTGTTTACTAGTATTGCTCTACCAAATATAGTAGTTGCTGCATAATGAAATCTTTTAAGTGTGTTTTTGGTTTTCTTTAAAATATTTTCCCACTGCTGTGTGTGGTAATATGTTGGGTTGCTTGTACACGTGATGCCGCATATTTTAATTTCCTTCTCTATTTTAAGGTTAAAGGGGATGTTTGAGGGGATTTCCCACCTGCCCAATCCCATAATACAAGATTTATTTATGTTGATTTTTGACCCGCTTGCCCTCCCAAATTAAATAAACTTATCTATGATTGCGGCTATGTCTTTTTCTGAGGAGGGAAAAAGGGTGGTGTCATCAGCGTATGCTTTAACTTTAACTACGGGCGTGGGGCCTGGGATTCTTATCCCCGTGATTCCATTATCTAGCCTGATGGTTTCTAAAAGGGGTTCTAGGCAAAGGGTGTATAAAAAGGGAGAAAGGGGACACCCTTGTGTAACAGATCTTCTAATAGGGATACTGCCACTAAGGGTTTGGTTTATTATGAGTTTGCTTGTGGCATCAGTGTAAACTAGCTTTATGTATTTCTTCATTCTTCCATCTGTCTTTGTCTTGTCTAGTATTTTGAAGAGGTAGTCATGGTCTATTCTATCAAAGGCTTTTTCCTGGTCAATAGAAAAGAGGGCTGCTTTTAAGTCTTTGTCTTTACAGTAATATAAAATGGTTAAGTTCGTCGATGTTTTTGTCTGGGTTGCTACAGTATTGGTCCTGTTCTATTAAGTGTGGTATGAGGGGTTTTAGTCTTAGAAAAATCATTTTCGTCAGGAGTTTGTAGTCGGTGTTTAGATGTGAGATCGGTCGAAAGTCGCGAGGTGAGATGTTGTTTTCTTGTTTTTTTTGGTAGAAGTGTGATGTATGCTAAGTTGAAATCTCTAGGTAACTGTTCTGTCACTAACATGTCGCTGTATAGATTTAATAGTAGGGGTCCTTTTTTGCGGAAAAAAGGCTTTGTAAAATTCAAACGTCAGACCGTCTGGGCCAGGGAATTTGTTGTTTTGTGTTGTATCTAAAGCAGCCCTCAGTTCGTCTAGCGTAAAGGGAGCGTCTGTCTCTATCTGTTCTGTCATCGGTATTTCTTTGCAGTTCTGTAAAAATACTTTTTGTGCGTTGTCGTCCGTCTGTTCCTTGTCATACAAATTAGTAAAGTGTTTCGTAAATGTGTCTGTTATTTTGTCCATGTCGTGTATAGTTTCTCCTTTACTGTCAACAATGTTGTCAATAGTTCTGTCAATTTGAATGTTTTGTTCTGCTGATAAAAAAAGTTTGTTAGGCCCTTCGGTTATTTTTTTACTTTTGCACCTCAATTCCGCTCCTTTGTATTGATAGTTAAATAGTTCTTCTAGTTGTGTTAGTATATGTGTTTTGGCTGCTTCGTCTTCTTCGTGTGTTAGTAAATTTTTAAGTCTTTCTTCTTCTTTTTTCCTTTTTGAGTTGACTAGTGTGGCCAGTATTTGGCTTTGCTGCTTAATGGAGCTTTTAATTAGCGTCCATATTTGTGTGACTTTAAAATGGGGTGTGTTTGAGTCATCTATTATATTTTTGAGGAGGTTTGCGATTGTTTTTAAATAGAGCGGGTCATTTAGGAGGTCGTTGTTAAGTTTCCAGATCGGTGTTTTTTGTTTTTTCTTTTTTAGTTTTGGGTTCAGCAGTTCCACTAAGACTCCTTTGTGGTCTGTATATTGTAACGTCTCTACGAGATGTGTTACACTTTTTGTTTCGGACGCCCTTGGCACATACACTCTATCTATCCGTGTTTCTATTTGGTGTGCTTTGTCCCTGAACGTGGTGACCCGGCCCGTGACCTCTACTTCTCTATAGGCATCTACTAACCGGAAAGCCTTGATGACTCCCCCCAAATAGTCATGCGTTTTAATTGTTACATGAGGAGCAGGACCCTCTGTGTTTGTGTTTTGCTTGTCTAATTGGGAATCAATGTAATTTAAATACCCCTTACTATCAAATTTTCTCCTGCGTACTGAGTGTGTAGAATGTCACTTAGCATTCCAAAAAACTAGTGTTTCTCTTTTTTTTGAGCGGGTGCATAAATGTTGACTAACGTGTATGTGTGTTTTTGTGAGCTTGTCCTAATTATTACTATCCTCCCGCTATTGTCTTGATATGAGTGTGTGATGGAAAACCTATTGGATGTTTGTAAAATGGCTGTCCCTCGTGGCTTTCTACCTAAACTATAATAGCCCTCCCGGAGGCCCATAAGAGAGACTGCTTTTTTGGCATTGTACTCTAACTGTGTGTTGGTCTCTTGCAGAAAGATAAAATCTGGCTTGTATTTTCTTGTGAGGTGTGCTATGTATGTGTGTTTATTGTTAAGCCCTCTGATGTTGAGTGTCAAAATTTTGATATCTGCTATGAGTGTGTGAGATTGGTTTGCGTGTTTGTTATTCTATTGTGTGTGTATGCATTTTATCTTTAAGAGTTGCTTTGTTGTTTATGTGTTTGAATGTGTGTTAGGGTCCTCGCCCTCATCTATGACTAGCACTGACGGGGAGTCTGGAAAGTTCAGCTCGAGCTTGAACTGTTCTTCCTCTCTTTTCTCCTCCTCTACCCGGGGATCCTCGTTTAGATCCTCTGATGAGGAAGAGAGAGAGAGGGCCCTCTTTCTTTTTATTTTGGTTGGGGTGGTGGGTGCTGAACTTGCCCCTCCGGATGTTTTAATTTTTTTACTTTGCTTAGATTTGTTTTCAGGGCTGTTAGGTGTGGGGAGACCACTTGGAGTAGCTCCCATAGCTTCTATTTGTTTTTCCCCCTCCTTTGCTGCTTTCAACCATTGTGAAGCCATCTTTTTTTTAGCTGTTCATCAATCTCGGATTGCTTTTTCTCTCCCTCACCTTTAAGGGCCATGGCATAGGAGATTTTCCCTCCTACCTCCTTTGCACATTCTGTGGGGTTTTGGTCCCGTCTGGGGTTCGCCCTATTTGGACACTGGTTTGACCAGTGCTGATCCTGTCCGCAATGCCAGCACTGTTGCCTACGTCCCGGGATGGTCACGAGGACCTTGTAGGTCCTCGGATCGTCCTCGTATCGTAACTGAATATAATGGGGGAGTTCAGTCTGTTTGCGGATTTTTATCCAAGCCGCCCACTTATCTGAGTTGCCTAGCTTGATTGGCTCTAACTTGGAGCATTCTTCTGCAAAGGCTCCAAAGATTTCTCCTATCTTTGATTTGTTTATGGTTGGTGCTACCCAGTGAAGGGTAACCCTGATTTTTTCGTCTTCTAAGGTACAGACATCTACCTTGAAGTCCTTATCATTGCCGAATGATTTTCCTAGTATACGGGTTCTCACTCGGGCGAATGTTGGGACCAGGAACCAGACAAAGGGGTTCTCGAAGCGATAGAGGGAACTCACTTCGTCCGGTGTTAGTTCAGGCACTCTATTAGGCTCGCCATAGTGGCCTTAACAGCCCCTTGGCCTGACAGCTTTAGAAGCAAGGTACCTGGGGCGTGGACAAGTCCATCATCCAGGTCCTTTTTTTTCAATAAAAAATGTCTTAACTGACATTTTAACAAGGGTTTATCACAAGTACAGAGACAGAAAAGAGACGATAACTACACAACCCTCGCGCCGTCCACTTTAAACAGTAACACACAAAAAACCCACAGATACACAAGTAGTCCACAGAATCAATCTCTTATTCAAATATATATATGCATTTATTCATTTATAAAATGTTCACGAAAATGAAGTTTACAAGATTAGTATTCGTTTTAATTTAGGTCTAACTTATAATGCATACTAATTAGCTTTTTCTCTTTAAAAAACTGCTTGCATAATTTATTTTAAAAATTAGATTTTTCGCTTTCAGAAAAAAAAAAGTTGCCGTTGCATCAGAACTTTGAATGGTCTAAAATATTGTGATGTCGGATTTTCAATATCTTTTCTAGTTTACGAGATCTAAACGGGACGGACGGACAGACATTTCGCACAAAACTAATAGCGTCTTTTCCCCTTTCGGGGGCGCTAAAAATCTATTTAATTTGCATACAAGTGGAACATAATAACAGCAATTAATAAGCAGGCTTATTTTTTCTTATTATCGCGTATCATTTCACACAAAAGTACACCCATAAGACACATAATTGAAGGAATTTTTAATTTAATTTTTTTTTTGGACCGTACGGAAATGTTTTTTTTTTCTTGAGGCTTTGAATAAGAGATTGACCCTTTAAAAAACAATTGATCAATTAGATAATCATTATATGACATCAGTTAGGCCAGATTTACACTTAACTTCACCCTTACTTTCACCTATCCCTTGGTCTGCTGGGGCACCACACAAGATCTGTCAACCTTCTTTCTCCATTCTTCTCTGTCATTTGCCTTTGATAGAATTTCATTCTGATATTCTTTCTGACAACATTGAAACCTGGCTTTTTACCTGCCTTGGTGGACCACTTCGGGGGCCGATTTTGAGTTTGTGTTTCCACGCAAACTGTCTTTGTAACCTTGTTTATTCAAGTCTTGATTTGTGTGTTCAAGTTATAGACCAAATTTAATTGATGATTAGATTTTGAAAAAATTATTAGTCAAACCAGAGTTTTTCCGTGTGTGGCTAATTATCTAATGATCCCAAATATACACATAAACAGTCAAATTTCGAGGAAAATATAGCCGTTTTCGGGATCCATGTCCATTCATGATAATTTGCAAGCTAATAGAAGAATTGTAAAAAATACATTAAATACAATATTTGAGATTTTCAGACATGAGAGGAAAAATATAAATAGCTTGCTTTTTGGTATAACCGTTAATAATAATAATAATAACGAAAAACAACGAAAATATGGGAACCTTGGCTTGGAGATTGTCTAAAACAACAATATACCCCATTGTCAAATCAACCGAGGGGATAATAACAACTGACCTCACAGATACCTTCAAGGCCCTTGGCATTCCTATGAACATTGCCTGTCAGAGGGCGGTACTTCTGCAGACCTGCCACATCACCAGAAAATTTCTCGGTGGAAACTGATAAAGGGACTACGATGAATTTTGTTTCCCTTTAACGAAACTCGACTCTGGCTTCGCCAGAGAATGAATACTTTCATAATAATAATAATAATAATAATACGATCAAACTGCTCACCTCCAGCGATCAATTAGTTTCCTTTCTATGCAAATATGACTCCGAAGCAACCCCACTGAGCCTACACAATGCTGATGTCAATGTCGGTTTGGACGACGTAGGGCATGAGATTCGCCAATGGGAAGAAAAAAACCTCCACGGAAAATTCCCGGCTTTATTACATGGGGACAACATCGACAAGGCTGCTTCCTTAACATGGCTCAAAGCAGGTCATCCGTGGCAGACCTGCCACATCACCAGAAAATTCCTCAGTGGAAACTGTTAAAGGGGCTGCGATGAATTTTGTTTCTTTTTAGCGAAACTCGACCCTGGCCATTCGCTAGAGAATGAATACTCGTTCTTTTATAATAATAATAAGGCTTGTCTTCGAGTCCGAGGATCAATGAGGAATGCAGCCCCAACTGTGACCTACATATTTTGCCACACCAGAGCAAGCATAACCATTGTCAGCAGGTGGTCGATTTAGATTTTCTTTTCGCCGTCTGCGTTTGTCCTCGGCAGCGGATTTTCTCTTGGTCTCAAATGTGTATCCCGCGGCCTTTGTGAGTGACCTCCAGCTGTCTCGTTCTGAGGCATATCCGGTAATATAAATAATATATATTGTTGTAACTCTGTCCCCGCGCTGATATACATGGTGGCACTAGCACACTGTTTCACACGAGCGTTGATAAGATAAGAGAGAACAGGAAATAGAGACATGATGGTCAATGCCGGCTTTTATAAAATAAAGGAAGTGCATGGCAGGTAAGCTATTTACATAATGTTTTTTTGTGTGCACTTTATAGCACCGCAGAATCATATTTTTTGGGCTCTTCTATTTGTAGCGCAAAAAAAAAAATTCAATATGGAAGAAGCATTGTAGACTTTCGCACTTAGGCCTATCTTAAGGGGAGGTACACCTAAAAAATCTATTTACGTTAATATTTATCAGAAATTTATCAAACTTGTATGGTTGATACAGTAATTCATCCTGATTTTAAAAACATAGAAAAAATGTGTTTGACTTTTGTGGTTGCCATGGAAACGGCCGCCATCTTGTTTTTTGTATATGATTTTTAAAATGCTATTTCTCTTTAACTAATAGACAAATATAAGTCAAATCTGTTTCATTTGAAAAAGAAAACAACAAAGAATAAAGTGACATCTCAAAATTTATTATATTTTAATATTTGTTTTTAAAATGTAACAGTAAAGTTAATCATTCATTTTTTTAAAGAAAAATATATTTTTTTTACATTCATGTCCATAGAAAATGAAAACCTAACAAGATATTTAAAAAATCAAGATGTCACATGAAAGTATTACAATAGATCTTTAAGTGTTTCAAATTTCATGTAAATATCTGTAATGGTTCTAAAGATATATAAATTTTAGTGAATGCATTTTTGGAAAACGGCCATTTTGAGAAAAACTGATTTTAAATAAAATGATGTTTGTAAAACTAAGTTAACTAACTATATTTGAATATATAAAACTTGTAAGTTAAAGAACAACATGTAAACTAGTGTTATTCAAAATGTCACACCATTAAACCAACTAGTTTTTAAGTTATAAGACTTTTAAGAAGACTAATCAAGAAAAAACAGAAATGAGAAAAAAAGCAAAAATTGAGAACTTCCATAAAAGATTTAAAATTGTCCAGATGAATATGAAACTTCTTCAGCTTCAATAAACTGCAATTCTTTACGTGCCTTAGCCTCCTTTCTTAACAACAGTCTCCTTTTTACAACTTGTTGTTTTTTATAAGCTGCATTTTTCAAGCGTTTCTTAAGTCTCAATAATCCAAGTCGCTGGCTGCTTTTGCTTACCTGGCAGTTGAAAAAACTTTTTATTTCACTACCAAAAGAAAAGCCAAAATTGAATTGTCCTGCTGCAGCTAAAACAGAAAAGTTAACTTTTTTTAGTGAAGAAAATCTTGATTTGCTGCAAATATTCCAAATACATGAATGAAAAGACTCATTCGCATTTTGAGTTGAGCCAAGCAAACATCGTTGTAGAAGTTGAGGCTCTGACAATCTTTTGTATATAGGCTTCAGATGTTCTGCTAGTAAGTCATAATTGAGAGGCGTATGTATATGGAGATTGTGTTTACCAGGCTTTACATTTTTTGCCTCACAAGACTTATAAAAACACCAAGAATCTGCACCTGAAGGACACAGGTGATGCATCGGCCTCTTATCGGTCGAAAAATTGTGATACATGCTCGCAAGTATAGCATTTCTCATTTGCTTAGCATCATTATGTTTCCGTATCGCTCTGGTGTAATACTTGGACAGTTTTTTGATTGTTTGTTGTGTAAGTTTACCTACACCATTACCTCCAAGTGAAATTCCTTTCTTGCTACAATCTGTAACCAAATTACGGAGTGCAGTGCCCATCCTTTTCCCCACATGGTTGACACACTCTTCTTTTGTTATAGGTACATCTCCATAGGGTTTTATTTCACAGACTTTATTAAAGGCTTTAGAATCACCATCTGACAACATAGTGGTGTAGCGCAATTTGAACTTCTCAATAGATCTCCTCCACAAGATCTCGGCCGCATGTGTTTCCATCATTCCAGATGATCCTGAAAAATTTAAAACAAAAAGTTAATGGAAAGACAATAAACTGTTTTGTATGCTGTTTTTAAATAATTTTAAAAAACATGTCAGTATAAAAATGAATCTAGATTTTAATTACTGTAAAAGGTTTTAAAACAATAGAAAAATATCTCACCTGTATAGTTGATATCACAATCAGGTTTGTGGGATTCAAACCATTCTTTGTAGTGTGCAGGAGATTGTGCTTTTAGTCTAGTACCAGTTGTGCTACAAGTTTGGCAAAAGCTAGATAGTACTTCAAAATCAATGACATAGCCTGTCAATACATCTATGACACAGCTAACACCTATCATTGATTTATGTCCTCTGGTCATCCAAGTACCATCAAATGAAATGGCAATGTCCAAAATGTCATCATCACTTAGAGCTGAATTGCTATTTTTTGCATGTTCCTTTCTTACAAGTCGAATAGTTTTACTATGCAAAGCCTGACGAACATCTTCAGCATCCTTATAAATGGACTTTGTCCTGTTGTAGACATGATTGGCTGATAGACCCGGTAGGTCTAAATGTTCACAAAATTTGTTGAAAGTTAATGGTCCTAGTCCACACAACGAGGAGGCAACAACAGCAGATGTGTTGATGGAAAATTTTTTATCATTGAGTGAGCGTTCAGATGTAAAAACATCATTCACCACAGTGCCACAATTATCGCAGTAAAGTTTCAGTTTTAATACAAGCCCGAAACGACTGTTGTCATCTGAATGCAAAGTTAGACCATCAGCATTACAATAAGGACACAGAAGAGGTGAAAGCAATTTTTCAATTTGACTAATGTCAATGATTGTTCTATATGTCTGTTTAGCTGACTGATCATTAAATAGAGAGCTAGAGCTTCCAATGTCCATAGCAGGAATATCAACATTTTTTTTTTTGGAACTTGTTTGCAAAGACAACAACACCGACGAGTTAGCTGGAGTTGAAGGAGCTGGTGTTACTTTGTCTAGATCTAGTTCATGATCTTTTCGACATAGGCCAACAGTGTTCTTCATCTTGGCAATCTTGCGAGCCTCTAGAAGTTGTTTACTTCTTTTTTTTAATCTTCCCATGGCTAGCACTTGAGCTAGAATGTCTAGAGCAGTAGAGCTAGATGATACTAATGCTAGTAGATGTGATGATAATTATGGATAAGACTTAGATCTAGTCAAGCTCAAATAAGAATGAACTTGAAGACAATCACTGAATAAGTCACAATCGTAGAACTTAGAAGTCTAAGCTCTAGAATATTATCAATATAGATCTAGACTATATATTTTATAAATCGAATCTATATAAATCTAGACTAGAATAATATGATATCCACAGGCAATCCAGCAGAGTCGCCAGAGAGACTAGTCTGATTAGTTATAGTATTAGAATTATTAGATCTACAACAATTTTTCACATACGATAATTTCAACACGCTGTAGACAGTTCAGCCATTTATTTTCGATAACCTGAGGTACACAAAGTCGCTAGGGGAATCCTAAGAATAGACCAATCAGAACGCAGCATTTATAGCGGGGCTATATTTACACCAAAACTAATCAAAAAGAGTACGTAAGTTTCTAAATATAGCGAAAATGTGCTAATAAAAGATTAGGAAGTGATGCCAAATCTTAAAAGACCTTTGGACGCTGAACAAATTGATACCAAATATGACTATTTTATTTGCAATGCACAAAAAATTTTTAACCTGTAACTATGGAGAATTTTTGCATTTTCTTATAAAATCGTCATTAATATACACCCGAAAAATGTAAAAAAATATGTTTTAAAGCATTATTTTAAAAAAATTAAAGTACTTATCAAGTAAATAAATGGATAAGCTATCTAAATATGTTTAAATCTAAAAATCGATTTTTGGGTCCAAAATTTCGATTTCCAAAGGTGATCCTCCCCTTAAAACAAATGGGCAACTAACTAGCATTAATAAAGAAGATTTGATACAAAGATCAACTGATACGCATTGAGAAGTTGTTAAACTTATATTATTTTTATTACTTATTAGCGGCCCCAGTAAGGGGAAACGCAGCTATTCATTTTGTGTCAACTGCCCGTCTGCCATACTCTGATCATAGTCATATTTCACCACACGTTGTGGCTTGCAAAATTTAGATGCAATGTCTCTAAAAGCAACCCGTTTTATTTTTTTATTTAATTATGAAAGCGATTTTTTCTCATAAAATTCAACACTTTTAAAACAAAGAAAAAGACAAAGAAAACAATATGTTGACAAAAAAACATTCTATATTTATTTCAGTATCACTTATTTGTGAAATATAGCAGGAATAAAACAACAACGTACACAACAAATTTAATTACCTGTTTTTTTTTTGTTTTTTTGGTGAACTAGCTACTAAAATTTAAAAAAAGAACATTTCTTTGTTTACTAAGCTAATTAAGAATGCACTTAGTATTTAAATATCATGTACATTTTTTTAAAAAGGCATTTTATATATATGCAGCGACTTTCGTGCACAAGCGTGCCGTCCGCGGGCATATTGTACTAAATTGGTCCCCTCAAAAAGTTTTAAATACTCAGATTTTTGTAGTACCCCCGTCAGGGTAAAAAGCTGCCAACTTTTATCCTTTGTCCGTCACTCTTTAATTGTCCCTCCAAAATGTCACAAAAATGGTTGTATCTAAAATATAATATTTTGTTCCAAATTTTTTTTCCTGAAAAGCAAATTAACGTCAATGAATGTAAGCCTATCGTAGTGCTTAAACGTAGAAAAATTTTCAAAAATAAGTTGTTTTGGATAATAATTTTATACAGCAAATCAGAAGAGAGGTGGTTGATCTATAGCAGCAGCAGTCAAGATCCATTGTTCTCAAATCCAAGGGCGATTTTAAATTATATAGGAACTCATTTGTCTTGTCTTCGAAAATATTGTATGAGAAATTGATCTAATTTCCCTGATAAGTTCTTTGGTTGAAGTACAATATAGATGCAAAATCTGAATCCCATTTTCAGGTTTAAAATTATCCTCGTCTAGTAAATTCTTTCTCTAATATGTCTACATCCAATCAATACATGTAGTTTTGTTTTAAAGTATCCTTATACTTTTATCTTATCTTATAAAATACAGACGTTACTTCCCAATGTCAATTCAGCCAAGTCCTTAAAATTGGTTTTCCTGTCTGGTCCAGGCAAACCATTCCATGCTCTAATAGCACTATCTATCTAATTTGTCCTAGCATGTGGAAATTCTGAGTATTTTATTAGGTTTTGGTTTTGTATTTGAAGATTATGGTTCAGTGTTTTATATATAATTGCTGCATTACTTTTAAGTCTTATATATATCCTGATTGGAATTGAGATTGCAGTAATCAAATGTGGATATATATTCGTTTGTTATAGATATATAAATAAATATATGAATCTCATTGCTCTATTTTTCTCAGTTTTACCAAATTCTAGTATAGATGCATAGGCATAAGAGCTACTTAGGCCTATAGGCATTTCTAGGCTTTCTTAAAGCGTGTTACGGCAGTTAGTGAGGGAAAAAAAGCAAACGTTGTCGTTTGCTTTAAATAAATCAATACATCTTACTCTAAGCATTTCTAAGAAAAAAACTTCTATCGAACCTGGGCAAAGCGTTCATGTCTAAAAATAAACACATAACAAAAATTGTGGGCGGTCGCGAGGAAACGAAAGTATGTCAAATCGAAATTTTCATTGAAAGAAGAGCATCAACTTGTTTGTCAACATTGATTTTCAAAATCATTCATTGGTTTAAAACCAAAATAAAATAAAACAAAACGAGTATTGATACCACTCACTTCCATATATGGATATTAACAACTGTGAATCGCTTTAAAATAATTTATTCCGTATTGTAAATTTCTTTTTTTTCCAGAATTCGAGTAGATCTAGATATATCTAATAAATTGAATAATGATTTTTTTTTAAAATCTAGAGCAAATTAAAGAACACCCGGGTTCTAGTTCTGCAAATAGACTGTCTCGTGAGGTTATTAGATTACTCAGCCTAATAATGGTATTAAACATTCCATACTACAATATAGTGCGCAACAAGTATAACGAATTATCCATAAAAATTTATATTTTGAAAAACAAAATTAAATTTGTAGATTTGATTTAAAAGATTATAATGATTATGTGCATAAGATGAGAATTGATGCGTCTTAGAATATTGTAAACTAATGGCGTAATGGCATATTTTGATTGGAACTACTTTTCAAAATGGCTCCCATGGCTATCCTTATTCAGCACTGACCTTGGATAACAGCATAATTATGAGTGCTAAAGTGATATTTCTTTCGAAATTCGCTTGTTCAAGTTAGATCTAGACTCTAATCGTATTTTAAACATAATGTGCTGTTACTCAAAGATCTAGTATAGATCTAAAAGTGTTAATATAACAATAACATCTAATCTAGAATATTACACTATTACAGCTAGAGTATAACTCAGTATACTCTTAGTCTTAGTCATATGATATATATCTATATATCAAAATCAAATCTATGTTGTTACTGTTAGTATGTTCAATAGTTAATAATAGAGATTAGAGTTGAGTCTCAGTTTACACTAGACGTGACTAGATCTACAGTCAACAGTCTACCCTTACGGGTTTCGCTATTATATAGACCGAGTAGTGCTAGTCTACTACACTTGACTTAATTTATAAATTTAGGTCGCTAAATTATATAGTCTAGATCTAAATCTAGATCATAATAGTTAATACTATTATTAGTATAATAATTAAAATTAAATAATTAATACGATTAATATAGGCCATTATTGATTATAGGGTCTAGTCCAGAGCCAGACAGGATTAGAATCTACACTGACGGTGCAAGCAGCAATATAAACTGATTCTGATAAAGACAAAGATCTAGACTAGGTCGAAATAAATAATCTAATTTTAAATTTACTCTACTCTACTATCTCTAGACTTTAGATTTTATAGATTTGGATAATCATAATATCTAGTCTAACTGTAGCTCCTAGATTTAGATCTGTCTGAAGAGTAGAGAAGTTTTAATCTTAATAGTTTCAAATTTGAGAAAATACCGGATGGGGGGATACCCCTCTTATTCACAAAGGTGCTTCTTAGCAGAACATTTCTAAGGGAAATGAATGCCAAGGAAGTGACCTCTGGCTATCTAGCCACTTCAGATTGTGATTTCAACAATGGTAAGCCCTAACATTTTGACAATTGTGATTATTTTTTAAGCTAGTTTAAGTAAGTCCAGAATTGTAGCTTACCATTCAGACTATTGACTGGTACATACTCTTACATTGTTGAATATTTAGCTATACTTATAAAAGACTTATTAAAATTAAATTATTAACTTATAATATTTTTATAATTAATATCTAGTGATTTAAACATTCCCAATCCACCCGATTAACAGGAACCCTCTTCGGGATTAACAGGAACTTCAGGAATGGATAAAAACAAAGACTAGTTCAGGGGCCAGATGGCATTGCAGAACACATTGCGTGAAAATAATTGTTAATATTGTTATAACCCTATAGGCGACGCAATAGGGTTAACTGTGTGTGATCAGCTGACTCAGGTGACACTGGCCAGAAAGACAGTTTAGTGTTCTATGTCGAAGTGACAGTACTGGTTTGAACACACGTGAATATAACCCGTGTTATGGTCATTTGATCATAAGCCTGCATGGACCATTAGATTGTCTAAGAGCTGAGCCAAAGGCTCTTTGAGGTCTAAGTTTGAAAACAAAACCTGTTTGAGCGTTAAACAGTAAAAAAAAAAACCTGTCTGAACCACTGTCTGAAAGAGACCCAAGTCAATGCCTATATAAAGCATTGCTATTTCCGACATAACTGGCCTCTGGACGCATGGGCTAGACATGGCCAAAGGACCGAGTTTACCAGGAGCCTCCGCCATTTTCCTATGTTGTACCAAGCTAACCGTGGAGAAACTTGCCATTATTGTAATGGTCCCTTGAGGAACGGAGCATGGATTATCGACAGGGTCGTGAGAGCTCTCTTTTAACTCTGTCCGTGCAATGGGTCCACTCTCGCATACCCTTGGACACTCCCACGGAAGTTTTGTTTTGCCATTCATTTAGCCTAGTTTCCTCTCAAGAGACCGTTTCCACACGGGCGCCACTGTGAGGCAGAATAGCATGCCCGCGAAGCATGCATGGACCAGAGACACAGAGTGTGTAAGGCAATGTAGTTCAAGACAGGACTGCGAGGAGACTGGGACTGTTAGTCGGTAGCATGCATGAACCAAGAGACACAGAGTGTGTAAGGCAATGTAGTTCAAGACAGGACTGCGAGGAGACTGGGACTGTTAGTCGGTAGCATGCATGAACCAAGAGACACAGAGTGTGTAAGGCAATGTAGTTCAAGACAGGACTGCGAGGAGACTGGGACTGTTAGTCGGCCATTAAGTCGGTAGCATGCATGGACCAGAGACACAGAGTGTGTAAGGCAATGTAGTTCAAGACAGGACAGTGGTCAGTGTCACCTAAGTCAGCTGATCACACACAATTAACCCTATCGCGTCGCCAATAGGGTTACAATAGTATAGTCCCTAAAACCCCATTATTGTAACAGAAGAGTGTCAGAGTTTGTAAAAATGCAAAAAGGTATAGTGGCAATGTGGTTTTAAAAAAAATTAACAGAAAAATACATTTATTTACATTTTTAAGGAAGGGACAACCGAGTTTTTTTAGTATCGAGACATGGGTTCATCTTATCTCCCTTCCTCTTCCTCCTAGCCATTGACCACATAATGAGGAGAGCAATGAATCAGACTGCCTTTGGTATTCCATGGCCTAAACAAAACCGAAAGACGAACTTTGACTTCACCGATGATGTTGCACTACTCGGAGCTACAAATAAATGCATACAAGAAATGATGGAATGAGCCTAGATAGAGAGGCACCCAAAATTGGTCTCTGCATAAACTTGGATAAGACTAAAATTTTGCGAGTAGGATATAGGGCAAAGGATGCTCCCCCCCCCTCTCCGAATTAGCGTGTCAAAGCTTGAAAAGTTGGACAAGTTCACATAATTTAGCAGCATGAAAACAAAAGATTGGGATGCCTACCATGACGTAGCGTGCTGAATAGGAAAGGCGGGAGCATTTTCAGAAGGCTGTAGCCTAATTGGCCAAGCCACTGGACTTGAGACAATACACCTTGTTCAAAATACACAATCGTCATCCCAACAGCAGCATATCCATGTGAGATATGGAAGTCATCTGCCAAAATTGAGAAAAGATTAAATATGGCTCAACCAAAATGGCTAAGACACATTTTAGGAGCCAGTTATATAGACCAGGTCGCAAACATGGAAATCCTATGCCCAACTGGAAGTTGACCACTTAGTGAGGTTGTAACAGAGCGTGGCATAAGGTTTGCAGGACATGTTCTCTGACAAAATGAACTATGCATACCAAGAGCTGCGATGACATGGAGGCCAATGCGAGGAAATCGCAAACAGGGAAGTCCTCGTATAACTTGGTGCCATACTTTCATGGAGGACCTCAGAGCAGTTGACACCAGGTGGGAAGAGGCTTAAGACATTGCCAGTGACAGATCTTTGTGGAGACAGCTTGCCTACCAATGTGCTGATCAGTGGGAAGGGGTGCGGGAGGATCTTAGTCTAAGTAAGTAAGTTAATGAAAATAAACTGCTTAAAACTGCCTACTTTTAAAGAAAGGGCAATGTCCTATTTCTTCTGCTCTGCTATTTGCTGCATCAGGATGAATTGATTAATGATGCAGCTTGTTTAAAATACTGATTTATATAAGCATTTTTAACTGCTTTTAGTGGCGCACTGATATTTTTAGAGCTTGTTTGTAGTTAGCGTTTTTTTTTTTCTCCTTGCCAGTGTGTACTATCGAGTTATTGCTCAGTTTTAGGGACCTTTTATTATTGTCAAAATAAATGTGACTGTTTAAAATATATTATTATTAAACTTGTAGATAACAATTTATTGAAAAAACTACACTTATAAAGTATTAGGTTTGGTGGTAGTGGAGGCTGGTATTTTGAACTAGAATGTGTCTTCCAGATAGGGTTGGTGGGTATTTATCTCTGTGCTGGTTCTAGGACAAGGTTGTTATCCACTGGGTGACTTTCATTGCTTTTATCTATGAGAGAGTACTGAGATGATATAATTTTGAAATTTCAGAAACATGATTTTATATATTTTACACTCCCCCACCTCCACTTCAAAATCTCTTTCAAATTTCTGGGTCTTCTCTAGTTAACTTTCACCCACCTAACTACTTTTAAACATAAATTATGAAAGAGTAGCTCATTCTAATTAGTAATGTTCAATAGTATTCAATTACTTGAAAATCAGTAATACAGAGAGGCATCTTTATAATAGACCCACTGTTTTCAATCAGTGACGAGAAATAGGGAGTGATGGCAATCTTTTAAATTTTTGTCTTATAAAATTATTATAAATATTATTATTGAAACAAATAACTTGTATTTGTAAAATTAAGTTAGGTCTAAGTTAAGATATATGTAATATTTTTGTTTTTGCTAGCAAACATTGGAATGTCTAGTTATGCATTTAAATTGTCACGCTTATGCCCTATTTCAAATTTAAGTCTTTCTTTTTTGAGTGATGGGATCTATATGTCTCAGCAAGGTGATTCTACTAGTTTTTGTCACATTAGAACAGGCTGATTTTCTTAACAAGTGCCATGTAATACACCTTCATTCTTGAGGGCTCTTTTATTTGAGCGAAACTGGCCCACTACAAGACATGCTGTTTAACAAGAGACAATAATGCCATGATCAAGCCCATTTCAGACTTAGATGAGTTACATTTGCCTCCAAAATCTCGTAATTCTCAATTATTGGCATATATATATATATATATATATATATATATATATACAATTCTTGGGCAGTAGGTCTACTCCTAAAAAAAGATTAAAGTACTTATTTTACAAAATCTGATTGCACTAATCATTTTGAGACTATATGAAACTATAGTTGTATTATATGTTTTGTGTACCATTATGTTTATTGACAAGTTGATAAGAACATGAGAATACTTATAATTAGGTCAAAGCACACAAAGAAAGAAAATATAATACAATTGGAAATATTGAAAAGACAATTGACACATTGTATGTGCATGTGCATACATTATATATATATATAATAGAATTATAATGAACATTTGATTGTTTATTAAAATCTTATCCCAAAAAATCTCTGGCCTAGTTATCAGTGTTTCTAGTTGCTCAAACACTCTGCTGTGTAAGATGGGGGCAAACAATTATTTCCTAACACTAACCATGTAATGGAAACGTTTGAGTGGGTAACCATTTGTGTGATGCTGCTCTCAGTATTTGGCCACCAGTGTCCCTCACTAGCATATGAAATCAATAAATTGACCCATCACTTCCCATAGCTAGTTGCTGGCTTTCTGTTGATGTAACCAACACACACATCTAATGGCATGACTATGCTCCCCACTCTCCTACCCCTTCCTTTGCCTTTAAGCTACATATGTATATATTAGTAGGGAAGCGGGGGGGCGAGGTGTCTGCTCTCTACCACAATTTCCTTAGTTATACACTATAGATGAGTAAGGTCTTGTTTGGGGGTATCTCCAGTGGGCCATGCATATTAATAAATTCAGTAAGTCCATTGCTACACATCAGGTCATGCACATTATTACTGGACTGCGGAGTGGCTTTTTCATAAGAGAATGGATTTCATGGAACTGAGCCCAAGGGTAATTGAAAATCTAAGCACACTTGCAAAGTGTAACACAACAAAAATAAATGTTATGTAATATTTAAGTTTAGGGGTGTTTAATACTTCATACAAAATACATGTTACAAATTGACGCTATGGAGTATTCTTAAATAGGATAGATGCAAAAGTATATATATTATTGTAATTATATTAACTAAACTAAAAACATAACTAAAACATATTTTTTAAGTTTCTCTTTTTTAAAATAAATTATATATATAAATGTTGACAAAACATCTATTTAATTACAAATATATATTTCCTTTTTAAGGATGAATTCCACCCATTTATTGAGGCCCTCTTGCCTCATGTCAAGTCTTTCTCTTATACTTGGTTTAATCTTCAAGCTTCTAAACGGAAGTATTTTAAGAAACATGAAAAAAGGATGTCTATGGAAGAAGAAAGGAGAGTCAAGGAAGAGCTACAGGTGGGAAAAGTTTTTGTTAAAATTTATAGTTTTTATAATAACTTGTTTTATTATTAAATATATAATACTACTATCAAACTATATTTTTTTTTACATAAATAGTTTTAAAAAATTGTAAATATTATATATTTATAATTATAATATATTTAAAAATTATTCATTTAGTAATTTTATAATTATGGAAAGATAATTTTATTGGTCAAAACAAATGGGAATTCACTTAGACATTTTTTGTCAACCTCAACTTAGTTTAAATTTATTTATATGTACATGTACATTTTATATATTATATATATAGATATTATATATAAGCATTTAAAATTGCTCTTTTAAAGAAAATACCTTTGAGCAACCTTTTTTTTTAGTATTCCAAATGTTATCTATAACTAGTACATTTTTACCTGTAGAAACAAAAAAAAAAAAAAAGAACTAATGGTACAAATGTATGGCTACTCCATTACTAGATCTATATGATTATGAAATTAGCAATGAACTTCTATTGTATTATTATGATAAGGTTTTGTGAAAGCTTGATGTATTCCTTATTTGTAGACATTTTCATCTATATTTGCATTACCTACAACAAACAAACAAATTAAGGTAACACTTTTTTTTTTATAGAATGAAAAAGCTGATGTAAAACAAAAGTGGGCATCACGACTCTTAGCTAAGTTGAGGAAGGATATTACTCAGGAATGTCGTGAGGATTTTGTTCTTAGTATTACACGAAAGCGATCACCTATTTGTGTACTCAGTAATCCAGACCAAAAAGGCAAAATGAGACGCATAGATTGTCTGCGGCAGGCAGATAAGGTCTGGCGCCTAGATCTCGTTATGGTCATTCTATTTAAAGCCATACCATTGGAGTCTACGGATGGAGAAAGATTGGAAAAATCACCAGAGTGTCTCCATCCTAATCTTTGTGTCAATCCGCACCATATAAGTGTTTCAGTTAGAGAATTGGATCTTTACCTGGCTAATTTTATTCACAGTTATGGTAAGTAGTATCATTTTTAACTTTTGTTTATGAGAGTTGTGAATAACTGATAAGTTTTTTGCCTCATTCCCATCTTGAATATGATAGGAGAGATTTCTGGAATCACCACCACTTACAAATCCAAATTCTCGTATTTTGTAAACCATTTGAAATGGAACATTTATAAATTCTTGAATTAAAAATGAATTCTTCTATCAATTTTTTTTTTTTTAATGCAGAAAAGAAATGCATTGCCTCAATGTGGCTACAACAATAATGATGCAATATTAATGTTTGTACCAAATTCAATTCACCTTATCCTATGCCATTTAATCCCTAGTTACAGGGTTTGTAGTGCTCCTAAAATATCCTAAAATCTACATAAAAAATGAAAAGTCTCCTAAAATTCTCCTAAAGTTTGCTAGAATTCTCTTAAAACTTAGTCCACTCTCCTAAAATTTTTACCCAATATTTAAAAAAAAAAAATTTTTGCTTATTTCTTGCATAAAAATTTGGGGTAAAAAAGAAGTGTATCTAGGCATTCTAATCGGATGATGGGCTGGCTGTGTTAATGAGCTGACCAATGATGTGTCTACACCACTTTACTCACATTTGTGACCTTGTGATTGAAGGCGGCCTTGCTTGAGACAGCATTTCACCTAACATTATTTTTCCGCCGGCAGTGAAGAAATGGTTGTTTTCTCTCATAGTTACAACTGAAGACGCACTAGAACTTGTCTTTATTTAGAGCAATTACTAGCCTAACATGTGGGCTACACCCCTCCAGGTCCTCCATCACCTAAAATCTACTTGTTGTAACAGTAAGAGTGACTTTGCATATAACCGTGAAAAGTTCGTAAATTTTAGTGACTTAGATCTAGAGCTAGAAGTAATACATAAGTTAGATCTAGTGAAGATAATTCACACATAACAAAAAATCTGCTTGAATTTTAGTCAATTTAATGATCAGATATATATAACGTCTTGATTACTCTAGATTATAATAGAGCTCGTACACAGCTGTGAAAAGTCCTTTTGTGACTTAGATATCTCTAAAATGACTAGATTTGGGCTAGACCTGGAGAAAATAGTTCACAAGTAAAGTAACCATGAAAAGTCAGTGAATTTTAATGACATAGAGTACTTAGATCTTATGTTTAGATCTAATGTACTAGTGAAAATAATTCATACAGAGAAACTAGATGAAAAAGAAATTGAGATTGTTTAGTTCCTTCCACCCCCCGCCATCATTGAGTACCCTTTTGTTTTGTCAGTGTTATTCTCAACTTTACTTAGTTTTGCCGTACCTACCTCCTCCCTTTAGCATGTAGTCCTTTGGTCCACTCTAACTCTTTAGGACTTCAATAGTTTGCACCACCAAAAGCTATAGATCTAGTCCTACATACATACTTATAATGCTAGACCTTTACCTCTAATACACACCTGGTATTAAAATTAATTTTATATTTATTTAGTCTGCAAATAAAGTTCTAAGCATAAAAATAGGCCTATATATTAAAGGCTCTGTTTATGAGGAGGATTTAAGCAAACAGGATCATATAAATCCATAAGTAAAACCTGTTGGTCATCATTTTCATACGTGGTGAAATTCACGAATGCATAAAATCTTTATAAAAACGGATTTCTACAAAATTTTACTAAAGAAGCTTACACAAACATAGATCTATCCTTCAGTATAACCAAATAAGTACAGATGGCCTATAATAAAGAGATAATGAACTATGAACTCCAAAAATGCATTTTCAATGGAAAATCTGTTTTCCGCCATAATATATATTTCATTACATTTTCTGTGGACATTGTTTGGGGTTTTGGCAGATATTTATTATCTCCACATTCAAGTACCAATAATTGATTTAAAAAATGCAGGCTTTTGTGAATGTTTTACATAGTATCCCACACACAGGCACATCATTGTATAATGGTGCTGAATGGCTTTGACTTATAGGAGTCATTAACTCCAATATTCTAAACTAAATATATGTATATAACATGTGCATGTATATATTTATACTGGTTTTCAATATTTTTTACCTGCTCTTATTGATAGTGTTCTTCCCCCCCTCCCTTTCCCCATTAAATTTATCAGAGATATACAAAAAATAAAAAGAACTATCAAACATTAGGAAAAATATTATAAAAAATGGGGGGGTTAATGGTTTGAATGTTTCTAGAATGGTGATGGCAGACGTTGCTTTGTGGAGAAATCTAATATATCATTTATTTTAAAAAGTAGTAATATTCTAGATATATTGTGAAGCTGGATGTTTTCAGTCAATGTGGTTGTTTGTGATCTTCTAGGGGATGTCCAATCATCAAAGCTAATTCATCTTCTCACCAAGAGGTCGCCTAAGACAATCAGAAATTATATCTAATAGATTTGATTTTATTCTTAATAAATGCGTGAAACTTCACATTGATTGTATTGTAATACATCTTTCCATTGGTAGCTTTTTTTTTTTTTTACCACTGTTATAATTGTCAACCAAGGATAGTTATTGCGGACAACTGAATCAGAATCATTTCAAACATTCTAGTTGTGGCTGCATAAATATTTTTACAAGTTTAAATTACTGTTCATCAAACTCAGTCATAGATATTATTTCTATGGTGAACATTTAAATGATGTAATTGAAAAACATTTTTGTGTGTAATTAGTATTTACTTTGTTTTATAGTCCACATTATTGGAGGTAGTATTTTCATTGTGCAAAATATGTTGGAAAATATTTGTGGTGTCTGCACAAATGGTGCTCTAAGAATGCTAGGATGCTGTTCTGGATTTCAATGTTTGGTACAGAATGGGTCACCAAAAAGTAATCATTGTATGATTCATCAACAGAGATTAGCTACAAAGATACTGTCACAAGAATTACAAGAAGTAATGAAAAAGGTTGTGAGTTCTGTCAATTTTGTGAACAACAAGTGTTTTAAACAGTCGATTGTTTTCAAAGCTTTGAAATGAGGATGTTCAAGAGGCAAAGTGATGAACTAATACAATTTTTAATCAGAAAGCAAAAACACATTTGGAAGCACTTTTAAGGGAAAGCAGTGAACTACAGAAATTACCCTACCTGTTTGCCATCTTAAATAATCTTGAATTTATCACTGCTAGGATCAATTGCAACATTTTCTGATTTGTGTGAAAAGATCCATTCCTTTCAAATGAAATGTTAGCTTTGTTAAACAAAATTGGACAAAAATATACATGCATGTTTCCAACCTTATCTGCTTTCTATGAGGAAAATGACATTGAACTTGACAATACAGATCTAGATACAATAATTATTTCTGTGAAAGAACATTTGCATTTGCTTGTATAATGCATCATGCTTTCAAAATCTACCTGATATACTGTTTGCACTTACCAGAAGTCCATTCATAAGTTGAAGATGTTCTAAAGTCATTGTAAATAGGAAAAGTTTATTGAGCTCATTAGGCCTAAAGCAATGGAATAAAAAATGATTTCTCAGTTACACAATTATGGATTGCTTTATTATGGTCATACCTCAAATTATCTGAGATAGTGTTGTGTCCGGTACGTCACATTTTGACGCAGAGAAAGTTTTGGCGCAAGGTATACTGAGTTTATTTCAATCTACAATATTAATTTATGTATAGAATGAATTCTATCACCATCCACTGAATAGTTTTTTGACTAATGTTTTGATTATTTCATGAACATGTAATAAATAAGTCAGTTTTCTATCCGAGACCATGGTAATGACATGCTTCCCCCCCCCCCCCCCCCAATCTAAATTATATGTGAGTTTTGCCAAGCGCACTAGATGACATCCAATGATTTCTATTTTGAAAAGATATTTTTCAAAAAGTATTGACATTGGTTTAATGTCTGCACAAACTAAGAAACCTTTAAAAGATACATTTTGGATAAGGGTAGATTTGGATGACACATTTTCTCTTGTCACAGATAAAAGTGAACAAATGAATTAGACAAGACCTACACAGAGCATATTTTAAATAGGTAGCTGGAGATAAAAGAAAAATTGCTTCGATTTTTTTTTTTCTAATAAACAAACATACACAAGCCAAAATGTTTAAGAAAATGATATGGAAACATAAAGGTAATATCACATTGATTAATGGACATTGGTTTAATCCACACAAAATTATTTTGTTAGCAGACATAACAATAATTACTTGTATAACTTTTTCCAAAATATGATGAACAAAAAACTACTATCGATTTTTCTTTGTAGCAAAAATTTATAATAAACATTATTTTTACTATATCATATCATTCACTTTATTCTCCTCCCTTTCCCCCCTTCCCGAAAAAATGATTGTAGACTGACTTGTTAGGATGCTTTGTATTGCCTGTGTTGATTGACTTGGTAGGAAAGGATATTTTGTATTGCCTGTGTTGAGACTTGTTAGGTTAGGATGTTTTGTAAAAGTTTAATCTTCCTCTCAATAACAAATTATATATATATATATGTATATGTATCATCATTGGCCTCCTTCAGTCGTAGGACGACTATGGTTCATCTCAGAACACACTTCCTCATGTGACTGTGGAGCCCTATTTTGGAGAGACACTCCCGTCCACAGATAGCGCAAGTTAGGGTCCCCTTGGCTTTTGCTTCGGTGGTAGAGGAGCTGGCCGTTTTTCGGTTTGTGCGTTTTTCTTCCTGGGCTGAGACCCATGTACTTTCACTGTCCATAGCTTTCTTTGTCACTGTCTCTCTCCACCTGTTGCGGTCTAGAGCTATGTCTTCCCAATTGTCAGTATTGATGTTCACTGATTTGAGGTCGCGTTTTATTACATCTATGTAACGGAGATGGGGGCGACCAGTTTTTCTTGTGCCAGTCGCGAGTTGACCATAGAGGATGACTTTCGGGATGCGTTTGTCCTCCATCCGGCGAACATGTCCAAGCCAGCGCAAACGGCGTTGTCTGAGGGCTGTAAAAATGCTGGGAATACCTGATCGCGCAAGGATCTCAGTATTGCACACTTTTTCTTTCCATGTGACATTCAAGATCCTACGGAGTTAAACAAGGATGTGTCCTGGCCCCAACCCTCTTTGGAATACTATTTTCACTGCTAATCCACAACGCGTTTGACAAATCCACTGAAGGCATTGATGGCAAACTCCTAAATATTGCCAGACTGAGGGCCAAAACTAAAATCAGAGCCACCCTCGTAAGAGATATGCTATTCGCGGATGACGCAGCGGTAGTGGCACACACACAAGAGGAACTTCAGTCACTAATGTCCCGCTTCCCTCAGGCCTGTAAAGAATATGGCTTGACTATTAGCACAAAGAAAACAAATGTTATGGGACCACCTACTACAGCACCACCCTCCATCCTCATTGACGATAACAAGCTGGACGCCGTAAACGAATTCTGCTATCTGGGATCCACAATTACAGATGACCTGTCCCTAGAAGTGGAGATGAAAAAACGCATAGGGAAGGCTGCCTCGACATTCGCTAGACTCAGACTAAGAGTTTGGGAAAACCATAAGCTAACCACGGTGACCAAAATGGAAGTCTACAAGGCATGCGTTATGAGTACACTGCTATATGGCAGTGAATCATGGATTACCTACGCAAAGCAAGAGAGAAAACTGTATATATATATATTTCATATATATATGATGCATCAAGGCCATGTATATCATGTTTAGATCGAAAGGATCTAGATCTAATTTATAAAACTACACTTTGCACAGATAGTTTTTTACTTTGACACTTGAAAATACAAAATATAGTCTATTGATTTCATTATTTAATAAAATTAACCTTCAAATTTGTGTTTCAAAAGCATTTTTACATAAATTCGTCCTGACATACATTCTTTCTTTACACAAGACCGAAATGTTACACATCTCTCTATTGTCACTGATATAGAATTGGAGAAAGTTGCCCGTTTCATCAGATAGGTGTAAAGTGTTACTGGGTCTAGCAAAATCCTTTTTTTCACTTGTATAAGTTGTGTAATGCCAGTTCATCATACAAAAAAAGGTACAGGAACAGTATCATTGAAGTAACTTGAATGGCAGCAATACAGGATGAGGACAATACAGCACACAACCATTTAGATCCCACTCCTGCAATTTACCTCCCAGAAGGCTATGATCACATGACCTACTTAGTCTCTGTCCATATACCACTAGACTCACTTCACCAACAATCTTAATAGAGCTGACACAGACATGAAGCTGCTATGCTTTTCATTAGACAAAGGCTCTTGCTAGATTCATCCTCTTTGTTTAAATAACAGTCTACTTTTGACTTTTATATTACATATTACAGATGTTACTTCAAAAAAGAAGATAATTACGTCCTACACATTTCATGTCAATCTAGTCATGCATGTTAATCAATGACTTAAACTTTGCTAAGTCGTTGGTTTTCCTGGCTGATTCAGGCTTTATGCTTGATTTCTCTTCCTAGGACACTTTATGTTGTTAAATCCATATTACTAATACTTGTCTATTGTTTATTTTAAATATATACTTTTTTATTTGATCTCAGTGCCTGATTTGAGAGGTGACTACATTGATTTGTCTATGAATGGGGATCCTGATATGAAAGGTTGGTTGTTATAACACTGGGTTTTTTAATGACACACTTGTTTTTTAAAAAAAGCTTTGCCACTGTTGCCATGTTCTCAAAAGAAAAAACAACTAGCAAATCCTTTTATTAATATTTCTATTAGTCATTAAGTTAAACAAAATAAAGGTTCTAGTCACTAGAAAAGACTTCATTAAAAAAAATCACAAATTTGTTTTCCTCACAAATTAAAATAATTTAGCTGACTTTTTAAAAAAATTTCTAGAATCATGTCTCTAAATATTATCACTCTCCCTCTCTATATATATATTTATTTATTTGTTATTATTGTTAAATGTTATTCACATCTAAGCATTTTGGACATCTTTCTCCCATGTATTTTTTTAAACCTTAAGAGACATTCTCTTGATCCTCTGTAAAATGCATGACAGAGCTTGAGAATCTCTATTTTAGATGAACTTTATATGGTTTAGAAAGAATAGCAGTACTGTGAAGAAAATTGCTTAGTTCTACATTATTACTCACCCCTCTTGGAATAGTGCCATAATCATTGCTTCCTTTTTGTCGTTAAATGTTATAATCTTGTGCAACTTTGAACTGACCATCATATCCTGCTGTACCCTTACTTGCTTCTCAACTTATTTATAACAATTACTTTATAAATAATGACATTTTATTAATCTGTTTATGTCTTTGACCATTTGACTTAGCATGAACAGTATATTGAAGGTTACCTACTATTAATAGTATATCGATGGTTACTTCTATATTATTTTGTTTTCATTGTGCAGTCCCAGGCAATATCCACTCAGGGGTCTCTGGCAATGACAGCATTATGGCAACTGGAGTATTTTCTGCATCTGAGTTGCTGCGTGTGACAAGATGTAAGTCTTAAGTTCTTTATTTCCTTTCATTGTGTCAAATTAGAGAAATATTAACATTACCTTATTGTAAGTGCTATTACAGGTATTCTCTGTGAAGTTTGTGTAAATATATGGATTTTTATACTGTAAATGCAAAAGGGAGTAGGAAAATAAAATGGTATTATGGTAAAATATAATTTCTTAGTGTCTGTGCTAAAACAATATTGAATTTAAATGTTTCAAATTAGAATTTTTAAACCGCTTCTGTCATAAACAAAAATTAGGAATATGGCTATAAAAAATAAAGTTCATGAATCCCCAGTTTTAGAAATAAGAAAATAGATCTTCTCAAAAAAAGAAAGAAAGAATAATATTGTTAATGTAATTTTCATTTTATTGATTACAGCATCAATAATGGTTACACCAAATGGAACACATACACTCCTGTCTCAAGGCAGGTTGGATTCTCCAAGTTACTATAACTACAGTCCTCAGGAGCAGCATGGATCATTGGTCCAAATGCATCCTGTGACATTGGCCAATGGTCAGTCTTCGCTCAGTCCCGCAGGTGACTCATATAGTAAGTAATATTAATAAGTGGACTATTGGTTCTTTTGCTTCTTTTAACTTCACATATAAGATACATACTTTTAACAGAAACACACATATATACAAAACGTAATTACATATAAATTAATTGAAATAATTATTTGAACAGATATTGCTGTCATATCTCTGAATTTTGCAATATTTATCTCTTTTCTAAATTAAACAAAATTAATTAATTGCCAACAATTATTAATTGTGCAAAGTTTTGACTTGATCAGAGAATGGGAAGTGAGAAATAAGGTGTATAAGATTTTACTAGACAGAGTGAGCTGAGATAAGCTTTGTTGTTACTGTAAGTCATGTTACACTGTATACAGTTAACATTTTCCAGTCTAGATCTGAGTAAAGTAAAAGAATACACGCTGATATTTAACTTCATAACATCGAAAAAAACATCTAAGAGGAGTGAATTCCAATACTTTGATCACATTAAATTATCTTTTGTTTCCTGTAAGATCTTTAACATTCAGTATCACACAATTTTATATTAATGTCAGAGAAAATTAAATGTATATAATAATATATGCTCATTATAGGTCAAAGTATTAAAAATGTCATCTGCAACCTCACATTTGTATAATAATTACCCTATTTCATTATTAAAATAATAACTTATATGTATGTTCCAGTAGTACAGTTTATTAAGCCTACTAAAAAAAGTTATAATAGTTAAGAATATCGGTTGCATTTCTTCCATATGGTGGAATTTTTATTAATTCTCCATAATCAGTTTTGCTGTACAGTACCATTTAAATAAATCTATTTGAATGAAAACTTGGATTTTTGTCAGGTCATCCACACAAGAAATTGAAACGAAATCATATAAACTCTATGTCTTCGGTAGAGGATGATGTTGAGAGTGTAGAGGGGGAAGAAAACCTTAGTGGCTACTACTCTAAAGGAGTACTTGCTCACCAGTCATGGCAAAGTGACCATATGGACTCTGGTCAGTCTTATTTTTTTAATTGGTAGTCTTTTGTGTTGTGTTAAGCTTAGTTTTAACCAATGCAGCTACTAACTCTTGTCTCAATTTTTTTTTTTCATGTGTATAATTTTTGTAAATCCATTCAGGGCTAAACCAGGGTCAATCAATGCACTCTCCACACATGATATTACCTGTCAAACCCAAGCAAGAACCAGGTTTTGCTCCAGTGTCCCCATCTAGCGGCCTGGGTGGGCAACATTCACGGCAGCTTGCTCCCACACCCCCTCGCCCAATGAGCACACACACACCAAGCATGATGTCTGTAGGCCCTTCACATTCTCAGCAGCATAACTCACCAGGCCCAGGTAGAATGCACTCTATTTTTCTTCTTGTACATCTCTTATAGTTAAAAGTTTTGAAAACTATTCATGAATATTTTTAAGAGGCTAATGTTAAATTTAGCCATATATGCCTTACCTAACATTTAGTCTATGTATTTCTTGACTGATTAAGATATTGTTCTTTATTTTAAAAAATTTTCAGGCTTGAATCATGTGATGATAATGGGTGCTCAACAGGGGATTAAGTATGAGGGTCAACAGAACAACGACACATTTTCAGATTTTGTTACTCTTGTCTGTCAAGAGGCGCAAAATTCTCAAAATCATGTAAGTGAATTATAAATAGTCAATTGAAAAAAAAAAAGATTACTTAGGAAAAGAACCACTAATTACTGCCATTTATATGAAAAAGG
Organism: Biomphalaria sudanica; assembly: GCA_036873155.1. NCBI lineage: Eukaryota > Metazoa > Mollusca > Gastropoda > Planorbidae > Biomphalaria > Biomphalaria sudanica. Next base: position 1,398,998 of record JAZGLO010002262.1, on the reverse strand, counting down.
AAGGGTTTAGCTCCCTTTCAGCTATATAAAACAAAATTAACTAATAAGTACTAATTGATTGACTAATAGGCTACTTTTTTTTATTGATTTCCGTATTGTCATCTATTATGAATAATTTTGCAAAATTTCAACTTGATCCAAGAATGGGAAGTAGGGGAAAAAAACATTTCAAAATGTATTAAGGCGATTAAATCCATATATATACTTCTAGATCTCTCATTAACTCTTTCAGTGCATATTATTTTGATCGTTTTCCAGGAAGAGCACAAATTTGCTAGGGGGTAATGTTACTAGAACTAACTAACTTTTAAAATTTTGTTTTATTACCAAACATATTTGATATTATTTTAAAGGAAAATGAAGGGCCTACAAAAGAGCAGTAAATAAAATTCAGTATTTAAGAAAATGTTTCTTTTAATAAGTTTTAACTGGGTATGAAGAAAGAAAATATATAAAAACTTTATTTAAAAATTGATATACTGAAAGATTTAACCCTATAATTCTATGTTTGATCCAATAATATTGAAAAATCACAAACTTAACACTATTTATCTTTTTAACTTTAAAAAGATTTAAAAGGCACTTAAATATTTTGGGTCCCGTGATATAAACTAAAAAAAGCGAAACCACTAACACAATGTTGTCATTTTAAAATTAAATGTGCTGGTCCCACATTCAATTTACATCCAAAACAAAGAAAAACTCACTCACATGCAGAAAATAAAGAGAGAAATAATAAAGTTTAACATTATAAGGATAGTGAAACAAAAATTATATTCCAAGTTACTGGCTGAGAGTAACACTGCACTCTCTAGTACTAGTGAAGTTACTCACTGATGGTAACACTGCACTGAAAGAGTTAAGTAGCATTTATTCCCCTTATTTCAATTTGAAACAAAATAATAAATCACCAATAATTGGTAATTTTTTTTATTGATACCTGTCATGTAAGTTTCAGTGAATTATTGTGCATAGTTTCAACTTGATCCGAGAATGGGAAATTGGAGAAAAAAAACATGTTCCAACATTTGACCAGATAGACAGAATATGTTGATATAAGCTTTGTAAAAAGTATTTAAAATATCAACATAAGATTTAAATTTGTTTTAATATTTAATGTTTCAGTCAGGACAAAATTCACCTATACGAAGTCCCAGCCGTTTAACTCAGTTTTTCTCTCCTGGCATGCTTCCACCCCCTCCCCCTCCACCTCCAAACCTGGCCAGGCCAGTAGCTATACTTCAGACCTCAGATGGGCATACAGTGCTCAATAGCCAGTCTTCAGCAGGTATGTTAAAAAAAAACTAGTATTTAAATGAAAATTACTGTAGAAAAATATTTTTTAAATTTTATATCAATGATTTGGTGACAATAGATTTTATTGTCCTAAAAAATTATAAATTTTAACTATAATTCTTCAGGGAGCAATTCGGTCAACCACCATGTGTCCCAGGGAGGCGTATCCAGCTCACCGACAACACCTCCTGTGAGTCGAACCATCATGTCTAGTCCCTTTAACTTGCTGTCTCGATCTGAGCATGCCTTCACTCACATACACCCTCAGGTGAGCTTTGCATGGATGTTGTCATGACAACTCTCCTTACTCAAAGAGTTGTTTTTTTTACAAGAGAAGTTTCTAAACCCTGCCCCATCAAATCAGATAAATCCAATGTCAAATATGAAGAAAGTTAACAGTCCAATAAGAAGTACTTTGTCCCTATTATTTAGTCTTCACCTCTCCTCTTGCTTAGTTTATTCTTTCCAATTTGAGAGTTGTCATGAAGTCCTTGTTGCTTTCATTGTTTCTTTGACTTGCTCTTCTATATAGAGTTGAATAGAAATCATTCCTACTGTAATAAAAAAAAATCCTCAGAAGTCTGTACTTCTGATTTCAGCAAGTAGATGTCATGTTCTAGCCATTATTTGTTTGTTTTCAACAGTCAGTTGTTTTTGTTAAATACAAAAAGAAATTTAAATTCAAAGCTAGTCATTGCTTTTGCATGATGAAATTTACTTGATATTTGAATTTTTATTTATGTTGTTGTCATTCAAATTCATTGCTTGTTTGTGCTTGTCATTTAGTTTCTCATTTACATTTATTTTATCTTAGCAAATATAAATTGCTTTCTCAATCTGAGATTTGAAAAGATATAAGTTGTGGTGAATGTTAATACAGATGTCCTTGCATGCTGTGTTCATTTCCTTCATTTCACTAATAATTCTGATTATGTATCACACAAATAACAGTGAAATCTCACAATGCTTGTACAAATACTTTACAATACAATTAGAAATTACAAATACTTCTCAGTTTGATGTAGTAGAAATTAAACTATATGTATATTTGAGAGTTGATTGAAAAAAAATGTAAGCTATTCTCAACAACATAAAATATTTCTAAATATTTACTTTGGGCAGCTGCAATATCTTATTTTATATATTACTAGCAAGTGTGTTAACAAATAATTATTCATATGGACGTAATTTTTTTTTACCTATTAAGAATATTTAAGAAACTGAATTTGACTGAACTCTAATTTCCATATTTTATATCTACATATTTTAGGCCTTTACATACCCTAGTATTAGTCCAGTAAATGCAATCAGTGGAGTGATCAGCCCAACAACATTGAGCTTGATATCTTCCCCTATGGCTACTCCTCGTACCACACCCAGATCTACCCCCATACCAAAGTGGAGCTCAAGTTTTATAACCATGGATGAGAACATGGACTACTCTATGCTGGCCAACATAATGCCAACAGTGAACACAGACGAAGCTCTACTGGGTGAAGGTAACTGGATACTTAAGGGTGAATATGTACTGTAGTTATAAGCTTGCATATCATAAGGTGTGATCAACAAAATAATCTTTAATTCTGATACTACTATAAAGCATAATAATAAGGTTAGATTTGAAAAATATTCTATTTGTTTTTTTGTTTTTTTACATACAAACTACAAAAAAGCTCATTTTTTCAAAATTCCATTAGCAGCTTAGCCTTAGAACGATACCTTCTTTGTTCTAATTTCAGATCGATACTTCTCAGCTGTTCATTCCAATGAAAGTTTGGATTCTTCAAATGGGGCTTCTTCTCAGGGCCCCCCGTCACAGCAGCATTCACAACAAACCATGTCCCAGCAACAGCAAGTGAACTCAGGCCTGCATCATCAGCAGCAGTCACAGCTGCAGCAGCCTCAAACACCCCAGCAACCTATGACACCGTCTGGATCAGATGGTTCACCAAAGCAGGTTTAGCAATGCACTTGAATAAAGCTGAGTGAAATGAACAGAGATTTGCTACAAGGATGTAGAGTTTCAAAGAGAACAAAATGTCAGGAGCACTTAATACTTCATTTAGTGGCCTCTGTACAAAGTTTTAGTTGTTGTTTTTTTTAGAAGATTAATACTTCATTTTCACACACATTTCTAAATCACACCTTTTTTTTTTTTTTTTTTTTTATTGAACATATTTTGAAATCACTATTTGTGAAACTCTTGTTCAGTGTGTTATTAATTGCCCTACACACAATCTTCATGGCACTTGTTTATTCTGAAAATCTTCCATTCTAAATTATTTACATTTCTTTCCACTTATTTTTTTAATCATGGTGTGATTTTTCTATCCAATATCTAAATGCTCTGCTTTAATAAAGCTATTCAGCATCTAGCAAAAGATTTTGTACAAATGTTCATTACTATTGGCTGTGTGTTAAAAATGTACAAGTTCAGTTATGAAAAGTAAGCCTATTATTTAAAATACTATCTTAAAATTCCCTTTTCGTTCTTTGACACCTGGTCACTTGTACCATTTAGGCCAATCTACCTCTTCAGGGGAGCTGATTCAGCTGACCCGAACTATTGTGACTTTGTGATTGCTGTTAAAACTGTTGATTTGATCTGATCTAACCACTGATGATATTCATTCTTACTGTCAACAGTAAAAACAACCTCCCACTGTGATTTCAGCTAGACAACCCACAGAAAAAGTAAGTGGGGTTAGAGAGAACAAACTTGCATTGATCTCTTGTTGCTGCTCATGTAATAGAGCACGCCTGTCATGCAAGTCAAGTTTAACATTGTTCCTTGCAGGCTATTTGCTAAATTATTTAATCTTATGTTGTTTTTTTTTTAAGAGACTCTACATCTGTTGAATGATACTATTTTTTTTTTGTATATTGACATTGATAGATTTTACATTACCTGAAGGGATGAACTGGAGTTTAATTATTTTCCTTTCTAATTACAATATATACTGCTTCACTAGCTGAATGCAATTATTTATCTTCATTTTTTCTTTTGAGATAGCTAGCTCTACTTAAGTTACTCTAGCAAGAAAACTAAACTAAAATGTCATGCAAATATTCAGATGCCTTATTATGTTGTTATTGTAGTTTGTAAATGGGAAATTTATTGTTGACTTTTTTTCTACTGCTGTTTTTTTTTATTTTGAATTAATTTATTTGTACTAGAAGCCTTGAATTTTGAATTTGTCATGTAAGAACTTTTGACAAGTTTTCCTTCACCAAAGTAACAAGTTTCTAATAACTAAACTTTGTGACAATACCATTTCTGCTTAGAGGACTACTATTTATTGTCTTTATTATAAATCTTGTCAGACCAAATCTGTATTGATGTTAGCATATTGCTCATGTAAAAAAAAAGTCAATAAGACTGTTGTTTCTACATTTATTTCAATTTGGACTATGATCAAGAATATACAGTCATCAGGCTGAAAACTAATTGAGGCTTAGAATTGTAAGTTCACTATTGAGTCTGCAATTTTCATTTACTCTACTTGATAGATATTTGCTACTGTGACTCAATGAGCTGCTAACAAATTGTATATTTATGCTAGTTTTAATGTCGATAGATCAGTATAAAGTGAACAAAATGTACTCTAACCTTTGACTCTTGCCCTAAGCAACAAAAGGACCTGTCAAGCAGTGATCTAAATATAGAGAGCATCTACATGTTACTTTATATGTAGAACTGATGTCTTTCATTCTGTTTTATTTTGTCATTGCTTGATTCAACTTTTTGTTAATAACTGTCATCCACTGTATATTTGATGCATCACACCCCACCTTTGATCTTACATAACACTAAACTAGCATGCTTGTTATGTTCTCCCAACCATAGCTGTTCCATTAAGTCAGGTTATTCAAGCAATGGCTGAATTCCATTTGTTTTCAAACCTATTGATAGATTGTCATTTTATTTATTCCAATGTAGTGTATATCTGATTTGTATTCAATTTTTTGTTTACATTTTCCCCTTAAGACGTGTGCATTGCTCTGAAAGAAGAAAAAATAAAGGGACTGCTGTTTATTTTTATTTTTTTCTTGCATGTTGTGGGTGAAAAAGTTTAGCACCTGAGATGTGCTGATTGGCTGTGATAAATTAAAAAAACAAAAACACTTCATTATTAAATTCTTTGTTTGGGACAGGACTTATTTATTCTTATTCTATGGCCTTCATCTAGAGTGTTTATTTTTTCAAACTGCTCTGTACCTTTTTCTTGCTGTTTAATGTTTTCAGGTAAAAAAAAATGTCGACTTAAGCATCATGAATTAGGTTGTAACATTGTGTTTATGCTAGCCACATCCTTCATTCAATCCAATGCTTGCTTGCAACATCATTTATTCTCTAGTTATTGTCAATGTAGGGAGACTAGTTCTCTTATCTAGAGGTAGCTGATTTAAACTCTCCAGTAATGTTTGCATTTGTCCAGAGTATTGTCGTAAATTACTAACTAGTTATTTAACACTCTCAAAATGATTTCAGTATTCATCGTATACAGTAACACCATTAGATGATTTGATTGTATACTTTTACCTTCCATTAGGTTTTGATGACTAGCATTAACCATTAGCCTTATTAAATTATTGTGTTTCTAAGGCCTTAAATTGTGTGTGTACATAAATATTTAGTGTCTCTATTTACATCACAGTAGTTGTTCATCAGTTTCTGGTTTGCTCATTAGTTGTGTGCTTGTACTCTAGGCCAACATTGCTAACCAAAACTTCTGTTGGTACTCTTCTATTTAGGCACACAACTTTCACAGTTTTGATAAGGGAAAAAAACTAATTTTTAAACACAAATTTCATTTTTAGTTATTGTTAATACATTTCTGATTAACTTCAGTGACACGTAGAACTTTCCGATTTTGAAATAATAGGATACTAATGTATTAAGAATGAAACCTCTCTCTAGACTTGTTCTTCTTATATCCACTTGACATAAAAACAAGAAATGCTTTTTTTTTCCCCCCCAAGTTTGTATTGAACTCTTCTATTTATTTGATACAAAATGACAAGAAAGTGTATCTGTGATAAGATGAGAAATGTATTTATTTATTCTTTGAGTTTTAACATCGTAACTTTTTAAAACATTATTTATTAGAAAATCTTTTCTTCTGGTAGACCTAATTACTTGTGATATAGACCCCAGCTCTTGAAAGGTTATTTTAGTCTATTCACTGTTCATGTATAATTTAGATAAGCGTCATGTGTTCTTCCAGTACTGTCAAATATTGCCAGTACTTAACATCCCACCAACTGGTATAAGTTTCAATATTTGTACAAATAAATCTGTAGATTAGTGGATACTCATTTCTTTTTGTATTTCATCTTATTTCTCTTTATTTTGTTGTTGTTGTTTTTTTTAAGCTGTCTTGTTTAATTTATTTACAAAATATATATTCTGTTTGTAACATAGCAGTTTAGTGGGAAGTGTTCCAGTCTATGTATTGATCTTAAGTTCTTTCTAAATGATTTTTTAAATCTTAGAATTTTTGATTACTTAAGTTGAACCATGGCATGACAATCAGGTGCTTCATTTTTTTGTCTATTGATCCATGCAAAGTGGTAAGCATGAAGATTGTTTTTTTTTTTTTGGCTAATTCAAATTTGATTGTGATGTTCTTTTTTTCCCCCTGAGAGCAATCGATAGAATTTATCTATGCACTTGACAAATGGCAGTTGGAAGTTTTGGTATAATGGCTTAAATAAGTAGCTTGTTTTTACAACACTATGTTCTTTTTCTATTTATTACTTTGTATGGTACATTGGTTTGTACTTCAGTTTTAAACTAACTTACAGTGAGCCTTGAAATAGAGGATCTAATGTGTTAATGGATAGTTTATGATTAAAAATCAAAACACATTTGAAATTCCTGATTGAAGTCTTTATTCTGATTGTAAAAGTTTGCAGTTAGGATCTGAAGAAGAGTGAAGTCTGAAGACTTTTTTTTTTACTTTTTCAAAGAAATCCTTCACAGTATCTGCAAACTAGCCTTTTGTTAGCTTGATCAAAGATACACATTCTTGTTCATGGACATAAGCTTCTTACCAATGGAACTTTTTTTTAAAATTTATTTATTGTTTCCTATGTATAACTGGCCAAATCAAACCCTTTTCACTTATGCAATATATTTTGGCCTTATTTATATCATTGACTACTTTTGCCTGGGAGTAAAGCGACGATCACATAATTTGTCTCTGGCTATAAACATAGTCTCTATAGTTAGTGTATGTAGTGGGCTAGATGCTACTAGATTCCATTTTGTAACCTTCATTCAGTTTTAACTTTGTATGTCTTCTCTAGTGTGCTGAGGAAAATTTACTTTTTTTTGTCCTTTTTCTAGCATCACGCTGATGAAAAAAATTTAAAAAATGTTATTGCTATTTATGAACGTAAACAATTAATATTTTTGGAAGTATTTATCTAGAAAAGACTTTGAATTCATTCATTGTATGCAGTGAATTTCAAACTTGAATTAGGTTTTGATCATTCAATAAATCTTTAGTAGCCAAATGTACTTATAAAATATATATACCAACAAGTTAGAAAATGGCAAAATATGTATATTTTTATCAGCACAAAATGGATCTACTTGCCAGCACCTTATCAGCATTTTGTTTGTTGTTTACTGGGTTCTTTATGTAGATTTGTTTTTTGTAAGATGCGTTTATTGATTGAATTTTTTTTGTATAGACCTTTGATACTGTCATGTGACCCAGTTATTTATAGCATCTACCTACCAATTCAGATCTTGTCAATCATGTATATATATTCGACACTTTTTTTTCCTGGCTGTGACGCCCCGTTTCCCTCTCCCAGCTCCTGTATATATATATATGTCTGTGTTGTAAACATTGTTAAATTTATTTATTGAAGATTTCATTTCTGTTGCTGTCAAACTGTCTTTGACACAGGAAGCTACTCAGTTTTTTGTTTTTTATGTCAAACACGCAAACAGTTTCATGACCTGCTCAACTGTATTCAGAAACTGTTTAGAATGGAGGAAGGGGATAAACTGAACTTGGCTGGGGATAGGTGTGTAACACACAGTGTGGTGTTTTGCTTTTCAGCTTTGAGTTCAGATTAGAATCTTTAAACAGTTAAGTCTTTGACATCTAAAGCTCAACAAGAGCCATGCTATTGTCTAAGTAATGAGATTATCAGTTTCATTGATTTTTTGTTTTGTTATTTTGTCTTCTTAAATGGGATGATTTTCTTATATATTTATGTTTATCTTTTCTATTAGACCAAACAACAAGGTAAGCTCCTGCTATCCTCAAATTTGGTCTTTTAGATTCCTAGCTTGAAATTTCATTAGGCAACACTTTGTTTTGAATATTACTAAGAATTGCCTAACCTCATAGTGCACTGCTATACAATTTCATATAAGTATTTATTCCTCAATTTAGATTCTACTGTGTTGTCTTGAATGTTTACATATAGCAACTGTCTGTTGGAAGTAAAGTATTATAAAGGTCTTGATATTACAAAGAAGATATGGCTGTGATGTAGGTTGATTTTTTTTTATCTCATAACTATTTATATAATCTAATTAAATGTATATGTGTGTATATAAGTATACATATATATTGATTTATTTATTAATGAACACTTTGAAATGAAAGACATTTTTTTATGCTTTTAGCAATTTGTAGCACCTTTGCCTTTTTCTAACGTGTAAATTTAAAAAATATTTGTGATGTAGTTAAGTATTTTTTTTTATAATTAGAGATTGTTGAATTTTTATGATTACTTTAGCAATGATCATTTTAATGCACCTAATCTAAGTTGCCTTGATTCAATATACTAGTTATTTGTAGTCTGTCATACCAAAGATTTTCCGAAGACTTAGGTAGGTCAGCATCTAACCGAAGTCAGTGAAACATGAAACCTTACTGAAATAATGATTTTGTGCTAGAATTTCAATTGAACCAGGTCATCTGGAATCAGGTTAAAGAGTACTTGACATTTGACTTGACTTAGATTGTTCTTTTTGTTTGGTCTGATTCAAACTGCTGTGTCCTTCTTCCTCTTTCAATACAGCATCCCACAAATATAGCATTTCAAATTTGATAACTACATTTAAATGACAAGGAGCTTTGGTCTCAAGTTATTTTTTGAAGAGAGGCTGGTGGTCTAGAGTCCGTTGGCTGGTTTAGTGTTAGTTCACCAATATCATGATCTATCCAGTAATGACTTTCTGAAAGAGTGGCCAAATATTTGTTTTGTTGTTATGGAGCGTAAACAAGTGATTGCAGTGCTGTGAGGGTGTTTTTATTTTGGTTTTTTGTTTCATTAAATGCTAGTAATTACATTTTAAAATTACTAATTTGTAGAATTGCTTTTTTTAATTTACTCTTAAATTTAAAAAAATAAATATTTATTTTGTCTTTAAATCTAATGTATTGCGATCTTCAATGGTAATGCCATCTTAAAACAATAAACATGAGTAAATACAATGGCACATCCATTTTTGGGTTGATCTTTGTATAGCAAGTAAAAGATTTTCATTCAATTGCTAGTAGAAGTGAAACTTAACTCTGTAGAATTAAAAGTCAAACACTTGTACACATTTGTTTCTATTTGTGATAAGATTCTTTAGCCAAATATCTAAGTGGATAACAGTGTTATCTTTATTTATGTATCCCCACTATAAATTAACTTCCATTTCTCCTATCTTTAGTCAAATCATGCTTAACTTTAAAAAACAATGTGCTAGCATGTGAATATCTTCTTTAATTAGAATCAATGAGATAAACCAGTTTGTTAACAGTTAAAGACAAAGAGATTTTTTTTTTATAGGTGCTAAGTGAGCTGCTGAAATGATCTTTTGTTTTGTTATTCAATAACATTTTTTATTCACTTCCTCTGGTGACTATGTGAGACATTCATTGTCTGATTATTGACATACCTCAATAGGCATAAGCAATAACTGAGTCATTGGAAACTTCATGATTTATTTATCTTTTGTATATAGACATATTTTTTTATGGATACAAAATCTTTACTTTAAATTAGCAGCTAATATTATGATAATACAATGTCATTATCTTGGGGGAAAAGGCTCTGTTAAAACAAAAATAGTGAACACATTTTCTCTTACATACAATTCACAACCATTACAGTCAACTTTGTAGACTACATTATTAGTCCGATAAAAATGTTATTAGAAAAATACGAATTTGTTTATAATTTTGTTCAGTGTCAAAAAGCCTTTGTTAATTGTTTAGGTGAGAGTCTGAGTTTTTGAGTTTAGGCACATCGGCACAATTTAGGCCATGTCGTGCCCGTAATCTTTTAAGGATCACTCTCCCTTTACATAACAAGGGCTAAATTCTATACAGTTAAATCATTCAAAACAAGGTCTATTCAGTGAAACACTAGGAAATGTATCAGATCACATCTTGGGTTCATAGTCTCTAAGTAGTTTGTGCTTTGTCTTCAAATGTCTTGTAATGACACAGAGACTTCTAGTTGAAAACATTCATTTGTTATATTTTTGTGTTTAAAACATTGAAATAATCCATCAGTTTTGTTTTTAGTTGTAGATGTTGCTAGACTTAGTGTTGTTTATTGAATTCTTGCAGTTATTGCTCTACAGTGCTCTTTGGAAGGGCTGTTCCCTTGAGCTGCCTCTTGGTTTGTGTATAGTTGGATCCATTTCATCAGAGCTGTTCTAGACTGGCACTTGAAGGTGATACACACTGGCCTCCCTTCCTTACCCCCCCCCCCCACCCACACCCACCTGTGTGAGATATTCATGCGTTACTGTTACTTTCTTACTTTGTTTGGAAACAATTCATTTGCTAACTTGTATACATATATACATATTGTATGAATATCATTTTTTTTTATTATGTTTCAATGCGACTGACTAAACAAGTTGTTCTAATGCAAGGGAAACCACCCATCTAAACATTTTGAATAAAGTATTGCCTGTAATACCTATTGGGAAGTTGTCTTTGTGTGTCAGTATTTGATGTATTGTTTAGTGTAGAGACTTTGGTGTTTGTTCACAGTATCTTGAACTGGAATACATTTGTCTTGGCCTTATTTGTGTGCATGTAAGATAAGGGCATCATACAGTTGGGTCAGAACAGATATCAGGATATTGTATAGTTCTCAAACATTTGACAGAATTCTGTCGTTGAAAGTAAAGCTTGCAATACACTAACTACAAAGTTTGTTCTAATGCTTCAATTTTGTAAAGTTATAAATCATCATTTGCAAAATAACCATAGCAACAGACCTAAATCTTTGGGCATACAATTATTAGTCAAATCTATCTAAGCTAAACATAATGTCCATTTTGTAATCCCATCTTTGAAACTGCTGTTGGCTACTTATGCATTGAGAATTGTAGTTATAAAGAAGTAATCAATACATTCTGTAGATCTTGAAATTGCAAGATGCGATTATCTCTTATCAAAACTTGGTATCACTTTAATGCTTTTCTGTTCTTAGTTTAGCTTCAATAAGTTCAGACTGCTAAGCAAATGAAATGGATTTAATATTTTAAACAGCATACTTGATTAGGAAATTCAAATTTATTTCACGTAGCAAATATAACAATAGGATGACTTAATTATTCCTCAGCCATCTCATACATATAGAGGATGACTTAATTATTCCTCAGCCATCTCATACATATAGAGGATGACTTAATTATTCCTCAGCCATCTCATACATATAGAGGATGACTAGCTTTTTTTTTATCAGACAAATAGAATGACTTTAGCAATCCTCAAAATGAATGACAACTATATCTACCTTCAGTTTCAGCTGTATTTCAAATAATGTGTACTTGCGCGCGGGACGGTCGTTTGGTTGTCTTGATGGTCCTGGGCTCATACCCGTACCCCTAGGTTTGGACTCGGAAGTAGAAAGAACATCCAAAACATAATCACCACATTTACAAACTTGGATTGCCTTCGCCTATCAATAATTGTGCAAAGTTTGAGCCCAGACGTGGGTGTGTGTTTTCTTCTTAGACTCTTCTTGTAGTAAGGTCTACTCTCAAAACATGGCACCCTCAATGTCAACGCATTTTTCTTTAAAATATATATATACAAGCATACAAACAAACGCATAAGTTATAAGACATAATGGCTGACTCATTTAATAGTAGATTTTTTAAATTAAATAGCTGAATTTTCTTTTATTAGTACTTTGCAACTAATAGTTGTTGTATATAAGTCTAATAGGTTACATTGGATATAGATATGAGCAAAATTCATTAGAATTCCAGCTTTGGTGAAAGTGTTAAAATTCTTTTTAAGAATAAAAAATATTGCAAGGGCAGCAGACCCTATGTCATTACATGTCACTTCACTTCAATAACAAACATAACATAGTTAATACTTCAACAACAAACATAACATACTTAAACTATTTGATACTTTCAAATGAATCATATCATGGAATCAACAAAACTCTACAAGAGATGTCAAGTAAGCTTATGGTATCATGTCCACGCACAAAGGCTGCGGATCCTCCACCAAATTGTGCATTTCGTCAAACTGGGGTTGTGCCTCGACGAAACTATCAGTGATCACACCCTCGCTGGTTGGTTGAACATATTCAGAGGCACTTTTCACGTCTTCCTCTGCAAGGTGAAGGTCACCTGAGGCAGGCTGATCTTCAGAGCAGGTAGGCTCTGTAAGGTCGACGTTGGCAGGTGCAAGTATTTCGTCGCCGAGGAGAAGCTGTTCATCGCTGCTACAAGCCTGTGTGTCGACACAAGAAGGCTCCACGCCATCATCAGCAGCCGACTGGTCGTCAGGATACGTGACATCATCCTTTGAGACGCCGTCACGGGAAGAATATTGAATGTTCACTCTTAAAGTGTGCTTTGTATCACAAGTGACTTGCAGCTCGTCATCTGCCAAGTCTTGATCAACTGTTGTCTCTAGTTTACAAGAAGAGAGAGAAAAAAACAGTTTGCAGCATTTCATATTCCCCACACTTGCTTACATGAGATCACTGGTTTACATGAGATCACTGGCTTACATGAGATCACTGGCTTACATGAGATCACTTGCTTACATGAGATCACTTGCTTACATGAGATCACTGGCTTACATGAGATCTTAAACGTCGTTTAGATTTGATTTTAATTTTTTTTAAAGATTTTTTAAAGTTACATTTTTGTTTTGTCTTCATAAAAGTAAACTCTTCCAGAAAGCATGGTCAGCATAACTTTTGATCTGAATTCAAGTTGATAAATGCAAGCTTTCACATTAAAAAACTGTCCGGAAAAAACATTCGACTTGTTTCTATATTCTCGTATTCTCGAAAAAAAAAAAGAAGTATTAAACATTTTTCTATATACAGTCGTGTCCTCCGAAGTGAGAGAGGTCGCTTTTAGTTTTGTGTAGTCTGTAGTCCTATATAGTAGATCTATAAGCTTTTGTGCGAGTCTGTCAAAATATTGTTTTGTCTGTCAGGTATGGATCTGAAGTATATTCTAAAAGAATGTTATCCTATTTTAATATTTTCATAGCGTGCTATAAAAAGATTTTACTAGACTGCTTATCTTCACCTATTCCTTAGTCTATTGAACAGTTGGGGCACCACGCCTCTCTGTCTTTCGCCTAGAACAGAATCTAATTATATTTTTGGTAAGATTTAGTCTTTAAAAATGTTATACATATATATCGTCTAGGCCTACTAAGGCCAAGAGAGCTTCCACAACATAAGAGAATGGACGGGCCTGCCATTAAAAATATGGAGTTTTTTTTTCTCACACAAAAGTCGTAAGCACAACAATATACGACGGACGTCAGAAATTCGACCATTTTGACATAATGAATTTAAGAAGAAGCGCATTGGCGGAAGCCTTTGGAAATGTCTTCATTAAAAACGTTTTGAGTCGATATTGCTGCAGGCGCCTCTGATAAAAACTGTTTACATTTTAAAAGATCCTACTTAAACAATAAAATGACGTGTCTGACTTGAAATATTTTACTTGTCTAAACATTGGTAATAATGTCATTTTATTTGTTTAATATACAAGCATTTAACTAGAACGAAAATACATTTTGTCCCTTGACCGGTATCGCCTCCACTATGTATGGTCGCCAACCCGACCCCTCCCCTTTTTGAAAATACGTTCCCTCACCCAGGTTTTAGAAAGGCTTCATCTATATTGTTAACATTTAGGATTTATTAGTAGCCAATTGCTAATGCATTTAACAGAAAGAGAAAAAGAGAGAGAGAAAGAGATGAGAGAGAGAGAGAGAGTAGACTTTTGGGGGACTAATAGGCATAATTATGACATGTAAGTATTCTCGTTCTGTTTTATTCATATTTTTAAGTCCCTATACAGTATTTTGAATTATGATAACAATACCAGGGGTACTTAGCTAGTTAGGCAATATTTGACTCGTAATATATCAGTAACTTAGGTCTATATAGTGTGTGTCTACGTCTATTTCCCAAAGGCTAGGGTAAGTCTAGTGACTAAGATCCTAATGAAAAGAAAATGTGTAACCTCAGGACGTAGTCGATTGACTGAGTTTAATGAGAACGTGTGTTCACTAGGGGCTCGTAATCGCTGGATAGATTAACCACCCCCCTGCCTGGAAATAGAAACGCATTGTCCACGCTCCCATGTGTTATCTCAGTTTAAGTAACCAGGTTATAAAGCGCTAGCTATAAGGTTGCTGCGTGACTCTGGAAAGGAGCCATTACAAATCAATACACTGATACGTTATTGATAGTCGTCTCCCTTAATACTTTTTTTTTTTCAAAAGGTGTTGAAAATGCATAAAGCCGACAACAGTCTTCTAGAATAGTATGATCAGATCTCTGGCGCACGGCGCTCTATTGTTTACAGAATACTAGTTTTGAAGTACAAAAAGAAAAACAAAACAAAAACCAAATAGCTGCGTTTTAAAAAAGGCCAATCAGAAATGTTGAAGTGCATTAATAGAGGAAAAAAAAAGTTTGTTTTTTTTAAAATTGATTTCATCGATTTATTTATAAAGCCCTATATTTTTGTTTAAAAAAACAACACTGCCATTATTATCGTAATGAAACAACAGTTTCTGTATTTCTTCTAAATCTATGTGCAATGCCCAGTTGCTGCATCAACTGAGTCAATGATTTTGGTACAAGATCTTTGTCTTAATGTGTAAGAAAGTACTTTAGACAAAATGGTTTTGATATTTCTATTATATTCAGTGTACAGCTCGGTAATTTTTTAAATTTTTTTGTTGTTGCATGTGTGAGCTTGCGCTCCCTGAGCTAGTTTTATATATATTTTTGTGTATTCTATTTTTTTATAGGCTAGTGCCAAATGTATTATTTGTACTTCCGCTTTTTGTGTAAGTTAGGGTGGGGTGTATAAAAAGTTCGCCACGCTGTTTTAAAAACAGTTCAGTGTACAGTTGACCAGTGGTCAGTATAGTATGTCTGTGTGACAGCCGAAGATCTTTGTGGTCTGTCGTGTACTTATTTTTATTCCTGTACCTGGGACGGTCTGTAAGTTTGCTATTGTTACTGCTTTTAGCTGCATAAAGTAACTGCTGTTTTAACTGTTGATTTTAACTGTTCTAGCCAGGCTGCTGTTGTAGATTTAATTTGTTTCTGTAGGTAATACTAGATACTAGTGTAGTGTTGCCTTAGAGTTCTATTAGTAAACTTAGTTATAGTCTGTTTCTGTTCTTAGTGAATAGATCTACAAATACTATAGTAAAGTACTAACTAAGGTGTTCTTTTTTTAGTTTTAGTTATGAGTTGGTAGTAGTAGAATATTGTAGATCTAGACTAGTTTATTGTAGTTTGTTAGTGTAGATCTAGGTCTAGACTAGTGTATTAGTTTTAGTGATTTAGTTAGATAGTTGGGTTGATCAGTTTGTTTGGTTTGGTTAGTTTTTAGTGGCGTTGAGTCAGATGGTTTTAGTTAGTATTAGTTGTTCTCGTTGTAGTGTATATATTTTATTATTGATTTATATTTTTGTATGTTAATAAAGTTTCGTTTGTTTATTTATCCTAACTAAAGTTTCGTTATCTTGTTTTCCTTTAGTTTAAATTAGTTATAGCTAGTTGTCTGGTTACTTAGGCGACTCTAGCCCCTTGGTCACCATACCGAGGTGCACAGATTGAGCCCACCCAGTAGCGTTAACATCTGCCTACTGTTGGTAAATTTTAATGTTGAGCAGTAAGAATAGGTATCTCCCACTCGCGCCTGCCTGACCTGCTCACACATGTTTTCTACTTAGCCTTAGCAGAGACTAATCAGTTAAAGGCCCCTAATTTGCTAAAACGCATATAATAAAATGTGTAAAGACTTGAATGTTTAGTAAAAATAAAATATATATTAATAATTTTTAAAAAGTGAGACTTTTAGTGTATCCTTTAAAAACTCGAAATCTAAGATTCTAGGCTACTAAGTTTTAGTTGGATACATGAGACACAGGGAAACAGTGTATTGTGCCTTTTATAACTTTTAATGAAAGTGCAGTGTAAGCGACTTTCTACTAGAACAGAAAAACTACAAACAGATTTTTGGTGTATCCACAACATCCGGTTTAGAAAATAGAGGAGGTGTTGATAAGCTAGGTTTTTTAAACCCTTAAACGCGTGTGGTAGTTTAGCCTCTAAACATCAGAATTATAATAATTCCATTTTGTATGCATTACTGTAAAACAGCTCAGCACTTTAAGGGTTAAAGGTATAGGGTAATTTTGTGCAAGGTTTAGCACTGCAGAGTCAAATGTTCTTAGCTCCTTCAAAAATATCTAATTATAGAGAAAGGATTCTATGACTAAAAAACTTATTTAAAGCCAAAATGGACAACTAACTAGCGGTAATAAAGGTGATTCGATAAAAAAATGAATCTAAAGGTATTGAAATATTTTAAAATTAGCCTATCGCCAAATTATTTGTTAATTAGTAGGGAAATAGTGACGTTCAATTTAGCGTCCTTGACATTTTCTGTCTGTCGTAAAAGTGTTCAATGGTCGCCTCAAAATGAGAGTATGGCGCAATAGGTCTCTTCACCTAGCAAACACAAATCAAAGACATTGCCAGTATTACTTTATCGAATGCGGAATTTTGGGGAAATATCAACAAATAAAATACAAAGGTTTATTAGAACGCTTGTAGTTTTTCTAGCATTGCGGCCTTCAGGCTGCGAATATGTCAAAATCCTTTTTAGCAAGAACCGTAGAGATTAATGTAACATGTCTTCGAAATTTCATGCGAATCCTTACCTCCGTTGCTGAGATCTCTTGATACATAAGGCGATCAGTCAGTCAGTGGTATTTTACGCTTATAATATCGATTAAATACTATCTCTAGATTGTGACTCCTACACACCTATCATTTAATAAAGAAAGGCAACTCACCTTGCAATGTTATTTCCGACATTACTTTCTCTCCCTTTTCTAATGACTCTTCATATAATTTCATCTCTTCCTCGGTCTCTTCTGTTGTTTGTCCCAGAACTCTTCCATCTTTATTTACAAGTGATTGTTCCGTGTTTTCTGTTTCTAAGTTGTCCTCTTCTAAGTGTTTGTTTGTCTCAACTTCAGTCAACTCAGTTGCCAATGGTGACGATGTTTTCAATTGTGATAATACTTCTGTCGTCTGCTTCTCGGGGGAGTTCTCTTCCTGCTGCTGCACTGAGTTTTCAGCTGTATTGTACGTCCCGTTTTGGTTGTAAATATTTAAACCTTTACTGCCAGAGCATCCCATGACGTAATAGGTTGGGCTAATTCAAATGTCAATCCTATAAATGTGTTCTGAAAGTATTTATGATAATAATCACCACCAAGACGAATATGGTTCTGTTAGCAAAGATCTGTTTTGGACAACAAAAATAAATATAGTTATTACTCATAAGGATATATATAACCGCAATTCAACGCAACGCTTAATGATAATAATAATTATAGCTATTCTATAGCGCTACTTTCATGCTTATAGCATTTTCAGAGCGCTATGGTCCAATCTCGTTTGTGGACCAGTTCGAGAGGGGGTATTTTGAAGAATGTTTTCCGTGCTACCTTTAGGCGCTCAGTAAACCACAACTCTGCTCTCGAACCCACTTCGAGCCAAGTTAAAGCGTACTTAGCCTCTCGACGACGCTTCCCATGTCTAACTGCTATAGGCTTTTATCGCATTGTAAATCCTTAGTAAATAAATCTATACAATACAATAAAACACAAAATTTTATAACAATAATTATTGTTGTAGGATTACCGTTGTTAGAGAGATTATTTGTAGGCTCAATATACATTTAGGTATATTGACCTATAGACCACAAGGTCTGAAAGGGGAACTTTACTTTACTTTTCTATATAAGTTATATTACTTTTAGGCAAGTTAAGCTATATTTTTTTAGGCAAGTTAGATTATTCATCAAAAAGCTCTAGGATTGCTATGAGAAAAAGCTTTCTATTTCGTTAGCTTATTCCGTCTAATTTGTTTTCTTACCTCCCTTCACACTAAAGGCCTAGAACTAGATCTCTATCATGTAGAGAAATACATTACTGTTTAGTGAGAGTGTAGTCTCCTTAGTGCGGGTAGGAGAAAAAGAAAATACATTCCGCCTTGTGTTAATAATAATGACTAGATGATGGGCAGGTTTTCTACACAGCAGAACCACAGCTACTGTTCTCATAATGAATAGGAAGCAACAAAGTGAACAAACAAACCGCATTTGACACCTATTTCAGCAAAGAATTGCTAAGAAAGCTATAAAGAATCACTCTCTTCCTTATGATTTGACCATCACAAAGAAGATAGAAGACACACTGATCACTTTAAAAACAAGTAGACACTTGAACTCTTTTGTTCCTTTGCCAATTAACTTGTTGAACAAACTCTAACATAATGTTGTACATTTCGCGTGTAATGTTGAAGAGAGACAGGGATATGGACGTATATTTGGTGTGCTATCGTACAAATGGTTTGCTCGAATAAAGTCAATGTTTTTGTGTAATGCACAAGTGGAAAGCAACGTTCATCACGGATAATACAGATTATTCTTATTATTATTAATTACTTCATGATAATGACATGTCAATGATAATCTTTTCAATGATGACTCGAGCAATTTAAAGATAAGCTATATTCTCAAATTGCAGAATGGAAATTTTGAAGATTTTTTCCCATAAATATTTTTCTTTCTCTTTTATATTTATATATATATATATATATATTATTTATATTAGATTTTATATTAACTCTTTTAGAGCTCCTCCAAAATGTAAAATTATAGGGCTATCAGTATATTAGCTAATTATTAAGGTTACTTAAAGTATCTCAAATTATAACTAGAATTATACAAATTAGATTTTAATAATTATAGAAATATGGATAGTTTTTATTTATTTTATTCTTTTCTTATGCCAGTATTGTATTGAACTGTCCTATTTCAGATAGTTATTACAACTCTTTTTGTATGAAACGATAAGAAGAACAGAAACTTGGTACAACTACGTTACCCAGCAGTCTTTGTTATGTTGAGGTCACTCTACTAAGTGTTCACACGTCACGTGAGCTAGCCGGTCCATTAGGTACCAGAACCTGGAACAGAATGCAACAAAAGACTATTAGGTCTTATCAACACACGACATAACAAGCCTGTACGGTCCAGAACCTCTCACTACCTTTTGTTAAAAGACGCCCTCTCCTCCCAATCTCTGGTTCCTTTTGCAGTGCCGTCCAGCTACCCCGCCCCAAATCCCTTTGTCCCAACTCACCTCAGCTCCCCCGATGTATTGACTGTTCAATATTTTGGTTGTTGTCTTGGCGACTCCTTTTTTTTATGTCAAGAAACCGCCAAACACTTAACTTCCTGTATTTATCCACTTGCGTGTTAAACTGTCGATGGTCCCTGAAATATGTACAGGACAGACAAACTGAACAACACCTTCGTATTAAAAAAAACTATTAAACTAACCGTTGAAATAGTCGCTAAGAACATTTGGTATTATCGATATTTTGGAGCTCCGAAGTTTTAGTCAGAATGCATTGCTTAATAAAGGCCAACCTTTTTTTAAATTACGATTCCTCTTATTAGCTTGCAAACTCGACGTGGATAGAAACTGGACCATGGGCACTGGACGGGTAGGTAAACGGTCTAACGATTTTCCTAGAAATTTGACAATTTATGTAGGTATATCATTGGTAGAAAAAAATACTAGCTAATTGGCCTAACAGTGAAAAACTCTGGTTTGGCCGTTACATAAAATTCATCATCATCGTCATCATCCAACTCCATTTGAGTGAGGGCTGGAGAGGCTTAAATCCTCTCTTGCAAAAGCCCTCGACAGAAACCCTGCTGTCTTGCGTAGTGCGTATATGTCACCATACAGGTCGAGAATTTTTGGTTTCCCAGACCTGTCGAGGCGGACATCAGCAAGTCTGGGGCAGTCAAACAGAATATGAGGCGCGGTTTCCTCTTCTTCCCCGCAGCGAGGTCACCGTGAATCGAAATTTGACCATAGCCGTGAGAAATATGAGCCAACAGGGCAGCGGCCTGTCCTGCACTGTGCTATAATAGCTTGCTCAGGCCTGGACAGCCTCCACCACGGGGGAGTGTGGCCAGGGCGCCTCATGCGCTCCCAGATTCCACGGGCTTTTTGGGACTTGTCCCAGCACTCAAACCACTTTTCCATTTCTGTCTTTTGAATTATATCTAGGGCATGATGAAAACTTACAGCCTGTTCAGTTGGTGGAATTTGCCCTCCCTGGTGGGCAAAGGCGTCTGCAATAGTGTTGCCAGTCACACCTATGTGACTTGGTACCCACTGCATTATTACAGGGGTGCCATAGCGGTGCTTTATGTTGTGTGATGTCATGATGATTTTTTCCTGCTTTTTTTTTCTTTAAAGTAAGCATCTTAGTTTCGTTTGTGTACTGCCAGACACATAACATAAGATATTAAACAAGCAAAAGACATTTATTCTAAATCTAAAGAAGTTGATGTGCTTAAAATAATAGAAGGCTTTACAGTTATCTAATGCTAGTTTCAAACTTTTCTATCTACAAAATATGAAGTGGACTAATTCAACTTGTATCACCTTATACAGTTCCCTTGTTTGAGATACCAAACAAAATAATTAATCAACAATAGTTAATTATTTAATTGTTTTTTTTTATTCTTTTTTTTTTTTTGGTGAGGTAAAAGAAATAATTGTACAAAATTTCAGCTTGATCCGAGATTGGGTGTGGGAGAAACACCGTGTACAAACTTTTTGTCAGACAGACAGACAGACAGAGTGAGTTGATAAAAGCTTTGTAAAAAAAATGTACACCAAAAAAAACCAACATGATAGGCCTACTAATGACTTCACTTCAGCAACAAGCTTGCCAAACATACAGACAACATGATAGGCCTACTAATGACTTCACTTCAGCAACAAGCTTGCCAAACATACAGACAACATGATAGGCCTACTAATGACTTCACTTCACCAACAAGCTTGCCAAACATACAGACAACATGATAGGCCTACTAATGACTTCACTTCAGCAACAAGCTTGCCAAACCTACAGACAACATGATAGGCCTACTAATGACTACACTTCACCAACAAGCTTGCCAAACATACAGACAACATGAACGACTGAGAATGGTGGAGGATGTAGGGCCTACATAAGCAGTAGGCCTACATTGAAGAAGTTGACAATTACTGACTGAAAGTAATTCATTGCTTAGTGAATATTAGTTTTAACTTAACCATGCAATCGCCTTTCAGTTGTCATCGCGAAGATTATCATTTACCTGACACAAGTAACAACGACAATTTTTTAGCAGTAGATACATTCTTAAGAAAACAAAAACACAACCCTTTACCTCGACCCACAGATTCAAAATGAGATACTAGACCTGTTGGGCAATGCAATTTTAGCAAAGATTATACAGGAGATCCAATCTGCGTCACTTTTCTATATCATGGTTGACAACATTCAAGAAATATTTAAAGTTTATTAAATAACAATATTTTCTGAATGTTTTGTAAGTTCTGATGTCGAAATACCCAAAGAAATCTTAGTTAGAATCATTTGTAGGTTTTCAAATTTGTGAGAACCAGAAGTCTGCAGAACTGGCTGAACTAATACCATACTTCAAGTATATGTAACTGGTTGTGCAAATACTTCAGTAAATAAACACTATCTTTTTTAAAATTACTTGCAATGTCAAGGCTATGATGAGTGAACAGTACAATGGCCTTCAGGCATTGTTTCCACAAAAGCAGTCGCTTGCGCCTTTTGTTCACTGTTCTAAACAGAACCTAAACATGGTCTTAAAGGATTATTTCAGCTGAAGTTTGATTATAATGTCTTTTACTAAATGTACCGATATATACAAACTATTCGATTTCTTTGTCACACTCAAAATTTGTCATATGAGGGGGGGGAGGAGGGGGGCCCATCAACATATTCTTGAACCCGGGCCCACGGGTACCTTGCTACGCCAGATCTAGTAGATCTTATTCATATGTTCCAAACTAGCAGAGCGATATAGAAGCAGAGCATTTTTTTTTTTTTTACAGTTTCATGTTCCCACCCCTGGCTTTACGGGTGATAAGCTACTTGTCATCTATTTCACTTTGGATAACGTCAGAGGGGAGGGAATTCATCGAACTCCAAATGAGAACATATTCTATAACTCTGCTCAATCAATAATTACCATAAATTCATAGCCTAAATAATTTGATTTGAAATTACCAATGGTGTTTCTATTTTCACAGCCTACGAAAATTTCTTGAAATTTTTTAAATACAAGATTATTTATATAGTTCTTACTTGTTTAAACTAGCCATGGAGCTATAATAATGCCTATATATATATATATATATATATATATATATATATATATATATATATATATATATATATATATATATATGTATGTATGTATATGTATATATATATACAATTACTAGCGGGCTATTAGGTAGGCAAGATTACGTTGCCACAAAAGACACACTTTATATCATATATGATATGATAAAAAAACTAAGCTTATATTATGTGTAATTGTATCAATTATTTTGAACTTTTTATGTAATTAATGTGTAGGCCTAATAGATATAGAGTCTAGAGAAACAATAATAAAAAAAAATATATAACAATATATCAAATCCGGAAAACAACCCAGTGCTTTTTTTTTGTAAAAAAAAATAGGTGCCAGTACTCAGAGATGGGTAGCCTAATTTTTAACTAGGCTACTTATAAATTAATGAAAAACGTTAAAATACAAGAATAGTAATAGTTATTTCCCCACATCAAAAAACACTATAGATATATTATATAGGCCTATAACATCCAACATTACATTATAGATCTAGGGCCCTCGGATCCACACTTTGTTGATGAAGTCAGACTCACTTGTGAAGCAGTTTTCCAAATCTCTCACAGGTGGCCCCAAGTGCCATGCCGAGCAGTAAGCGAACCAAACTATGTGAATTAGTGGCGATAAAGCAATAGGACCCCCTAGATAGAGGTCACTGGCAAAAGCGTGTGTGTTCTGGTTACCTAATTAAAGGCACTCTGCTCTGGTCATGTAGGCTATTGAGAGGAATTGGCTTCGTCCTACGACGATCTAGTTACGCCACATGAAAATAGCCCTGATATCGATTTGACCAAGGTCTTGGTGAATGGGTGTTACGTTGGTCACAGTTTAACCGACGCTTGGGTTGCCTAGGTGAAAAAAATATAGGACCTACTATACAGTCCCAGCAAACAATATAATCACGCAATCAACAAAATCGTGATTAACACTTACAATCTATCACATATGTTGTGGAACAAATCTTGCACCTTAAATAAATTACTCATCAAATGACAGACTCGGCTTTCAAGTCCAATAGATTAGCATTGGAAGCACTAGCGGAGCCTGAACTTTGGAGTGGGAGGGGGGGGCGATTTATTTCCAAACCCTAACCCTAACGCCCAGTAAACCCCAACCCTATGCATAAACGTGCGTACAGTACGTGCGTATATATATATTTTTGAATTTTTTTTAATGCAGTGTTTCTCAATCTTAGGCGGGAAAAAAAACCCAGCCATGTTGAGGTGAAGCACGACGCCAAAAGCGTTTTCTTGCATTCTTCACAGCAGAAACGCATTCTCCTGACAGCTTTTATCATTCATCCAATTCAAAAAGGACCTTTTGAAAATGTTTTACTTGAAAAATATTCTAATATGAATTTACAGGCCCTTACTACATTGAAAATACAACCGATTTGTTCCTTGAAAAGATAAGATACCTAACATACTTAGATTAAGACTTTGAGGATCGCAGCCGAAAAAAAAATTCGAAAAATAATATTTAAAAAAAAAAAGCTCATTTGTAAGGGATACATTTTGTTCAATATGCATATTTGTAACTTTGTTTAGTTACAGAACAATAATTCAAAGCTCTAAACATGGAACTATACTAAACAAAAAAAATCTAAAGTGGGAGGAGAAATTAAGTGGACCAATTAGATTCTACTCATTCTACTCTATTTTTTTACATTTTTAGGATTGTGAGTTATAGTCTCAATTTTTTTTAATACAATAGAAACATATAAGTTTGAGTAAAGGTTGGAAAAAGGTGACTAGGAAAATAATGTTTGGATTCGCAACTCATCTCAATTGTTACTCTTATGATGAGAAATTTCGTATGAATTCTAAATTTTCCAAAACAAAGTCTTTTCTAAAATAACTAAGATAAATCACATAAACTCTGTCGCCATGTTTGACTATTCTGTTTTAAAACGTTATGTTTTCGTCTAGACAGGGGAGAGGGTGGTAGAGTGAAAACGTTAATCCTCGCTCCTTCTTATATTTTCTGCTAATGATTGCATTTGGCATTAAAGAATACGGGGTGGGGCGTCTCAATATAAGAATTTAATTTATAGTATATATAAATTATATTAGTGAAAGATGTTTATTTTTTTATTTTGTAATTTCTAAACTAAAATACAAAAGAAAAAGTAATGTTTGTCCAATGGGCGAGAGGCGATTGCATGTGTCGCCCCTCCCGCCTGGTACAACACTTTTTCATTTTATATTTACTAATGATAAAATTTGAGATCAGAGTCTGTGTGCGACATAATATACAAATGGGTTAAAACATCAATATGTACCTTATATTATATAGATATTCAACTAATTTTGTTCACAAACTATGATTTCTCTATAACAATAGGACCCCCCCCCCTCACACTCAGAGGGCTAGCGTGGGGAGGGCGGGATTGATGCCATCGCCACCTCCCCATCCCACCAAATCGGCCAACATACTAGAGGGGGGGGGGGGGCAATATAATCTAAAAATAGGTTGCAATAGAAATAATTAGTATAGATTATTTACAGCTCGAGGACCACGGTGGTCCAACATTCAAGTCGTGTTAGCGCGAGTGGCACAGTCCACGACAATACTGCCTCCGGGCGGTCAACCAACACTTCATACTGGGAAAATAAGTATCCCCCACACTAATTTAGGTTGAAAGATCCATGTAGAGTCTAGCTTTGTCGACCTTGTGTACCGTCAAATAACAACAGCTATTCTGGGCATGGCTAAAAAGTTTATTCCTCGAACTTACCCTTGTAAAAAATTCAAAAACTTTTGGACGGCTGAAATCAACAAACTTGTTATGGGTCGGAGAAGGGCATACAAAAAGGTCCAAAAGAACCCAAACAATCCAACACTCAGACAGAAATACAACAGACTCAGCCTACTAGTCAAAACGTCCGTGAACAGGGAAAAACGAAAACGTTGGACCAACACCTGTGCAAGGTTAAACCTAAGGGATAGCTCTAAGGCTTGGAGTCTTCTGAGAAATCTCGAAAATGCTGGGCGTACGAAAACAGCAACCCCATTATCTTCACCCAGTGGGGTAACCATTTCATCAAAGAAGAAAATTGCCACCTTGTTGAACAAATATTTTGCTAAGATCAACAAGGCTGCCAAGAAGTCCCCAATGTCCAAAGCCATTGATAAAGCTCGCAAAGCTGATGAAAAGACCGAAAGGAACCACAGACCGAAAGTGCTGAGGGAACGATGAACTCCCCCTTCTCGATAGGCGAGCTTAATGCTGCCATAAGGAAATGCCAGCTTAAAAAGGCTCCCGGGCCGGATGGTATCACCCCCGAAATGCTTAAGCATGTAGGGGGGAAAGGAAGGGCCGTGCTTTTGGCATTCGTGAATAGGGCCTGGAAACGTGCCACCATTATTCCTATACCAAAAAAGGGAAAAGATGCTTCCACTGCTGAGGGCTACAGGCCCATCTCACTCACATCTTGTGTGGGAAAGATGGCTGAAAAAATGGTAAATGAGCGTCTGGTTTGGTACCTTGAGAGTGCCCGTCTACAAGAGCGTACAATAAGAACAAGGATGTACAGAGAAGTCTCAGGGGAAATGACCCTCGAGCACGGCCTCCCCCAGGGCTCCGTCTTGTCATGCGCCCTTTTCACGGCCTTCGTAAATGACCTACCGGCTCAGCTAAAATGCCAAAAGCTGCTATATGCTGATGATATTGTCCTTTGGAAATAGGGAAGAAGCGCAACCTCTATACAAAAAGTGTTACAAGATCTCCATACGCTCTGCACATACACACAAAAATGGAGGCTAGAAATAAACACCGCCAAGACGGTCTATTCTCTGTTCACGCTCGGGACTGGCATTCTCAGGCAACCTTTCCAGCTCTCTCTGAACGGAGTGGCTCTCAGCATGGAAAAGCTACCCAAGTACCTTGGTGTAACTTTAGATCGCAAACTAAAAATGTGTGAGCACATCCAGGATGTTGTAAGAAAGGCCTCAGGGAAACTTTGCATTGTGCGGAAGCTGGCATCCACGAAGTGGGGAGCCCGAGCAGACATGCTCCGATCCCTGTATTTAGGAGCAGTCCGATCACAGATAGACTACAGCCTACCTGTGCAAATGTATGGCTCTAGGACTGCTCTTGAACAACTTGATAAAATACAGTCCCAAGCACTAAGATTTGTCTGTGGAACCTTTAGGACAAGTCCAGTAAATGCGGCTGAAATAATGGCTAATATAGGTCCACTAAACCTTAGGAGGAAAAGGTCAGTACTGACCTGCTATGAGCGGTATATAAGGCTGGATGAATACCTCCCAGCTAGAAAACTAGTGGATGGTTGGAGATGCAGAAGACGTATCCAGATGCAATCTTTTATGCATCATGCCACTAGACTATCTGATGAAGCTGGCCTCTCCACCAACCGACAAAACATTCAACGCTTTCATCAACTTCCCCCTTGGTGTCGCCTAACGACCCCAGACATACGCTTGAAATTAGTAGTCCCTAATGCCACTAAGCAAAGCCGTTCATCTAACGACCTTCAAATCCTAGCTCTGGAGATCATTAATACCTTCAAGCAGAGTGCTATTTTTGCATACACTGATGGGTCGGCATCAATAGATTCTGGAAGAGCAGGCTATGGAGCCTACATTGACTTTCTTGGCTCTTACACAGTCAAAATCTTTGGACCATGTGGTAGTGTTTGCAGTTTTGATGCGGAGACCATGGCAGTCTGTGAGGCCTTAAAAGTCATTGACTCTCAACTCGGCGAGGGACATTTGAGGGCAACACAGATTGTTGTGGTCACTGACTCAAAATCTGTACTACAGGCTTTGCAAAGCCCCGGACCATGGCCCCCCAATGTCAACACTGTCTTCATGGCTTCACATAACATTAAACAACGCTATGGCACCCCTGTAATAATGCAGTCACATAGGTGTGACGGGAAACACAATTGCAGACTCTTTGGCCCACCAGGGAGGGCAAATTCCACCCACTGATCAGGCTGTAAGCTTTCATCAAGCCCTGGCTATAATACAAAAAACATAAATGGAAAAGTGGTTTGAGTGCTGGGACAAGTCCCAAAAAGCCCGTGGAGTCTGGGAGCGCATGGCGCCCTGACCGCACTTCCCGTGGTGGAGGCTGTCCAGGCCTGAGCAAGCTTTTATAGCACAGTGCAGGACAGGCCACTGTTCTGTTGGCTCATATTTCTCGCGGCTATGGCCAAATTTTGATTCACGGTGCCCCCACTGCGGGGAAGAAGAGGAAACCGTGCCTCATATTCTTTTTGACTCCCCCAGACTTGCTGATCTCTGTCTCGACAGGTCTGGGAAACCCAAAATTCTCGACCTGTATGGCGACATTTATGCACTACGCAAGACAGCAGGGTTTCTGTCCAGGGCTTTTGCAAGAGAGGATTTGAGCCTCTCAAGCCCTCACTCTAATGGAGTTTGATGATGATGATTTACATAACTAATAAATTCGTATACAAATTGTGTGATTTCTTTACTAAAATTTATCCGCCCCACCCCCACCTCCCACTGGATTCGCCTGTGATTGGAAGTTGGAGAAAGAAAGAAAGAAATGTCAAATCCGGAAAACAACCCATATTGAAAACAAAGTCAACTATTTACGGTTCGTTTGATGATTACATCCGCCCCGTAGTGTGATCACATCTCTTAGTTTCTATAGCAGCCTATGCCGAAATAAAAGAATTATATATCAACTCAATCTCTCTGTCTGGTAGAAATATTTGACACGTTAACTTCTCATTCTTAGATCAAGTTAAAACTGAATATTCATTGCCCCTAACAAAACATGAATTCAACGAAAAGTTAAACGTCTATTTTATCAATAAGTCATAATTAATTTCGTTTTATATAAATATAATACTAGCTAAGGGGAGATAAGCCTATTATGCATAGAATGTGCTGTTTAGCGATCGGAATGGTAAATGTTTAAATATTCATGTATAAACTGGAGCTGATGTACAGGCCTATGAATAATACTGTTACATTGGACAGAGAAGTACGTCTTTAAGTCGTCTTAGAATATTTGAATTAGACAAATGTTATCTCCTCTTGTTTAACCTTTTCAAAAAGAAGCAATAAGACATTACGACTATAAGGGAACAGATCAAAGATAAAATAAATACATATATTATAAACCGGGCGTGAGAGAAGACAAAATGAACATTCCAAATTCTCTCCTTTTTTTACTCTTACTAGGCAAGGGGAACTACTGCAATACAGTAGCCTACAAGAAAAAAACACATTTCAGTATTCTAGGTCTTTATGAAGAGACATCAAAAATGTTTAGTGGCTGCCCGGTAGTGTGGTATGCACTTCGAACTTTCGTCACGATTATCCCTAGTTCGAGTCCTGCCAGCAATTATCCCATTCAGTTCTGCGGGAACTCTGAACTAGAATGTAATAATTATTGCCGAAGGAAAGTCCGAAGCTTGTAAAACCAAACAGAACGAGATTAGGCATCTGCTACCAATAATAGCCTACAGTAGAATCTAAACAAAAAACAGTAGGTCAAATAGGCCTGTACTATCTAGACAAAAATATTGTGGAGAACAAAAAAAAAAGGGGGGGGTGGAGGGGGGAGAAAGCTGTTCAGCATACCTAAAAGCATAGATAGATCTAAGGAGCAGTTTCAAATGTACCTGATATGGATCCAGACCTATGACCTACTAAGTCAGGAATGTACTAATAACTGCTTCATAACCATTTTGTTACATAATGAAATGTTCACTGAGCGACAGTTTTTCAAAATGCAACATTAAACAGGCATTGGCCGAAATTGTGAAAATGTTCGGCTTGTACTCAGCTGCTAGCCGGGGATTGACTTTTTTTCTCCAACAAATCAATTCAATCCTTTACATCTTGTTATAATCTCTCAGACAAAGCAGAAATAGGGACACATTTGGGCCTCCTGTTGCGTGGCAAGGCTGCTCGAAAAGATAAATCTGTGACTCGGAGTACCTCTCAAATCTATGACTCGGAGTACCTCTCAAATCTATGACTCGGAGTACCTCTCAAATCTATGACTCAGAGTACCTCTCAAATCTATGACTCGGAGTACCTCTCAAATCTGTGACTCGGAGTACCTCTCAAATCTGTGACTCGGAGTACCTCTCAAATCTATGACTCGGAGTACCTCTCAAATCTGTGACTCGGAGTACCTCTCAAATCTGTGACTCGGAGTACCTCTCAAATCTGTGACTCGGAGTACCTTTCAAATCTATGACTCGGAGTACCTCTCAAATCTGTGACTCGGAGTACCTCTCAAATCTATGACTCGGAGTACCTCTCAAATCTGTGACTCGGAGTACCTCTCAAATCTGTGACTCAGAGTACCTCTCAAATCTATGACTCGGAGTACCTCTCAAATCTGTGACTCGGAGTACCTCTCAAATCTGTGACTCGGAGTACCTCTCAAATCTATGACTCGGAGTACCTCTCAAATCTGTGACTCGGAGTACCTCTCAAATCTGTGACTCGGAGTACCTCTCAAATCTGTGACTCGGAGTACCTCTCAAATCTATGACTCGGAGTACCTCTCAAATCTGTGACTCGGAGTACCTCTCAAATCTATGACTCGGAGTACCTCTCAAATCTGTGACTCGGAGTACCTCTCAAATCTGTGACTCGGAGTACCTCTCAAATCTATGACTCGGAGTACCTCTCAAATCTGTGACTCGGAGTACCTCTCAAATCAGTGACTCGGAGTACCTCTCAAATCTGTGACTCGGAGTACCTCTCAAATCTGTGACTCGGAGTACCTCTCAAATATATGACTCGGAGTACCTCTCAAATCTGTGACTCGGAGTACCTCTCAAATCTGTGACTCGGAGTACCTCTCAAATCTGTGACTCGGAGTACCTCTCAAATCTATGACTCGGAGTACCTCTCAAATCTGTGACTCGGAGTACCTCTCAAATCTGTGACTCGGAGTACCTCTCAAATCAGTGACTCGGAGTACCTCTCAAATCTGTGACTCGGAGTACCTCTCAAATCTGTGACTCGGAGTACCTCTCAAATCTATGACTCGGAGTACCTCTAAAATCTGTGACTCGGAGTACCTCTAAAATCTGTGACTCGGAGTACCTCTCAAATCTGTGACTCGGAGTACCTCTCAAATCAATGACTCAGAGTACCTCTCAAATCTGTGACTCGGAGTACCTCTCAAATCTATGACTCGGAGTACCTCTCAAATCTGTGACTCGGAGTACCTCTCAAATCAGTGACTCGGAGTACCTCTCAAATCTGTGACTCGGAGTACCTCTCAAATCTGTGACTCGGAGTACCTCTCAAATCTATGACTCGGAGTACCTCTAAAATCTGTGACTCGGAGTACCTCTCAAATATGTGACTCGGAGTACCTCTCAAATCTGTGACTCGGAGTACCTCTCAAATCTATGACTCAGAGTACCTCTCAAATCTGTGACTCGGAGTACCTCTCAAATCTATGACTTGGGAGTACCTCTCAAATCTGTGACTCGGTGTACCTCTCAAATCTGTGACTCGGAGTACCTCTCAAATCTGTGACTCGGAGTACCTCTCAAATCTGTGACTCGGAGTACCTCTCAAATCTGTGACTTTTTTTTTTAAATGCTGGGGCACAATGTAAGCGTTGCAAGAGCGTTGTCTCTGATCCACACACAATGGACATAAAAGAGAAATGGTCTTTGTTGGACTTAGTGACAAAGTCAAATTCATAGTTATGCACTTCCATTGGGCGAATGATGAGCTATTGCAAAAAGTCACTTCATTAGAGAACTAAGATACTTAATAGAGCAGTTTTACCGCCTTGGGTTTGATGCCATATTTTATCAAGTATATTGTAAGCTTGGCTTTAAAAGTTAACTTTTAAGTTAAATCTTTTTTGTTCTTCTCTTGGCATGCAGGCGTCTGGTAATCCTAAAAGTTTGACCAATGATATATTTTGTTTCTTATTTCATTGAAGCCAATTTGAAAGAACTAGGGATGTAAGGGAAACCATTAACACAATGCTTTGATGGTAATAGTTTTATTGAAATTAGTTACCAGTATATTACATTAAAACTACATTTACCACCATTAAATAAAAGCCTTCAATGATAAATGAATATAAATGTATAAGTAATTTGAGATGGTTTGTTTTTGGTTTTTGCTTATTTTGTTAAATTTATTGTCACTTAATACAAATAAGTTTAAACAACAAGAAGATAAGACATACATCAATTGTTGATACAAATTATATGGGGATATATAATACAACTTATTGTAAGTGCTTAATCAATTGTGTGGTTAATGTTACAGTAGCAAATAAATCTTAGAAGAACATAGGTCATGGGCATACACATGATAAAATGACCATTTCATCAAAATGGACTAAAACCTAATAGCAGGAATTGAAATACCTTGGAAGCCCTTAATAAAGAATACAACAGTTTGGGAACCTGATAAGAACGTATGGGGTAACAAAGAATACAACAGTTAGAGAACCTGATAAGAATGTATGGGGCAATAAAGAATACAACAGTTTGGGAACCTGATAAGAATGTATGGGGCAATAAAGAATACAACAGTTTGGGAACCTGATAAGAATGTATGGGGCAATAAAGAAAACAACAGTTTGGGAACCTAAAAAGAATGTATGGGGCAATAAAGAATACAACAGTTTGGGAACCTAAAAAGAATGTATGGGGTAATAAAGAATACAACAGTTTGGGAACCTAAAAAGAATGTAAGGGGTAATAAAGAATACAACAGTTTGGGAACCTAAAAAGAATGTATGGGGCAATAAAAAATGCAAGTTTGGGAACCTGATAAGAATGTATGGGGCAATAAAGAATGCAAGTTTGGGAACCTGATAAGAATGTATGGGGCAATAAAGAATACAACAGTTTGGGAACCTGATAAGAATGTATGGGGCAATAAAGAATACAACAGTTTGGGAACCTGATAAGAATGTATGGGGCAACAAAGAATACAACAGTTTGGGAACTTAATAAGAATGTATGGGGTAACAAAGAATACAACAGTTTGGGAACTTAATACTAATGAAATAGAAGAATAGTGCAACCCCAGTAAAATTGTTACTGTGCATTAGTTAAAGTAATTATCTTCCTTTTAAAAACAAAAGGTTTACACTGTTTTCAACAAATAAATAAAATATTTTCAATGAAAAAAAATAGATACATTTACCCATGTGTGGTCACTTAGTTAAATATACTTTTCAAAGATATCTACAATAGATAGAGACACAGAATAAAAAAAAAATCTCCCTTACAGCAATTGTAATGATGAGCAAAATGCCTAAAACTAGATAAAATTATGTAAGATTATTCCACAAAAGTTTTTTTGGTAAAACTGATTATAATGTAATGTGAATGAGCTCCCTGTGTTGATCACAACCACAAGAACAAACTTTTCATTTGAAAATTATAAATTGACTAGCAACAACAATGAAACAAAAATGAACATTACAACAGATTCACTAGGAGAAATAACATTCAGTTTTAGAAATGATTTTCTGCTAACAAAAAGTGATTTTGATTTTTTAAAACTTATAATAAATAAAGTACTATTTAAAAATAAAATTAACGGAAAAGAAATCTATAAATAAATACTTTTCTTCAACAATGGCAGGTGTGTATATAAAAATGATATTACAGATTATGTGAGACTATAATTCATCTCATCAAATGATTAGAAACATTGGGATACAGCTATAGTAATTAGATAGCTTGAATATACAACCAGCCTCAATCGGGCATGTGGGAGAGTCATGGTTTAATAGAATAGAAAGCTAGTTTTGAGCCTTTTTTAAACAAATATACATGAAGACAAATTGGTGAAGACAAAATCCTGATAGTTTTGCAAACATTTTTTGGGTTTATATAGCTTAGAACAATCTGAAGCAAAAACTTTTTAATGAAAGGTTTACCATTTTTTAAGTACATGATAATTTAGACAAAAAATAATCTAGTTATCAGAATTAATGATATCACAATTGAACTAAAACTAATGCTATATAAAGGTATGGGTGTGAAGGTATGGATGTTTTGATAATAGTTCTTCTCAATATAGATCATCTTTGGATGTAGTTATTATTAAAAGTTAACAGAGTAGTTAATCCGTCGAAGGTTGTACTTCCACATCCACTCATCTTAAAAAAACACATTTAGAATGAACATTTAATAGCTAAAATGTTCTTACATGTTTCAATACAGTTGTTTTTTTTTAAAAAAGAAATACCCCTCTTAGACTTTGCGATCTATGGATCATCTGTTTCTGTGACCTACCATTAGTAAGTTGGGCAGACTCAATGGCATCCTAAAACATACATCAAAATTTAGTTTAGGCTACTAATGAAACTCTACTAATGAAACAACAACTTTGAGTGATCATAGAACTTAAAATGTGCAATATTACTTCAACGGTTTATCTGGCATTAAAAAGTTGAAGTCTTGACATTTTGAATGAAATTTGTACTTTTTAAATTATTATTTTAAAACATGTGGCAGGCCAGATTAAACCCTTCCATGGGCTGGAGTTGGCCTGCAAGCTGTAGTTTGCCCACATAAATATAAAAGGCAATGTCCAAATATTAAGAATGAATGCAGTATTTCATGTGACTATGCATACCCAGTTACAATCTGCACATTTTGCCACATCTAAAGAGTAAATTGAAACTCCCTATCATAATAAATATTTTCTATTTGGCACTATATCACAACTTGACATAAGTCTTCATGAGATTAAAAGTTACAGTTGCTCATTTGGCAAAGAAGATGATTACATTTTCAGAAAGGGAGATGATGGGTCGCTTGAATGTCAAGTGTCCAGCCAACATTTACAAAGTTGACAGCCAATTAGCTTCACAAACATATGCATGGAAATAAAAAGATTTATCACATGATGTAGGAAGCACTTTGCCCAAACCAAATTCTCAATAACAAAAACTGGTTTGGACTGAAAGCTGTTTCTTAATTTATTATCCTAAATATTTAACATAATAGACATTTTTATAAACACGTTAAACCTAATCACTTGTATAGATATAAGCAGTTCTTGGTATACAGCAAGAATTTTTTTATACAAAAGTTCTTGGTATATAACAATAGTTCTTAATACATTCAACAAAATTATTTTGGCAATGAGTGAGAGGGCTCAAAATTGTGATCATAACTAAGATAATCTTTATTACAGTGATAATTATGAACTATTAAATAAAGGAACAATTTTAGCTATAGAATGTGTGTGCCTATGTAGACCACACTAGCTTAATATATATATATATATATATATATTGCTACTTGTTCACACACAAAATAAATAATTCCCCAGTAAAAAAAAGAAAAACTATGCATAATGAAATGTACTGAAAAAGAATGATAAGAAGTGAGAGGTGGGGGGGAGTTTTATTTCTAAAGAGAAAGATGACTGAGAATTATCTGTAAAGGATCAAATGCAATTAACGAAAACCTTCCATTTTATTCATAGATGAGATACTAATTATGAATCAATCAACTGAACATTCAGTCTTATAAATCTCTGCACAGCAGTAAGTTTAACATTAGCTAAAAGACTTTCAGCTACTTGCAGAGGAGAACTCAATTGATACTGGATAAATGCTTTAATTTCCATATTTCAAAACATATCAGACAAGGTGAGCAACAAACAAGTGTAAATACAAGGTCAACAAAGAATGCAACAATAACATTTGGTGTATAGTGATAAAGTCAAGGGTAACATAGATAACCAGGCACAGATTCAACAATTGTAGGAACCAAACTTTTGTAAAAGATGAAGATCTCTTACACAGCATAAAAGTCTTCTTATATCTTCAGCTCTGGAAGTCTTTCTCTCAAAATTGCAAGCTGAAACCAAGAGAAAAAATAATTATATATCTATAGATAAATATGAATTCATTAAATTTTCCCAAACATGATAATCCAATGACTAAGTTTTTCTACTAAAACTACCTATACATTGCATATAGCTGTATGTCCCTATTTCTAACTTAACATCACTGCTGACTAGGGATTGAGACAAAAGTATATTGTTATGACTCTACATTGCGCACTGTCATTTGGCGCGATATTGTGTACCATAGGACAGGATGGAGAAACAGAGGAGAGATGGAAAACAAGAAGGCCTGAGATGTGATTATTAGTTTGGCTCTACATGTAGTTTATAATTGATTATTAAACGTTCTGTTTTTTATATCACTTTCATTGAGGTTAATTGCTAAGTTATAGCAATATTATTATTAAATCAATGAACTATTTGGATTGAATGGGTAACTTTAAAAACTACTTTTCTATCCTATGAACATAACAATTATACATTTTTCTAGAATCTTATCGTCCTATTTAGGATGAGTTCAAGTTTACATGAGACTCTTAAGATCCCATCCTGTGATTAACAGGGGGTCCATAAACGTAATGCTAAATAAAAATATATCATAACAATAACAAGTCATTTTCTATGAGTCTTATTGTTCATTAAGAATAATTTCAAGTTAAAATGTGGCTATCAAGATCCAATCCTGTGATTGATTTGGGTACATAAATTTTTATCTGTATATAAATTATATACAAGCAAGATACATAGCCAAAATAGCTTCATAACTGTTATTTCAAATGTTAGTACCAGTCCTACCAAGAAATAAATTTAGAAATTTAAGATTATTCTGAAAAAGAAAAAAACAACCTAAGCTAACCTCTCTTTCTGCTATTTGTTTTTTCTCAGATAGAATTCTCATTTCTGACCATCTGTGGTGTACTCTAAGAGTTTCTATTTGTTTGATGAAAGACGCTAACTCACTCTCTACACAGGACTTGTATTCTGTAAGTAAATATGTTTGACAGCTGCTATACACAGTTGTTGTGCATGTCTTTAGTTTGTCAATACAACATATACATGTGGTAAATACAGTTTGATTGATACAGGACAGATAACAGTAACCACAATAGAATCTAGAAACATAATATTGTCATAATGACACATCTCTATCATAAGTTACACAGCTACAACATTGAAATAAAGCAATACTCATATAAAAAATAAAAACCACATATTATTAAGTTGTAATTTAAAACAAGCCAAATATAAGAATATTTAAAAAATACAAAGCTATCTTAAAGTGTAGAACACCACATTTACAGCTATATATCTTAATGATGTTGACGTTATTTACCTTATTCAATATCAAACAAAATAATTAATTACAAATAATTAATTGACTAGTTGATTAGTGTTTTAACTGATTCATTTTTTGTTAGGTACAATAAATAATTGCTTAAAGTTTCAAATGTTTGTGGGAGAAATAACGTACAATTATTTAAGTGGTCAAAACCCAAATATTTAGCCATATCTCTGAATACTGAAGAATTAATTTCCCTTGTCAGTATCAAACAAAATAATTAATTACCAGTAATTAATTAAATATTTTTTTAAAATAGATTCATGTTGTCTTTGCCAATGAATAATTTTGCAGTTTCAACTTCATCTGAAAATGGGTATGGGAGAAATAGCCTGTTCAAACTTTTTACCAGACAGACAGAACAAGTGAGTTGATATAAGATTTGTAAAAAAAAATATAATAAAGACAATTATGACAATTCAATTGTTTTCTTTAAATGACTTCATCTTTAACAAGATTCAAAGTCAGTCAACTCAATATTTCAAACAATGTATTATAAAGACAATAACAAAACTACAAATTCTGATTACCTTCCCAAATTTCAATGCTTCCTGTTAGTAAAATTTTTTTTATTTCCTCAAATCTGTGACGTAGACTCAGAGCTTCTTCTTGACATTCGGCTGACTCCTAATGAGTAGAATAAACAACTTTTTTAATGATGCCAAAGTAATTTTTTAATACTTTCTAGACAGAAAGTTTTCTTTCAGCGAGAAAAAAAATAATTTTTTTTTAAAAAGATATGCTGATTAGTTTATATTACATTTTGAAAAGTACAA
Organism: Biomphalaria sudanica; assembly: GCA_036873155.1. Lineage (NCBI taxonomy): Eukaryota > Metazoa > Mollusca > Gastropoda > Planorbidae > Biomphalaria > Biomphalaria sudanica. Next base: position 1,360,945 of record JAZGLO010002262.1, on the reverse strand, counting down.
AAATGAAAAATAAACTTACTTTGGCTTCTTTGATGAGAAAATCATATTTGAGATTTTCTATACAAGTAAACTCAACACTGCAAGGAAAAAGATAAATGATTTCACCCATAAAATTATTTACAATTATTTATTTAAGTATTTAAAATTTTGCATTATTTAACAATATCTTTTAAAACAAACATTTTTTATTTATTACCTGTTGCTCAAACTATCATACTCAGTATGGGAAGTGTTGTCTTGAACACATGTTGTTTGGCTTTCTACTGGATTCTGCGACTGTGTTAGAAAGGAATTTTTTATTGTGTTGTCCAGTGGTATATTAGAATTGAGCCAAGCACTGGGTTGGCCAGCAGATGTGACACTTGGAATATATTTTTGAAATGTAAAGTTTTGATCTTTGATGTCTGAGAGAGAATTTTTCTGGTACAGTTGATTTCTGCTTTCAGCATAAGTTAAATCAGATGAATTTTCTATGTTCTTTGAAGATGTAAATGAATGACTTAAGGTAGTCTCTGAACCAACATTGGCATTTATTTCAATGTGTGTCATACTGGCCTCCGATAACTTTGCTGGAGCATTATTTACTGGAGTTGGCATCACCATTGAGTCCATCAGGTCTTGAAATTCTGAAGATTCATTTAAAGTGCTGTAAAAAGTTTGGACTTTTGAATTTATATTTTCTGACTGTAGAACTTTGTTACTTTTGCTTTGCAATGTTAGATTAGTATTTTGAAGCAGAAGTGAACTGGTAAGCTGTTTATCTGTGGAAGTTACAGAGTTGCTACTAGGTCCAAGAAAATGACTTTTAACATCTGGCAATATCTCAACAGACTGACTGAGAACTACAGGAAGACTGAAAAATTTACTACTGACAAAATCTTCTGAATGTGCCACAGACAAATTAAGACTTAAAGGAGCATTACTTTTACAATCTGGCTGTTGGAAGTTAAGCTCTGAAAGACCAAGAATACTTGAATCAGAGAGTTCTGACATTTGAGAGCTTTCAGGATACACTAGGGGAACACTGGTATTCATGGATTGATCTTCAACAGCATTTACAGCTGCCACAGGCATCACTTTTACTTGTTCATGTTCAGCGACATTCTGACATGAAAGGAAGCCAACACTATCCAAGGTTTTTCTAGTGTAAATGTCTGTAGATTGTGGATGTCCCAAATGAGAACCTGCAGAAAGTGATATGCTTTTGTTCACTTCCAAGTCTTGTAGATGACCATTCTGTATATCCAGCGATGGACCATCCTCAGTATTACAAATATGTTCATCAAAGGACTTAGGATGCTCACAATTAAATTCAGTAGACAAGCTGATGGTATGGTTAGCACTTTGAATAAGACTGTCAGTACTTGACTGGGTTGTGACATTTCTAAGAGCGTTGGGGACTTTAGGTAAGACACCTGTAGTTTGTGCTTGGTTTAAGTTGACATTGCTCACAGAGGATTTCTGTCCATAAAGAGCTCCTTCATCTCCTAGTTCTAGATACTGAGAAAGTTTTTTAGCCAGTCGATCTTCTTCTGTTTCTATAACTGGTTTAATGATGACTGGAGACAAATCAGCTGCTGCACTAGAAGACTGTTCAGTCTGAGGCTGAGGTGGGGAACAAATATTCATTAATAAAAGATTATTCAACATTGAAAACATTCACATAAAATTACACAAAATAAATAATAATAATAATAAAACACCAGGTGTCTACAAATTTTAAGCTAATATTACAACTATAAGCAATACAAGACAGAACATGGAAATTGATAGATGAGAGGAAAGAGGCCAAAGGTAGAAGAGATCAGAAAAATGAAACATGATCGCAGCCTAGCGGAAGAAGCCCATAGGGAAACAGATCTGAAAGTAAAGAAAAGCTGTCAGCGAGATAAACAGGACTGGATTGAGCAGAAGGGACAAAAGGCACAAGCAGCTGCAAGCAGAAATGACACAAAAACCCTCCATCGTATTGTCCGAGATCTCACTGGAGCAAAGAGTGGACATGGGGCACCGATAAAAGACAAGCAAGGCAAAACTTTGTTAACGAAAGAAGAACAGGATGCAAGATGGGTAGAGCACTTTAAAGAGACCCTTAACTAACTGTCGCCAGACCTAACTTACATATTCAAGGACCCCTCTCCAGACAATGATCTCAAGGTCAAGACAGACCCAATAACTGCTGAGGAGGTTACCACGGCCATTGCAGTGCTAAAGAATAACAAAGCACCAGGACTAGACATGATATCAGCAGAAATGCTAAAATATGGGGGACAGTGCATTGTTAACAGAATGATTGATCTCTTAAATCTCTGTTGGCGAACTTCAAAAGTCCCAGAGGACTGGCAAAAGGGAGTGATTGTAAAGCTTCCAAAAAAGGGCAACTTGGCAGACTGCAACAACTGGAGGGGCATTACTCTCCTCTCTGTCCTTGGCAACGTTTTCAGCACTGTTTTGTTGAGACGGCTTCAACAGTCTGTAGATGAAAGGCTCAGAGAAGAACAAGCATGTTTCCGAAGAGGCAGATCATGTCCAGAGCAGATTTTCGTTCTACAAAATATCATAGAACAAAGTCTTGAGTACCAACAACGGCTAACGATCAGTTTCGTGGACTTCAAAAAAGCGTTTGATAGTGTCCACCGAGAATCACTATGGAAAATAGTTAGAGAATACAGTATCCCAGAAAAATTCGGCCAGATCCTACGACACCTTTACAGTCAGTCTAATTGCTGCATTAAAACAGAAGAGGGAACAACTGAGTTTTTTACAATCGAGACAGGTGTGAGACAGGGGTGCATCTTATCTCCCTTTTCCTCCTAGCCCTCGACTACATAATGAGGAGAGCAATGAACCAGACTGCCTTTGGTATTCCATGGCATGAACAACTCCGATTGACGGACTTGGACTTTGCTGATGATGTTGCACTACTCAGGGCTACAAATAAATGCATTCAAGAAATGATGGAGAGCTTAGACAGAGAGGCACACAAAATTGGCCTCAGCATAAACTTGGATAAGACTAAAATTATGTGAGTGGGATATAAGGCAAAGGGTGTCCCCGTCAGACTTGGCGAGTCAAAGAGCTGGACAAGTTCACGTACGTTGGCAGCATCATAACAAATGATGGAGATGCTAACCATGATGTAGCGTGCCAAATAGGAAAGGCAGGGAGCATTTTCCAAAGGCTGCAGCCTATTTGGACTAGCCAAGCCATTGGACTCGAGACAAAAATACACCTTCTCAACACAATTGTCATTCCAACTGCTACATATGCATGTGAGACGTGGAAGTCATCTGTCAAAATTGAGAAAAGACTAAATGTGGCTCAACAGAGATGGCTGAGATGGATTTTGGGAGTTAGTTACACAGACCGGGTCTCAAACAAGGAAATCCTATGCCGAACTAGGAGTCGAACACTTAGTGAGGTTGTGACTGAGCGTCGTATGAGGTTTGGGACATGTTCTATGTCAAAATGAATTACGCACACCAACATGGAAGCCAAAACGAGGAAAGCGCAAACAGGGACGTCCTCGTATTACTTGGTGACACACCTTCATGGAGGACCTCAGAACGGTGGACACCAGTTAGGAGGAGGCTTCAGACATTGCCAGTGACAGATCTTTATGGACACAGCTTGCCGCCCAATGGCGCGGGAGGACCTAAGTAAGTCTAAGTAATCTTTAAAAAGTCAATTGAAAAATGTATTGTCAAATATCTGTTCATAAAATTTTTTTAAAAGTTGACTTACCTGTGGCTCTGTTGTTAAAGGAGGTGGTATCTGAATAAAAAGAATTGATATATTTATCATATCTAAATACAATAGTGAATTGAAAGGAAATTAAAAAATGTTCTAATTGACTGTGAATACTTAAATACACAAAAAGATAAATACTCACTAATGACAAATCTATTAGTTCCCCATTGTCCAAACTTTCTTTCAGTGCTCGAAGGGTCTAAAAAAGTTTTTATATAAAGAATTTTTTTTTAATAATAAAAAAAATTACATTTAAAGAAGATATTTTTCTGTCTTGTAAGTATAAAAAGGTTAAAAAATTGTGTTAATTTTTCTTCAAGAAAATAATTTACTGCATAGTTTTTACCTTTTGAACACTTTTAGCACAAACTAACAATGATAGCATCAAACATATAACTAATCTAAATCTTTCCCCTTTCTAAAACTAATAGTTTTAAGCCATACAAATACACATAAATGTATGTGCATTTGGTACAATTTACACAGCTGAAACCAACATTCAAAAAATATTATGTGTAGCATAGCAGTGCCTAAATGGAAACTGTGATGGTTTTTCCAATTTGAGGTTGAAATTTTTAAATTCTGCCTAAAAAGTTGTAATACTAAACATTATACAATTTTTATTTAGTTGCTTAGAAACATTATACTTAATAAATTAGACAAGAAATTCTTTACATCTCAAAAGAAACAGGATAATATGAGATTTTGTTTTTAGACAATGCCTACAACACAAACAACGCTGAAACTGGATCTAGATTCAATCAATTGCATTGCTTCATTCTTATGGTGACTGCTAGACCTAGTCCATTAGTTGCCTCATTGTACAGTTATCTAGAACTAAGAGCATTAGGAAGACCAACTCAGAGGAAAAAAAAAGGAACATTTTCATCCACACCACTCTCTGGCCAAAAAAGGAAATAAAAAGTGTGTCCAAAAGGGTCAATGTAGACCCAGTCTGTAGTAGTATGTGTCCTTGATGATGAAAGACCACCACACATTTTTTCCTTGATCCTTATGCAATAGTGTTCGTTGTATGTTGAATGGTCAAGTGAAACAAAAACACACTGATATAATTAGTCAAGCAAGTAGATCCTTAGTTATATAGGTCAAATGTTTTTTTAATACATTTTATTTTCTTTGTTTGTTAGACCTAGATCTAACTGCTTAGACCTAGATCTATTTCTTTTACAAGATTTTAAACTTTACTGTAAGGTTTCGCCATTATACAATAACTCAATAGAATGTTTAAAAAAATAAAGGTAGCAAAAATAAACATATATATATATCCCTTTTCATTGTCCTAGAATGTTTGTAAAAAACATCTTCCTTAGATATGGGAAGAAGTGGGATCTGCAAAGGCTACTACGAAAACGCTAGACCAACTCCTTGTGAAGGAAATGAGGCAAGAGCTCGGTAATCGAAATCTAAAGACGCCAGTTGTTACGAATCTCACTATCCAGGCTCTCTGCAAACTGCACCATACACCACCAACTTAAAGAACTTAACAACTCAGGGCTCCAAAGTAACGTAACACTTTAATAGTTGAATAAATAACAGCCAATACTGTACAATTGGCAGCACGTAACACAAGACTGTACAAATATCTCTCCAATAACACCGTACCCCCCTATCAACTCTTGCACTGGCCTCTCCGTCTCGTTCCGGGCTTGCACTGGGTTCAACAGTTCAGGACCAACTTCACACACTAGGCTCGTTGTGTCGGACTCGATCGCAGACCAAGATCAAGACGCCAGTCGTCTCAACTGTACTTGACAGTACTCCGCACTGAACCGTCGTAATGCTCCGTACAGAACCACACCGTTGAACTGTGCTGTGGTCGACCGTTTTCTGAGCCCCTGTCGTAAAACCTTCTCTCGTGAACAGTGCTGTATTGAGCCCCTTGAGCCCCTGCGACATCTCCGCTCTTATATAGGGTCTCTACTGGCCTTCTCAAACCGGACAGAACACCGCTTGACGTTTCTAGGTGGTCAGATGACTACAACTCTCGTGACGCTCCTGAGCTCTGTTCATGACGTCGATCCTTCCCAAACCTTCGTGTTGACACTCGTCTCGGCTGACCGCTCGTCTAGCGCTGGCCTGGGGTGATTTGCGTCGGCTGACTACACTACCCCCATCTGTGCCACCACCAGGTTTATAACAATATATATATATCCCTTTTCATTGTCCTAGAATGTTTGTAAAAAACATCTTCCTTAGATATATGGTGCTGAAGTATATAATAGATACTAATCTGTTTACTGAGAATCAGAGCTCTAGGTCTAGATTACAATTATATAGATCTACTCATAGCATTAGGATAATCAACTCTAGAAAGAAAAAAAACCTAACATTTTCATCCACACCCTCCCTGCCCAAAAAGTAAATAGGATGCATGTTTAACTGTTTTCAACAAACTAGCCAGATATATATTTTTTAAAAAAATGTCAATTCCTAAGTTACTATTGGAAATAAAATAAGAAAAATATATTCATTATCTGTAATCAAAAGAAATATTATATAAAAAATTGTCAAAAACCATCAGAGTTTCCCTTTAACAAAATGTTCAATCCTGCCCATGCAGCAAATCTTTTACATTGGTGCTACAAAATATTACAAATTTTACGATTGAATAACACAAATTTTATCTTAATTTTATATTGAAAAATGTTCTTTTGATAATTAGATGAATTTTTTTTTAGGTGTGGGGTTTTTATTTTGTCAAATTGAATAAATAAAAGAGTATTCTCTTAATTGCATAGAACTCCCACTAAGAAAATTATTTTATTTTATCTATTCTGTGAAAAGAAAATAATTTACACCTTTTTTTTTTCTAAACATCAAAGCTTCAAACTACTACAAAAAACAAATTTCCAACAATAGATAAACAATACAAACTTTATTGCTAGCAATAACTAACAAATATGTAGGGAAAAAAAGCTTTAAAAAACACATAATATTTTTTATACAGGGATTTTTTTGTCTATAATAATGAATCTTGCCAAATGAAAGTGTATATGCAAAACATAGTCAGAATAAGGGAAAAAGTTTTAGAAAACTAAAGAGAGCAAAAATTTGACAAGGTAAAACAAAGTCCAATTCTTACCTTAACTATTTTAAATAGCTTAAGTACTTCATTAACTTGATTATTCTTTTTATAGGCCAGTGCTGAAGCCATGTATTCCTTGATTCTCATTTCTACTAAGACTTTACTGTCAGCGATTATTTGATGGCTGTCATTTTGTTGCTCTGCAACTTCAAACATGCACAAAATCAATAAGGATTCATCAGTAAATAACCATAATATAATAAAAAAACTTGTCTTCTTGGAAAGGCATTAAAATTTGTCTTGGACTTAAAGTACATGCAAATTCATTGATAATAATGAATTTCAAGAGCAACTTACTTGACAGCTTTTCCAATTCATCTGTTTGTTTTGTTAAAGCTGTAAGCAAGGCTTCATTTTCTTTTAAGACTGAATTCTGAGCAGATATTTCCTTTTCCATATCACTTAGTTTCTGTAAATAAAAAAGAATATAAGTATCAATGTCATAAAACAATCTTATTGTCATGGTATCTGGTTTACGAAGCAAACTCGGCTAAAGATATAAATGCAAATTTGACTACTAGACTGATTATCTTAAATAAACAATGCGTTAGTGTCATTATTCTTCCTGAAGTGGGAACGCTGTTTGCCTTTGTATAGTTCCCAAAACTCTATAGGGTTGTTATTTTAACAATTGTGGTGTTTACAATACAAAATCTATCATATCATCATTATAGTTAAAAGAATAGAATTTAGTTTTATTTTGATGTTCAACCCAACAGTGCCTGTTGCAATAAAATGCATTGCAGTATATAAGGCCTACCCACAAAATTGTGCGTTTATGAGGTACTTTTTTTATGTTCTGTAGTCAACACCACTTTTGCTCTTGTAACTAATTTTTTAAAATCATATTTAAAATTATTCCTAACAGGTATTGTATTTTTTTAAACCCCAAATTCACTTAACTTCATTGACTAGTATTTAAAAAAAAAAAAAAAGAAAGTTTAGCATCCAATTCAAACATTGTGATCTATAGGGTAGAAGAGGTAAAGGTCATCTGTTTCTAAGACAGCCAGTTAATGGGGATGTCAGATGGCCAGCACAATGACCAACCACCTTTACTTTCCCCAACTAATGTCATGTCAGGCTTTTATTTGAGTTAGGTGGACTTGAGAGGGGGGAATCCTAAAAATGCAAAAATTTAAAATTCACAGATTTGAGCCCAAGAGCCCTCATTTGGAAGTTAAGCCCTTTTCCACTCAGCCACCATCCCCACCTCTCTTTGTTTTAAATATATAAGAAGAAAAAGTTCACTCAATTGATAAAAAAATTCACTGCAGTAAAACTGTGTAAACTGTAGTATTTACTCATACACTACCAAAAATCAAATAAATATTGAATTCACCTTAAGCAATTCTTTGACTTTCTGTTGATTATCTGGAGATGTAAACTTAATTTGTCCAACTTGAAGCAGCTCAGCTCTAAGCATTAGCATAAACTTTGTTTTGTTCATTTTGCTGGTTGACTTTACTATAGAAATGATATTTTTGGAAAAAAAATTAAGTTTTATTTTCTAGATACAGAAGTCATGGAACTTCAAAGTTGTTAATGTACTTTAATCAATAGATGTTTTTTTTAACCTCTTGATGATTTACAATATTTATACCAATTTATAATTATAATAACATATAACATAACATATTTTTTTTTTATTTAATAAATATACCATGTGAAAATGTAGGCAAATAATACTAAACCATTTTTTTTTGGTAACATTTCCATTTAAATTAAAGTTTTTTTTGTTTTTTTTTTGTTGCTTTTGTTGTTTTGAATGTTACATTTAATTTGAGGGTCAAAGCCAGTTAATTATCTGTGTTCATTTTAAGTCCAAGAATTAAAAGGAAAAGTATTTATTTCTTTATTTTATTTTATCTCCAAATTTGTTAGATTTTGTATATTATTTAACTAAATATTTCTATCTATAACCATGACTTAGTTATCTAAAATCATGAATCTATTATGATGAAAATGTAGTAATGTTTGATGATTTAAATAACAAAAATTTTTTGAATTTAATAAAAAGAAAACAGTATCTTCAAATATCCTGTACTCACAGGGGACTGCATCATGATACTCATACTCAGGTGGAATGTCTCGTTTCCATACTGGACGATTGGCTTTGGCTCGTGTCATTAGAAACTCAAGGGTCTATAATTAAACATATAAAGTAAAATATCCATAAAATAATCATTATATCATAATTATAAAAATAACATAGTATAGTTGTATAGTTGAATGTAAGTCAACAAAAATGAGAAAAGAGATAGTCTTGCAACTTTCAAAGTTATCCACCTCAGTGACCCAAATCAGGCTCTATCCTGTTGAACCATTTTCTTTCACTTTAAACTTACTATATCAGAAACTTTTAATTGCAAAGACTTTTGGTCATAATTTTGAACAAAATCTAGTAGTAACTGATTATTTGCACACACAAACACAAAATAAAATGACTAATTATATTTTAGAACCAATTATTAAAACTCCTAAAAAAACAACATATTTGTTCAGGCTATTTTAAGCAAAAAAATACAAATCATATGGGGTCAGATCTAGCATACGGTAACTAAAATTTGCACTATACCAGTGATAGTCTTATCATAGCAATACTTACTCTTACTGCACTCTGGAGTTTAGGAATATGCTTCCTATCTCTTGCAGTTGTAGACTGTTCAGCCGCCAACAGTGCAGCTTTATAACTTGATATTCTTTCACTTATAGTTTCCACAGCATTGTTATCAAATTCTGTTGTCAGTAAAGAATAAAATCTTGAACAATAAATTAGGATGTACAGAAACTCATATGTGTATGTGTGTATGCAAATGCTCACAAACATAACATTATATACCTAATATCTAAATTTTTTTTTGAGGGGGAAGGAAGTTTCATATGGAAAAATTAAAGGAGTTCATGTTCAGTAATACAATATAATTTTTTAATGTGATATTTCTGGTAATCTAATGTGATTTCTAATACTAAAAGGTTCAATAGACTACTTAGAGCTAGAGACATTCAAGCTTTTAATATGTCAATGAAAAATATAAGTATAAAAAGAGATACAGAAACTTAATTTTTTAATTAAATGCGGAACCAGCAAATAGTGGGAGCAATGTATGAAAGGCAGGTGCTAAACAGACCTTTAGTGGGCAGCATATTAAAATATTTTGTATGGTAAGAGGCTAAACACTTTCCAAAACAAACTGCATTAGTGACATTTTTATGTGCTTTAATACACACCATGATCTACTGTAAAACTCTAAATAAAAAATAGTTTTAACAAAAGAGAAAAAAATAGGGTATTCATGTCTGCTTTCAGAACTTACTCTGACAAAAAGCTCAATATTTTTTTGATTTAAGTTAAAAGTGTGTTGAAAGAAGCCATACATTTGTTAAAATTTTGTCCCAAAATGAATCACCATTAGAATGATTACATGCAGATTTTATCATAGTATTTATAATACTTAAATCTAACAATTAGACCTTATTACCATCATCTGAAGGAATAGAAACTGGGGGAGGTATCTCATCAGCATTGACAGGGTAGCCAGCCTCTACATTTCTTTGTAAGTCATTCAGGATCTACAATAAATTTATGGAAATTTAGAGGGATGTTTCTTGCATGTAATTAATAGTTGAGGAATACTACATTATAAACATTATATTGAAACAATGATGAATTAAGTTTACCTGAAGACCTTGCTGTAACCTTTGAATTTTCTGCATGCGCTTGTCTGAAAGTTCTTCCTCAGCAAAGTATAATGCTTTGTGATAATTAGACAGCCGAGAAGCTAACTCATTCATTGGATTTGGCACAAAGCCTATAAAAATATTAAAATATATAATAAGAAATTAAGAAGTTTCTAAACTAAACTGAATTTACTGAGTAGATAAAAATTTTCAATGCCATCTTCTGAATAACTTAAATAGTTGTTGTACCTCAACTAGTATTGATCAAAAAAGTCCTCAAAACTTCACATAAGTAAGCCAACATTGTTACCTCAACATTACAAAGCCTTTTGAAAAACATAATAGATCTTCCCAATTCAAAAATGAAGCAAAGTGTTCAGTTCAAATATGTAGGATTATCACTTAAGTTGATGGTGTTACTTTCCTACCAGTGTTGCTATCACAATGTTGCTTGATATCAGACCAAATTCTAATAGTGAAGTTATTTCCCTTCTTAATAATGTAGCACCACTAACCTATCGGAGGAGTTATCACCAATGGTGGTGGAATCACTGATTCAGGAATGGTGTGGCCAGAATTGACTCTTTCCATCAGATCCACCAGTTGCTGAAGAAATGAAAGTCATATTTTGAACATTTATATCAAAGCTTCAGCATGCTGGTTATAATTATCATGTCTTAAGTAAATGATACAGTGTTATCAACATTATTGCACTCAGAGCTAATGGGTGATGTCAATGAGAGACTGTGACACTTGGCCCTTTTCTTTAAGAACATTAAAGTAAATAGAACATGTGTGAACATTTGTATCACAGTTAACCAAAATAATGCTCTAAACTAGAAGAGTGTGTAGTAATTTAGTCAGTGTTATATATTTTATATAAATAAGCAAAGTTATAAAGATACTTTGAATGAACAAAAAATTCTTTATCAAGATATTAAGTTCTGAGTGGGCAATGAAAAAATCCACACAAGTCTTTGTAGCACAACAAAAGTTCACTTACTTGAATATCTTTCTGTAATTGAGAGACTTGATGAGCATCGCGGGCTGCTGAAGCCCCATCCACAGCATTGATATACTGATTTATCCTATCCTCCAATAAAGCTGCTGTCACAGGCATTGTTAACTAAACATTACAGTAAAAACACAAAAATACCAATAAATGCCTTAATATTCATCAATATATAGACCTATTTATCATACATAGATCTTAAGAAAGTATGAGCTCTCCATTCAGACCTTGTGGTCCATGGAGTAAAGCTCATGCTAATAAAGAAGTTTCAAATGGCAAGATCACATCCAACCCTGTTTGCTCTTTCAAACTTAAATCAGTCATTGGTAAAAATCATGAGGTTTAAGATTTCAGTCTTCACCAGGATATGAACAAGTCAAGCTGTAGTTACTGATACCATACAGTCTGGAACCCTAGCAGTACTATGTAAATACTCAACTGGATCTAGAACAGCTATTAATAATATCCCCACACCATAAGGATCTAGATTTGACTAATCACTAAATTAGTGATAGTTCATTATCTAGACTGCCAGAATGTCTATCCTACTTTTTTTTCTAGCATAACAATACTAGTATCCTTGTTTGCTCCCTGTGTAGATATCTGAATCAATATAATTAGAGCACAACACTGCTACAGTGGTGAGTAAAAGTGACTCAGTGAGTGATCTACATTAGATGTTGAGAACCTAGATCTAGATATCTAGGATTAGATTAAACAAAATTTAAACTTTAATCTAAAGATATAATTACTTTAGCTCTAAACATTTTTAAGTTTAGTTTTTAAGGTTGCACAATTTAGATCTAGAATCTAAACTAGTTAGCTACATGGTCATAGTCATGTGATAGATCTATGCAATCTGGAATGTCATTCAGTGGTCTTGATGGCCCTGGGTTCAAACCCTGCCCACTGCCAACCCCCCCCCCCCCCACCCCCATCACACTTTGGGAGGTTTAGGCTAGGATGTAGATCTAATTAAAGTAATTGATCACTTCTGGACACATTGGCATCCTGTGTTTTTTTTTTATTTTTAGCTCAATAATGGTTAGACCTTAAAATAAAAGAAACTATTGTGAAAATCCTTAGCTTTTGGACAATACAAATAAATTTGTTGCTTTCCATTCCTAAGCATGTGGTGCAAAACGTGTTGGGGGTCTTAACAATCTCTGCAATTTTTTCTGTATGCTAAATACAGAAATAGATATCCCAAAATAATCAAGGAAAAGCTCCTTTTTTTGGTACAGCTGCTTCCATGTGCCATATCTCCCTTCTCTGATGTTATAGCAATCAGTGTTGTGATGGCTGCCTGGTCATGCGGTTTGCACGCTGGACTGTCGTTAAGGACTTATCGATGATCCCGGATTTAAACCCTGCCCGCTCCCATCCCCCGTTGTCCTGCGGGAGATTTGGACTAGGAAGTAAATTATCCTCAACTCTGAAGGAACATCCGTAACATGGAAAACATGCTGTTGGTTAGACATCTCCCCCTTTCTCTCTTTAGTCTACTTTATTTACCTTATTGTGATTTTGATTGTGGGTGGCCCCACTTTGTACTCGGTCACAGTATGTGGGGGAGGGAGGTTCTGTTTTCCATTCTGTAACAAATGAACAGCATTGTTTTACTCTGCCAAGTCACCACTTCCCTCAGTCAATTTTTCTGTTTATGTCACTAGGCCACATATCGCAAGGCTATTGGCTAGACCGTAAGATTCTCCCAATGGTTGGTGTTAACAAACAAAAAATAATACTATACCAAGGCTTGCCTTTGTAACTGATGATCAATATTTGATGGTTTCTTACTCACCCTCCCTTTCTAGAGTAAATTATTTATATTATACATATATATTATTATATATACATTTAGCCATTTTCTGCATGCTCTGTATTTACATATTTATGAAGTGAGACATCCGAAACATGTAAACATTGTAATTTCTAAACCAAACAAACAAACAACATTAAAAATACTTAAATAATATCTATTAATTTTATAAAAATGCCATTTGACAACACTACATAGGATGGCTGCCTGGTCGTGCGGTTTGCGCGCTGGACTGTCGTTCGGATATATCGACGGTCGAGGGTTCAAACCCTGCCCACTCCCATCCCCCGTCGTCCTGCGGGAGGTTTGGACTAGGAAGTAAACTATCTTCAACTCTGAAGGAACATCCGAATTATGTAAAACATTTTACAAACATAGATCTATATTCCAATACAATATTTTATATATATTATATATATATATTTTTATAGATCTAGTCATTCTAGACGAAGACTATGAATTGAATGGATAAACTCAGAATGATTATATAAAGAAATTTAAAACAGATCTAGATCTATACAAAAATTAAAGTATTAAATATTAAAATTAAACCTAATAAAAGTAATTTTTTGATAAACATAAAATGAAAAAATTTGTTTAATTAAAATATAATAATAATATATTACAATAATAATAATGTAGATCTAGAATTTAAGTTTTAACAGTTTATAACTAGAGAGATTCTAGATCTAGAATCTGGTCTCAGTCGTATAATTATACTCTGAGTCTTATAACTCTGTAACTTTACTCTAAGTACATGTAGTGTAACTTTCAGTGTAAGTACTCTCTAACTCTAACTAAACTAGTTACTAGTACTAGATCTAATAATAGTAATAGATCTAATACTTGTAAACATTTTAAAGAAAAATATAGAATAATATTACGTCGTAGGACGTAATCATCTTCTTTTTTGAAGTAACGTCTGTATTATTATATATAATATTTAATTTGGAGATAGAATGGCAATAGAGAGCCTGAGTAACTAGATCTATAATAATCAGTATTGACGTTGACAGTATTACTGAGTATTGGCACTACTATTCATCTAGAATCTACTCTACTTCTAGATTCTAATTAGTAAATTACCCTAAATTTTCTACAAAATGTAAGGTCTAGATTAGAGTTGAGATCTAGAAAAAATAAACTTAGAGTAGAAGTCGTTGTAGATTTTTTATTTTGGGTGTCATTTCTTAGAATACGAAAATTGTTTCAGCTGTTTATCTATCTTAAGTTTTTAGTTTATGAAACAGATATGCAGATATACATCACATACCCATATATCTCTATGAAATAGATTCGAATTTTTATTACCGGCCCCCAAAAGGGGAATAGTCGTTATTACTTTTGTGTGGTCTGTCCGTTCGTGCCGTTTAGATCGCAAAAACTAGAAATAAAAATATTGAATATCTGATATCATGATATTTTAGATCTTGCAATTTTCTGGTGCAACAGTGGAGATAGGGTTGTTGGTAGTTTTTAGTTCATAGCTTCTGCTATAGGCCTACATGCTGAATATATTGAAACCCGTATTTTTACATATGAGCGTTGCCAAATGTTTTTTTTTTTTTAGTTTAAACCCTTCCCCTTCAGCAGGGTTAGAAACTAAAAAGTACCTCTTTAGTATTAAAAAAAGCAAATTCTCTGAGTGTAGCCAAAGGGGGTTTTGAGTTTAACCCCCCTCCGGTGGGGTTTGAAGCTAAAAATACCTCTTCAATATAAAAAAAAAAGCAAATTACACACTCTAAAATCTATGAGGGTAGCCAAAGGGGTTTTGATTCAAACCCACCGCCCTACCCACCCCCCCGGGAAAAAAATCCTGGCTACACCCATGACATTGTATATATATATATATATATATATATATATATATATATATATATATATATATATATATATATATATATATATATATATATATATATATATATATATATATATGTGGCATTTTACGTCTCGAGAGACGATCTTTTCCCTTTGCAACTTCTTGTGTGACTAAAGAGGCCAATCCTTGATACACAGCTGCGATCGCAGGTTGGGCATATATAATCACCAGGCGCCGTTGCATTTTCACCCTTCTTTCTGCTTCTGTTGTGTATGACATCTGCAATCTTTGACCCTTCCTTTATGCTCTCTCTTAATGAGGATCTGTCCAGTGCCACCTCTTCCCAGTTGCCAGAGTCGATTTTGAAGAGCTTCATGTCGCGTTTGCATACATCCGTATAACGTAAAAGTGGGCGATCAGCGGCTCTCCTGCCTACTATTAGATCGCCATACAGGATGTCCTGTGGAAGTCGACATACTGGCATTCTACGAACGTGGCCAAGCCAGCCAAGGCGTCTGCTGCTGATAACAGAGCGGATGTCCTGGCAACCTGCTCTTTTAAGCACTTCCTCATTGGTTATCTTATCTTGCCACCTTATTTTAAAGATCCGCCTTAGGCATCGGAGGTGGAAAACATTCAGCTTTTTTTCCTGCCATGAGTAGGTTGACCATGTTTCACTTCCGTACAGCAAGGTGCTCAACACACAGGTCCGGTAGACTAGGGCTTTAGTACTGCTAGTCAGCAATATGTTGTCCCAGACTCTTTTCTGCAGCCGTGACATGGTGTCCATTGCCTTGGCTATCCTGTTGTTTATGTCTTTATCCAGTACAGTGTTGTTGGAAATGATGGAGCCAAGGTAACAAAAGTGATCAACAATTTCTAGTGGTTGGCCATTAATGCTTACTTGAGGTGCAGTGTTTGTGTTTTGGACAAGTATCTTAGTCTTGCTTTGACTGATGTTTAAGCCGAACTTCTGGCAAGCAGCAGATAATTTGTCAACCAGGCACTGTAGCTGAATATCAGAATCAGCCACAATAGCTGCATCATCAGCATACAGGAGTTCCCTGACGAGTAGCTTCCTAACCTTGGTTTTTGCCGCAGCCTTGATACATTAAATAGTTTTCCAGAGGATCTTGTATGGAGAAACACACCCTCGTTTATGTCGTTGTACGCATAATGCAGTAGACAGGAGAAGAATATGCCAAACAGAGTAGGTGCGAGCACACATCCCTGCTTGACACCACTGCAAACCTCAAAAGGTGCTGATTGGGCTCCATTGAATTTGACAGTGCATTTAGTTTCCTCGTAAAAACATTCAATGAACTGCAGTAGTTTGGGAGGGCAACCTATTTTCCTCAGGAGTTTGAAAAGGCCACTTCTGCTGACCATGTCAAAAGCTTTAGTCAGATCAACAAAAACGATGTAAAGGGGTCTGTCTCTCTCTCTGAATTTCTCCTGCAGTAGTCGTAGAGAAGATATCATGTCTAAAGTGGATCTACCACTCCTGAATCCACACTGAGACTCTGGGTAGACTCTAGAAGCTATCACTTGCAGCCTGGATAGTGCCACTCTAGCAAAGATCTTGCCCACTATACTGAGGAGAGAGATACCCCTGTAATTGTTGCAGTCACTCCGATCCCCTTTGTTCTTGTATATTGTGACTATAGTTGCGTCACGCATGTCCTGTGGGACATGACCTGTTTCCTAACAGCGTCAGAGGAGAATATAGAGTCCAGGGAGCAGGAGTGATTTGTTGACTTTCACTACTTCCACTGGGATACCATCACTCCCAGGACGGTAGGAGGGGCTTTTTAGCCTCACTGGATAGCTACTGCCTGCCTTAAGCCGAGCAGCCCTCGGACAATAAAGTGCTATCCCGCCATAGCTTGCCGCACCACTGGGTGCTTGGTGCTAAGACAAAATCAAAAAGCAAGCTGCTCACTCGCACCTGCAAATACAATCAAAAGAAAACCCTCAACATTAATACGTTTAGCAAGCTGGAACATAAGGACAATGTGTCCTGGCTTCAATACTGACCCTGAACTCGTCACCGACATGCGTCAAACAGCTATCATCGACAGAGAACTCAGCAGACTAAACATTGATGTGGCCTGCCTGCAAGAAACCAGACTGGCAGACAGCGGATCTCTTACAGAAAGCAACTATACATTCTACTGGCAAGGAAAACCAGAACAAAGCCCTAGAATACATGGCGTCGGCTTCGCAATAAGAAACAGTCTCGTCCCCTGCATCGCGATGTTTGACCCCCGTAGGCGGGGGGACAGTAGTAAGACTACTGCTCTCTGGCAAACTCCTGCAGCCACCTGTCCCCAAATTGTGATGGCTCGCCATCTTTTTGGACCCGCTCAGTATGGAAGAGAGGCGTGTGCTGACGTGTGGCAATGAAAGAGTAGCACACATGAAATTTGCATCACCGCAAGGCAAAGTTAATATAATCTGTGCTTACTCATCAACCCTTGCTGCACCGGAAGAGGACAAAGACAGATTCTTTCAAGCTCTAGAGGACGTAATTAAAAGTATTCCAAAATCCGAGCACCTCTTTATAAATGGAGACTTTAATGCCCGTGTTGGTGATGGAAATGATGCATGGCCACAATGCTTGGGACCTCATGGTGTTGGCAAAATCAATGACAATGGCCAAAGGCTACTCGAGTTCTGTAGCTCTCATGAACTGTGTGTAACTAATACATTCTTCTCTGGCAAGGAACGCCATAAAGTCTCTTGGCAGCACCCACGCTCAAAAAGGTGGCACCAGCTTGACCTCTGCATCACCCGAAGGATGGATCTGAAAAGTGTCATCCACACCCGTTCATACCATAGTGCGGACTGCAACTCAGACCATTCACTAGTGCTAAGCAAAATCAAACTACTTCTCAAGAAGGCGTATACTTCCACTCAACCCAGAACTAGGCGAATTAACGTCAACCATGTAGGTGACCCAGAGACGTGTGCACTCTTTGGCGAGCTCCTGAACAGTTCAATCCCCTCGTTTAGTGATGAAGAAGACATCTCTATCAGAAGGGAGAAATTAAGAGATGTAATCTACAGTTCGGCAATCACCGCCTTTGGGCCTCAAAAACACACAAATGTAGACTGGTTTGAGGCGAATCTAGCACATATAGAACCTTGCATCGAGAAAAAGCGATCTGCACACCTCGCTCACAAGACAAAGCCAAGTCCAAGATCTGTCTAATGGCTGTGTGAAGCGTCTAGTGTGGTAGCTTGACTTGTTGCCACCGCTGGCTGTGAAAGGGGAGCAATTTTGTAAGTCTCTATTGCCAGTACATAGCCTCTCCACAGCAAGTCCTATGCAGTACCTCCTCGTGGTGGCAGATGGAAACTGAGGCTGCGAAGCCTCAGGCTATATATATATATATATATATATATATATATATATATATATATCCTCCTACATGTGTGAGTGTGTGCATCTGAGTATTAAGAAAAAAAGAGGAAAAAATTACCCCCCATAGAAAATCCTTGCGACGCCCATGAGGTGTCTATTTGAGAAGATGTGGAGAAGACACTCAAAATTAACACACATGTATTTTACTGAACTATTGGTGTCATGTTTCTCACTGAATTAAAAGATTTCATGTGCATTTGGCAACATGTTGCTGTCATTTATGTTCAGTTTCAAGTTATATGATGCCACAATGCTTATATATAAACTTAACATAGGCTGGATAACTTATCTAGAAATAGCTTGGTGCTCCAGACTTCATTCTGGTGTGTTGGCTAGTAAAACAAAAATAAGTAAAAATGGAAACAGCTACCAGATTGCAGTGCTAAATGCAAAAGTTGAGATTATTTTCAAAATATGTTGAAAATGCCTCTTTTTATTTCCCATCAATCTAGAATTGTTGGTAGACTTAACAACAGAATCACATGAAAAAAAAATGTTATGCTGGTCTTCAAGAGATAAGTTATCAGGGAAATAGAATAAGTACCCACTAAAACTAAATCAATTTAAGTGTCCACTACTCCCAAGTCTTCCATTAATCAGATCAAGAGTTCACTTATTCTATTAATCACATTGAGAGTTAACTATTACAATATCAATTAGATTAAATATTCATGAGTACTATATCAATCACATTTACACTTTATGATTGATTATTTCAATCACACTTAAGTTTCACTATTGCTCTGTCAGATAGATTTATTATTCACTATGGCAACTTGTAAGTTTCAGTACTGTAAAGAAAACAAAAATGATAAATTTTAAAATAAATTTAAAAAACAGATTCAATTTTAAATATAATTTAGACTTTATTAATTTTGTAAATAATACGCAGGACCATTGGCATTTCAAAGATAATAAAAATAAGAACTTGAAATGTAAAGAACAAAAAAAAATAAAAAATATTTACATACACATCTACAGTGCAATATTTATTGTTAATCTTTTGAAAATGCATATATTTGGTGAATTTAAATAAAACCTGTCAGTAGCAATTTTAAATAGCAGTAATTTTTTATATCACAACATGGTTGAAAACTCCTTAATTTTTTTATTAAGGAGTTTCACTGGGTCTAAACTGATGGCCAATGTGAAATTCTGAGTAATTTATCTTGGGTCTTGCAGTTTACCCTAAAACAAATATCTTTTAAATATTTTTAATATATTGTCCTTACTCATAAGGTTATATCTTAGCCAAACGTTTTAGTTTAAAAAAAACATTTGTTATAGAAAGCCTCACAATGACCTGGAGACCAATAGCTCATTGCCACGTCCAGACCTGTGACCTGGCAAGGAGCTATTGGTCTCCACTACCCACAGGTTGCAATGCTGCATGTCAGTGTTCAGGCCTTTTATGATGATTGGTCTTGGTTTTTGATGATAGGTAAATTGTTTATATCAAAATTCAAAGTACTGCATTAATGCCTCAGATTAGTTAGTTCATATATAGGCTGCAAATATGGTGTCATCCAATATGTACTTTAATGTACTTAAACAGCTGTAACAGCACATTTGAAAATTTATTTTATTTATATTCATAGGCTTAAATGCACTACAACTCAATACTAGCCAATTCTCAATTTAATTAGGAAATAAGATGGAAAACAAGAAAAATATAAAAATACTTTAAAAAAAAATGAAGCTTATATTAAGTGTAATTGTATCAATTAGTCATAGTCATGTAATTAAATTTGTAATAGATCTAGACTAGCAATAAAAACCTGTGCAATTAATAAATATTTTTACCAATTGTTTTTGTTTAGCATAATTTCATGCTTTTAGTTTTCTTAATGTGCTATGATCCTATCAATTGCCAGGACCATTTGGGAAAGGGGAGGTGGGGTGGGGGGGGGGGGAGAAGGGGGTATCTGATTGAATGTTACCGTGATCACTTTTTAAATGCATTTTATAAAAAAAAGTTGTACGACTTGAATTCGAACTCGAGGACTCAAACCGCCTCAAGGCAATATACTAATCACACTGCCAGCAAAGTGCTTATATAAAAGAAAAGGTTTTATAGTTACCAATTGTTAATTTTAAAACTTTTAAATGATGACCTAATTCTCTACACAAAGTATAAAGTTCACTAATTCAATGTATACCACCACATCTGTCTAGTACAATTTCTTTCCCTTGTTCAATGCCAAACCAATACCAATAATAAACTAAATGGTAAATTGTTTAAATCTGATTCTTGTATTGTCAGGTACAAGAAATAACTGTGCTAAATTTCGAATGGATCTAATATTTACCAGACAGACAGACAGAAAGAGTTAATATAAGCTTTGTAAAAAAAAAAGGACTATTTGGCTAATTTCAATATTTGTTTTGAATAAATCTTTTTTTATAATTGTTTTTCACTGGCAATTATAAAGTCAAGTATTAGGATCATCTATAAATATTATATTATATGTAGTTTATCAAACAGCTGATACAGTTAAGAAAATCAGTCATGTCCTACTTTTTAATTCAGACCATTAAAAGTTTTAATTTGTACATTTGTTCAAATAAATTAATTAGGAATGAGATGAACAACCTTTCATGTGAATCAAACATTTAAATATATAAGAGAAACCATTGCTGTACAATATAAATTGAAAGTTGGATTACTTTCATTCATAACATGACTTTGTCAACAAAGCATTAGAGTAGAAGCTTTACATCAATATTAAGAAACAATTAGAAATAAAACATTTGATTTTTAGTTTAATGAACAAGCAAACATTGTATCTAATCTAGCTTGTTATTGGCATTATAAAAATATAAGCATTATATCTATAAATATATAATTTACTACAAAAAATAATTACATTTAGTTAAATGAAAGAAACCCTGACCACTTTTCTATATGATGTAGGTAAAATGCAGATCCTTGAGCTTCTATCAATGAACACAAGAGTTATTAATGATAATAATTGATCTACTTTTCTTCATTACTAAAGCGTAAAGGATTTTAACTCAGGCATATACATATTTTTTTTTAAATAAAAAGTTACAAATTATTTCTGTTAACATTCCTATTTGAAAAGTGTCTATCTGTGATCAGACGTCTGGTATTTTTGCTTTTATTGCAGCCAACTATAGAAAAAGAAGAAAAAGTTCATTAAATATTTTAGGATGTCCAAGAGTCTATTCAGCTATAAAACCATTTATCAGACACATTTTTTATGAAAAGAAAAGATGACTTAGCAGTAGTGCTAGCTAGCATACATCCAGACTGTTATCTACAGTTGGCATTGAACTAGTATCCCCCATAAATACCCAGGTCTAGAAGAGGACCCCTTTCAGACCTTGCAATCTATGGGGGCAGATGATGTAGAGCTCATGTTTCTATAGCTGATAGTTAACTATGGTATCATATAGCCAGCACAATCGTCTTTACTTCCCAAGGTATGGCAGATATCCATTTGAGTTAGATTCAAAGGCATCATAAAAATTCAATGTTAAAAAAGTCCCAGTTTTCACTAGGATTTGAACCCAAGACCCAACAGTCCATAAGCTGAGAGCATCAATAGGCAAAAATCTATATTTCTAAAAGAAATAAAATAAAATAAAATGAGGAGGTAGCCTCAAGATATGTATATATACTAAACTTAAGTGGATTACAGTATTTAAAGTAATCTAACAAAAATTACTATAACTAGTTGTACTAGTTGACCAGAAAAAGTTTAACCAACTGTTACACAACAAACAAGTATAAACTGCTGTTGCATAGAAGTAATAACTAAAAAAAGTTCTGAGTGAAAAAGATGTGAAAAGATGTATGTGTTGTGAAATGCTGTAGTACTTGATGGGTGTAAAATTCATTTGATAATCTTATTAATTTACAGCAAACATAATGCTGGGTTTAATCATCATTCTTTCTATTAAAATGAGTTGAAGTGATATGCATGCAAAGGGATATGAATGGGTCAAAATTAATACTAAGTGTAAATATGTTATATCAGATGTATGAAAAATATTTAAACAATACTGAGAATAAATACATAAAAAGATATTTAGCAAATATGATAAACTAACAATCAAAATAATTTAATCCTTGGAATGTACATGGAAAGAAAAAAAAAAAAATCTTTTTAAAGAATAGCTTTCATGTCAAAAAATTCATTTCTAAAGATATAGGAAAGCTGCAGACAGTAGCTTTTTAAGTAGCTAATTATGTGTAATTAATTTTCCTGATGCCACACCATTGTTCCTATTCTTACCTCTTTTTCTGCAAACCTTTTCTTGTTGACCAAAACCTCAGCTTTTTGAGTGTCCCCAATTTTAAGCAACTGCCTAGCTTCCATTTCAAAGCCTAATTTTTCTTTTTGCACTGATGCATAGTAAACTGGAACAGGACAATAAATAGTTTGATGGCAAGATATCAAAAGTGCACAATTTAAAAGAAGGATAGATAACTATATATTTCTTAAGCATATCTGATTCTTGAAGTTAAAAAATTAAAGGAAACAGTTATGGAATTTTACACTCACACAACATGCTAACTTGTAAACAAATGCATACTGTTCCAAGACACGAAGAGTCAAACAAAAAATATGTAAAAACTCCAGACCACTGCAAACAGTTCCCTACGCCTGATATTGGGAATTAGGTGGCCCAATAAGGTATCTACTATCAACTTGTGAGAGAGAACCAAGCAAAACCAATAGCCCAAGATATCAAAAAGCAAAAGAGGAGCTGGATAGGACACACCCTGCAAAAACTAACTACCAATGTTGCACTTGTTTGGAATTCACAAGAAATTGGGCAGGCCCAAGCAAGCCTGGAAGGGGTCAATTATTAGCAAATGGAATGATTTGGGAGCAGATGAAGATGGCTGCTTTTCCAAGTTTGTTGTGATTAATTAATACACAAACAAATGGATGTAATCTAACACATTTGAAATTAATACAAAAACAAATGGATGTAGTCTGACACATTTAAAATTTATACACACAAAATATTTTCAACTAAAATTTTAGTGAAAAGAGGTTTAGAGTTTTCTACTGCCAATGAAAGTTTATAGGGATTTCTTGAGATTAAATTTTTTTTTTCTTATTACAGAGTGTAAATTCTTGATTGCATATTCAACTTAAATCATGAGAAATGAATGAAAGAAATCACCTTTCCATGCTTCAGTACCACCTTCCCTAAGCTTTTTTTCCTGAAGATCAATTTTTTCTTGAATTAAAGCACTTTTATTTTTCAGGGCTTGTTTCTGTGTTAGACTTAGACTATCTTTCAATTGAAGTATCTGGCAATATATAAATATTTATCAAAACTAAAATTTATTTGCTTATACAATTATTATTCCTAATATTACACAAAATATAGTTGGCAAGTTATATGTCCCTTAGAAGAATTTTAAAGTGTCTCTGAAATTGAAATTCTAATTATTTTTTTTTATAACTTATAATAAATAATCAATACTCAATGAATTTTATAAGAATGTTCTTTAGAAAGTTATGCTATAATGATATTTAATGATTTCATAATTTACTATATAACTTTCAAATGTAAATGTTGATACTGAAAGTTTAAAAAAAAAGAAAACTGCAATTTTTTAAAGTGGGTTACATAAAAATCTATACCTGTTTGTCTAGCATTTGTTTTTCAAGGCGCAAAACTTCCATGCACAAAGTTCCAGGACTAGTGGAAGATAGAAAAGGATGAATGTTTAATACAATAACTTAATAATAATGATAAAGTAAACTAAAACATTACAAAGCTCAAGCATTTAGAGTATATACGTGGTTTAGTTTATAATTAGTTTACTACAAATTTTGCCTGTATCCCACTAGCAGATGTTAAGGGATGCTATTGAGTACAAAGTGCATACATACATTTTTTAAATCCAAAAATGACAAGAAAGTTAAATTTATACAGTTATACTTAAGATAAAGAATAGCATCACTTAGTGAGATAAACGTTTGCATGGTTGCTGCTCCATCTTTCAGCCTTAGCTTATTATTGTAAGCTAACTAGGAGTTAATATTTACTGGCAGACAAAAGCCTGATAGGTAGGCTATAGATTTGTTATTTTACTTTGGTCCAGCAAGTTTTAGCTGTTTGTTTTATCACTCCTAGCATTATGGCATTAAAATATTTGTTTGTTTTTCAGATCGTGCATGTTTGTTATAAAATCAAGACCCAATATTTTATCTTCTTTAGGCAAGATTTCATTGTGTGTTTTGGTATAGAAATTTCCATTAAAAGCAAGAAAATCTTGCATGTGTCCCACTTTTAAATGTAGGACATAATGTTTTAGAGAAAGTAGAAACAAAGGCCTTAGCAATACTTAAGATAAAAAAGCTATAATCTACTGCATGGTAATGTTAACATGACAGTACAACTGTAACACACAGTTAAGATTATTTATTTGAGAAACATTACAATTTATAAATGATTTCAAGTGAAGTAATAGCTGTAACAATAAAACATTATTTATAAACTAGCAATTATTATTTCTAAAAATATGTACATTTTTTTTGGTACTGTAAGCAGTAAAATAATACACAACTTATTTGATTTAGATCTGATCACATCAAAATAATTTTGGCAATTCAATAGAATTAGGTGCCATAATACTTTGTTTAAGAGATTAATAGAATCACATAGAGTTTTAAAAAGTCTTTCCAAATGATTAATATGCGCATTAAAATGCGCATAATAAACTTGAAAAAAAAAATAACTTGATTACTTTTGCTTTGAATGTTTTCAATACAATGTTATTTTTTAATTATCTGCACCCTTTCACATGTGTGCGGTCAAGCAGGAATCATCACTTTAATAAGAATATACTTAATAACTTATAATGAAAATGTCAATAGAATTATTTTTATACTTCGAAATAAATAAATATGTCAGCTGCTTTAATACCAAGTGTACAAAAGAAAACATATTCCTGAGTTCAATTATTTGAAGGTTTTTACTCTCTTAAATTAGAAAAAAAGATATGTCTTTAAATACATTTTTTTCAGCAATTAGTTTATTGAAATTGTAAAATCTTGCTATCTTTACTAATAATTATAGTTTTTAAATAGCACTACTTTTAGCATGCTATGGTCCAATCTCACTTGTGGGGAACAGTGGGGAGGGTGGATAGGGGGTATCTGGGAGAGGGTTTTCTGTGCTGCCTTTGGGCACTCAGTAAATACAACTCTGCTCGAGTCAGGCGTCGAACCTTCATAGCTAGCCAAGACAAGCCTAGATCAAGCGTACTTAGCCTCTAAACACCTTGAATGTTCTCAAATCTTAAGTGCAAATCTAAAAACATCACTTTGATGTAAAGTTGAGAGCTCAGATGACAAAAGCTCTATTGCTCAGTCATTGTGCTATGAGAATCCTCACAATAATCAAGAGCTTACATATATGGGCATATATAAATCACATTTATTTGGACGGAAAGAGATCCATAAACAATAATCAATATGAACAATGAAATGTAGTTGTATACATGGTTACAAGATTGCCTATAAAAGAGATTAATTTGAAAAATCTAACTCCCAATAAAAGAGATTAGTTTGAAAAATTTAACTCCATGCTTAATTGATTTTGTAAAGTTTGTCTTTTCAGTAATATTTCAGGCAAGAACTTATAATACTCAAAACGCTATACGTTTAAAAATTGCTTTTCAAAAATAACTATAATTTTTTTAAAAGAAAATTACAATAACAACATGTTGATTTACAATGTCAATTTGTATAAAATTAGGTACTTTAAATACATAAACTTGGTACAGCAACAATAATAACCTTAGCATTTTGGCACTCAATAGCAGTATCTTACACTGTACATTAGTAGCAAGAAAAAAAAAGCCTTAGTAGCAATCAGTACTATAGTTCCAACAAAGTATTATTACTAATGAAAAGAATCTGACAGTAACATTGAATACAATTTCTCAAGTCAACTTGGTATGAGATGAGGTGATCCAATATAAACCCATGCACTAGGATAGAGTACAAACTTTGGAACGCCTGAAGGGAATATAGAAACAAATGGCAAAACTATTAGCACCATGTGTTGGCTATGCCTAAATAAGCAGGCGAATAATTGATGATTAACTTGAAAATCAAACTTGAAGATTATTGGCATTTTTCTTTCTATTTCTATGAATGGGGAGTTGCTTTTAATTTTATTATGATCCTTAAAACTGAATTTCCAGTAAGAGCTCTGTGACAGAATGATTCAGATTTGAAGTTTAAAGTCTCAGTAAGTTTTTAATAATGTATTCTTTGATATTTCGGATAAACAGCTCTTTTATTATAAAAAGTTGATATGTTAAAGAGTAAAGTTGTAATTAGCTTATAGGTTTAAGTTTAAGGCTTAAAAGTAGTTCAAAATAAGTGTTAAAATAAACAAATAGTATTTCCCTCACTATTACTACTGATTTTAAAACAACAGTAAAAAAAATAAATAAACTGATATAGTGAAAATGTAATAAATTAATAAATTAAAAAATGCAAGTGTTATTCTACAATATAATTCAGTGTGATAAAAATAAAAAGTAAAAAAAAACAACTACACAAATGAATTAGGGACTAAGTAATCTATCAATTATAGAATGTTTAAAAACAATTTTAGTAAATTAAATGAAGTTTTTCTTTACAAACATGAGAAAGAAAAGAGTGCAACAATTTTTTTTCTTTTTAGAAAATATCAAATAAGGTTGATCAATCTACCTTTTAGTGTGAAATTATTCAAATAAATAACAGTGTAACTTTCTAATATCAATCACAATAAAAAGTAAATGAAAGGCTGTAATAGTATTGTTGACTGACAAACCAGAACAACAATATTACCAGTGTTGATAGAATAAGCCTGGAAAACTGGTTATTGATAAGATGATTAGAATGATAGTTTTATTTTAGTAGTAGGTCCTTAATGATATGTGGCTTTTATAATACAACCAGCTGCACTATGTTGTGTTACAATGAATTAGGAAGAGCTTTGCATTAGTTTTGCTCCTTTCTAAAGTTGATATATGTTGAGCAGGGGAAAGGAAGCATCTCCTTAATTTCTATTCTATGGTTAGAGATGGAAAAATACTTATTACCATTTAATGGTGTTAGGTGTTGCTTTGTGTCAAGTGGGTTAATGCTAGAAGTGTTTATCTATACATTTCTTTAAAATGGTGTCAGATGGCAAAAAACTTCTCTTGACAACAGTCAATGAAGTGAAGAAATAAAATACACAGAATGTTATGTCCATCTGAAAAGTGCTGTTTGACAATACTTTTTGTTCGACCTTACAGTATTTCAGAATAGTGTTATAAACCTGGTGGTGACACAGATGGAGGTAGTGCTGTGTGTGATTTTAGACTACGCAAATCCCCCCAGGCCAGTGCTAGACGAGCGGTCAACCGTGACGAGTGACAGTACACACCAGTTTGGGAAGGACCTGTCTTGTAAATATTACACACGGCGAATGTAATCAACCGAAGTGGTCAAGCAACATTCCATCCAGTTCTGGAAGACCTGTAGGGACCCAATATAAAAGCGAATGTGTCAGAGTCAAGAAACTTGTAGTTACCTCGCAATGTGACCAGTAGGAGTCGAAGTCAGCACAGTGTGTCTGGGAAAGAGGCAAGGTTTTTATACAGTCAGTGTAATGTTGTTGCCAATTGTACAGTTTGGCTGTGATGTATTTGAAATTAAACTGTTACTGTTACTTTGGAGCCCTGAGTTGTAAAGTTCGTTAAGAGTTGGTTGTGTTGTGTGATTGCAGTTTTCAGAGAGCCTGGATAGTGAGAAACGTAACAATACAGAGGAATTGTAGCAGTCAGTGACAAGAAGCAAAACAAATGACGAGCCATTTTTACAAAGCTTATATCAACTCACTCTGTCTGTCTATTTGTCTGTATTGTCCATTGTAAAATGTTTGATCATGTTTTTTCTCCAATTTACCATTCTGGTATTAAGTTAAAACTTTGCACAATTGTTCATTGAACCTGACAAGACAAGAATTTATTTTTTTTTAAATTAGTTAATTAATTATTGGTTACTAATTATTTTGTTTGATTTCAAAATAAGGGGAATAATTGCTACTATATAGATTTAGTCCCCATATTATGCTCCCACTTCCCATTCTCAAATCAAGTTGAAAATTTGCATTATTATTAACAGTCAATAACAATACATGAATCAATCTATAAAATTAACCAATTAATTAAACATTTAGCACTAATTAATTTTCGGCTGGGAAGCACTAGCTCTCAATCGCTCCTCATGGCATAAAGCTGTGAGTCTCAGAGTCTTGAGATTTGAAGCAAGAAGAGTGGCCAATGTGAAAGAGCGCCGAACCAACAAAAAGTTGAGAGAAGAAGCAGACCTATCTGCAACAGACCTAACCCACCCATGCCACGTATGCGGACAGCTTTTTAAAGTGAGAATTGTACTTAACAGCCATCTTCGAGTCCATGGGAAATGAGAAATGTGATCATCTTCGACCATGAAGGAGGAGCTATATATATATATATACTAATTCATTAATTTTGTTTTATGTAGCAGAATGGGAGCAAAACCCTGTAATTTTCAAATAAATGGCTGTAATTAGCAGTTCTTTCCTTTAGATAAGCTTTTTTTTTAAATGTCCTAATTTAGAAATGGAGGAAGTCTTGAGAAGTTTGACATAATGATGTCTAAGTGGGAAAGATTTTCCCTTACAAATACACATATATAACTGTTCAATTTAGTTGAAAAAAAAAAGAAAAAAAGAAACAAAACATAAATATCTTCTTATAACACCATATGTAGGGATACAAATGTACTGACATATTTAAAGGTACAATAATATCACTATAAAAATAATGTAGGAGGAATTCTTTCTATAACTTTTTCATTAACATGAACAAAAGATAATAACAAATCACTAGAACAATTTATTTCTTAAAAATTCATCTTTTTAAATCCTTAGTTTCTTTCAACTTTTTATTCTGATTGAAATATACTCACAAGATTCTTGCTTTTAGTTTCAAAAAAAAAAAGTAGAAACATCTATTTCAACTTTGGAGTGTGCTACTTACTTTATAACAAATCAAATAAATTACCACACACAAAAATGTCTACCAGCTGTCCCTTAATTTATTTGCATTGCATTCAATGAAAAAAAAGTTTGTTAGTTATATTACTTGTCAAAGTAATAATGGAAAGAAATAAAGTAAAATTATAAAATATAAAATGTATGAACTAAAGCAATAAACAGGGCATCTAGAAACAAAAAATGAAATGGAAATGAGCTTGTACAACATCTTATAAACTGAGTTATCAAAACAACAATAATGAAAAACAAAATGCCTTAACATAATTCAAATTTAATCATGAACGGCATATGTTTAAAAAAAATGTTTCTTGATTATATGCAATAGCCATGGAATTGATATAAATTAACGCTTTAGAGAAATAAAAGTGTTTTTATCAATGTAGTAAATTTCATGCCAACAATAGCTGTCTTGTAACATATTAAATTAAAAAAAAATTTCACAGGGTAGAATCATACAAGTGAAAATAAATTCTGAAAGGTTTCAAACATTAAAAATCTTAATTGTTTACATTGTTTTTATTACCCGCCCACCCCAAATAGTAGTGATGGAAATAATGCTATGCATGGTATTGAAAAATAAGAATAATACAATTACTCAAAAAATAAATATATCTAAAGATCTGAGATTTCTATGTTGAACTAAATCAAACATCTGGTGTGCTTTAATGTAGAGAAACTGAGAAAGACAAGCTTGTTTTGTATACTAGATATGTTGATTTGTGCAATGTGCAAGCAATCACAAGATTTACATGCAATAATTCAATAACGATCTCACCTTTGAGTTTTTTGGGCCTAATAAAAAAAAAAAAAAAAGAATTATTAGATATAATTGTAATCCATAGTACAGTGATGCCCAATTTATGTCCCAAGGGCTGGACGTGGCTCCATCCACCCGCCAAAACAAAGGCTCAAGGTGTAGTAAATCCCCCCACACCAAAAAAAAATTGAAAAATTTTTTTTTTTTCCGTATGTTAGGTCCTCAGTCTTTCTTCTATGCATTGTGACAACAAGTTTTAGAAAGAAAATGTGACACTTTTTAAAGAACATAAGATTCAATATCATAACACAAATTGAAAATTTGTTGTGATTACAAGGATTTTATTTCAATTTTTAAAAAAATAAGGTAGCATTCTTGGTTTGAGCTGCAAATAAATTACGCCAAGCATGAAGGATTGATGAGAATATTTACCGACAAAGACATTAGAAAATGAGTCTGCTGTAAGACTAGCTACAGAGCTGCTCACACTATCAATAGGAAAACAAAGCCATTTTCCTACTGCAAATGCGTAAAAAAGTGATTGCTAACCATGAGTCCTTAAAAGAAGTATGCAGTTGAAGTTGTCTCATGATATCAAGGGAGTGAAAGATGTTGAAAATCTTTATTAAAAACTAAGAGACGGCAGGGCAGCAGATTTTGAAACATTCTCTATTTCCACTGACACGCCCACCAATATTTCCAGTAACTGGTCAAACTCTTGGTATTTATTCACATAACAAACAGCAATTTTGAAATCATAAAAACGTTAGTAGCATGCATGGGACCACCACTGGCAAAGACCTGATAAAGTTTCAACTATGACAGAGGATCTTTTTCTTTCTTGGGAGAGATTAGTTGGAGTGACTACTGATGGTGTCAGAAGTATGGATGAACGGTTGATACAGACAGATACTGACAGAAAGTTATTACAAAAGTTGTCAAGTCAAATGGAACTGAGTTACTGAGGCTTCATTACATCATTTTCCAAGAAAATCTCTGTGGCAGGTGTTGAATCTGGACCATGTAAGAATGATTGTATTCATCACTATAAATATCAACAAAGATCTCAGGCATTAAACCACAGAACATTCAAAGATTTTGAGACAGAAATGGAGCCTGAATATGAAGGCGTTAACCCAAGTAGAGTTACTAAAATATTTTTTTTATTTGAGACATGAAATGTAACTTTTTAAGACAATGGATTAAAGAAAGTGTCTCAACTGAACACTCCCTCATAACTATTTTATGCACATCACATCACATCTGAAAAAAACACCAAACCACAAGGGAAAGACAAGTTCAATGAATTGATTTCACATGTGTATGTTAACATAAGCAACTTCCAAACAAAATTGCAACTTTGCTTTCAGCAGGTAAAAAGAACCCACATTGTCTACTTCCCAATCTCCACTGCCCTAGAAAATGATCAGCAGCTGAAGGTGTCTATCCTAAAAGAAAAAATGATCCAACTTTTGAATCTCTTGAAGGATATTTACATAGAAAGATTTTCATATTTTAAAAATGAAATATGTCTTATCGAAAATCCATCTGCACCCTATGTGTCAACTGTCTTGCAAGACCTGCAACTGATAGACTTACAAAGCAAGACATTCATGCTTAACAAATTTTGCATAGTGCAGACAATAGATTTCTACTCCATGTTGCCTTCACAAACTTTTTCAAATTGATTAAGTATTTATTTCCTTTGTTTTTTTGTTGATGTGGCTCATGAGAAGAGCAGTGGAAATTAAAATGGTCCACAGGCCGAATCAGGTTGGGCATCACCGTTATAGGACATAAATTTATTAAATAGAAATATGAAATAAACATTCAGAAAAACTTTAGAAGTAATCAAATATTTTAAGTTCTGAGAAGAACAATTAAATATAATTAAAAAAATTGATGGTGAATAAAAAAACTAACCTTTACATCTGCTTGACTCTGAAACAAATAAAAAAATAAAATAGTCTATTTGTGAAGAGAAATGGAACAAGAGTGTGCCAATATGTTCTCTTATTACTAGCAATCATTCTGATGATGATCTGAAACACTTTGAAAAAAAAGTAAAATAATAAAGAAAAATCACTCTTACTTTTGATCCTAATGTTCGAATGAATTGATCAATAACTAGCCATTTTTCTTTCACCTCATCCACCTGTTTGTTTTTAAATGGATCTCTGATTCGAACCTTTACCTCTAATTTACCACCTACAGATTTTCTTCCTTCCATTAACTGTTGATAAAAAAAAAAATAAGATCTGTATATTTAAAGAATAAAATATTTTTTCAATCAATTTCTATGTTCTTATGCTTAAACCTTTTGTATTCAATGTAAAATAAATTATAATAATGTAATGGATGTGTCACCAAAGAGATCCAGTGTTTATATAATATGATAAATACTGACTCAGGTTTGCTGTTATTGCCAGAAGTAGTACAGGTTTCAGGTGCCTCTTTACCATAAAATGTTTTTAATGTCATGCATCTCACATTGCCTCTTAGCCTCTGACAACCAGTCCAACTACTTGCCTTCAAATGGGACCCAGACACTGAGCTTGACAGAACTGTTATCACTAACAGAAGAAAGGGTAAAAGTAAGCAACTGGCAAGTAAACCAGTAAGCTCAGGACAAGAGAGGCTCATTAGCCTTCGCTGACAACCACCCTAGAAGGAAAACTCTGAATCCTAACAACTGCTGCCTTTGTAAGTTAACCCTGAGAAAAATCAGGAGCTGGTGACCCTTGGGCAGTTTGAAACACACAGTGCTACATCATGGCAGAACCTGAAATGCTACTGATACCAAACTGTAGCTGGGTATTTGACATTCCTTAGTACACATTGGCTACATGTCGAGTGGGGAACTGCTGTGTAGGCAACAAAGTTCCTATCATAGATAATGTCTAGACTTTAATATTATTACATTCAAAGCCCTACTCTTGCTCTAGGAGATATGATATACTTGCTCTAGAACTGAAGGAGGATAACCTTATATGACTACAGATAAGTATTTTAATAGATGATGGTTAAAAAAAACAACACAATAAATTCTTCATGATATAATTAAAGTTTTTTTCAACTAACGTTCTGATCTAATATGTTATTAAAGTATACTTACATCAAAACTTTCATGAATCGTACACTGATTCTCTAAAGGTTGAAGTTTTATATTGGCTGTACCAAGTAGTTTCTCTCCTTTGAAGAACCCTCTGTAAAATGAGAAGACGAGAAAACGAGATGAATATTAAGGTTGAAGTTTCTTAGCAGGACACAGTTTGTTTCTCTGAGCACAAAACAGTCATAGCAAAATGAGAGTCTTCTGTGGACTAAAAAAGCATCATTTGTATTGTCACACATGACTACTTGTGACAAGGGACAATAAGGGTAGCTACTTTTTTTCAATAAGAGTTAGTCCCCCTTTATACAATATTTAAGTCCCTGTTAACTGTATACAATTGCCACTTCCTCTTGAGCCTTTGAGCTGACAAGTGTACATTATTGTTAACTAAATATTCATAATGTTTATATAACAGTTTTGTTGTTATGCTATGACTGTCTTACTTAAGAGGAGTGTGCTACTTTATGGGAATGTATTTTTCAATAACGAGCTAAGTAGACTTTATTTATTTGTTGTTAATAAGTTGGTTTATGTAAATATTATGTCTACTTAGTCTCTTATCCTTTCCTGTATATGTTTTTTTTTCTATAAAGACCAAAATTGGGTCGTATAGTATGTAAAAGACAAACTTTTGTCTTGATACGAGACAGTAGTGTGTCTCATGGATGACAGTCCTTTGACTGTTAGGACCTTTATTATATTATTGTAAGCCATCGTTTTGTTTTTGAGATGAGACACTAATGTGCCTCTGTGATGATGGTTCTTTGATTATTTTGAACTGAACCTATCCTACTATTTTGATTTTTTTCTTCATTATTTGACTTGCTTTTGTTGGTCTTTATGCCTGTTTTCTTTTAATGGTCTTTTTCTTTTGTTCCTAAATAAATTCTTTATTAGTTGTAACTGAAACCTCATTGTTTTTACTTGTACGTCTCAGTAAGTTATATATCTAGAGGTTATAATTAATAGCCTAGGTAATAGAATTTGGGACCACGAAATACCACTGGACTAACTTGCCAGTACAGCAGAAGTCACTGGTCTTATGACCTAACCATAATACAAGGTCACACTACTATTTACAGCTTCACATAAAAATAATTGCAAAAAAGCAATTTCCATAGAAAAGTTGACAATGTAATATTATGCTGAGAATAATTTTTAAAATTGATGTTCAAGAAATGATGAATATCTCTCACAATTCTTTACAAAATTGTTTCAATTAACTCTCATACAGCAAAAACTAAGGTCAAGGAAATGTACAAATTTAAGAGTGAAAGATTAAAAAAAAAAAAAAAGAAATATATCTAATGAGGTTCAAGGTCACACATTAAGGTGTTCATCACCTAAACCAGGGGTTCTCAACGTGTGGGTCGTGACCCCTTGGGGGTCGATTGACCATTTGCCAGGGGTCGCTTAAGACCGTCAAAACTATGGATTATTTTTGCCTACTCTTCTATAGCTGTATGTGTATGTGTGTGGGTGGGTCGCGGCAGAGTGGGAGATTGTAAAAAGGGGTTGCCAAGCTTAAAAGGTTGAGAACCGCTGACCTAAACCATCATTAGATGTTAGAACATTTCTAGTGCAAAAGACATAAATACAAAGGAGGAATAAGATAAATAAAGAACTCAGGGACAGCAAATCCAAATTGTGGTGCCCTACTGCTAGACAGCGTAATCAACAAAATGTAAACAAGTACTTAAATAATAATAATCTGTATTATCCTGGAGGGAATGTATAACACAAATTTCAACTTATTAAATTAATGTTATATTCTTAAAGATTCTTAAACTTGTATTCTTCTTTTCATTTGTATTTTTCTTTTTTCTAATTAAAGAAATTATTTTGACAAATAAAAAAAAAAATCTTTTAAAACTATTTAAATTCACTGAACAAGATGTAAGTAGACAAAAAAAAATTAACAACATTCTATTGCCCTTCTCTTCACATATTCTCATAAGGTCTGTTTATAAAAAAAAAAAAGAAATTACCTTTTAAGAAAAACATCAAGTTTGATACTTTTTCTTTCCACAAACCTGTAGAGGCCTTTAGACTTGCGATTGATCTGCAGCTTAAATGACTCATTGTACTCTGTAGAAATAGAAAGAGCTCAATGTAGTCTTAAGGACTAAAAAAAAATGTAGGACAATAAAAAAAACAATAATGGGAATTAATTATTTTGTTCCAAATAGTTTTCTGCTTTTAGTTTTGAAATATTTTAATAAGAAAGCAGTTAATTAAAAAAAAAGTGTAGGCAAAAAAATAATAAATCAATAAACAATTTAATAACCTGGATTAATTGTATCTTTGACAGTTGCTGTACCACCTGTTTGAGGCTGTTCCTAAAAAAAAAGTGAAAACCATGAAAAAAAAAATTGAATGAGTGCTTCAATGAAATTTTGGCAGTAATCATTAAAGTATAATCAACAACATTTAAAAGTACAAATATAAAATGCTTACTGTAGGAAAAGCCATTTCATACTTAACAGAAGTATCCATATCTTTCTCGGATAAACCTAAACAATAAGATAATATATATATTATGAGTAAATAAATAGCAGACATTATCATTGTCCATTACACAATAAATGAAAATAGCAAAACTAATTTCTAGCTCCAAGAAAAGTAAACATAAGAATTATACTCACCAGTGGGTATATTGTACTGTATACCTCTGATAATAGTTAACTCTAAATCACCATCCCCTAGCTCTGTATTGCACCTGTTGAAATGTAGTGAAGAAATGTCAGTTATATATACATTTCAAGTTATCTAATAATTAATTCACAAATTAGGTGTGAGTTTCTGTTCTAAATTCTTTTCTTTTTTCTTTTCTAACTTTGGAATTGCTTTAGCATAGAGCAGCTTATTCGCTATTAAATGCTCAATCTGCTAAAGCCCTATCTCTTATGTGGACATGTGGGTGGAGAAGTATCCTGTCCCGCCTTTTTTCACTCAGCAAATACAACTCAGCAACACACATACCACATCTTTCTTAAATCATAATGACTTGAAGGCTGAGAAGTTTCATCACTAAAGAGACACTGTTTGAAAAGATAGGCCCTATATGAACAAGCTAATTGAAAAGTGTATATTCCTCCTTCCCTTTATTTGAGTTCACATTCTAAAATATAGTAGAACGTCGTTTATCCGAACGTTTATTATCCGGAGCGTCAAATATCCGGACCAGTTTTTTTTTTTTTTTTTATCAACCACATGTACTGTAATGCACATATACTGTATGAATACGTTTTCGAACAGGCAATGCTCAACAGTTGTTTCGCGCGAGGCGAAAAGTGACGGAAAAACCCAAGGTGAGGGATATCCCGTTATATGCGTCAATATTTGTATAGTGTCCGGTTGCATATACTGCATGGATCGCTTCGGTTTTCGGTTATCCAAACAATCGCGTATCCGAACGGTGTCCGGTCCCAATTGAGTCGGATAAACGACGTTCTACTGTATTTCTAATACCTTGCTTTGAACGTTTGTGTTTTTCCTAATACAAACATCACAATACATTGACTAGCCAAAGGATAATTATAAATATAATATACTCTTACATAATTAAACTAAAACACACAAAGACTTACTGAACCATGGAAAATGTTTTTGTTTCATAATGAAATTTAGGTACAGGATCACCATGTCTCTCACAGTTTTTCAATGCATCAAGGTCACGCCTACAATTCTGCTCAAGCTTTTCATACCTAAAAAAAAGTTCATAGTCATTTTTTTTTTATTCAAAATGGAATTTAAAAAAAAATAAAACAATGAAAAAAATATTTTGTTTGTTTGTTTTTGTTATACCTAGCCGCAGCTGGAACATCTCCAAGTTTTTGATAATGTTGAGCATTTGTAACACATATCTGTGGAAAGTAACATTATTTCTCTCATTCATCTAATGTAAAACAATAATTAGTAAATATACAGCTTTTAATTTAAAATAGGCATGTTTGAAGTTAAAATATTTTAATACTCATAAGATTCCATGGTGAGTTACTCTCCAAAGACAATGGTATAATAGATAAGGTAAGTTGCTAAAATGACTACATCATTCTTAAGTACAACCAAATAACACTTAGCTTTTGAACTTGAGTTCTTCAGTTCCCAATAATCCTTGAAAATGTTCATTTTTTGTTTTTAATTTCAATTTAATTTAATTTCATATTTTGACACCACTTAACAAAACATGTTCAAGTGGAAAGAGGATAGTAAAAAAGAAAATACATCAGAAGCCACAATTTATGTGGCTGTTAGTTTACACAATAAATGTACTGAAGCTTTAACAAAAGCCATTGCTTTTAATATTAAGATCTTACGGGATACAAGCATCACAGCTAGGTTGACTCTTGAATATTGCAAATTTAAACCTTTTAAACAAATTTCAAGTAAAATTTTATCTGACCAATTAAGCCTTTTACTTTTAAACAATGATTTTAAAGAATTTGACATCCGATATTTGTATATTTAATAGATAAACCTCATTGAAAATCACATTATCCCATAGATTGCTTTATTCAATATTGAATTTCATACTGTATACCCTTCTCTTTAGCTACTAACCCTTATCTGTCTGACCAGATCAGCTTGTAAATTCTTGAAAACCTCATCTCTATCACCTGTGGGCTCACAGTCCTCAGCGGACACAACAACAAACTTATCTTCTCCATCATCAATCCCTGCAGGAGAGGGAGGAACCTGAGACAACACATGACTGCATTAAAGCTAATAAATTAACAAACTGTTCTAATCTAAATGGTCCTTTTACTTTCTATCTCACTTATTGTCTTCTACAAAAACATGTTTAATAGCTAAGTAATAATTTATTTGTGTTAGTTCCATAAATCGCTCTCTGACATAGTATAAGTGCCTACAAAGAGAATTAGATGAATTACAGAAATGGGAATCAAATTGGAGCATGTCTTTCCACCCAGAAAAATGTCAGTTGTTAAGAGTAACAAAAAAACTAAAACAAATTAATTCCACTTATCTTATTCATGGCAAACCAGTAACACAGACTAAAAACTCAAAATACCTAGGTGTTATAATAAATGAAAAACTGTCATGGAATCCACATATTGATGAAACTATAAAAAAATCCAATAAAGCATTAGGGTTTATTAAAAGAAATTTCTATAAATCAAATAAGAACATAAAACTAAAATGTTATTTAACCTTGGTTAGGCCAATAATAGAATATGCATCCACCGTGTGGGACCCCTCAACTCAAGAAAACATTAAGAAACTGGAACAAACACAAAATAGAGCAGTGAGATTCATAACAAACGAATATTCACATTTGACTAGGGTAACACCATTAGTAAAATCACTAAATTTAGAAAGCCTTCAGGACAGAAGACTCAAAAGTAAAGTAGCAATTATACATAAAACACTGAACCATAATCTTCAAATACAAAAACAAAATTTAATAAAATACTCTGAAAGACACAAAAACAAAGGCACATTCCTCGCCCCATATGCTAGGACAAATTTGTACAAATACTCCTTCTTCCCTAGTGCTATTAGAGCATGGAATGGGTTGCCTGAGCTAGCCAGAAAAACCAGTGACTTGGCAGAATTTAAGTCACTGGTTAATATGCATGACTAAATGCATGACGCGTAGGACGTAATCATCTTCTTTTTTGAAGTAACGTCTGTATTATATAAGATAAGACATAAAAACATGCATCATTATT
The DNA here is from genome assembly GCA_036873155.1 of Biomphalaria sudanica. Classification (NCBI taxonomy): domain Eukaryota; kingdom Metazoa; phylum Mollusca; class Gastropoda; family Planorbidae; genus Biomphalaria; species Biomphalaria sudanica. The sequence goes on along the minus strand of JAZGLO010002262.1, from coordinate 1,321,678 downwards.
AAAGTCAGACCAGTGAAGAGTGTGAAATGACTTATTACCTGTGACAAGTCAACTGGAAGTCCACTTTCACAAGCCTCAATCATTGGCTCTATACCCTGTAGACAATAAATGTTTATTTAACAAACATATATTACTTTTACTTAATTACATTTTAAAAAATGTACAATATGACCATTGTTTTTAAAGATCTACCTACTGATCAACTTTTTTGATGGTACCAACAAATTACAAACCTTCATCATTCTTATATATTTCTTGGCCAATTCAATGTCATGATTTTTCTTAGCATTCATTGCTGCTTGTTTAAACTCGGCCATTCTGTCCTGGAGGAATGCAAGCTGTTGCTCCCCTCGACTATGAAGACTTTTACGAGTTGCTTTAAGAAAAGAGCACAAAGTGATATAATGCAGCTGCCATAAGTAGTTAGTACTCTGTTGCTTGTATAATAATATAGCTGATATACAACACATTTGCTTTTTGTTTGTATCATGAGAAAAACAGATTGTTTCAAGCTATAGGTTGGCTCATAAGTATTCAAAAGGTGAACACTAAAAGATCAAGTTGGCTAATAGATAAAGTTGAAGAATTGATAGATTTCAAAGACTGACACTTACTATTCTGTCTTTGGATTGATGGAGGAGCAGATGTTGAAGGAGCAGATGGGCCCTGTGGATTGCCTGATTTAGGAGCTAATTGTGGAGCTGAGGAAACTGCTGGCTTCTGTGCTACAGGTGGTGCTAGAGGTTTCTGAGCAACAGGTGCAGCCACGGCTGCTGGTGGTGGTCTAGCTGCTGTAGCTGACACAGGAGATTTGTCTTGAGGTATTGGTCCATAACCTTTAATCAAAAAAAATAATGTTAATGTTCTTGAAATGCTTAAAGATATAGCGATATATACATAAATTAAAAAATTAACTACCCCCCTTCCCCCAATAAAAAAAAAAGTAAAGAAATATTTAAATTACATCATTAATTTGAAATTAGAATAAACATACCAGGAGGTGTTGGCAGCTCATCAAAATCAACTGGCTTTCCAGCTCTGTATAACTTAATAGCATCTTCATATTGCTAAAAGTAATCAAATGTAGCTAATTATGTAACTGCTACACACAAACTAATATATACAGTAAAAGCAACAGTCTGTTTTTAGACAATAAGAGGTTAACTTACTTTCACTATTCTGCCCATCCTTCTAGCTTTCCCTGAATCCCCTTCTGTTTTAGCTGCAGCTTCTGTTGACTTGTATTTTTCCAGTCTCTGTGTCAGGGCTTCCATCACTGATTTAGGTGCATCAGGGGCATGGAATAAAGCTTTTTCTTCTGTATAAGAAATTAACATTTCAGAGCCATAATAACTAACTTAAAAGAACAAAGACATATGTTGTCTGCTCCTATTTTCGTCTTTGAGTCTAAATGGTTTCAATACCAGATATTCAGCCCAAAGAATTTGTTTTCTCAAGTAATATAATTAATGAGCTGCAGAATATGTAAATAAACAGTTGTTTCTGTATAATAAAAGCTGCCATCAGTGGATGTTTTTCTTACCTCCAGATGAAAGAAAATAATTAAGGAGAGAAAGAGTTAAAGAAATAAATTCAAAACTTATTTTATAAAATTTAAGAGCTTGTAAGGAAAGATATTTGGTAAATAAAAATATTACATGCAAATTTTGTTCAGTGGATGTTCAATCCAAAACAATGTAAACAACACTAAGCTCCAATTTCACTCAAGGAATCCTGATAGGTTATACCAAAGTGAGATTTATTTGTAAGAATATTTATAAATATGGTAAACTCTGATCACAAATCAAATATGTTGAGAACCCTTGTGTGAACTATTCAGATTTTCAGGTGGATTCATAAATACAATTCCTAGATCATTTCTTCCTTGCTGTATCATTCTAGGAAAGAATGTGTTTAAAGAAAGTTAACAATCACATCTACTCTTACGTTCACTGCTTATAACAGGTATCTCTGGCTCAGCGTCTTCCCCAGCAGCCTGAACACTTATTCTCTGGACTGGGGTGACTGACTGTGGTTTACTTGAAGTCTGTATTACTGTACCTGCCATCAGATTTAAACGTGAGGATTTAAAAAATAGTCAACTATAAAATTATTTTTCTAAATCTTGTATCATAATTTCATAATCATAATCATTTCAGATCATAATTAGGACTGATAGCAGATAAAATAAAATTGTATATAAAGAGAGTCAGGTTAATAAAAATATAATAGAAACATTTTTTCTTTCTTTACATTTTCTGATTATATTTAATAGAATAAATGAAAAAGACATTTGTTAAAGTTTTATTTCCTGTAATAATAATTACATATGGATTCTTATTTAAACATGAACAATTTAATTTATTATATCTATCTTAGAATAGCATTAATTCAACAAAAGTCTTAAATCCATACTTGCACTGTCTGTTTGACTTGGTGGCATCTTTGATAAATCAACTGGTTTGCCTTCCTCAAAAGCTTGTATCACAGAATCAAATTGCTAAATGGAAGAAAATATTTAATCAAAATTTAAAGCAATATATCAATTAACCAAAATTACAACAACATATTAATCCTGTATAAAAAATTTGTTAAATTCTTACTTCAAGTTTGCAAAATAAATATATCTAAAGTATTTGTATTTTTTTTTTAAATTTATTGTTTGATAAACAAAGCCTTATTTTGTTTCAGAATATCACTAGCCATTAATATTTTATTAAAAATGACTTAATCCGAATCTGTTTGTACCTTGGCAACTTTAACAAGGCTACTTGCTTTGGACATGTCACCATCTTGCTTGGCCTTAAAAGCTGCCTTTCTATACTCATCCCTTCTTGAAAGAAGAATCTGTTTTGTATCTGTGTAAAGACAGAGGTTCTGGTCACTGTTGTTAACATTACCTTAAAATGTCTGAATAGCTGATCTGGAAAACTAGGGACATTAAAATTCTGCAATTATTACAATACATCCTGATAAGATTGGTGAGGATTCCATTAAGCTATACTGAAATATGATGACTAAGTTTTATTAGCTTCATACTGAATTATATTCTCACAATGAAATTTGTACCATAACGTTATGAACATCATTCTACTTAACCTGATAGATTCTTAGAAAAAAAAATTATTATTTTTTATAATCCATATTTAATAATTACAAACCTGACTTGGTCGCAGATTGGGATGAAACTGAAGAAATACTTGAGTTAGATATGGCAGGTTTGAGATCTAGAAAAAAAAAGTTATAAAGTTTAAAAAAATAATACTGTATTTCAATCCTGGCAGTGGCAGAGAATGACTACTAGATGATGTTTACAATCAAAATGCAAGGCTTTGTCACCAGAAAAGAAATTCTACAATTGTACATTCAACATAACAATTCATAATTGCCAAGCTAAAAAAAATTTTTTTTTAAATTTTAACATTACAAATACATAAAATATAATGCACATTCATTCAGCACTCACAGTCAAATATTTCTAAATCTTATCTACAGAAGTTTTTTTTATTTAAAAATCGAAGTATGTAACAGTTTCTAATTGATAATGAAAGCTCCCTTACCACTAGAATTACTTTTAGGAACAGATTCAGCAGATGTGGTTGGTTGTTCCAGTGCAACACTTGTACCCATAGCAACAGGGGGAGGAATCTCTTCCTCATTGACTGGTTTGCCTGCTTTAGCTTGGCGTAACTGGTCCGTTAATGTCTAAAATAAAAATCACTATTTCTATGATGTTTTAGAAAGAGCAACACACACAAACATATATATATGAATAATTAATAATTGGAAACAAGAGTTCAGCCCTTTCAATAAAAAAACAATTATTAAAATATCAAGAAGAAAGACAATAATGCTTTTTTTTTTAATCCCCTTCCCTCCCCCTGCAAGCAGACCTTTTCAATACATTATATATTCTGAATGACTCTGCTTAGTTGGCCATGAAAAAAAAATCAAACAATTAATACATATTTAGCTACTAAACTTTACAGCACAATGAAATTAGACAATAATTTTTTTTTATGTGAAAACAATGAGTATCACAATTAATCTTAATATAAAAATTTAAATACAATTTTTGGGTACTTGTAAATATTGCAAATTTTTCTTGTGCAAAACCCTGTATGGAAACAGATTTCAAAAATGACTTTAATGATTTTCCTAGAAAATACTAGCTAACACACAAGTACAACTCTGGTTTGACTGTTATAATTTTTCAAAATAAAAAAAAATGATTTAATTAAATTGGTCTGGAGGTCTAGACAATCTATAAGTTGAACACAATCAGTAGGAATTCCCAATTATATTCACTAAAGAGTTAAATAAACAAATAGACATTTAGGAACATTTTGCACACTACTATCTTTTTATGTTTCTAAGTCTGAATCTATATTACCAAACTAGAATCTTCTATACCAGGGGTGGGCAATCTTTTTGTATCGAGGGCCGCATTAAAAAAAATTTGGGGAATGGAGGGCTGCATATATATATACTCAATGGCCTCCTTCAATCGCAAAGCGACTGTGTAGCATCTCATGGATATGAAATGAATGCCTGGGCATTCGATGTGGTCGGAACGATGTTGCCCAAAGATCAGTTCCCCCCTCTCCATGCAGCTGATGTATCCAAAGGAATGGCAGTGCCGATACAGTTTGGGATCAGCAGCGTCACAGGTTCTGCCAGGGTGTAGCACTGGGTGCTGCAAACTGTCTTATGGTTACCAGCTCCTGATTTTTCCTCAGGGTTGACTCCCGAAGCCTTTACACATCCATTGCCAATTCAGGCAATGACAACCTTGCAGAACCATACATCCCTACATCCGAATATTATATATCAAAATCTTCAAGTATTTTCGAAATTGCAGTGGTTAAGACCCCTAGTTCTGATAAGTTTGATCTTTACAGCTTGGTAACCAATTATGTGTTAATATCTTATGCAGCTTTGAACAACCTTTCCAGTTTAGATTTTATGGTTGGATATTCTCTATTAAAAAACCAACAACTTTAGTTTCTTACAGTGAAAGATCGAGCTCTAACAATAGCTACATTTGCCCTCTTCATCCAAGAGTACCCAAATGTGTAGCATTTAACGTCTTGAGAGGCAATCTTTTCCCTTGGCAACTCCTGCCTAAAGACTGTTTGTAGCTTAAAATGTTGCCGATGGTGGCTAGCATCTATGAAAGGGGAGCAATTTTGTAAGTCTCTCTACCCTCTCCTAGTCCTATGCAAGCATACCCAACACTTAACACAATCCTTCACAGCATAAATATTGACCGATGATTGTGCCGTATACTTAGTATATTGAAGAATAGCCAATTAGCTTAATCTTTGCTTACTTTTAACTTTTTATAGTTTCAATAATTTATCTAGATATTATTTTTATATATTTGCAGTTTTTATGTGTTTACTGAGTGCACACATGATATCTGTAATTGTTCACGGGCCGCTTAAAACACTCCATGCGACCCGCTCGCCGACCGTAATTTGCCCACCCCTGTTCTATACAATATCTCTAAGTAGATCTAGATCCAGTATTTATCTAGACTACTGCCTTTTAATATTACTATGTCTGGATCTATATCACAAAACTAGAATTTTATATAGAGCAGATTTATACATGGGTGTAACCAGGATTTATTCAGTGTAGGGTGGGGGAATCATGTGGGGTAAAAATGTTTCCTTTTTGTTTTTTTAATCAATCATATATTAGTATGCATTAATGAGTAAGAGCAAAGTAATCTCTCTTATTATAAAAGGCAATCAGCTTTATAAAGGAGGAGCTGTCTTAAAAAGAATCAAAAATTTTTTTTACTTGTTTACAATTTAAATTAGAATTAATTCAATAGTTGTTTTTTTTTTATAAATAATCATGCCTACCTAGCAGTGTAGTCAGGTAAACATATATACTTCTAAATCTATAATAACAGCCAAATTAAAGCTAAATAATTCTCTAAGTAACCTTAAGGCCACGATCAAGGCGTCTTTGCTTGGTGCTGTCTCCTGCTGTTTTGGCAGCAGCTATTGCATGTTTATACATATTGACTCGCTCTTCTAGCAAACCAACAAGGCCTCCTGCACTCCCACTTGCCCCAACAGGTGGTTTAGGAGACGTAGATGCAGGCTGCCTAGCTGCTGGAGTTGGTGCTAGCTGTGCAGTAGATGAAGCGGGTGCAGGCCTTGGAGCTGCTGTAGGATGGGCAGCCTGTGGGACTGTTTGAGTTCGAGGTGCGACTGAAGGGAGGGTGGGCTTGGGTGATATCTCAGGTGGTGAGACAACTTTCTGTGGGCTAGTCTTTTGATAATGAGGACCCTGATCTTCATCATTATCATCTTGCAAGTCTTCCAGCTCTGCCTGTTTATACAAATTAAGAAAGCATATCAACTTGCTGTATGGAAGTTTTAAGTGCAGCTCATGTAATAATATAACAAATACAAACACAACTTTTTGTTAGAAAAATAGAAGCAACAACAACAGTTAATAAACAAGAAAACAATATGCTTTTAACATATTAAAAGAAACACGATGGAATGTACTTAAAAATAACGAATACAAAATATGACCAAAGAATTAACATATTTTCACATCAAATACAAGCATGAGACCAATGACCATGTAAAATTATCAGCATCCTTAAACAGATGATCTCTTTATACTAGAATAACAAAAGAAATGCTATGGACTTGTTAGTTTAACATAAAACATGTTTAACGTAAATAAACAAAATGTTTGGTAAGATAAATTTTTATTTCATTGATTTAAATACAAATACCATCAAATCTGGCATTAACAAAATCAAAAGAAGTAAAATACCAGTAAATCTGGGTCATCTGTATCAGAGACATTATCATCTATATCTCGCAATCCAGCTGCTGCAAGCTTTTCTATATCAGTAATAGGCAAATGACCTTGTAAATTAGAAAGAAAGCATAGTACATCAATTAAATGTCCATTTAATATTTCTTTAAAACTTTGATCACACTAAAATAAATGGATTTTTTCATACATGTTTATAGATGCAATATCAAAACCTCAATTTGAAGAAAAAAAAAAGTATGAGTATGATACTCATTTCAAGTTTTTGAGAAATTTTAAAAATTCATACATTTTTCAACTTATGAGCAATTATAAATATATTTATATACTTCTGGAACATACAAAATTCATAAGTCATGCAAGACCATTCTGTGGGCTATCATCACTTACTTAGCAATGTCAACTATTTCAAAACTTAATAACCATTAACAAAATTGACACACGCTACTTTATTTCATTGAAGTACAAAGCAATGATAAGCTTTAACATTAAATAAGTAATCGAATGCTACAAATCTTGCCAAGAGCCACAAATAACCCTCTGATTGTTATGTTTGTTAATATGGAATAATTCTCACATTAAAATATATATTTAAACATTTCAAACTCACCTTTCTTTTTAGGCTTTGATTTTTTGGGTGGAGAATAGTCTTCTCCTGCAAGTTGAGCCAATTCTGCTTCCAAGTCATCATCATCATCATTATCGTCATTTCCATAACCCACACCATCAACGTCCCCAATACCAGGAATGCCAGAAAATCCCATCTGATGATATCACACCAAAACATGTTAGCATCCAGCATTGCATTAATGTAATAAATTGATAATTATCATTTTGTTACAAAGGGATTTTTTAAAAGTTGGTTATAGGAAGGGTAAGCAAGATCAATATTGATAGTTTCTTGTGATTTCATAACCTAATAGATGGCAAATTTAATACACTGAAAAATAAATTAAGTTTTTGAGCAAAAAAAAGTATACTACTAATCAAAATATGTTTTAATAAATGGTTAGTGGCACTAGCATGCATGGTGAGACTGACTCTACTGTTGTTGTTTTTTTTTTGTGTCATAGAGTTCCTTTTAAATCTTAATTTCTCTTCAGAATTCTGTTAGGCAAGAAGTTTTCCGTTAGAAACAGTCAATTGGCAAATCTGCTATTTAATGATGCGTAATGCATCAGCTAATGAATACCCATCTATCAGGTTTGTAAATATAGATGAGAATGTGTGTGTTTCATCCCTATGCTCTCCAATGAACCATAGCTTTTAAATATGCAATGGGGGGGGGGGGAAGGTATGATAGACATTTAACTAAATAATTTTGCTTTCTGTATTATACGAACCTGCATATTATTTTATATTTTGTATGTGTGACCTCATACATTTTTATGCATGTCTCTTTTTTGACATTTTGTTTCATTTAGAATCAAAATATTTCTAGATCAAGTGTATAGTATATTGTAAATGTGTGAAATCTGGGTCTGTAGAGTTGGTAATGATCAGAAGATAGGTTGTGTGTTTCTGTATGCGTAGTATTACTCTGGAGTTCGTATCAGTAGACACAAAGATCTTGACACTAACAATTAAGTAAATTAACAGGTGCATATAGAATTTTATAAGTTTAATCCAGAATGGGAACAGTCTAAGTCTAGTCTCAGTCACTATAATAAAAGATGCCAATCCTATGAAAGCCTAACCTCAACCATGCGTTTAGCTATATCTATGTGTATTATAATGTTTATATATATATATATATATATATATAGATATATATTTTCATAATCCGGCTAACTCCAGTATTCCATAGTCTACCTAGTTATACAGAAATTAGAATATACTTCTACTTATTATTTATAAATAGATATCTAGATAAGATAAGAGATTAGATATATTATAAATTATATTAGGTCTAAATCTAGAATCTAAGAGCTTAGTAAGTTACTTGTAAGCTTGCTCTATCTTTATTATCTTTGTCTTTGTATTTTAGACTAGAGTTGAAATCTGCAGAATTTTATTGACTCTACTTTTATTACTTGATATAGATTCATCTCTAGTCTAGATTTATTACTCTTAGATTTTAGATTGTTCACTAGTTCTCTATAGATATCTAAACAATCTAGTAGTAGTGACTACTTTTATGTAATAAATTACAGACATAACTTCAAAAAAAAAGATAGTTACCTTCTGCGAATTTCTTACACATGACACGTGTCAATCTAGTCTAGATTCTATATCTAGTAACTAACAAAAACATATTCAAAGAGTTTGATAGAGTAGACATATATATATATATATATATATATATATATATATATATATATATATATATATAGTTAACTGTAACTATTACTAGACTATCACTAAATTTGATTAAATTTATCTTCTAGACGACATTTCTATTTTCTAGTAGATTCCTTAGTAGACATAGTCTGGATAATGAGTACATATCTAGAATAATCTAGATCTATTTTTATATAGAAATAGAATCTATATTTTTTATCTATTCTAGACTGACTAATAATACTATTACTTTACTACTTACTACTAGATCCATATTTAAGTCTAGATCTAGATCTAATTATAATTATATTTACTATATAGATTTAACAATAATAGAATCGAACTACTGATGATCTGATCTAGATAGAATATGATAGATTAAATTTTAAATCTAGATAGATCTATCCTGATATCTAGACAATCTAGTCTAGTACTATTAGTAATTACTGATAAAGTATTAATAGCATTATATTTATATAATTATTATAATATAGACATAGATCTAGAAATCTAGTACTCTACTTGATATTATAATAATAATGTTAATAATCGTCTGATCTAAGACGACTAAGACTAGAGTTGTCTAGTAGAGGCTACTACACTACTGACTACTAATAATACTATAACCTGTCCCTAGCCATACATATACAGTATATGTATGGCTAGGGGCTAGTAGGGGCAGGGCCCTATAGTAGGCTATTGTAAGGCCAGTAAGCCGATACCATCCTATAGTCTACAGCACTAGCCTAGGCCTGGGCCAGGCCTTCCTAGTACCGTCACTCTCACTGTAGTAGTACTCAACTAGTAAAGTCAAAGTCTAGTGGTGGTAGTAGTACTCAGAGTCAGTAACAGAAGTAGTAGTAGTAGTACTTACTTATACTAGTAGAAGTAGTAGTAGTAGTAAGTAGTAAGAGTGTGAATTTCCTTTAGTTTAACTATTTAATAGACTATAAATTTAAATAGTTATAGATTAATTTAATTAATTTAATAGTTTAATTTTTTTTTTAATTTTAAAAATAAAATTCCTTGATTTAACTTAAATTTAAGTGAAAAATATTAATTGATTCTAACCTGATTCATTAATTCAGCTCCTTTTCTTTTACCTGGTTCTCTACCTCCATCCTGTGCTTTTTTCTTACCAAACATTTTTTTGTTGTTTGTTTTGCTTTTAGATCTACTTTTATTATTATAGAGTCTACCGGAAACTTCAATGTTTGCATCGCCATAAACTTAGAAGTACAAAGTAATTTTTATAATAAGGCTTGTATTTATTATGTCCCCCCTTTTTGATAGTTTGTAGTAAACGAAAATCTTACGCTTACCAACTCTACTGATTTATAGAAGTAGTCACCTCTGTTCTCAGGCTACAGCAAATTCTACACTAAGGAACGACCCAAAGGAGTTATATTCTAAATGTATGGACAAGGGGCGAAGGGAAAGGGCGCAATCGTTGTTATTTTTAAGGATAGATATGGCTTAAATCACTAATTTTGCTGTTCTGTCACCACAGACCAAAGAAAAGAAAAGAACTGAAAATGAATTTTCAAAAGAGAAAGAGGAACAAAGAAAATAAAAACCACGCTATAGATTAATTTGTGAATGAGGAAAGTTTGGAAAGTAAAATGAACTCTATAGATAAACAATGATAATTTTAATAAATGGGTGATACAAAATTACTTAAGACTTTTCAAAATCACTCATTTAAATTTAGTTGGTAATATTATTAGATTTCGCAATAAACTGAGAAGTTTGTTAAGCATAATTAAATATTCTATGAAAATAGAAGATTTTGTGGTTGTCAATTGTTAGTTTCAAACTTTAAAGCAGCTACCTATTTCTTTATACATAGTTTAAAGGGGACTAATTTAACTTTAATGCCAGTACCACATTAGTGTCATTAGTCAAGGTAAAGTACAATTTTCCCTTTGTTTATAAGCACTTCCACAGTGTTTAGTATGTTAGCTTGAGGAGAGGCTTAAATAGCATTGAGCGCTCGTCGAGTTCAATTCAGGTCGTTCCAACTTTTTTGTTTATAAATGCATTTAAAAATCGATCATGATAAATTTCACTCAGATAGCCCCATCCCCCCTCCCCCCCTCCCATTTCCCAACTGGTCCAGACAAGTGATAGAATCGTAACGCACTGAAAAAGCTAAAAGCATGAAATTGCGCTAAACAAAAACAATTGGTAAAAATATTTCTAATCGCACAGATTTATTATTGTTAGTCTTGAGTCTAGATGCATTACACTTTTAATGACAGGACTGATCCAAACTAATTGATAGAACTAATCTTAATATATTTTTTAAGTGTCTTTTTTTTTTAAATTTTTATTTGTTTGTGTTCTTCATATATACATAGTAAACATTAATGCGCGTTTTTTTTTAAAAGGCATGCGAATGGCCGTTACAAATAAGCTTCACAGTTTGATGTGCTATGAGAAATGCAAAACTGCAGATGAAATGATTACTGAAAATAATACATGGCCTACAAAAATGTTAAATTAATATGTTTTTTTTAAATTTGTTTTACACGTTTCGAGTCAGTGGCGTAGCTATGGTGGGGGAGGGATGTGGGGAGAATTTGAAAATCCCCACGGACCTCTACTTGAGGGGGCCCCCAAATGAGTGTTCTAAAATTATTTTTTTACATAAAATATTACGCCATTATCTCATGTCATGATGTCGAAGTCAAAATGCAGGGGCCCCTAAAGAGGTCAAGCTTCTCGGGCCCCAAATGATGTCAGATCCCTAGCTGCCACTGTTTCGGATATTCCTACAGAATTTAAGATAATCTACTTCCTAGACCAAACTTCCTGTAGGACGGCGGGGAATAGCAGCGGGCAGAGCTCAAACCTGAGACCATGGAGACGACCGAACGACACTCCAGCGTGCATAACACACGACCAGGCAGCGCCACTATCCCACAATCACTTATTCACATAGGCCTACACAGGCTGCATTGTTTGAAAAGTGAACTTTCATTTTTTTCTACTTACACATTTATGATATTGAAAAAAAAATGGTTAAACTTTAGATTATTTCATGTCGTTAAATGTTTTATAGTTACACAATAGTCAAACTGGGTGGTGTTATAAGTCACAGTAGTGTAAAAAAAAGCATATTAAAAACATTTCTAAACATTAATTTCATTGATTAATAATTAGTTATTATATCTTTTATTTTATGGATACTATATTAACTAAATAGTATTTAGCGCGTCTTTCTCTATAAAATAAATGAAAACATCTGTTGTGCAATATATCGTTGAGCTATTTAAATTAAATTGAAAGACAAAAAAAAACAACAACGTCACGAATCATTGTTAGGTCGAAAACCTCTCAGACCATCCACATATGTTATTTTTCACAAGAGCTGTCAAGGGAAAAAAAAAACAAAGTCTGGTCCAAATTTGTATCTTATTTCCTATTTCCAATCTCTTGTTTACAGTTAAGATAGACCTCATTGGAGAAAATGCAGCTCAGGTCCAGGTCACCAAGTAGGCCTACAATATCTAACTTCGAAACTGGATTCTGTAGCTAGAGCAAGGGGTAGGCCCTATCGAAATTAGTGATGAAAAAAAATATGCTTTAGTTTGTGGCGGAAATGTTGCATACAGTTGAATGGCCATCAAACATTAGAAGAAGTTGACTCATTTAAACACATTGAGTCAAACACAAAAAGCGAAACATAATCAATAAAAGAGATAAAAAAAAAAAAACAACGTTTAAGCTTATAATTTATGTCATGAGAAAACAGGAAAATCTGTAAGAGTAACGTCAGCTTCCAAGTGAACTTAAAACGATATGGTCTCCGAACTTCTATATGGTTGTGAAAGTTGGACGCTGAGGCTGAAAGAAAACGTCAGCCTTTGAGAGTAAATGCTAAAAAAAAAATGCTGGGTAGGCCTATTAAATAGGCCTACCAGGAAAAGACGACAAATGCGTCTGTACTTGTACTAGTCATCACTCTGGCTAGCCAAAAGGAGGAGCTCCTCCTCCTCATGTGTGTGTGAGGAGACGAAAGTTGAACTGGTTCGGTCATATTACGTCAGACATCATTCAATGGAGGCTTACTGTGGGGGGGAAGCACGAAGAAAAGATCGTCCAAGGAAAAGCTGGCTGGACAACGTAAAATAATGGACCGTCCACTCTCTTGATATCCTGTTAAGAACAGCTGCTGACCGAGAAAAGCTTTGAGGGATTTGGTTAACGCGAACTGCCACAGCAGTCAAGGGACAGATGACGATAACTTGTTAGAAATGTATGTGTTGCAATGTGTGAAGTTTGGTAAAAAAAAATTATATGAATTCTAAATGGGTTTGACTTTAAGCCCCGCCTCCCTCTTTATGCCTATATATTCGTAAGCAAGCCGGTGGACGTGCGTAAGTTACAAATGTTCGTTTTCAAACGGGAAGAACAAAGATTTCAAACGTACATGCATGGTTGCCTCGAATATTTCATGCTACAGTAAGACAATCGGATCGTCCCACCTTTTCTTAATTATTTTACCTTCTAATTTAAATAAATATTAAGAGAATAGTGCCATGAAGACGCCAGCCTAGCCTAGAAGAATTAAGTTCTCAAACTCAGAATGTTGGAAAACGATTGGCTGGGTGAGTCTACAGCGCTATATACCTGACCCCAACACACACAAACACTGTTTATTGTTTGACAGCTACGATTGGTAGACGACCTAAAAGTTTTCTTTGTAAAATGTTTTATATGTTTCGGATGTTCCTTCAGAGTTGAAGATAATCTATACTTCCTAGTCCTAATCTGCCGCAGGACGACGGGGATGGCAGCGTGTAGGGTATGAAACAGACCCATCGAGACGAACGAACGAGTCATCGACAGTTCAGTGCGCATACCACACGACCAGGCTACCTACAGAGGAGCCCCTCGAAAACACTTTAAAGGCCAGCTTAGGCGCCAGCTTGCTTTAGGCCTGACTTAAAAAAGAGCACCTTGCGGGTTGCTTCCGAACGATTTTTTATAAAGATACACATTTGAGACCAACGAAGAAAGACGCAGCTGTGAAAAGATAACATTATATAAACCGACCTCCGGCGGACAACGATGGTCGGTTATCATACGGGTTATGTCTGTCACAGATATAGGAAAATAAGTAGATCTACATCTAGATCACAAGAAAGGTTTTATTAGATCTTGATCTACTAGTTCTAGATCTAAATGATGTAATCTAACGACTTTTTTTTTCTTTTATAACTTCTTACATCTAGATGTAAATGCATTTTGTCTACTCTTGGGATTTTTACAAATCCATTCTTGGGTAATCTGAAATATCTCATTGGCTGTAAAACAGCAACACGTTTACTGAACTCTTCTATTTGTTGTGTTTAAGATAGTCTAGATCTCAAGATGTACATTCTAAATCTCTACATTCTCATTCTGTGATTCACATTATGAACACTTGATGATTTCTATTACACACTGTTTACAGTACTAGATCTAGTATTACAGTTTGTAGCTGTATTTTATAAGATAATCCAAAATTAGAAAATAGATCTAGGTCTACTTCTCTAGTTAGTTCTATAAATTTACAAGACAATCAGCTAGATTTAGATTTTTAATTTTAATTCAATAATAATAATTGTACTTTACTTTTTAGACAGATTCAAGAAGAACAATAATTAATATTTATAAGTATTAGATCTAGATTCGAGATCTATAAGTATACTCAAATACTGTATACAGTTAAACAAAATGTCACTTATTATGCCGCAAATAAAAAATAAGCAAAGAAGAGGTGAAATGTACAAAAAGTTTTTAAAGGAAAAACGAAAGGTAAGGCCCTAACCTACCAGTGTAAGGCCTATAAGTATAAGCCTAAACTAATGGGTAGACTGCTATTCGTAAATTATATTTTATTATCTTATAAATTAATATAAATAGGCCTAGAGTAGATCTAGACATTCTAGATTTAATTGTAAACACTAATTCACTAATTACAGACGCTGCTTCAGAAAAGAAGATAATTATTATTATAAATAATAAATTATATGAATGTCTATATGACATCCTGTATGTTGTATTATATGGAGTATTATGTATTATGATGTATACATGTACTAACTAATAATTACTAATAACAAGATCTAGTAACTTCAGTAACTAACGTCAATGTCACTATAACTATCTAGCCTGTCTAGCTCCTTAGCCTAAGTCTTTAGTTCATGTTGTTAATGGTTAGATGTTACTCAAAATTATATTTTTACAACTAAAAAAGGTAACAAAACAATTACCAGGATATAATTTAACCTGCATAAAAGCTATAATACCCCTATATCACTGCCATATTTGAGGCACAAGTAGGAGCACAATTTGCAGCCCTCAATATCTTGGACTCCAATGACCAGGATATCAACACCAAAGTCTTTAAGCTTAACACAGCAGTCACAGTGAAGCTGTGAGTCTTGAGATTTGAAGCAAGAAGAGTGGCCAGGGTGAAAGAGCACCGAACTAACAAAAAGCTGAGAGAAGAAGCAGGTGCAACTGATCAAATCTACCCATGTTCCGTATGCGGCCGGCTTTTTAAAAGTGAGGATTGGACTTTTACAGTCATCTTCAAGTCTATAGGAAATGAGAAATGTGCTCATCTTCGATCACGAAGGAGGAGCTATATATAGACACAGATACAGCACTGGAGGTATTAGGGAAGCTCCGCCTGCCCAAAAAAATATGGGTAACAGCAGATATACTCACTCTGTACTCTGTGATAAGCCTCTGGAGTTTAAAGGAAAAAAGTTGTTCAACCAAAATATCATCACAAATATACAAAAGTGTCAACATATCTCAAGTAAGTGTAAAGAGAAAAAATGTCAAGAAATTGAGAGGGACAAAATTTCAAATCTACAAAGAACAAAAATGGCTTAAAAGTTTCATTTCAGTATATTTTTTTTTAAGACTATCTTTTTTACATTTCAGGTCAAAATGGAAGAAAAGAAGAAAAGGAAAAAAGAAGAGAAACAACTAGGATCAAAGGTTTATTGATTATAATTTTAAAGAAGTACACATTTATAAGTAGGATTAATTCAGATTCAGTTAAAACTAATATATGTTCAAATTATATAATATGCATTTAATACATTTTAGGCACCTCCAAAGAAAAAGCCTAAAACTATAGAAAATATGAGAGTACCAGATGAAACAATGGTGGATCCAACCAATGAAGAAGTAAGTAGTAGGGTGATATTATTGAAATTGGTCAAAATGATTCTAAAGGCGGTTATCTTTCAAATCTTTAGCAATTACATGTTTCAAACAAATGTTTCATTATTTTCACCATGCAGTTTTCTTATTAAAATAATTGTAATAATAAAAATATATGTTTGTTATTGTTTTTTATAATTTGTTTTCAAAGATTTATTAATTATTCATAAATATTTTTCTTTAGACAGTTTTAGATCTAGAACAAGATGAAATGGCACCTTACTTCAAGCAGGAAACCACACCAAAAATTCTAATCACCACATGTGACAGACCAAAAAATGTAATTTAAATTTTTATACTATCTTTATCACTTCTCTAACTCTTGGTTTGTCTGTTTGCCTGCCTTCTCTCGGCTCTGATCTCTAATGTAATATATCTGCCTAAACTAACTAGTGCTTTCCTAGTTTAATGTCACTAAGTCAGTATATCATTTCTTTTGGGAAATCATTGTTCTATGCAAAGTAGCTATTAAATAATAACGGATCACAAAACTATTGGTCAAAGATAAGACATGACAGTTGTGAATTTCTGTCCATTTATTTAACTTATAAGAGCAGGCATTTTTGTCACTGTATATCATTAAGTTTTCAGTACCTACAAAGTGTTTTAAAATTACTAATTGTCTAAATTTATTTATTTTTTTCATTTTAGTGAGAATTGAAGACAACTTATCATTTAGTATATATTGTAATAACCTTACAATAACATTAGTTTAGTGTATCATTTATTGATTAATTATGAATGTTCAATCTAAGAAATCTAATATTATATGGTCCTAAATGTAAATTTGATAACCAGTTGTTTTTATTTCCTCAGAAAACAAACAGCTTTATTAAAGAACTTAAAAAAGTGATTCCTAATTCTGTAGTCAAATATCGACGTGGACTGGATTTGAAAAAAATTATTCCCCAAGCAATAGCTAAAGATTTTACAGATTTGCTAGTGGTAAATGAAGATGCAGGTGAACCTAGTATCCTTTATTACTGGAAGTGTTTACTTACTATTTACACCTGTTAAAAAATTTCATTCAAGCTTTTTTTTGTGTGTAACTTATGTGATTATCTATTTTATTTAAAGATTTGTGCTAAAATTTGTTGAATACCAGGAATTATTCCTTCCTTAATGATAGAAAGATGGGTTAGTTTTGTGTCATCTTCCAGATGGCCCTACAGCTGAATTCAAGATGATGAATGTCAAGTTGTGTAAAGAATTAAAGGTAAAACATTCAAATATCTTCAATTGCGTTTTAAGATAGGACTGATCTATCAAAGTACAAAATGAAAGCCCATTACTTCATTCAAGGGTATCTGGGCAATTTTACTCAGCAAAGTTTCTGGAGAAAGGCATCCATGGAAATTTTTTTTTTTCCAAATTACTTTTCTATATGGAGCCATGCATCGGTCAACTATAACATGGCAAAGATACTATGGAAAAATAAAAAATAAATTTTCCTATTATAGTGCTGAGAATGTTATAGTTTCTGAAAAGAAGAACGTTGCCAATGGAAAGGCAAAATAATGAACAAAAACTAAATCAAATCATGATTCAACCTACCTTTGCCTAGAAACTTAATGGCTTTCTCTTTAGTCAGCTTCATTAAATAGAGTACAAGATTGTGCTAATCTTTTCCTTTAAAAGAAGCTTTACACATTGTAACTTACTGTATAAATTCAGTTCTATAATTTTAGTTCAATAAGTTTTTTCCCATCATTTCTCAGCAAAATAATAAGCAGTCTTTCTATTGCAATTTTTTTTTTTACAGAAATACAGATTTCAGATTTCCAATTTTAAACTTGAATAATAATATTTAAAAAATTAAGCTCATAATTAAATTTACTTAGATTATAGCTTTGACAAGTCAACTAATTTCATATCATTTTTTTCTTGTATAACTTTATTTCCAGAGACTTGGAGAAATGTCTGATCATGAGCCAGAAATCAATGTACATAATTTTAACACACGATTAGGTGTCACTATAGGTAGAATGTTGACCTGCCTGTTCCCTCACAGACCTAACTATCGTGGTAGGCGGGTTGTCACCTTTCACAATCAGAGGGATTTTATTTTCTTCAGACACCACAGGTATAGAAATTTTTGTGTGTGTACAAAGTTGCATCTGAATTTCTGCCTTCTTTAAAATTGATTAAATCTGTACCGACATAAAATCTAGGTGAAAAAGAAATCAACTTTACCAGTTACTATTGGTGGAAGTGCTTTTTTTTAATAAGTTGTTAAATTTAAAATAGCTTTTGGCATATTTACTATTAACAAAATCTAACATCAATGTCATGGCTATTTAAAACTCAAGTCTTTTGATTATTGATTTGGGATAGCTAATTAGTTAATCCTGTGAACTCCCAGTGGAGCATATGGCCACAATTGCAAATCTCTGAGCAACTTTCTTCATCTGCTCCTATGTCATCTAGTATCCTCAGCTTCACCAATGACAGACCTCTTCCAGGTTTGCTTGGGCCTGCCCACTTTCCTCTTTCCTTACAGGTTCCAAATTGATTCGCATTAAACAGCAAATATTTATGGAAAAAATTTTATGTTTCATTTGGAGAAAAAAATATTTTTTCAGATACCAGTTCAGAAATGCAGAGAAAGTAAGTTTACAAGAATTGGGGCCTAGATTTATCCTTAAGTTGCGATCTCTGCAAAAAGGGACATTCGACTCTAAGTCTGGGATATATCTCTGGATACATAAGGTTGGTCTACAATTGTTGCATAATGTTTTAAATGTATACTGCAAATAAAACAACTACTTTTCAGCTATTATAAAACATTCATAAGAAGAATTGGGTTACTCTTTTATTACTTTAGTCATTCATGCTTATATTAAAGCATAAAAACTGCTAATTTTATGGTTAGCTACTGAATTATCTACATAGGACTTGTCCATTTTTCTATATAGAACAGAATAGTAAAATTCTCTTCTCACCTAGATTGTGACAAGCTGTTACATCTGTTTAACAATAATTAAAAGGTTCTAAAAATGTTGATCTCAATCATCATTTGTAATTCTGGATATTTATATGAGTTATCTGTTTATGGAATCAGTATTAAAACACTAGTGGCTTTATCATAAAAAGGGATAGGTTAAGGTAATGGTGAAGTTACTATTTTTTTATTTTTTTTGACAAAAATTGGTGGATGCCCTAGAACTTTCCATTCAAAATGTCCAAACTATTTCTCTATTAAAATTAAATTATTAGACAATGCTAAGACTTTCATTTTACAGTGTCCAAAGTTCTTCATTAACAGAACACAATGTTTTTAAGCTTATTGAGCTGTGCCATGAAGACTACTTTTCAAATTTACATTCAGTTTTATTACACACCAGTTTGTTTGTTTGTTTTTCAGCGTCATGAGATGGACACCAGCAGAAGAAAGTTCCACTTGTAATTAGAGAAAAATGCTGACTAAATGATGCTCATACATTGCCCTGTTCAATTCTATGAACTATTAAAGATGATGTGAACTTTTTGCTCTTCTCAGTTCTATTTCTTTGTGAGGCTTTTTAGCTCTTAAAACTAGGTCCCCTAAATAATAATTCATTGCCATGCTGTTCTAATGTTTTAATAATAAATATACTTATTATATATTTTGAGAAGATTTTTTTGACCGTACTAACCACTAACTTGATTAAAATGAAAAGAAACATAAGAAAATATGGACAAGTATTACATTGAGGCTATAAGAAATAAAAAAAAAGGGAGCTTTAAAAAAAAACAAAAAACTCCAATATGCTAACACTATTTAATTGGCCAGTTTGAACCCAAAACAAAAAGTTTAAAGCTGCTAATGTCATTTCATAATGTGTATCTTAGATTAGTTCCTTAGAATACAAAATTAAAAAAAAAATTAGAATTCCTTCTGTAAGCCACCTCAGTAGTATCCGTAATCATTACATTCATCAAAGTATAATCAGGAAGAGTACTGAAGTGTGAAAATAGTACATTACACTACACAATCAGGCACATGAAATCCTATACACAAAATGTAGAACCAGTTCTACCACAAACTGATAGCAATCAATTCTCACAAGCGTTTATTTTTAGATATGCACTAAACAAACTGAATTTAGATCTAGGCAGAAAGTGTGAATCAACTAGCAGCACGTCGATGCCTAGTGAACTAAGAAATACCAATGACTTAATGAAATCTTACATTAACATCAGCCGCTACATAAACATAGATATACATAAGACTTTAACATACACGACTATATTAACACCATACGGCTTAATTATCTTCAATTTTTTTGAACGAACGTATGTAATTTAAAAGATTTAGAACATCTATTTACTTTTAGCTGTCTAAATCTAGAAACTATTTCACTTCATGACAACCATACTCTTCAAATACAAAAACAAATTCTAATAAAAATACTCAGAAAGACACAAAGATAAAGGCACATTCCTCGTTCCATATGCTAGGACAAATGTGTACACATGCTCTTTCCCTAGTGCTATTAGGGCATGGAATGGGTTGTCTGAGTCAGCCAGGAAAACCAGAAGATAGATTCTAAATTCTCACTAGTCACAATCACGATTATTTTCTATTCTCTTGAAGAAATCAATTATGAAACCATCATTGCATTTATAATCAACTTTTAATGATCTTTTTCTATAATTTTAGTCAGTAGATCTTCTATTCTAAATCTCTATTTAATTACTGTTATATAGATTAGCAATACGTCCTCTGTAAGGCGTGAGCTATTGGAGAGCATGTCGATACCCGAGTTTTAGGCAAACTTTGAGATGCATTCATGGTGAGAAGAAAGCACCTTTGGACCGTACAAAAACTGTCGTGCGCGCTAGTAGTTTTTCTTTGCATTTAATATTGGTGTTTTAGGGTATAGGAAGTAGTTTCTTTTAAGTGCGTTTTGTTGTCTAGAATATTGTGTGTGTGTGTTTACGTCATCCTTAGTTTCCGCAAGAGAGAGAGAGAGTTGCTTTTGTGAGCTGGGTAGCTGGTTTTTTGGTTCCCCTTGTAAGGGTACGTAAGTACATAGTTTTATTAAGTAAGCTGATCTTTCGGTACGGGTGTCGCTATTGAAAAGTTCTTTCTTGTAGCGGCAGCGCTAGATCTAGGTTTTCTTTTCGTTTCAGGGTGTTAGGTTTGGGGTATGGGAAAGTGTGTCGTCTTTCTGCCCTTGGAGTTGTGTAGCAACTATCGGTGTTGAGGTGTAGGGAGTTGAGCTTCTGTTGGGCGCCGAGATGAGTGTGAAGGTGTGTTACGGAAACCTGTTGGTGTGATATTAGATTAATTAGTATCAAATACTAACTTCAAGGATATTGATGTACATGCAAATATGTTTGAAACTTACAATTACGTTTAATTAAATATTGTTCCTGTTGACAACTGTTGTTGTTCACATAAATGTTCAGTTGAAGAACGGTTATGCAATGTTTGTAGGTTACATGCTATTATCTTTAGGTTCTTGTGTTACTCTGTTCAGGCTGGGGATACGGGACCGTAATATCATATCATACCCTAGCTAATCTGAAATCCCACCCTGACAGAAATGGGGGCTCGTCCGAACAATAATGTAATTGTCAACTTTGTGACCTCTGTGTCCTTGATTTGACCGTTATAACCATCATAAGATATATAAATATGTAATGTTTATGTATTAAATAAAATTAAATACATTTAAGCCGTTTGAGCGGTCTGATGATTTATGTACAGCACACGATATATTCGTTGGGCATCCCTTGTATTGTGCCTAATGTGAGTAGTTCCTAATTTGTTCGGTAAACTTAGAGTGTGTAATTACTCTTTGAAACTATTGTAACTTGTTTTTGCATTTATTGTCACCAACGCCTGAATCCTCTGACTCTGAGCGGCAACGTGTGAGTGGATCGAGTGCCTGTCGACGGGATCGACCTGAATCTGTGCGGTTTGTTGGCTGGTGTACCGGAACCGTCCTGAAGTTAGAACCGTTGGTCTGTTCCAGTGGCTGTGGTTGCCTGTGGCTTTTCTCTTCTGCGGAGCCTGGAGTGAGGCGATTCCTTCCGACGCGGGATACTGAGCAGATAAGTCCTTGGCCCTGTTTTTGTCGATGCGCCCGTGATTTCAGTTCGCCCGTTATAATTAAGTAATGATATATATTCTGTTTCTCTCTATGATCTGACTTTGGTTTTGTTAGTGATAGTTAGACTGTAATTATTAATTAAGGCTTAATAGTCTGTGTAATGGAGACGAGGTTGACTCTAACCGCCCAGTTCATCAGTGACGGCCGTGCTCTCGGGTATGATGGTGAGAGGTTGGAGAGGTATGTGGCAGAGCAGAAGGTTGACTACGAGAGAGCCAAGAAGGAGGAGTTTGAACGTAAGAAGGAGGAGTTTGAACGAGAGACGGCTAGGCTTGAGCGAGAAGAGAGGTTGAGAAAAGAGGCGAATGCAGAGGAAGAGAGGTTGAGAAAAGAGGCGAAGGCAGAGGAAGAGAGGTTGAGAAAAGAGGCGAAGGGCTGAGGAGAAAGCCAGACTTGAGCGTGAAGAGAGGTTGAGAAAAGAGGCGAAGGCAGAGGAAGAGAGGTTGAGAAAAGAGGCGAAGGCAGAGGAAGAGAGGTTGAGAAAAGAGGCGAAGGCAGAGGAAGAGAGGTTGAGAAAAGAGGCGAAGGCTGAGGAGGCCGCTAGACATGAAAGGGAGGAGAAGTCTAGGCGTGAGGAACACGAGAGGTGGAAGGAGAGAGAGGCTAGAGAGGAGCTCAAGAGAAAAGATGAACTGGAGTTGGCACGGCTTAAAGAGGCAGGTGCAGTGGCAGGTCAGGCAGTTGAGGTGCGACAAAAGAGTGTCTTGGACAGGCTAGACAAGAACTTCCAAGGCATGAAGGAAGACGATGATCTTCTGGCGTACCTGACGCACTTTGAGGCCGTGGCAGCAAGGTGTAAGCTTGAGAGTAAGGAGTGGTCCCTGCTATTGTCGTACAAGTTGACGACATCGCTCAAAAACTTTATGTTGAGGGACAGTCTGTTCCTTAGCGATAAGTATGAGGATGTCAAAACGGCACTTCTCCGCCACGCAGACATCAATGCGGAGACATGCCGCAAAAGGTTTCACCGGGTCAAACCACGGCAGAATGACTTCCGTGGGTATGTGACTGAGCGGAGGACCGCACTTGACAACTGGTGCAAAATGGCTGAGGTAGGAAAGACAGTAGATGAGATCAAAGATCTCTTCATTAAAGACGGGATACTTGAAAATGTTTCAGGGGAGGTCTATCGACAACTTGTTCTAAACAAGCAAAATACTGTGGAGAACATGTTAGACATCATAGAGGGGTTTAAAGTCGCAAATTCGGGGGCGTCGCTTGCTAAAGAAGAAAGTGTTTATGTGGCGGCGGCGTGTGGAGAAGCAGTGAATCGTGGCGCGGCCGTTGAAAGAAAAGTGATTGTTTGCTTCGGGTGTGGCATGAAGGGCCACAAGTCAGTTGAATGCCCTCAACGTTCGCCGGTAACGAACTCCACCCCTGTTACTGATGGAAGATGTAAAAAAGCACCCGCAATCCCTGCAAATTCTCACCCAAATAGAAATGTTTCATTGGGGCGCTATCGGAGACAATTTGATGGTAGTGGGCGCAGAATCCGCGGCACGAGCACGAGGCGACAGAGTTATGACGTGGAGGGGCGTCCTCCTGATAACAACTACGGAAGGTCAGGGGGTACAGGGGCGTACACACCGAGACCCAACTATAATAACAGAACCTTTGGCCCACCGATTAGATACAGGTGACTGAGTGGTCCACATGATGTGCAAAACTGTTGCAATTGTTCCTTAGGAAAGGGTCTTGATTGTTTTTCCCCTTGTAAAAAAGAAACATTATCTTATGTGGATAAATCGTTGCGTGACAGATCGGTAGGCAAGTTGAAGTTTGAAAGTGGTAGAGTGAATGGCAAAGTTGTGTCTGTGTTGAAAGATTCTGGTTCAAGCGTGATAGGTATTAGGAGCTCGTTAGTTGGAAAGAATGATATGATGCCTGGAAGTTACAGGTTGAAACTTGTTGATGGGACTGTGAGAGATTACCCGTTGGCGTGTGTTTACGTTGAGACTGAATATATTATCGGTAAGTTTGTAGTAGCATGTTTTAGGGATCCAGTTGCAGACTTAATTATTGGGAATGTAGATTTGAACGGTGGCAGTCAACTTGGTTGTGCTGCTGTAACTAGGGCGATGACAGAGAGAGAAAATGATGACAGTGTTACGAATGACAGTGGAGTGCTGGAAGATTGTCGTGAGGTTTTAGGAACGAGCGATGACTTTTTACGGGAGCAATTAAGTGATCCGTCATTGAAAGATCTTTGGGAGCGGCAGGTGGATAACTGTGTGGACAATAAGAAGAATGGATGTGTAGAATTTAAAGTATTTGATAGATTGTTGTATAGGGTATTTAAGGGAGATTGTGGTGAGGAAGAGAGACAGTTGGTTGTACCGTCGTCTAAGAGGGAGCTTGTGCTAAGAACGGCGCATGAGAGTATGTTAGCGGGTCACTTTTCAATAAGGAAAACGAAAGGCAAGATTTATAAATATTTTTTTTGGCAAGGGCTAGACAGAGATGTGAAAGAGTTTGTGAAATCGTGTGATGTATGTCAGAAAGCTAGAACGCCGCGTCGTTGTGACAGAGTGGAACTGGGTCGTATGAATGTGATTTCCACCCCATTTTTTAAGGTGGCTATTGACATTGTTGGTCCATTGGAGTTAACAGAAAATAAAAATAGGTTCATTCTAACCTTGGTGGATGTTGCTACAAGATGGCCGGAGGCTATTCCGCTACGTAATATAAATACAGAGACGGTAATCGAGGCACTAACCACCATATTTAGCCGAATCGGACTGCCGTGTGAAATATTGTCGGACCAGGGGGGTCAGTTTACCTCCGAACTGTATAACCAGGTGTGTGAGTTCTTCTCAATTAAACCGGTGCACTCCACTGTGTTTCACCCCTCTTCGAATGGTCAAATTGAGAGGCTAAATGGAACTTTAAAGTTGTTCCTTAGGAAGGTTACCCAACATAGCCCACGGGACTGGGATAGAAAGATAACAGCTGCATTATTTGCATTTAGGGAAGTTCCTAATGAGACAACTGGTGTGTCTCCGTTTCAGCTTGTTTATGGTAGACAAATGAGGGGTCCGTTGTCTATTTTAAAACAAGTTTTTACAAATGAAGAGAAAGACACCGGGTATAAAAATGTATTTAGCTACCTATTGGACTTAAAAGAAAGGTTGTCTGTAGTGACCGCTATTGCTAGTGAGAATGACCAAGTAAATAAAAGAAAATATAAAGCACAGTATGACAAGTATTCATCCAATCGTGACATAGAGGCGGGAGATTGTGTGTTGGTTTTAAAACCACAAAGAGATAATAAGTTGTCTGTATTTTGGCAGGGCCCGTATAAGGTTGTCCAAAAAATTTCTAAGTTTAACTTTGTTGTACAGAAGGATGAGAAGCTGAAAATGTACCATATTAATAGGCTTATGAAGTACCATTGTCGAGTAGGGAAAGTAGATGATGTAGTTAGTAATAATTCTAGTGGCGATAAAAATGGGTTTTTATCAGCCAATATGGTGTCTGTCGTGAGCGACGAAGACGTAGATGCTGAAGGGTTGTCTAAGGAAGATGCTCTGCCTAACATTCCAACGTTGGAAGTTAGCCAGAAGTCAGACGGGAGTATCTTGGCGCAGGTCAAAATAAACCCCGATCTTAGTTATGTACAGAGAAATCAGGTTGGTGATATTCTAAATGAGTTTAAGGATATCATTTCAGATTCTCCTGGTAGAGCAAAGGTAGAGAAATTTTCTATTACGTTAACAGATACAAAGCCTATTGCACTAAAGCCATACGCGGTTCCCATACACATGAGAGATAAAGTTAAGCAAGAAGTTGACAGTATGCTTGAATTGGGAATAATAGGTCCCACGAACTCGCCATATGCAGCCCCGGTTGTCATTATTAAAAAGAAGGATGGGTCGTTAAGACCATGTATAGATTTTAGAAAACTTAATAATGTAACTCAGATCCCGGCTGAGGTGATACCCGAGCAGGAGGAGTTGTTTAACAAATTGCATAAGGCCAAATATTTTACCTTGGTTGATCTTACTAAAGGTTATTGGCAGATTCCCATTAGTGAGGAAAGTAAACCATACACAGCTTTTCGTGTATTGGGGGAACATTATATGTTTCATTATTTACCTTTTGGGTTAAGTGGGGCCCCAAATCATTTCAATAGGGTCGTTAAACGTATGTTGCAAGGTTTGCAAAACGTTTTATTTTATTTTGATGACATATGTATCTTCAGTGAAGATTGGGATACACATCTGAAAAGTGTCCATAATGTTTTCGGCGCTCTTAGGGAAAATGGTTTTACGTTAAAGCCAGCCAAATTAGAAGTGGGGTTCACTAGTGTTAAGTTTCTCGGACATAATGTAGGGCAGGGGGTTGTTAAGCCTGATCCTAGTAATGTTAAGAAAATTCTAGAGTTTAAAACGCCCACAACAAAAAAAGAGATTCGTAGTCTCATTGGGTTGGTGAATTATTACAGCAGGTTCATACCGAGATTCTCTGATCTGGTTTACCCTTTTACTGATTTATTGTGTCGGGGTCGGTCTGTTAAGGTGCACTGGAATCGTGAGTGCGCGGAGGCTTTAAGCAGGGTGCAGGCGTATCTGTGTAGGTACCCCATTCTTCGTTTGCCTGATCCTTCATTGCCATTTGTTCTTCAGACCGATGCTTCGGACAAAGGAATCTCCGGTATACTGAGTCAGTGCGTGAATGGTGTTCTGCATCCCGTCAAGTATGTGAGTCGCAAGTTATTGCCTCGGGAGCAGAGGTATTCCATCATCGAGAGAGAAGGTTTGGCTATCGTATTTGCCATTAGAAAACTGGACAGATACCTGCGTGGAAATACGTTTCACCTTCAGACGGACCACAAGGCCTTGGCTTACCTTCGGAGCACGAACTTTACGAACCACCGAGTTACGAGGTGGGCTCTGATGCTCAGGACTACACCTTCGACGTGTGTCACATAAAAGGAGAGGACAATATACTTGCAGACTTGTGCTCAAGACTGGTGTGATTCGCACAAAAAGACTATTTTATTATAGCTATTGCTTGATTTGTATGTATATATCTATGTAATATGTACTGCTTGTTTTTAGTATGCATTGCAATGTTATAATAGTTGTATGATGGATGTTGTTCTTTGAGGCATCATCTATTTTAATAATTATGTCAGTTTGACTTTATGAAGGTTGTATTCTTCGGTTTCAGTTTTGGGCAATGTTTCCTAATTCCTTTTGCTGTCTATATACTTCAGTTTTCAATTTCTTTTTTTTTGAAGACTGGACTTGTCTCGCAAGATCCAGTTAGGGGGAGAGGGGGGATGTCGTGCGCGCTAGTAGTTTTTCTTTGCATTTAATATTGGTGTTTTAGGGTATAGGAAGTAGTTTCTTTTAAGTGCGTTTTGTTGTCTAGAATATTGTGTGTGTGTGTTTACGTCATCCTTAGTTTCCGCAAGAGAGAGAGAGAGTTGCTTTTGTGAGCTGGGTAGCTGGTTTTTTGGTTCCCCTTGTAAGGGTACGTAAGTACATAGTTTTATTAAGTAAGCTGATCTTTCGGTACGGGTGTCGCTATTGAAAAGTTCTTTCTTGTAGCGGCAGCGCTAGATCTAGGTTTTCTTTTCGTTTCAGGGTGTTAGGTTTGGGGTATGGGAAAGTGTGTCGTCTTTCTGCCCTTGGAGTTGTGTAGCAACTATCGGTGTTGAGGTGTAGGGAGTTGAGCTTCTGTTGGGCGCCGAGATGAGTGTGAAGGTGTGTTACGGAAACCTGTTGGTGTGATATTAGATTAATTAGTATCAAATACTAACTTCAAGGATATTGATGTACATGCAAATATGTTTGAAACTTACAATTACGTTTAATTAAATATTGTTCCTGTTGACAACTGTTGTTGTTCACTAAATGTTCAGTTGAAGAACGGTTATGCAATGTTTGTAGGTTACATGCTATTATCTTTAGGTTCTTGTGTTACTCTGTTCAGGCTGGGGATACGGGACCGTATATCATATCATACCCTAGCTAATCTGAAATCCCACCCTGACAGAAATGGGGGCTCAAAGGCGTCGTGATTTACAGACTCTGCAGTGTATATATATTAAGGTTACTAATCTAACGCATTTAACGCATTTTCCGAAATAATGTATGCAGTACTTTTTATAGACTTCATCCTTTATGGGGGCCTACACACTAAGCGATTAACAAGCAACAAAAGGCCTATATTTCTTATAAAGTTCTATAAGAGGGCATATCACAGTCACATACGAATTGTTATGTTTGAGTTATCGCATGATCCTAAGATGTCCTTCACAATTATTATCTTGAGCAGTGTAACAAAGTGCCAAAAAAAAAAAACGAATGCGAGAGTCAAATGTGTGCATCAGAATGGAAAGAGAAGCACGTAGAAGGAGCATAACAAAATCAAGTTTAGAAAATCAAAATCTTGTTGGAATCCTTTAGAGTGACATTACAAATCTGTGTCCTAGCGAGCACGAGATATTCAAGAACCGTTGTTAAATCTAATGTTGACAGCGTCTATGAACGAATAAAACATAACGTCATTTATTCCCGGAGATTAAGCCACGTTATCCAACGAAGAAACACTAATGTCAGACAACGAAGATGTAGAAACCGAAAAACAAAGAGACTTTGCTAAAATATAAAACAATCTTGACAATATTTGTTTTCCCTAAAAGATATTAAATTACCTTTGAACAAATAAACGTGATGCTCTGAGTGCATATACCATTGTGTGTGTAGCCAACTCCCAAGATGTACATACTTGAACAGGATCTGCAAGTTATAATTAAGAAAGCGGCAGATGACCTTGTGAGGAGGGTGGACAAAAGAATTAAGAATGAAGGGTGGGACTTGTACATTTAATTCCATATGCCCGACAACATGGTTAGACATGAAACCGAATCCGATGAGTACATGCAGATGATGTGATAATTGCTGTTATAGATAGGGCCTACATAATCTTAAAGATGCAGAATTTGACAATTTTTTTTTTTAAATTAAGCTGTCTTGTACGCAAGCCAAGGAGCTTGTAAACAAAGCCACTGCATACTAAAGATGTGTAAAGAATAGGCCGAGAAGCATCATCACACAAAGCACTTAGAGAACATTTCATGGTGATGGCTGTTGGTACAGACGTTCTACGAGTAATCCTTTTGGACACAGTCATCAACAATGTGGCTGCAAATAGATCGTTGATCGTGAATCTTAACCAGCCTTATATGTGAATATTAATTACATGGTTATGTTTAAAATGGCCAATATGGTAGAATGATTTTTTTTAATGATAAAAAAATCGAATTGCAAGAGTCATTTAGCATTACCAAATAGTTAAAACAAATCATGAAGTCAATTGTTCCTATAGCTAACCATGCAGGCTACCTACTAGTAGAAATGCATTATGTTACGTAAACCCAGTTTTTGTCTCGTTATCAAACTTAGCAGAATGATTTAGAGGATATTGCATGTAATTTGGGGGCCGAATTGCATAGACATGCCCGGGCCGATTTTGACACCCAGTCCGCCCCTGGTATATACCAACTATTTCAGCCATAGCATAGCACGGACATCAGCTTGTTTTGTAAATTTGCAAAGCCAATATCAACTCCCTCTGTCTGTCTGGTAAAAAGTTATTTATATATTTACAAAGCTAATATCAACTCCCTCTGTCTGTCTGGTAAAAAGTTATTTCTCCTACACATATTCTTGGATCAAGTTGAAATCACAGACATATTTTATACCTCCACTTAGACTTAGGTCCACCCGCGCTGTTCGGCACATTGGTCGGCAGGCTGTCTTCATAAAAATCTTATCTACAGTTCATTATTCATCCTATTAAAAAAGTCAGATTAAATTTAGTAAAAGTAACTTGGGGGGCAAGGGCCGATCCTGAAGTGTGACTGACAATCGAGGCACAAGTAGCGTAAATATATCTTTATTAGGTGTA
Organism: Biomphalaria sudanica; assembly: GCA_036873155.1. Taxonomy (NCBI): domain Eukaryota; kingdom Metazoa; phylum Mollusca; class Gastropoda; family Planorbidae; genus Biomphalaria; species Biomphalaria sudanica. Next base: position 1,291,337 of record JAZGLO010002262.1, on the reverse strand, counting down.
TTTATCGTAATATTATCTTCACGTTAAGCGAGACCTTATGTAGTAGGTTTGTTTTGGTCAGCATAAGACACCAGCAGAACGATGGTTAAACGCTCAGATATATCTCATTTTCAAGAACATTTTGAATGTTTTGCAAGAAAAATATTCTAACATGAAATTATAGGCCCATACAACATTGCAAATACAATCAATTTGTTTCTTTAAAAGATAAGATACACAGATTTAGGTTAAGCCCTTGAGGATAGCCGGCGAAAAAAAAATACATTGGAAAAATTATATTTCACAAACAAAGCTCATGTGTAAGTGATGCATTTTGTTCAATAGGCCTATTTGTAACTTCGTTTAGGTGGGAAGGGCAGTAGATGTATTCGCGCCCCTTCCCCACCCAATCGGCCAACAGGAGAACGAAATAATATAAAAATTGATTGAAATATCAATAACAAGTTCTAATCATATATATATTTGATTGTTTCTGTTAACAAGCCGTGATTTCTACAAATAAATTGAACCATAAACTTTCGAGTGGGGTGGGCTGGATTGATGTCACCGCCTCCTCCACATCCAACCAAATCGGCCAACATACTAGATGGAGGGGGGCGAAAAAATCTAAAAATAGGTTGAAATATAAATAATAAGTATATAGTATTGACATAAGTAATGAATTCGTATACAAAAATTCTTCCGCACCCCCCCCCCTTTCGAAAGAGAGGATCGACTATCACCCCTACAGCCCCCACCCCAGATCCGCCAGCGGAGTAAGTGGGTGATCAGCCCTAACGTTCTTACCCACTGAATCCGCCAGTGGTACCACCACATGTTAGAACCATTAAAAAAATTTATAAAACGCGTCACATTTAGACACGTCGCTTCCGGGGACACCTTGACACTTGCGACATGAAAACACAAATCCCACTAAAAATATTTATAAATATTTGAAGGTCTAAAAAAAGGACAACTCGCTATATTTTTTTTTACATTACATCTATTGCCTCCCTTTTGGTAATTCATTATCCACGCTTCAGGTAGAGTAGTCAGGCTTTAGTTTAGGACTGATGTCGGATAAATTCTTATGTCGATTTAAAACATTTGTGTCAGCCTATTAGGAACCGTGCCCCTTGTGTTTCTTTCCTTATCGTCCTCCTATGACTTATAAAGTACGTTTAAACGGAATAAAACAAACAATCACACGTTTCTCATGCTACTGTTTGTTTAATAAGTTTTGCAGGGCTTCAGCGACATCTGGTGGTCAGCAATGTATCAATGTCGCTATCGGAATCTTCAACACTGTTTATTGCTATCATTTCTTGTTCTTCTTTGTTTAAGTTTCTGGATTTCTTTAAGGTAAAACAACATTTGTATTCATAAATTAATATTAATTATTTGTTTTTTTTTAAAATTATTTTTTCAAAACAAAACATTTTTGACCAAAGCTTGAAGAAAAAAGGGGCATGTTTAGGAAAGTTATCTTTCATCTTATGAAATGTACGCTCTTCACGTAGCACACATGTTTATTCCTAACAAAAAGGAACAACTTATTTAAAAATGTAAGAGACCAGGGAAGAGTGAGTACATAAAATGCATCTTAAAATGAAATATCTGAAACTAAGACTTACCAGAGAGGTGCATAGTGAATTCATAAACACTATGCTTTCTAAGGGGAATACAAAAATCTATGACAATTTTATGCAAAATTCATGGGCATAAACCGTGCAGTGCTGTATGTCACCATATAGGTAAAGACTAAGACTGATTTATTGATCCTTATATACATTTGTTGTGATTACTAGGACTATTTTCTCATACAAACACAACACAACTCATGGTTTCGAGACGATTTCCTCTTTCTCATCACACCATAGCTAAAGTTTAGCCTGAGCCATGCAATATATGAGCCAAAGGGACAGTAACCGGTCCTGTGCAGCCTCCAGCAAGAGCTTCTTGTGTTCTCAGACTTCGCGGCCCTTTAAAAAAAATTTTATTGTTTGAATTGTTGCCAGTGCATGATAGAAACTCACACCTTGATAGGTGGTGTTAGCCCTCTCTGTGGGTAAGTCTGCAACGGCGTTGCCAGTCACACCAATGTCACTTGGTACCCACTGCAATGTTTCCATTGTTCGACTTATATCCAAACATTATACATTTTTTCCCCTTTTACAACAGAAGTAAACATTTTATTTAAAATGTAAGTAGCCTGCATGACAGAGCACACTTCATTTAGTCCTACAAATATTGTTGAAACATTTTGTCAAGAAAATAACAAAAACGTTTACATAACTAAAAAAAAAAAATAGACACTAAAATGTCTTTCGCTTGGCGAGATTGTTTTGGATGTGTTTTTTTATTAATAGTAAATAGTTGTAAAAACAGTGTATTTTTTATGAAAAAAAAATGTTTGCATATTTACTTTAAAAAAATAAATGATTCGTTTTCAGAAAAAAAGTATCCGTTGCCTCAGAAATTTAAAAGGTTCTAAAATATCTTGATGTTCAATTTTCAATATCTTTTTTCCCCTTTCAGACACCTCTAAAAACCAGAACAGACACAAAAAGATTCGTGACATATTCACATTTGGCTAAACTCTTTGAGTAAAATCGTTACACTGAGACACTTGAGGACAGAAGACTTCGTAAAGTAGCAATAATACATAAAATATCGAACCCTAACTTACAATTACAACCAAGCACAGAAAGATAGCAACAACAACGACAACAAAAATAAAGTTAGGCCTACATGTCTTCTTCCATAGCCCAGGATACATTCATACTGGTTCTCTTCCTTCCCTAGTACCATTAGAGCATGAAACTGGTTGCTTAAGTCAGACAGGAAAAGCAATAACATTGTTACGCTAAAGTATGTAATAAACCAGCATTTACAACTTTTAAATAAATAATTTATTCTTATCCATATTGTTTTTGAGATGTATTTTAACGCTATTCCAAAAGTAATCATCTATTTGGTTAATGTCTTCATCTGTTAGAAATGAGAGTTGGAATTTCAAAGCAGCCTACTGTAATTCAGAAATATTTTTCTTTTAGCTTTTTCATTGATTAGTGCTTTGATTGAGCTGCTAATTATAAGACATTTTGGTTAGATAATCCAAGTTTAATCGACCACCATCCAGGTCTGTTAGTTAAGAAATGGTTAAAGGTGTTGTTTAAAATAGTTTTCTAAAAACAATTCGCTCTTAACTGTAGCAATGTCAAAAGGTTTTCTTGATATTTCGGGTTGACTTCTTCATATTTTATTATCTTTACATAGATTAAAACCAGAAACAGGGGCTATCTCGGTAAACATGTTTGATTATATGACGCTTCACAAAACAAATCTACAACTTGTTGTTTCGTCATATTTTAGATCCACTCAAAATAGTACTCGTAGACGTTTTTCTACACTCTTGACTTCAATTGCAAATCTATTTGCAATAAATTATTCAAAACTTTATTGTGGCCTAAAACTTTTGGTTATATTTGCTTGTGAGATGAGAGTGGAGTATGCCCTGAATATTAACGACAAGTCATCAATATTCTAATAAACAACATCTGGTGGGTTCAGCTGATGTTTGTGTATGCAGGATTTCTATGCCTGGCTGTGGAAAACTATGCACGTTGTGACTTTGGTTGGTTGACAGTCGGAATTTTGTGAGGGTTCAAAGATAGAAGTGGGTTTACTTGGAATCAAAGAAAAAGGATGCTTTTGATGACATTGTTATTTTTATAATTATTATTTTAATTATTATTATAATTATTTACCCTATTTTGTGTTTGATTTTCTAGCTGTCGAAAAGTGGTGTAGGTCTGAGAAAATGCCATTTGAATATTTAGTTTTAAAAGATTTGCTTTCACAGAAGATCAAAAGTTACTTTCAGACGATCAAAAGTTGCTTTCAGAAGATCAAAAATTACTTTCAGACCATCAAAAGTTGCTTTCAGAAGAATAAAAATTGCATTCAGAAGAGCAAAAGTTGCTTTCAGAGAAGATAAAAAAATTGCTTTCAGAAGACTAAAAGCTCAAAGGTTGCTTTCAGAAGACCGAGAATCGCCATTACATCAATCTTAACACGTTGCAAGTGATAATAAAATCGGAATTTCAATAGCACTTTGGTATTTGTAGGGGCTTATTGGCTGAGTGGTAAAGCACTTGGCTTCCTAACCGAGAGTTTCTAGGTTTGGATCTCAGTGAAGAATGAGAATTTTTAGGATGCCATTTTCATAATTTGTCCAATATATTTTAAGGTCTGAAAGGGTACTTTATATTTTTTTGGGATGGGATGGGGGGGGGGGGATTTGCATTTAAGCGTGACAAACAAACTAAATTAAACCAATAACGGCTTTTGTCCTTATGGAGATCGCCAAACTGTTACAAACTGATTTGAAGCGAAACCTTGAACAAAGGACAAAGAATTTGAAGAAGAAATGTAGAAACTAATTATTTTGTACGCATCCCTCAAAGTGTAGGCCTACATTAAGGCAGTTACTGATTGTATAAGAATCGACATAATTAAACCTAATTAAAATTATGTATATAACAACCACAGAACAAACATTATTTGTCTATTGAAGCTTCGTATAGACGATACAAATAAAAGATTGAAATATATTTCAGAAGCACCTGCTGTACTCAGGACAAGATTTTACCTAGCATATTAACAGGGTCAAATGTAAACGTAAACTTTCCACCAGACCAAACACCTTCTTCACGACCTGTCAGCTTAGGCCATTTATCAACTAGGGACAAAAAGGTGACGGTCAATCAAACAGAGAAAGACAAACAACAGTTGTCTGTGAGAGATATTTTAAGACTGTCTCTCAACACTACTCAGTTACTTATGGTTAGTAGCATGATCTATCTAGGATAGAATTTAAATTAAATCTTCAAAACAACCAATGCATTCTGCCTTTAAAGTGAATATTGTGAAAAGTCATTCTTAATATCTTTTTTTTTCTTCTGTATTTTTGTCGATTCTAGTTCTCCTAACAGAACGCCTGTATTTCATGAGCTTATATTAGGGCACTTTGTGTGTCTGGTAAGAAATGTCTGTACGTTATTTCTCCCACTTTCAGGAGCCGTAGAAAGTTGAAATTGTGCACAATTATTTACGAATGTAACTAAGCGGGGGGGGGGGGGTAAAAGAGGAAGACTTTCTGTTGCTCTATTTTTTAAAACAGTAATTGTCTTATCATTACTTTTTTCAACGGTTTGGGTCATTTGCTAGTTGGTTAGAAGCATGTTTTCTTTTGTTGTTATTGCAGCCACACCATACCTCTTCGAGATAAACCGATTTTATGAACCTTTGACCTGGGAAAGGTCATGATGGAAAGTGGGCTCTTCACCGACAACAAAGTGATCATTTATTCACACCCAGCGTCAAACTTTTCTTCTCCTATGCGAAGGTCGGAGAACGAGCTCAAGGGGAGGGGGGACTCTCCTTATTCCTATAATGCAGAGGTTTCTCAAACTTTTTGACCCGGGGACTCCTTAATATAGTAAAAACTTGCCTATAATCCCTTAAATAAAAAAAAAAACTACATAAATGCATATTACATATATATATGTAAAACAATCTTTAAAAAAAACATTTTGTTGAAGGAATGTTTATTGAGATCATCTGTTTAAATTAAAAAAAAAATGACTTGGTTGAGGTTCATGAGATTTTATGAGTAGCCCGGCTCAAAGAGCACACATTTCCAGTCGGTTTCTTTTATGTGTGATGCGGTTCATTACGACAAGGAAGCCACGTTGTACCAAACAAGAAGCTGGGAACTTCTTTACAATGACATGTAATGCAGAATTTGTGGTATCCTTGATTAATTTGTGGATATTTCAAGTGAATATGTTCACGTGCAAAAGGGCTCAACACCCAGTCGGGTATATTCAAATAAAAAATGTCTTCAAATCTTCGATTTTGGTCGTCTACGTTCTAGACATAGTAAATGGTAATGATGGACGGATTTATTAATATTCCAGTTATTTGATCGAATTAAATGTCTTTTAATTTTTCATTGTCTACAAATTTCGTCTTTGCGCCCGCGTACACCAGTTTGAGAAACACTGCTATAATGTACCGAAGCAAACCGTGGGAGGACCATTACATGCGTGTGGACTTCGCTGGGGAACCTTGCAACAGATGGACTGGGTCAACAAGCCTTTTTATTTCTTCCTTCCTCACCAGGTGCATGTACGCTCGCTAGAGTATAACTGAGTGTAGCTCACTGGGGACTATGTTCTTAGCCCATCCATTTCCCAGGGCGGACGTTTCCACGGAGGCGCCACCCTGAGGCTATTGGAGCTGGAATCGTCTGCCGTACCACTCCTGCTAACCACTAAAATCTGACTAATGTTGTCCTTTCTGTAGTCTGGCGATATGATTCAACGACCAGTGGCTAAGTTGATTGAAGGGAGACTTCTGAGTCTAACGATAATTGCACTCGAAACGAAAAATATATATTCATAAAGTAAGACTAATAGATCTATGGGTTACTGTATTTCAAAGATCCCGTAACTCAGCTACCGGGAATGAGTTTTTTTTTTTGCTTTGATCGCAGGTCATTGGTAGGAATAATAAGTGTGCAGATGTTGCTGCAGATCCACGAACCTTTTGGAGCAGTCCAACAGAGGAAGATCCAAATAATGTATTCACTGCTGAACAAGACGTCCACAGAATGTCACTGGCTATTGCGTAAGAATTGATGTTTGGTCATTGACTTTAACTGTATACAGTATACATATAAATGTTTTATTGTATTGTTTTAAAGACAGCTTCTCTTTTAATTTAAGAAACCTGAATTATATTTGAAGTTTCATCATTGAGGTATTGCTTTAAAAAAATAATTTTAAAAATGTTTTTTCTTGTTAAAAATAAAATTTAAAATACAATAACATTAAGTTTAATTGCGACTTCTCACAATTAAAAGTGTCATTACACTAACTGCTCGAATGACTTTATTATCTGGTGTTTCATATTAACCAAACAAGTTTTATTAGGTCTTTTCCCTGACTCTTTCCCCATTCTAAAGAAATTTATATTTTAAAAACTGGTTTGTTTTTCTTTATCTAACATTTAATTAATCAATACCCCCCCCTCCCAGAACAAAGACATCTCTAAATGAGAAAATTTGACTTTAATGAAAAAGACTTTACAGTCTAGTGTCACTGGTGTCTGATTTATTGTTTATTAATGTGTTATTTATTTGTGTTTGTAAGTGTGTTTGTTCGTATGTGTGTGTGAGTGTGTAAAAGAAATCCTTTTTATACAAAACTCAATTATTTAATTATTTGTTAACGTTTTCGTTTTCAGTCAGTAAGTTGGCGATTTACAGTTAAGTCTCTTCTGCACTGCATATACCATTCCTGTATCCTGTATACATTTAACTTTTCAAATCAAACAAAGAAATACCTCTACATTAACTTAAAGTATTCTTTGATTCTGAAACATTTCTAAACCTTGTTTTAAGGTGTGGAATGCTCGACTGGGACTATCTGTCTACACCGCCAGTCAATGAACTGTACTCCTTTGAAATGTTTTACTTGTCTCGTCCTCCAGTGATTGATGTCCTCAGCGCCACCAGTGAGACATTCTCTACCGTCTTGATGTTAAACCCCAGGTAAGTTACTGACCGGTTTATTCACTAGTCCGAATAATGAACATTTTTAATTCATTTGCTCAGCCAGTGCCGGCCTTAGATAATCAGAGGCCCTAGGCGGCTGCCTAGTTTGTCTCTAAGGCCGGTCCTGGCTCAGCCCCACATCCCACACAAATTAATTTTCAAAACTTGTTTCATGTTTGTTTTTGAATGACTGATGTAACTGTTGTTTGTCTGTTCACCTCCACAAACCACATTTACTGCATCATAGGTCTGGAAGACAATGCTGATATTATCATGATGACCTCTCACCTCCAACAGGACATTAACGTTGTCAGAGATGATCCAGCTCCGAATAGATGTCAAGGACGGGAGGGGAGTCCCTAAAGGATTTGGAGGAGATGAGATCCGCGTTTGGTTCCAAGACAAGTTTATGAGCGGCACAAGCATGTCTGCCAAAATAGAAGACCTGGGCAATGGAACCTACATCGCGTCAGCGCCTGCATCTTGGATAGGTACATTGCGGTAAAGTATTAGATAGATAAGATTCCCCTCCCTATATTGATTTACTTCTAATCATTTTCTGTTTCTTTTGTTACCCCCCCCCCCCCCTATCCCAGAGAGGTAGGATGGTATACCTGGAAAGGCTTAAAAAGTATGATGATGTATACAAAAGTACATTTACTAATAGAAAAGTGGCATGTTGCGGGATTGGGACCAGCTATGAATATGGGAAAGCGCTTTTAAGTGCCCCAATCCCTTGCGAGGTACGGCTTCGAGCCCACGCCGTTTCCCGGTTTTCTTCAAAATCAGCTTCTTAAAGTCTTATATAACTATAATATCGTAAATAGTTATATAACAAAAGTTAATTTTAGCTATTTTTTTTTGTGTTGTCTGATTACTTAGGCGACTCATAACCTTTAGCCGCCACTAATACCACCATATTTAGAAGCAGGTGTCTATTTTTACATTTAAAAAATAACAACAACAAAAAACAACAAAAGTGGTGCTAAAAGTTGAGCATTGAATGACATTTCATTTTGAATGTAAACAACATCGGTAATCTTTGTTTACTTTTTAGAGTCCATGTTGCGGTAACCTACTCCAGGGAATACCTCAGGGCTTTGGTATATCTACAGTTGGTTCTAAAATCATTTCGACACATTGGCGCTTTGTTTAAAAATGAAAAGGTAGGCAGTTTCACATTACGTTTTTTTTTGACTGCGGCGAAAAGAAGTTCAACCTCAACACGATGTGAATCAAAACGTAAACTCTACATAATTTTCATTTTTAAATGACTGTTCGTTTTTTTTTTGTTGAGAATGTGACATCGAAACCAACGTGACTCCTTCAATAAGGTTACTCCTTTGTCAACATTTGTTCCATTTAGACACTCCTCCCCCCTCCCTTCACAATGGTCAGACTCAGGACTATCGTTTCGAGCCTGCTCTCTTTCCTGCGGCAGATTTGGGCTAGGATTTGATAGAAAATTTGAAACCTGTAAGTCAAACAAAACAATGCGCCCCCCCCCCCCACTTGTCATTCAGGTTGATCATCAATTAAATAGTGTTTGCCGTTTGTTAACCATGGAACATTACATGACAAAGAATACTATATACTGGATGGAAGATGTATTGTTTTCTTTTTCTATGCATCATTCATTTTTTTTATAAAGTAGAGATATAGGTTAACGAATGTTTGCATATTATTTTTTGGACTTCACGAAGAGCTGACACTGATTCTACATATACGTAAACGTCTGACATTTTCAACCTATTTTCTGATCATGCCTTAAAAGATTTTGAAAACATCTAAAATAGAAACGGCATTTAGTGATCAACAATTATAATTTGTTTAATTTGTTCTTGGTAGCTGTCTAAGTTCTACCCTTTACTTCCACTTACCGTGTGAGGGCCGCATCCAAAAGATGCGACCCCTGTTAAGAACGACGTGGCGGATGAGACAAGGAGTCTCAAACCCTCTTCCATCCACACTACGTGCAATGGTGCTGGGTAGTTCACAGGCAACATTGACTTCTTGCAATGTTATCTGTTCCATCCTCCACTTATGGGAGTATTAAGACTTTACGAGAGCGCCAGATTAAGGCCGCTAAAGTATTCCATCACACTCTTTTACTTATTTTTATGTTAGCATATATCTCAATATTTTTTTTTTCAGGGCATTGGTTTTGGAGTTGTGTTTTTTTATAGTTTAAATTTGATTCATTTTATAATATAGCTCTATTGGATTATTGGATTATTTTTGCTAAATTAAAATAGTGCTTTTCATTTGGTTTAAAATGTTGGTGGAAAGTAAATGCGGTTGGTTGCTATGTTCCTCTTACAGACCATGCGTTCTATAGGGCAGATGGTGTTTAGGTCATATGTTTCTTGGCCAACGGTTAACGAGCAGGTTGTCATGTGGACACCACAGCGACCAACCGCCTTTACTTTCCCCTACTAAAAGGATGATACCCATTAGAGTTGGGTTGACTCAGGGGCGCCCTAATGATTCCGTTGTTCAAAATCCCAGACTACACTGAGATTCGAACCCAGGTCCAGAGGTTTGTAAACCAAGCCCTTAACCGCGCCCCGTACGACAGTCTATATGCACGTAATTCAATAGGATTAAAGGAAGGAACAAGGAAGAATTGGATGAATGAAATTTTTATTTATTTATTTTTGTATTTTGTGGTTTTGCCTTCAAGCAGTCAAAGGAAGAATCGAACAAACGTCATGATTAAGAAGCAAAGCTTCTATTGATACATTTTGACTTTTTCACTGGCTCGCTGCGTTCTGAGAAAATAATTTTTACGGAATCGAAGTCAGAAATAGCAGACATGACTTTTTTTTTCGAACAAAAAAAAAAATACCAATAGAATATCTGGAGTATCTTTTACGCTATAGAAATATACAAGCTTACATTGACTTATGCGAAATTACATTCGAGAGTTGTAGTAATTCAATGTATTTAGTCGAAATGGAAATGATATGTTAAATTGTCTACATTATTAATTGATATGTACATTTACTTTGTTGATATTGCAATCCAGAGCTGTTGGTAATTGATATCTGTAAGTCAATGTATATTGTCAAAATGGAAATTATCTGTGAAATTTTATTTATAATTAATTAATATTCATACTATTATAATCTCTACATTGACAGACATGTTAGATATAATCTTTACCATAACATTTACTTATTTTATTATATAACCATCGAATCATTCTCTACAAAAGACCAATCTCCCCTTATCTAACAAGTCTCATTCTCTATACAAGGCTTATCTCCCCTTCCATTAGCTTTATGAAGCTTTATATGTTATTCTAAATAAAACTTAATTAATCAATTACGACTGATTGATATAATAATTGGTCCATTTTTCGATTGATTCATGTTTTTTTAAAAGGGGCACTAAATAATTGTGTAAACTTTTATCTTGATCCGAGAATGGGAAGTGGGAGAATATAATTTGTAACAGAGAAAACAGACAGAGCAAGTAGATATAAGGTTTGTAAAAAACTTGTACAGACAGATGGACAGACAGAGCAAGTAGATATAAGGTTTGTAAAAAACTTGTACAGACAGATGGACAGACAGAGCAAGTAGATATAAGGTTTGTAAAAAACTTGTACAGACAGATGGACAGACAGAGAAAGTAGATATAAGGTTTGTAAAAAACTTGTACTGACAGATGGACAGACAGAGCAAGTAGATATAAGGTTTGTAAAAAACTTGTACAGACAGATGGACAGACAGAGCAAGTAGATATAAGGTTTGTAAAAAACTTGTACAGACAGATGGACAGACAGAGCAAGTAGATATAAGGTTTGTAAAAAACTTGTACAGACAGATGGACAGACAGAGCAAGTAGATATAAGGTTTGTAAAAAACTTGTACAGACAGATGGACAGACAGAGCAAGTAGATATAAGGTTTGTAAAAAACTTGTACAGACAGATGGACAGACAGAGCAAGTAGATATAAGGTTTGTAAAAAACTTGTACAGACAGATGGACAGACAGAGCAAGTAGATATAAGGTTTGTAAAAAACTTGTACAGACAGATGGACAGACAGAGCAAGTAGATATAAGGTTAGTAAAAAACTTGTACAGACAGATGGACAGACAGAGCAAGTAGATATAAGGTTAGTAAAAAACTTGTACAGACAGATGGACAGACATAGCAAGTAGCTATAAGCTTTGTATAATTTTACAAACTAACGCTAGTGTTTGTGCTAGGCAGAAAGTAGCAGAAAATTAAGTAGAAAAATCAATTGCAAATCAAAAAATGCAAATCATGATCGTATTTTCACTGAGGGTGTATTTTATTAAGTCATGCATATTGGTTGTGGTGAATGAAGTTTGTCCTTATAAGTAAAAGATATTGAACGATCTTTCTACGAGCAATGAAAAGGGAAGATGAAGAGAGAGAGAGAGAGAGAGAGAGAGGAAAGAATCTTCTCGATCTGTTCAAGGTTTCATAAACTGACTATTCTCTGACTATTCTCTGACTATTCTCTGACTATTCTCTAGTTCTGGTCGAAAGTACCGACGTTTGAGTTGCTAATATTTGTTCAAGACAACAGTAATAGTTTTGAAATGTGTGAAGAATTAATTGGTCTTGTGAAGAACTAATTGGTCTTGTAAAGAACTAATTGGTCTTGTGAAGAACTAATTGGTCTTGCGAAGAACTAATTGGTCTTGCGAAGAACTAATTGGTCTTGTGAAGAACTAATTGGTCTTGCGAAGAACTAACTGGTCTTGTGAAGAACTAACTGGTCTTGTGAAGAGCTAACTGGTCTCGTGAAAAACTAACTGGTCTTGTGAAGCACTAAGGTTGTGAAGAACTAACTGGTCTTGTGAAGAACTAATTGGTCTTGTGAAGAATCAATTGGTCTTGTGAAGAACTAACTGGTCTTGTGAAGAACTAACTGGTCTTGTGAAGAACTAATTGGTCTTGTGAAGAACTAATTGGTCTTGTGAAGAACTAACTGGGCTTGTGAAGAACTTACTGGGCTTGTGAAGAACTAACTGGTCTTGTGAAGAACTAACTGGGCTTGTCTGTTTGAATGGAACAACTACAGGAGGGGGAAGGAACCTCATACACTTTCAATACGTTGTGACGGCTAGGCGGCTAGACAGAAAGTATATAGCCAGACAGATACTCATCTGCAGTGTGGTAAAGCTGTCTCCAGGGAGTTTCTTGACGTCACGTGGCCGGCGTATAAATCCTGTGAGCCTGTACAAACACTGTAATAAAGAAATTCTCAGCTCATTATGAAAACTTTCATGCTTAGGATGCTGAACTATGTTTCAAAATTTGTTGGCAGTTGAGATTCAGGATGTAATGAAAGTCTTCTGATAGAAGTCATTGAGACACATTTCAATCAACAAAGCTGCAGACATTTTATGTAGGACAACAAAGCAATATATCTCAACTCTTAAAGACATTTGTTATAAACAAGAATTGTTCGATTGGCCTGCACTTACACTAATTATTCTGAAGGTATGCTAGGTGCTGAGCTTTTCGATAAGCCGATTAGCATATGCATCCAAATCTTACATAGTCTGTTGCATATGACATCATTAAAATATTCAAATGTAGTCAACTCGCAAAAATCAAATTAACATTAAGTTTATTATTTATTTGTGAATCAATTTGTGCACGAATACGCAATGAAATGCAATTTAGATTTATGCAGTCAGGCAGAAAATATTTTCAAATGTATTGTATAGAAACTTTTGCTGTATGTACCACAACCACTAAGTGTAAATATTTTTTTACAAATTCAAAAGACATACTTGTAGTCCACTGTCCTACTTATAAACCGAGTAAACTTCATTCTCAATATAGAGTGACTATGGAAAATAACGTCGCTCAGTGTTTCAAATTGAATAAGAACGTTTTATACGGCTCGCCATAAGGTTTTACAAATGTTTGTGGCCCATCAAGTTAAACAGGTTTCCGACCCCTGTTCTATTTAGGAACATGCAATGTCATCTGAAAGCAACACGACAGGCATGGTTTGTACAACACAACAGACATAGTTTGTTTAGAGATTTGAATTTGTTCAATCTAGTCCATACTATTTTTCACCAGGCAAGCGAGTTAACGCCCTGTTACCACACAGAAGTCATACCTGGACACAGCCGGTCTCAGATTTGTAATATGACCACCATTAACGGCTCTCCTTGGTTCTGTGGTCGGCCAAGGAAACGACAGCTAGATTGTGAGCTACACTTCGCTGGAAGCAGGGTCATCGAGGGGCCGTCAAATATTCCCGCCACACCAGCAGAGATGGCACTATTTCTTCGTTCGTCTGAGTAAGACGTTTTTGATTGGCTACTTTGAATTTTTAAGATCTTTATAGAAACTGATCAATATTTTAAATAAAAATCAGGCATTTAATGTTTGCAACCATCATTGCACTTGCCATTTAGAGTAAAATTTCCTTTCTTTACGCTCAACGATACTTCGAACACTAGGCCCACTCCAGCAATTAGATCTACGTTTACTCCCAAACAAATAGAAATAAAAAGAGGTTTAAAAAATTATACAATTCCTCCATTATGTAAGAGTGATTTCTGTGAATAACCAATGAATAATAGGGATAGAGACACGCTCGTCTGGACATATATTGACTTAAAAAACAACAAAAAACGTTACCTTCTCGCTCTCTATGCAGGAACACATTGAGTTGTATCGGGTTGATCTGATCAAGCCAATATCGTCAGGTCAATGAAAACGTGAAAGGTCACAGAAGATAATTTGAGCCCCATGGAAAAGCAGCAGCGCTCCTAACAATAGATCGAGTAGATAGTTGTGCATGCATGGTGTAGGTTTGTGATGATAATTTTGTTTTTCATTCTCTGTTGAACAGGGCCAATAGTAAATTATTTCGACTCGTCCCGAATGACATACAGGTCAATGTTGTTGGAGGTTCGTAATAAGTTTTTCCTTCATGTAAATATATAACTCGACCCTTTGTTGTATACAAGTGATTCTCAAACCAAAGTATAAAGTGGCGCCATGAAAAAGGGTCGAACAAACTCTACCGCGGTCAACCAATGACTTATGATAACACTAAACATACAATCCTATAGGATGCACACATTGGTAGATGCAGGATGAGTGGGAAGGTCAATGGCCCTACATCCCCACTCGACAGCCCCCACCCCTGGGAAGTATCCATGTGGAGAACTAACACTGTTACTGTATTTTTATATTTTACTTTTAACGTAACAAAAATATGTTATTTGTTATTTTAAAAGTATTCTTATGTTACCTCCTCAGCTTCCTTTACAAATCTTAAAAAAACAAAAAAAACAAACAACAAGCAGGCATTTTAAAGTTCATTTAGAGTGAGGAAGATGGCATTTCAAATGATTTCATTTAATCATTAAGATGATTAAGTACTTATGCCCAAATGTTTGCCTCCTTCTGTCGTAGGACGACTTTTATTTTATAGAGACTAGAGACCCGGAGAAACATTCCTGCCCACACAAAAAGACAAAAGTGTTGCCTGCTTATCTCTATCTTTCAAGCACACATTGGATTCGCCCCTGAAATATGGCATTTCTTGGTAAATGCTTATCGAGCTCTTCATGGTTTTTCTGATTCCTATAACTCATAGATCTCTTTAAGATTTGCTTGCCTTGCGCGATTGCCACTATGTTTGAGTTTGTCTCAATTTCATAATAAATTTATTGGCTTCGTCGTCTGATTCGTTCTTACATTTACTATAGATGCCTCTGAGAAGCTTTTCCTACAGCCCAAGCCTGCTTGCAATGAAATACCTATCTCAGAGACCTGGGACTTTGAATCCCCAACAGGTTTTATGTATAAAAATGTCTGGATGCCTCGACATTGTCACATAGGTCACTTGAACACAAGTTACATCTATCAGGACATAGAGGTAATAGAGCTGTCAGGTGACAAAAAATAGAAACAAGACTATAAGAGCCTTGTTATATAATTCGGACGTCAAGCATTGCAACAAGTAGATATGACAATAAACACAGATGTGACGGCATAGAGGTATTAGTGTTATGTCATAGGACTAAAGTCTAGCTTTGTAAGAATTCAAGGAATTTTTGTTTCCTTTTTTAAAAGGACATAGATTTTAAATTATTTATTAATTTCTAAATGATATAGGCCTAACAAGAAAATATTTAAAAAGTAAAAAAAAATAAATAAAGCTTATTTATAGCATAGCTGTATCAATTGATTAAGATCAGTCATGTAATTACATTTGTAATAGATATAGGCTAACAACAATAAATCTGTGCGATTGGAAATATTTGTACCAATTGCTTTTGTTTAGCTCTATTTCATGCTTTGAACTTTCTCACTACGTTATGCTCCTATCACTTGTTTGGACCTATTCAAAAAGGGGGTTGGGGGGGGGGAGAATAATTTTAATATTTGGTTGATCGTTTTTGAAATGCATTTATAAAAATAAATAAATTACAAAGTTGAACGACCTTGATTCGAGCTCGAGGGCTATATCCTACTAAAGCCAACGCACTAACCACTGTACCAGAGAAGTACTAATGAAAATAGAAGATTCTATATTTATCTATTCTTATTTTCAAACTTTAAAACAAAGTATATAGGGGACTAATTCAATTTATACCACCACATCATTCCAGCACGATTTCTTTCCCCTGTTCGATACAAACTAAATAATTAATTATCGACAGTTAATCAACTAGTGAGTTATTTTTTAAAAATTGATTCTTGTTTTGTCAGGTAAAGAAATAATGTGCGAAATTTCAGCTTGATTCTAGAATGAGTGTGGGAGAACAAACGTTTTACCAGAAAAGAAACAGAGTGAGTTGATACACACTTTGTAAAAACATGAGCACTTTCAGCAAGCTAAGCCATTAAAAAAAACACCTAAATAATTGTTTTAGTGTCTTAATCCTCAATTTAGAATAACATTACTATCTAATTATGCTATTTACAAGAGCTGCATTATTTAACAAAAGTTTTTCATATCTGTCTTGTTATAACAAAAAGTACTCTTTAACAATTGATGAACTAAATCTAAACTTTTTGTTTAAATCTCTGATAGATAATTCTTTTGGGAGATTCTAATGGTCGATCACACTATAACAAATTCGTCCAAGGATCCTCATGTGTGCAGGTTAAAAAAGCCTCGACCGAAGCTTGGCACAAACCGTTGCTATGTGTTCACGGAAGCAACAATTTTAGGTTGCGATGGGAACCTCACAGCCAACCATTCATGAATGGAGTAAGTGTCGCACTGAACTATGTGTCATTTCATTGACTCAACATATTGCCGTGTCTGCCTGTCCCTTACTTTGTCATATAGAGACGTTTCTTTTCATTCTCCGTTGTTTTCATCATATAGCAATTGTATCATATTGAAATTTGACATATTTAATGTTATAGTAATTTAGTAAAACAACAAACATTTTTTTTCTTAGATCAAAATAGCAGAAATCGGTTCACTGAGTGCTGCTAGTGTTGAGATTGATAAAATACCTTCCAAGGGACGCTACCTGGTTTTCCTCAACCATTATTTCCACATCACCACTGCACACATCAGTTCTATAGATTACAAGTACAGAGCCATCAGAGACGCATTAGTCAGACTGTTTCAAAGAAATGTTCACGTTTTAGTCGTGCTACAGGTATGTGTAGCATTTATAAGCTGAGCATTGTATTTTATGAACGAGTGCTAGTCATGTGTGTGGTTCGTGTTTTACTGTTGGACAATACAAAGTCTGCTAATAAATGCAATAAATTGTTGATAAGGCTGGGAAAGTGCCGTCTAAGCTGTTGCGCCTCTAATACAGCCTTAAAAAAAAAGAACGTCTGAACCAAAATCTACAATATTCAATATTCAATATTCATACACGAGTGTCTTAGCAAAGTCGGAGACATCTTAGAAGACAAAAGCCACCCGCTCCACTATAGCTACGACGTTGAGAAGTAAAGACTTTTGGAAGGTTAAAATCTAACAATAGCCTGACAGTACGACATATCATACGGCTGCCTCAATTACAGTGTTGTACTATGCGGTACTTAGTAATTGCTGTTTTAATTTATATTCGACTTATATACATACTAAATATAGTTTTTTTTTATAAAAAAAAGTAAACATTAAAAAAATTCAAGTAGCTAGCTTGACAGAAAATACATAATTTAATACTAAAAAAAGTTAAACATTAAAAAAAAAACTGAAATCTTTTGCATAAATGTGTTAAGATATCCTAAATTATTACCTTCCTTACTAAATAGCCTCCCGTGTTTTTGTTTTTTTATCCTAATAATAGTGAATAGTTGCAAAATAATGTATTTTTAATGAAAAAACTTATCTTCTTATCTTATATAATACAGACGTTACTTCAAAAAAGAAGATAATTACGTCCTACGCGTCATGCATTTAGTCATGCATATTAACCAATGACTTAAATTCTGCCAAGTCACTGGTTTTTCTGGCTAGCTCAGGCAACCCATTCCATGCTCTAATAGCACTAGGGAAGAAGGAGTATTCGTACAAATTTGTCCTAGCATATGGGACGAGGAACGTGCCTTTATTTTTGTGTCTTTCAGAGTATTTTATTACATTTTTTTTTTGTATTTGAAGATTATGGTTAAGTGTTTTATGTATAATTGCTACTTTACTTTTGAGTCTTCTGTCCTGAAGGCTTTCTAAATTTAGTGATTTTACTAATGGTGTTACTCTAGTCAAATGTGAATATTCGTTTGTTATGAATCTCACTGCTCTATTTTGTGTTTGTTCCAGTTTCTTAATGTTTTCTTGAGTTGAGGGGTCCCACACGGTGGATGCATATTCTATTATTGGCCTAACCAAGGTTAAATAACATTTTAGTTTTATGTTCTTATTTGATTTATAGAAATTTCTTTTAATAAACCCTAATGCTTTGTTGGATTTTTTTATAGTTTCATCAATATGTGGATTCCATGACAGTTTTTCATTTATTATAACACCTAGATATTTTACGTTTTTAGTCTGCGTTACTGGTTTGCCATGAATAAGATAAGTGGAATTAATTTGTTTTAGTTTTTTTGTTACTCTTAACAACTGACATTTTTGCTTGAATAGTTGATTTAAAAAATTAAATTATCCGCTTTCAGAAAGAAAAAAAGTAGCCGTTGCATCAGAATTTTGAAAGTTCTTAAATATCATGATGTCGGATTTTCAATATATTTTTAGTTTTTGCGATCTCAATGAGACGGACGGACGGACTACACACAACTAATAGTGGCTATTCCCCCTTTCGGGGGGCCGCTAATAAAAACAGTGCTACTGCTATTATTATAATAAAATAAATTAAATAATATTCATTTTTTTGCACAGGCAGGACTGAGCTTCGTCAGAGAGAAACAAAATTCATTGTGATCGCTTAACTATGTCCGATTGAGGAATTTTTTGGTTATGTGGCAGGTTTGCAACAATACCACCCTTTGAGAGGTCAACGCTAATGATCTTAGGGATCTTAAGGGTTTTGTAGGTGTCTGTGAGCTAAGTTGCCATTGTCCTCTCGGTTGATATAACAACTGGATGTTATTCCACTGTTGATAGCTTCCATTGTCTCCAAGCTTATATTTCCATATTTTGTCCGTTTTTTTTCGCTTTTCAACTTTTGAATATTATAATTGCCATTCTTATAATGATAAGGTAATGTTTGTTTGTTTACAGAGCCCCCATACTTCACAAGTAGGTTGGCCTAAGCATTATGAGGCTGGAGACATGCTTGGTCATGAAATCATGAGGCTTCAGAAAGAAATCTTCCACGAGATTCGTCACAAGGTCATTTACTTCAACACCTGGGACCTGACAGTAGCTACAGCCAACATGAACTTTCACCCTGAGGCTGCTCATCAGATTTTTACAACATTACTTGGTTTTGTTAGCAGAAAGTTTTAACTCAATCAATGCTCTTAGATCAGCTGCATCTTAAATACACGTACCCCCCCCGCTTTTTTTTTTCCTAGTAGACTGTTGGCCAGCAATATTCTATTCTAGTCAAAGTTAAAAGCGTTGGATCTGAATTATCTTTGTATAGTATATCAAAACAAAAAATGACTAGTGATAACATTCCACAGAAAAATAATTTTCAATTCTACAAATTCTATTAATGCTTTGAGAATTATGAGAGTATAACATTCTCTACTCCAATTCGCATTAAATGTGGTTAATTGAATTATTTTTAGTTTGATAGATTTATGCAACAGCATCAACAAACATGTAGATAAACAACAGCATCAACAAACATGTAGATAAACAACAGCTACAACAAACATGTAGATAAACAGCAGCTACAACACACATGTAGATAAACAACAGCTACAACAAACATGTAGATAAACAACAGCTACAACAAACATGTAGATAAACAACAGCTACAAAACACATGTAGATAAACAACAGCTACAACAAACATGTAGATAAACAACAGCTACAACAAACATGTAGATAAACAACAGCTACAACACACATATAGATAAACAACAGCTACAACACACATGTAGATAAACAACAGCTACAACACACATGTAGATAAACAACAGCTACAACACACATGTAGATAAACAACAGCTACAACACACATGTAGATAAACAACAGCTACAACACACATGTAGATAAACAACAGCTACAACACACATGTAGATAAACAACAGCTACAACAAACATGTAGATACACACATGTAGATAAACAACAGCTACAACAATCACATTGGAATGTGTGGCGGAATGGCATTATATTAATTCATAAATAATAATAATAATAATAAGGCTTTTCTACGAGTCCGAAGATTAATTAATGAGGAGTGCAATATTTTACGTGGCTACGCAGTCCCAGCTTAGACCTACATATTTTTGCCAAGCCAGCGCTGACATAACTGTTGTCCGTCGGTGGTCGATTTTGGATTCTCTTTTCGCCCTCTACATATGTAATCGTCAATGAGTCTTCTTTCAAATATGTATCCTTCGGTCTTGGTTAAACATCTCTAGCTGTATCGTTCCCAAGCCGCCTGCTGCGAGGTGAGGTTTTCTCTTCCTCAATTACATTCAATTACTCCAGGGTCTTGGATTGCAGATGCCATACACTACAGAAGCAGAAAGAAGGGTGATAATGCAACGGCGCCTGGTGATCACATATGCCCAAGCTGCGATCGAAGCTGTGTATCAAGGATTGGCCTCTTTAGTCACACAAGAAGTTGCAAAGGGAAAAGTTCGTCTCTCGAGACCTAAAAATGCCACAGACTCCAGAGTTACAGCAATATCAGAGAGAGAGCTTGTTTACGATGAAGTGCATGAGTTACACTCCTAAGTTATTGACAAGTCCATTGGTTAACTGGTGTGCGCTGGACATTCTTTCGTGAACATTCTGACCTAAATGCAAGAGGATTTCAGAGTGACCTCCTGGATTTTAGTTATCTAAAGTGATATCCATTTTATATCTAAAAATACTTGTTTGATTTACATGAACGTTTAGGGTTGAACAGAAATTACCCCCCCCACCCCCGATCTCTATTGTAACTCTGTGTAGTTCATTTGAAGAATTGTAAAAGTTCTTATGTATTTCAGATATTTTGTTTTTGTCCTAATTTGTAGAAATTTAGTCGTTGATATTGGAATCAATTGATTAATACCAAAATATATTCTGTGTTTCATACCATATATTCTGTGTTTCATACCATATATTATGTGTTTTATAACATATATTCTGTGTTTCATAACATATATTCTGTGTTTCAAGATTTTTTTCTAAGTATTGTCGTTACATTTTATTATTGAATTGAAATTTTAATAAATAATGAAAATAACAAAAGAAACGGCAGATGAATAATTCAATGTGGAGAAAATCACTGTGTAACTTCTAAAGCGAACACTCAGACTACTCATGGGCCTGATTATTGTGTCTACAAACAGCTAGACTCACTCAACACTTGCAAGATTGTTCTCCATTGACTCCACGCAGAAAAAGGAAAGCTTGTACGATTAGCCCATATCTCTACACTCCACTGGGCTACTACTGTCAGAGAGAGTTCAGATGTAAATAGTTATTTTAGAAAAATTTAAAACATTAAAAAGTGCTGTAATGATACATTTGTAAAAATATTAAATGTTAAACAACCCTCAAACAATTGATAATCGACTTACTTAAGAAAAAAAAAGTAAAATGGCATTGTTTCTGTAAATTAAATTAAATGTCACCGCAAATACTGATTCTAACACAAGGGCAACAAAGATTTAGACAACGACGAAGTTTATGTCCCTTTTTGGTGTTGGCCAAAAGCTTTGTCACTGTTTTCCTATGCTCATATCTGTAGTGTTTGTTTATGTTTCATTGTAGCTGCCTGGCATGGTAGTCTAAACGTTAAAAAAAATCTATAATCTATTAGTAAGGTCATTGGTAATAAACAACTTTTCGAAAAAAAATTAGTAAAAAAAAGCCAACGAAGGTTCTAAAGATTACAATACACCATTCAGGTCATGCTAGTATCATCACGGACAACATATACTGTTTTGTTTGGTGTAATGCATAAATTGTAAAACACATTTCATTATGCATAATAAAAATTATTACTATTATTATTATATCTCATGAATAATAAGGATAGTATAATTTAAAATGTTGATCTATATGTTAGAGGCAGATGACCACACACACACACACACACACACACATATATATATATAATGCTACACATATAATAGAGTTCATACTACAAAAGTGGCCATGTATTAATTCTTATTTATTGATAGGTACCAATTATTCATTATTCAGCCCCTCTTGACAAAGAATATGACTATTAATACACTTGTGATACGATTCCCGTATATAGTTAGCATTACAAGCAACAATTAATATAGGTGTAAATGTGGTTCATAATTATGCGTGCTATTTTTTTGTATGTAAAAAACATAGACTATATATTACATTATGGTATTATGGTTAAAAACCAAATTCACTGCTTCATCAATATTGTTATTTTTAGCCAAATAACCACAATGAATGGATTATAAAATGCGCACGTTTAATCATCTTTCTTCCCTAGTGCTATTAGAGCATGGAATGGGTTGCCTGAGCTAGCCAGGAAAACCAGTGACTTAGCCAAATTTATGTCATTGGTTAATATGCATGACTAAATGTATGACGCGTAGGACGTAATCATCTTCTTTTTTGAAGTAACGTCTGTATTATATAAGATAAGAAACTAGAGCCAAACTAATAAGAGCTAAAGAGCCCTTGGTTTTCATTCTCTTCTCTGTTTCTCCATTGTGTTCCAAGGTGACAGTATGCAATGCAGGGCCATAACATTATATATATATATGTAAACACCTCACGGAACTAAGTGTGCTACACCTTCCATATACACTCAGTGATCTACAAAAAACGTTGATTCACATGAAACAGTTAACAAGCACATAGTTTGGTGTTTAATAAGATTCACTATCATGTCAAATATCCACTACTTCAAAGTTATCAAAACAATGTGTTAACATTATTATTTTTATAGAATACCGACAGAAGGGACATAATAAGAGGATGATCATAAAGGTTTTACTTTGTATTATGTCCCTTTTGTCCGTTTTGTTATTCCCTAGCCTCGAAACACCAATGACTTTATATAGAGCTGTTAAGCAAATTCCTACCAATCAAGAGAAAGTTCGTTATATTGCTTGGCATGCTTAATAGTCAAACTTGTATGAAATAAGCCATTGCGTCATACTTGATTGCAGACTGGAGTACAGAAACAAATTACCACATTTATCTGCTACATTACATCATGTAAATTATCACCACACTGTTGTTGTCGGTCCTTACCATGTAGCACCTGATTGCTAGTAGGGAATTAAACCGATGTAGACGTATAATATTTTAGAGTATACAACTTGAGATAACTTGAATAAAGTTCTGCTTGTGAATAAAACTAAATATAATTTTCGGTACAACATAGACAAAATCAATTTGAGATGAAAGGACAGGCTGATGTTTCAATAATGTTACACATCTCACAACAAGAAAAACATTGTGTACATACTGTTTCTAAACAGGCAATAACTAACGAATGTTAGATTAAAAAACATCGAAGCATTTTTACCCCTCACCCCACCCCCCTTTCCCACCGAGAAAGTCTCCTGGGCACTACAGTTTAATAAATAAATTGCAAAACATTTTGCGCATCAACTTTTATGTCTGGTTCTATAGGCCTATTATTAGAAGTGTCAAAAGGGGGGGGGGGATTGGGGCGGGCTAAAAATATTCCTTTTTTTTTTAAATCTCTCTCCCCTGAAGTATTGTAATAAAGCGTGCTGTATTGAAAAAGGTTCAGTTTTAGAAAAAAAAATGTATAAGACCACAAAGGACGCGTTTCATTTTAAGATTTCGATCAGTGAATTCACTATTTATGTCCAACATAAGGCCAGTGAGCCATATTTAGCCTGTGAGGCTGTACTAGCTGGCCCATCGAACTTCTCACCACGGTGAATGAAATAAGTATCTTAAATAAACAGAATAAAAGAAATATTGTTTTTTGAAACAAAAGCTAATCTAAGGTGAAGAACTGTTATTTAAAGTCATATAGATCAATACTGTAAGCCACATCTAGAAACTCAATATCAAATAAAAGTAATTAACTATCACCAATAGTTAATTAATTGGTTATTTTAATTATTTTTTCATATTTTGTTTGGAACAATGAATAATTGTTAAGAGTTTCAACTCGATCGCAGAATGGGAAGTGGGACAAATGGCATGTACAAAAATTGTACCAGACAGACACAGTTGATAGAAGCTTTGTTAAAAAGGGAAGAAAAGTATCAACCTGGCCCGTGACACGCCTGTTGAGAAACTAATATGGCCTTCGGCTGAAGGAATTGAGCATCTTCGGTTGACATCCTATTTATTTGATACTTCTTGACCTTGGGTTATCTAGTGTTAAAGACTAGATAGTTGAATCTATGGGCTATTGAAACAATGTTTTCAATGGGTTTTAAAAATATGCAGTTCGAGTTTTTGTCTATTTCGTTCTTCATGCAAATAGTCTTTGTCCTTGAATAATGGTGCTAATCCAATCTGATCTAGTTCCTCAATTCTTTGACCTCCATCATTCCACTTTTTACCAGCATCAATAAATGTTTAGAAGCTTTGTCATGTCTTGTTCATGCCACTACAACCTTTTTGGAACTAAAATACAAAATAGACTTAAGCACTTCTATAAATACAATCATATATTGACATTCAAATCACATATTGACATTCAAATCACATATTGACAATCAAATCACATATTGACAATCAAACCACATAATAATAATAATAATAAGGCTAAAATGCAATATAGACTTTAGCACTTCTATATATACCACCATATCAATATTGACATTCAAATCACATATTGACATTGATTAGAAAATCCCCAGAAGACATTAAAGAAAAGTTCTTAAACAGCGACTTATTTCTGAAGGCAATAGGACACCTGTTAGAACATCAAGTGTTTGCTGTACAGTTAGTGAAGAACTGAAAAATAGCTGGACACGATCAGGTTTTAACCTAGATCTTTTGTGATAGACCGTAGACTGGACACGATCAGGCTTTAACCTAGATCTTTTGTGATAGACCGTAGACTGGACACGATCAGGCTTTAACCTAGATCTTTTGTGATAGACCGTAGACTGGACACGATCAGGCTTTAACCTAGATCTTTTGTGATAGACCGTAGACTGGACACGATCAGGCTTTAACCTAGATCTTTTGTGATAGACCGTAGACTGGACACGATCAGGCTTTAACCTAGATCTTTTGTGATAGACCGTAGACTGGACACGATCAGGCTTTAACCTAGATCTTTTGTGATAGACCGTAGACTGGACACGATCAGGCTTTAACCTAGATCTTTTGTGATAGACCGTAGACTGGACACGATCAGGCTTTAACCTAGATCTTTTGTGATAGACCGTAGACTGGACACGATCAGGCTTTAACCTAGATCTTTTGTGATAGACCGTAGACTGGACACGATCAGGCTTTAACCTAGATCTTTTGTGATAGACCGTAGACTGGACACGATCAGGCTTTAACCTAGATCTTTTGTGATAGACCGTAGACTGGACACGATCAGGCTTTAACCTAGATCTTTTGTGATAGACCGTAGACTGGACACGATCAGGCTTTAACCTAGATCTTTTGTGATAGACCGTAGACTGGACACGATCAGGCTTTAACCTAGATCTTTTGTGATAGACCGTAGACTGGACACGATCAGGCTTTAACCTAGATCTTTTGTGATAGACCGTAGACTGGACACGATCAGACTTTAACCTAGATCTTTTGTGATAGACCGTAGACAGCAATCAAAGAAAAATGGAAGAGGAGGGAGAAAAGAAACTATAAAAAGGAGGTGAGAAAAGAAGTGAGTGAGTGAGTGAGAGAGAGAGAGAGAGAGAGAGAGAGAGAGAGAGAGAGACATCAATACTTCAAGAACGTATAAGCCAACGTGATGTTTAGATCTCACTATTAATCTTGCGCTGTTGGCACGTCCGTTAAATGACTTTCTGCCTGTTTGGAGTACGTAAATATAACTTTGTCATTTAAACTGATATTTAAAACAACTGACATTACATACTTAGCTCACAAATGTCACTGTTGAGCGTTGACCCATTTTACCTTTCTGTTTCCATTCGTTGTTTTCTCAAACCTAAAACAAACAAACAAAAAACATGAAAAAGAAAGTTTTTCTTTAAAAGATAATTCCTTTTGAACGAAGCTCTTGACACTTTGCTTTCAATTACTAATGAATGAGAGATAAAAATGAATGTTTTTTTAAACCCGCCCGCCCATATTCCCCCCACTCTAAAAAATCTAGGTTACGTCCATAAATCTACCCAGAATATATTAGATTCTAGTTTGGTGATACAGACATGGTAACATTAAAAGGCAGTAGTCTAGACTATAATACTGGATCTAGATCTACTTAGAGATATTACATAGAAGATTCTAGTTTGGTAATATAGATCCACACTTAGAAACAGAAAAAAAAAGACTATAGTCCAGGCTGTATTCTACAATAGGGTGCGCAAAATGTTTCTGAACATCCATTAGTCAATTTATGATATAACTCTTTAGCAAATATATGCGGGAATTTCCACTGACGTGTGTTCACGATATGCAGACAAATTTTATTTTCAGATGGTTATAGTTTGAAAAATTATAATGGTCAAACCAGAGTTTTCCATGTGTAGCCACAGGACCCAGGGGCGCACTAAAAATCTCGAGATTGAAAATCCCAGTCTTCACAGAGATTCGAACCCAGGATCCCAGGTTCGGAAGCCAAGCTCTTAACCATTAGCCCTGAGTCCACCCAACTCTAATGGGTACCTGGCATTATTTGGGGAAGGTAAAGGCGATGGGTCATTGTGCTGGCCTTATAGATCGCAAGTCTGAAAGGGTAACTTTACCTTACTTTATACTATTATTATTATATCTTGTTTACATTGCTTTAACTTCGTCTAATAGGTTATTTTTGAAGAATTAACATGATTTAACATATTCAGATCTCAAGGTGCTGCACATACAGTAGGTCAGACTACGCGTGATCTCAAATTATTATTATTGACTCTGATCGATCAAATAAGTTCACTTAATAAGGCTAGACTTTACAAGCACTTGATCACCTGAATGGTAGGCAGACGACTGGGAAACGTTTCCCAGCATCATAGCGGAGTTCGATAGAGAAGTTCGTTAGACGAGTAGGCCAATAGGTACGCCAAACGAGAACACGCTGGGGTGCCAAGTAACCATGGGCGGAGATGGAAGAAAACCTCAACAATCCTGTCAGGGTCCACTCACCGCTCCTTATAATGTGGTACAGAGAAGGATAATGACGGGTTTTCTTCGGCATTCTTCAGTTTCAGCCTCGTCAATAGTTAAGAGCGTCTTAAAAGTTTGTAAAATGTTTTACATGTTTCGGATGTTCCTTCAGAGTTGAAGATAGTTTACTTCCTAGTCCAAACCTCCCGCAGAAGTACGGGGGATGGGAACGACAGTCAAGCGCGCAAACGCACGACCAGGCAGCCATCTATGGTCTATGGAAACAAAGTTAGAACGAATTAGCAGCCCTCTCAGTACTGTTGTGTTGGCTAGTCGGTAGTGACAGAATTTCAAAAGAGTTAGTCTTATCTCTAACAATAGTTTTAAATTTGGTAGACATAGCAGAATGGGTAGACGTAATACCGCGGAATATTCAGATTAACAGAACTCGTTTTAATACGAGAATGTTAGTTGTAAAATATATGAATATCAAATGCGGTTTGTACTACACAATACAAAATGATTTACATAATGGACCAGTGGTGTTCGATTACAAAATAGTTTGTGGTATTCTTATCTTCCATCATGTGATAAATCATTTGTGGTCAACAGTGACGTTCCTGGTTCCTTGCTTCTAAAAGTTTTAGAACCTCTGTTTTTAAGTGCACAGTTACAAAGTGGATATTTTTTTGTTCTGTAACGACAAACTCCAAAATTTTATCATCCTCCATAAAAGCAGAACTGAGTACTTCACACAATTTCCGGCCTTCATTCTTCCCATTTCGCTTTGATTTATTGTCAAGGGGAAATCATTGAAGATTTGTTCAGTGTGCGTGAAAGGGAATAATCAGCCGAAAATAGACGAAGTGATACAATAACTTTACCGATTAAATTTGACATGTAATATATATTGAACAGTCTTTAAAATCGGATTATAATAAATATAATTAATAAAAACACTTTTAAATTGTAACGACTAATGTGTGTATAGTGTGTAAACCAAAAACACACAAAAAAACTTATTTGTAATTTTGTTGGCTATATAATGCTTGAAAAGAGAGTGAATTTTTACATTCCAGACATACCTTTGTCAACTATCTGGTCTAAATATTTTAACTTTCGGTGCAACCTAAATCAAAGAACTAATACAATATACTAATATTATGGCAATAAGTGCAATGTTCTGAACACACAAAAATATGAAATAGTCAGATTAAAAGCCTGTGTCGCACCAGCAAATAATGAACTTATATATGCCTTTGTATTCATAATAAAAAATTCTAAAAAAAACCCTAGACCTCCTTTATACAATATAAGAATATTTTACAGCTCTCTTAATAACTAATGAGTAAAGGACATTTTTTGCCGATGTTGAGATGGCGTATAACTCTTTAAATCTGATGTAGTACTTAACCAGAAGAATGGACTTTTCCATTTAAAAAATATATACATTTTAATTAACAGGTCTTGTTCTACGAAGAAGAAAATTTGGTATTGTTAGTTAGTCATGAATTGATAATTCTTTAGGGACAAATATAACAAGATCTCTACAACAGTTCAACATGATTGAGTAGAAGTGCAACTATTAAAAAACCGCATTAAAATTATGTATATATATAAAGGCAGCACTAGAGACAGCGTTTTTTCTGACAAATTAAATATAGCGAAATAGTGGAGTGTCTTAACCAGCAGCACCACAGTAACAGGCGAACAAACCACCCGACTAAAGATATTCTCCCTTTCCGTTTTCAGTGGTGCTGCTATGAGGAATCGACGAATTGGAGGGTCCATGGCTCGAGCCCTGGTTAGAATTGTTCATTACTTTGTGCCCTGGTCATATTGTTCATTACTTTGTGCCCTAATAAGAACTGTTCATTACTTCGTTCCCTAATAAGAACTGTTCATTACTTCGTGCACTAATAAAAACTGTTCATTACTTCGTGCCCTAATAGGAATTGTTCATTACTTCGTGCCCTAATAAGAATTGTTCATTACTTCGTGCCCTAATAAGAACTGTTCATTACTTCGTGCCCTAATAAGAACTGTTCATTACTTCGTGCCCTGGTCAGAATTGTTCATTACTTCATGCCCTAATAAGAACTGTTCATTACTTCGTGCCCTAATAAGAACTGTTCATTACTTCGTGCCCTGGTCAGAATTGTTCATTACTTCATGCCCTAAAAAGAACTGTTCAGTACTTGGTGCCCTAATAAGAACTGTTTAGTACTTGGTGCCCTAATAAGAACTGTTCAGTACTTGGTGCCCTAATAAGGAACTGTTCAGTACTTGGTGCCCTAATAAGGAACTGTTCAGTACTTGGTGCCCTAATAAGAACTGTTCAGTACTTCACTATATTTAATTCATCGTTTTCTCTCATTTTCAAATGTTCTACTTTACATATACAACAAAACTATACATCCTCCATTGTTACAGCACTTAGCTTCACGCATATATTACTATACAGGTTTAAGGATTTGCTATAGGCAGATGGCAGATTTTATAACTTTTATTTTTTTAAAATAATTGAATTTTAAATAGACATTCATCTTTCGAATACTTCTAGTAAATGTCACTCTCACAAAGAAATATCTCAAATAGTACCTTGTAGTAAATCACGACAACTTTTATATTAACCCCTCTCCCAAAAAGCTCATCACAATAACTAACCCGAATAGGAAATGATCTAAAGTGACATCAGAGCGGAAGGGATAAGACAACATTGTTTAAATCACGATTTTTTCCCCTGCATGTTTAGACGGAATATCTGTGTCTATTTTTAGACTTCCCATCAGAATGATAATGAATCGAGAGACTCTCTTGAATTAGATCCAATGCTGCTTGTCGCATTCGTTGACCTCGCGCGCCAATCATTGACTATCGGACGACACGAAGCGTACTACGTTTGGTCAATTCACTAAGGCTATAGGAGCTAGCGTTTGTCCAGTACTTCAGTAGGAAAAAAAGTCTAGACTCTATGTCCCAGACCAACTTATCACGATGTTGAAAGACTCACTTCATTTTCTCACTGTTGACCTCATCACATTCTTTATCCTTGACATTGTTAAGTACGTTGGAAAGGGGCGGGGGGGGGCTTATAATGTGTACACGTCACTCTCCCAGGTCAAACAACATTTACTACTGGGCAAAGGCTACTTTCTTTTCTCCCAAAGACTCACGTTCACACACACACAATTAGTTACGTAAAATATTAATGACACTTTCAATAAATTTTGTTCCCTGGTTCTACACCCACATTAAATCATACCCAGTAGCAGACAAATAAATAACATAAGAATAGCTTGGGTGAAGAGGCGACCATAGGGTTAGTGTCACCCATTGAGATTAGCCAATAATGTTATACTCACAATATGCAAACATTTTAAGCACACAAGTAATACATTCACGAAAAACAATAGTTCTATTCAATCAATTCTGTCTGTTCAACAAACCTACAGAATATTTCCCAAATATCATTCACTGCAAATTCAAATGAGAAAAGTGATGCCAGAATTCGCTAGAATTCTGTGATTGTACAGTGAAACATGTTATGAATCGGGCCATTCCAAGTCAAAAGTCTATGTGGACGAGCATTACGATGCGCAGAGTATAAAAAAGGAAGGGGTTGCAAAGGCAGAGAGAGTATAACATTGTTAAGTTGCCGATTTGTTTTTAAATAAGTTTTAAGTCAAGAGTGACAATGTAATGCTTCCTCCGTCTTGAAATTCTATTTAGTGCTACAAATAGAAGCACTTACAACATTTGATTGTGCAGTGCTAAAACGTCACATATACTTTTAAAAACTATAACACATCAACACTTCCTGTATTTCGTACGCCGGATACACCAAAAAGCTAGATAGAAATAGCCGGTGTAATCGTTCTCTTTTTTACGTTTTGTTTAGTTTACAAGATTTGGACCTTCCTTCAGTACTGTAGGATATTCCCTTCACATTCACCTATCCCTTAGTTTGATAGACCGTTGGGGCACCGCACAAGATCTGTTGACCGTCTTTCTACATTACTCTCTTTCATGATAGGCCTGTCCATTCTTTTATTTAGCTTCCCATCGCTTTCTATGTCTGCCTTAACTTCTTTTTCCTGTTACTGTTTCATGAAGGAAGGTCTTTGCGAACCATAAGGACCTTGTGATATGACCATTGAGTTTAAGTTAGCGTTTATTGACAGCAGTTAGCAGGTCATCGTGGTGTCCTATTGCTGTATTAATCCTGTTTCTAATCTGTTTATTTGTGATGCGGTCATTAAAAATTACTTATATACCTCCAACAGGACGCCGGGAGATGGCGGCAGCTAGGGTTCGAACCCGGGACCTTCGACACCAAACTACCAAACTACAATAAAGATCTACATTATGGAATAGGGAACATTTGTATACTGTGTCCGCCCCAAAGTGTTAAGGGAATATATTAGTCAAAAAGTTGATGAAAACGACATTAAGATTACGCCTTAACCAGAAGTGCGCGTCTCCAATAAAATCCTATAATAAAACAACAAGCAATTTAATTTACACATCCAATACACATTTAATACACATTTAATACACATTTAATGAGTGCACAGTAAGATGAACAGCAGTACTCTTCCCATTTGGAGGTTATACAGCAGTTATTGAATTTCATCTTCTATCGCAAGGGATACAAAGTTGGTATACCATAAAGCCTTATAACTTTATTCATAAATTAAATAAATTATGGCTTTTTATATAGCGCTACTTTCATGCTTATAGCATGCTCAGAGCGCTTTGGTCCAATCTCAGTTGAGGGCCAGTTGGGAGGGGGGGGGGGAGGGGGTATCTAGGAGAAGGTGTTTCCGTGCTGCCTTCAGGCGCTCAGTAAACACAACTCTGCCCGAGTCGGGTGTCGAACCTCGAGCCCCCTTCATAAGTTCAAGCGCACTCACTTAGCCTCTCGACCACACTTCCCACAAGAGCAAAATGTAGCTAAATACTGTAATAACTTAAGTAAGGCAACTCAACGAGACATAGACGTTTATTCACACGACATCACAGGTACACAAAACAACATCTATCTTAGGCACAATCTCTCCATATTGGGTCTTTACTTGGGCGGAAATCGTTCTCCTCTTCTAATGTTGACATCCTTTCCAGTCTAGTTTATCACAGTGCTCACCTTCTAGCTTAGATGGCGGTGCGAATGGCAGAGTTATAACAATACTTTCGATACATTATTGAACTTCAGATAATGCTTTTGAGGACATATATGATTGGATGCCCATCACATGACTTACAATTTATGGGCCACATTGTATAGATTAGCCCTGCCCGATTTTGATATCCAGTCCGCCCCTGTGTGCATCGTTTACATTTTGGCTTCAAGTTTGTTTGCCAGTTGTAACTTACACCAAAATCTTGGGCTTTTATGCCTGTTTATGAAATAAGGGCTCTTTAAACACAGTCAAGAGATTGCAAATTCGTCTGTTGTTTAAGATTAAGTTTGTTGTTAATCGCTCTCAAGTTTCTTTCATTGTACATAGAACAGATGAGAGAATGCAGCTTTGAAAAATTGTATCATTGTGTGTCAATGTGAAATCAATAAACGTAATGCAATGATCTACTTTTGTATGTGCTTTCTCCTGCGGTATCACATACACAATATTATTTTTGTTTTTTAAATACATGCTTACTGATTAGAACTTGATCGGATTTTATGTGGTCTTCTAGCTCAACCATACTGATACTTATACATTTTGTAATGAGATGTCTTGAAGATTGTAATTTAACCTATTCATATAAATCTGAATAACGTACACATTGGAGTCTCTCATTAGTTGAATTAGACCATCTTTAAGCATAACAATAACACTGTCTCCACCACAGCGGCAGTGGCTAAACCTTTTCCAAAAGCATAGGTAATTTCCCTCTCTAGGCCTACTTTATTAAAACTATAGTCAACACTTCCACCGCACGACACCAGAAAGTCTGCTTCGCACCCACCCAGCCACCCAACTCCACCATCAATGTCCGCCACTCGCTCACGCGCGCAACACCCCAGCCTCCTTTCCAACATCTCTCCTCACATCCGAGGCGACCCTCGTTGTGATCGTCACTTCAGGGCAACACAAAAAAATCATCTCTCTCTCTCTCTCTCTCTTTCTTTTATACTTTCTTTTCTGTCCGTCTCTCGTTTATCCCTCTTGGAATACTAAATACTAGTACTTAGCCTTCTCTTGTTTCAAACACTGGAAGGCCTTAGCTTCAAATCTCCTGACATGTGTTGGTAAGAAGGTATTCACACACTCTTTTTTCAATAAGGTTTAAATCATAGCAGTTGTTATGATTACATAACCCAATGATATCACCATATGTTACACAACGAGAAAGATTAAATCTAAAAAGATATGAGCCTGGAGGCATCAATGATTAAGTCTTGTATTTTTTCTCCCACATGCTTGGAATAGTTATTGATACTATGTGACGTATTTTCTAGTTGGATTTAACATCTTGGATTTGATTTTCTTGACATTCATTGGAAGGAATTATTGGATGCTAATGAGACGATATACATTTTATCAAAAGAGAGAGGATTCCTATATTCTAAGGGATAGTAAGTGCTGTGCTCACAAAGGCGGAGTAAGTGGAATTGTTTGTTATACACTGAATTATGCCCCTTTACTTTCTGTGTTTAACTCTTTCTCTTCTAATCGACGATACCATCGTTGATTTGACTTCATTAACTTAAAAAAAAAAGTTTAATTTTATAAACATGTCTTTGTGTTATATAGAAAGGGCATGCATTTTCCTTTAATTCTATCCCAAATATAATATTTTCAGATAACAATCAACAACGCTATTGAATCTTTATCAAAACAGGGTAGTGAATTAGCAATGAGCAGAATGTAGAATTCCTTCGAAACGTGGAAAAATAATAACGGAGAGAAAGAGTTAATGTGGTTCAGAAAACGTTTAGAATCAAAGCATCTTCCTTAGGTGAGAACAAACAATGATCTCTAGAAATGTTATCTGAACAGATGCAAGAGAGACCTACACATACAACAAAATGAATCACTCTTCTAACTTTGGCTTCTAACATTTGCAAATGTGAAGTAGTTCATGAATATAATCTTGTTTGATTACAATCCAAAAAATAAAGTTTTGACCTTATTGATGTATTAGTTCAGATTGAGATTCAAGTCAGTTATTTCTAAAGTTTTGACCTTATTGATGTATTAGTTCAGATTGAGATTCAAGTCAGTTATTTCTAAAGTTTTGACCTTATTTATGTATTAGTTCAGATTGAGATTCAAGTCAGATTTATTTCTAAAGCTAGATGCTATGATTACTTCAACGAAATAGCATTTGAATAGAGCAGGGCCAAGGAGGTGTCTGGGAGAATGTTTCACAACTCAAGTCGGGTTCGATTTCAACCCGCTGGGTAGGTCACCAAGCCGTTAATGCCTCTCAGCCCTACATCCCATTGTCCAATCTTAGGTGCAAAACTGTCAGGTTTGATGTGCCCTCTGCTTATGAGTTCAGATTGAGATGTAACACTTGTCAAAGCTTCCATTTGTTTTGTTACCGTCTCTTGATTTGTTTTCGTGGTTCTGATGTCATGGTTAGATCTCAGACCCTCTCGTCTGTTTTGGTTGTCTTTTCACAAGTGTCATTGAAACGGGTCAACATTTGCTCTGAACGTTTTGTTCATCCTGTGTGTATGAACGTTTAATGTGAACTAAATGGAGGTCTATCAAAGCAATCACCGTTTGCGACATCTCCATTATCCAATAGTAATGTTGTTGTGTGTCCAGTGATAATCACGTCAAAGGTGTTATCGATCCCAACAGGTGAGTACAGAGCAGCTGGGACACGTGATCACCTGACACACAAGTGCGTAACGTCATCTGTTGAGACTTAGCGTGCAGACGACCATCACAGACAACTCTGACTTTAGCAAATGTTTCTTAAACAATCAAATGACTACCTCCTACGAGCATTAAGGTGTTACTCTAGTCAATGTTTCCAGTCTAGAAGACTTCATTCAAGCTTACGAACAAGCAAAAAAAAAAATACTATAAAGAAAAAACAAAAAAACAAAGCTTATTTAAGGGAACAACTCCACACGTACAACTATATATCTCAATAATGCAGAAGTTATTTCCCTTTTTTAATGTCAAACAAAATTATTAATTACTAATTATTAATTAACTAATTGGTTAATTTTCTAAATTAATTCATGTTTTGTTGAGGACAATGAATAGGCCGTAGATTAATTTGTGCACAATTACGTCTGAAAAATCTTGACAATTGAGTTTCCATTCATTATTTGGTGTAGAGGTAGTGAATAAAATCTTTAGTGATGTAGTCTTTATTTAGCAAAAAAATTCACCGGAAATAACTTTACCCTGCAACTAAGGACGCCTCGGTGGACGGGACTTATTTAATTGAAAATTATAGGCGTGGTGCGCACAGTTGGCAGTAATGTATATGTATTTATCTTATCTTATATAATACAAACGTTACTTCAAAAAAGAAGATGATTACGTCCTACGCGTCATGCATTTAGTCATGCATATTAACCAATGACTTAAATTCTGCCAAGTCACTGGTTTTCCTAGCTAGCTCAGGCAACCCATTCCATGCTCTAATAGCACTAGGGAAGAAGGAGTATTTGTACAAAATTAGTCCTAGCATATGGGACGAGTAATGTGTAGTTATCTTTGTGTCTTTCAGAGTATTTTATTAAATTTTGTTTTTGTATTTGAAGATTATGGTTCAGTGTTTTATGCATAATTGCTACTTTACTTTTGAGTCTTCTGTCCTGAAGGCTTTCTAAATTTAGTGATTTTACTATAGGTGTTACTCTAGTCAAATGTGAATATTCGTTTGTTATGAATCTCACTGCTCTATTTTGTGTCTGTTCCAGTTTCTTAATGTTTTCTTGAGTTGAGGGGTCCCAAACGGAGGATGCATATTCTATTATTGGCCTAACCAAGGTTAAATAACATTTTAGTTTTATGTTCTTATTTGATTTATAGAAATTTCTTTTAATAAATCCTAATGCTTTGTTTGATTTTTTAAATAGTTTCATCAATATGTGGATTCCATGACAGTTTTTCATTTATTATAACACCTAGATATTTTGCGTTTTTAGTCTGTGTTACTGGTTTGCCATGAATAAGATAAGTGGAATTAATTTGTTTTAGTTTTTTTGTTACTCTTAACAACTGACATTTTTCTGGGTGGAAAGACATGCTCCAATTTGATTCCCATTTCTGTAATTCATCTAATTTTCTTTGTAAAATATCTGTGTCTTGTGTTGTTTTTATTGTTCTATATATCATGCAATCGTCTGCAAATAATCTGACTTTTGTTCCTGAAGTAATGCAATTTGGTAAATCATTTATGTAAATTAAAATTAGTAGTGGACCCAAGACTGTTCCTTGAGGTACACCTGAGTTTACTGTTATCGGTGTTGATTTAGAGCCATTTATTATTACAGTTTGTTCTCTCCCTATCAGAAAATCTTTAATCCACTGATGCAGTGGACCATTAATGCCTAAATATTTTATTTTTTTAAGCAAACTTTGGTGGTGAACTTAGTTTATGGGGAAAACAAACCAGTTTTTTAAATGTTGTAATGTACGTGAAAATAGTTGTTAAAGTGTTTTCTTTTAATTCTCTCATAAATGCTGGACAGTGTGGAGTGCTAATGAAGTGAAGCATGTAAACTAGTCATCTCGTATGAAACACATCATCATCATTGGCCTCCTTCAGTCTTGAAGCGACTATGGTTCATCTCGAGCACTTTTTCATCTGAGGAGAGACACTCCCGTCCACATATATTGCATGTCAAGGTGGCCTTCACTTTGGTGGTAGCTGAGCTGGCCATTTACCGTGTGACACGCTTTTCTTCAAGAATCGAGGCCCATGTTTTCTCGATGTCTATAGCTTTATAGGACTTTGCTATCATTTGGGGGCCTGGGGGCTTGACCTCTTTGGGGGCCCCTGCACTTGCTCAATATTTAATATTTAATGTATAAAACACTCACTTGGGGTCCCGGGAGATTTTCAAATTCTCCCCCTTTTCCCCCCACCCTAGCTACGCCACTGCTGGATGTATAGAGGTACAGTTCTTGTCAACCCCAACGCCATGAAACTACAGCGTAGCTATATTTCAAATAGTGTTATATAATGATGTTACTAAGTTTGGAAATGTCTAGCTATCAGATCTAGTGTCTCAAGTTTATCTTTGACCTACATCTAGATGACACTGGATCCATGCCATAATATTGATATTGTCTGCGTCCGTAGACTCTTTTTTCCCCTTTGTAATAAATAAAAAGAATAGGATTTTTTTTTCTTTTTAGAAACATCTAGACCATTGAGTTGTTGACATGTCCTCTTCTTACTCCGTGTTAACTCCCAAAGCATTTGTTTGTATTATACGTAAGGCAGCGGAAGTTGAGATCTTCTAGGCTGGCAGAACCTACTACACTGCTAGAGATGAGAATGGCATTCAAGTTTAGTTTCACAGACTTAGAGATGAGAATGACATTAAAGTTTCATAGACTTAGAGATGAGAATGACATTAATGTTTCACAGACTTAGAGATGAGAATGACATTAAAGTTTCATAGACTTAGAGATGAGAATGACATAAAAGTTTCACAGACTTAGAGATGAGAATGATATTAATGTTTCACAGACTTAGAGATGAGAATGACATAAAAGTTTCACAGACTTAGAGATGAAAATGACATAAAAGTTTCACAGACTTAGAGATGAGAATGATATTAATGTTTCACAGACTTAGAGATGAGAATGACATTAAAGTTTCATAGACTTAGAGATGAGAATGACATAAAAGTTTCACAGACTTAGAGATGAGAATGACATTAATGTTTCATAGACTTAGAGATGAGAATGACATAAAAGTTTCACAGACTTAGAGATGAGAATGATATTAATGTTTCACAGACTTAGAGATGAGAATGATATTAATGTTTCACAGACTTAGAGATGAGAATGACATAAAAGTTTCACAGACTTAGAGATGAAAATGACATTAAAGTTTCACAGACTTAGAGATGAAAATGACATAAAAGTTTCACAGACTTAGAGATGAGAATGATATTAATGTTTCACAGACTTAGAGATGAAAATGACATAAAAGTTTCACAGACTTAGAGATGAAAATGACATAAAAGTTTCACAGACTTAGAGATGAAAATGACATTAAAGTTTCACAGACTTAGAGATGAGAATGACATAAAAGTTTCACAGACTTAGAGATGAGAATGACATTAATGTTTCAGAGATTTAGAGATGAAAATGACATTAAAGTTTCACAGACTTAGAGATGAGAATGACATTAATGTTTCACAGACTTAGAGATAAGAATGCCATTAAAGTTTCACAGACTTAGAGATGATAATGGCATTAAAGTTTCGCAGACTTAGAGATGAGAATGACATTAAAGTTTCACAGACTTAGAGATGAGAATGACATAAAAGTTTCACAGACTTAGAGATGAGAATGACATAAAAGTTTCACAGACTTAGAGATGAGAATGACATTAAAGTTTCACAGACTTAGAGATGAGAATGACATTAATGTTTCACAGACTTAGAGATGAGAATGACATTAAAGTTTCACAGACTTAGAGATGAGAATGACATAAAAGTTTCACAGACTTAGAGATGAGAATGACATAAAAGTTTCACAGACTTAGAGATGAGAATGACATTAAAGTTTCACAGACTTAGAGATGAGAATGACATAAAAGTTTCACAGACTTAGAGATGAGAATGACATAAAAGTTTCACAGACTTAGAGATGAGAATGACATAAAAGTTTCACAGACTTAGAGATGAGAATGACATTAAAGTTTCACAGACTTAGAGATGAGAATGACATTAAAGTTTCACAGACTTAGAGATGAGAATGACATACAAGTTTCACAGACTTAGAGATGAGAATGACATTAATGTTTCAGAGATTTAGAGATGAAAATGACATTAAAGTTTCACAGACTTAGAGATGAGAATGACATAAAAGTTTCACAGACTTAGAGATGAGAATGACATTAAAGTTTCACAGACTTTTAGAGATAAGAATGCCATTAAAGTTTCACAGACTTAGAGATGAGAATGACATTAAAGTTTCACAGACTTAGAGATGAGAATGACATTAAAGTTTCACAGACTTAGAGATGAGAATGACATAAAAGTTTCACAGACTTAGAGATGAGAATGACATAAAAGTTTCACAGACTTAGAGATGAGAATGCCATTAAAGTTTCACAGACTTAGAGATGAGAATGACATTAATGTTTCACAGACTTAGAGATGAGAATGACATTAATGTTTCACAGACTTAGAGATGAGAATGACATTAAAGTTTCACAGACTTAGAGATGAGAATGACATAAAAGTTTCACAGACTTAGAGATGAGAATGACATAAAAGTTTCACAGACTTAGAGATGAGAATGACATAAAAGTTTCACAGACTTAGAGATGAGAATGACATAAAAGTTTCACAGACTTAGAGATGAGAATGACATTAAAGTTTCACAGACTTAGAGATGAGAATGACATTAATGTTTCACAGACTTAGAGATGAGAATGACATAAAAGTTTCACAGACTTAGAGATGAGAATGACATAAAAGTTTCACAGACTTAGAGATGAGAATGACATAAATGTTTCACAGACTTAGAGATGAGAATGACATTAAAGTTTCACAGACTTAGAGATGAGAATGACATTAATGTTTCACAGACTTAGAGATGAGAATGACATAAAAGTTTCACAGACTTAGAGATGAGAATGACATAAAAGTTTCACAGACTTAGAGATGAGAATGACATAAATGTTTCACAGACTTAGAGATGAGAAGGACATTAAAGTTTCACAGACTAGAGAAAAAGAAAAAAAAAATGTCTAAAAGAGGAAAAGTAGAAAGAAAAGTGTCCGATTGAATCTCGGACGTTCTTACACTAACTGACAAGTTCTAATGTTAATCTGCTTGGTGAAAGTCTATTATCTTACAAAGATCACATGGGAGAGTGAGCCAAACTAAATAACAACCCATGATAACACAACCCATGATACTCGTTTAAACACGAAAACACAAAAGTTGACGAACATTTAAACACAGCAATGGTAATTAAAATGAATATCATTAAGCAGATCTTGCTTTTCGTGTCTGTTCATTATTATTTCAGGCAAGAACTATTGACACACTCGAAAACAAGCCTTTTTAGGTGAATAAGATTAATTTAACCGCCTTGGAGAAAGTTCTTTATTGGGTTAGCCGCCCCCGCATCTCTTCCGAGTTACACAGACCTATAAACCAAACAGCTTGGATCATTTTATTTCAGTCCCTGTGACGTAACTCTTGTTCTAGCCTAGCCATCAAGTCTCGAACAAACATTTTTCATTGTCAACTATTATGGAGAAAAATCGTGGGTTAACAATAAAGGGATTCTCCAATTAATAAGACCTAACCCTGAAAGGTCGTTATCAATCCTTGGTCTGACCTATGAAATCTCACAAATCCTTAATAAAATATGAAGTCCCTAATTCGTTTCCTGGTGACTCGCAATACGAGACCCACATTCGACAAAAAAAAAATGTTTCCAGCGTTGTCATGGCAACAGATGGACACGCTAACGGATACTTTGTAGAAATCGTTAGCTTCCGGTACTGTGATCCTTTCTTTTTTTTTCCTATTCCATCAAGGCTTGGCTTGCTGACCTCAGGTCAGGAATCTAGTGAACTAATATTAACAGATATAATTACACCAGGGAAAATATTCGATGGAGTGATATTAACTCGAATTTTGTTGATCAAAATCTTTTTTTTTCCTAGTCGTCCTTCAAATACTTGCAGCGAAACAAATGTCTTGTCAGACTTATTTTGTTGTCAATGTCTGTTTTCTAGAACTTAATTTGTTTTTCTTTCTTTCCTTTCTTTTTTCTTTCGCACTCATCCATTGAAACATTTTTGCTTTCCATAAGGATTCATCTCAATCAGTCATTTTTCTGTCTATCAGTGTCTCTGTCTATAACATTACCTATATCTGTCTGTCTGTGTGTGTGTATGTCTGTAATAATGTTTTTGTATGTCAAATATGTTTCTATGGCCATACAAATTCAGACGTGTTTAACAGTTTAGTTCTAACACTGAATGGATGAGTCTGAATTTTCTAAGTTTGCTAGATATGCATTAACTCTTTCTCACTCAATTGAAGGTGCCAATGTTGATTTGACCCCCATTAAACTAAATTGATATTGTATTTATAAACTTGAATGTGTGTTGTGTAAAAAGAGCATGCATTCTCCTACAATTCAATACCAAATAGAACATTTTCTGATAACAAACACAAAAGTTACTGAAGTTTAATCAAAACAGGATAGTGAAATACAAATGAGCAAAATGAAAAATACTATCGAAACGAGGAAAATAATTACGGAGAGAAAGAGTTAAAGCTGCCTAGACACTGAACCAAGATCATCATCATCATCATTAAACTCCATTTTAGTGAGGGCTTGAGAGGCTTAAATCCTCTCTAGCAAAAGCCCTGGACAGAAACCCTGCTGTCTTGCGTAGTGCATAAATGTCGCCATACAGGTCGAGAATTTTTGGTTTCCAAGACCTGTTGAGGTGGAGGTCAGCAAGTTTAGGGCAGTCAAACAGAATATGAGGCACGGTTTCCTTTTCTTTCCCTCAGCGGGGGCACCGTGAATCAAAATTTGGCCATAGCCGTGAGAAATATGAGCCAACAGGACAGTGGCCTGTCCTGCACTGTGCTATAATAGCTTGCTCAGGCCTGGACAGCCTCTACCACGAGGAAGTGCGGTCAGGGCGCCCCTCACTTCAGGACCAAGATAGATCTGAGTCTTCATTAGGATTTAAACCCACAGCCACAGCATCACGCCAACAACGCATTTAAAAAAAAACAAAATTAAATTAAATCTTTAAGACAAAGGCCTCTTCTAGCATAAGTGTAGTTCTATATTAGTTCAGCGCAATCAATGATTTAAACTAAAAGAGACTTGAAAGAAAGTCTCTAGTTTTGTTTGTTTTCTTCCTGTAGATCGAACATCTTGATGTGTTAGTAATATATCACTCAATGTGCGCACAATTTCCTCTCCAGGAAGATGGGGGTGGGCAGGAAAGCGTGGACA
Organism: Biomphalaria sudanica; assembly: GCA_036873155.1. Taxonomy (NCBI): domain Eukaryota; kingdom Metazoa; phylum Mollusca; class Gastropoda; family Planorbidae; genus Biomphalaria; species Biomphalaria sudanica. The sequence goes on along the minus strand of JAZGLO010002262.1, from coordinate 1,248,772 downwards.
CTGGACAGGGTGATGGCGTCTGAATGACAGGGTGCTCACGAAGCCATGACGAACGCAATAAGTTGAGTAAGATTAATATTGCGATCGATAGCAGCACTCGACATTTTTGTATACCAAGAAATCCACGTGCAGTAATTGACAAGAAATGTTATTGGATAAACAAAGTTGTACACACGATACATGAGATTAGAGTCTATTCAATATATGTACAGAAGAGAAATTGCACATACAGTCTACATATTGCAAATATTTACAAACTACTACATACAGTAAGTGACCTCACAGTATGATCAGTCTCAGATCGGACAAGAGGCATGGGTCAGTCTCAGATCTTACTTGATGTATGGTTTCTATGCGACCTTATCTGATGACCTTTATTGTTTACGCCTCGGTTTATCGTTTATTTCAGCCTTCTTAACTTCTGTTGAGACCACTTTATCCAAGGTCATTGATCCAGGCTTGTTTTATTTGTTTCTGAGGCTTTATAAGCCATCTTTGTATACTTTGTAATTTGTTTTTCTGTTCACCTGCCCTGCGCCTGCCTTGAGGCACTTTTCATTACATCACATGCAGACATCTTAAAACATGCTTTGCCCTACCTTACCAGTCTAGTAATACATAAGAAAAGTTCTGCTTTTAGTTCTGTTATAAATAATTTATCATATAAATAGGAAGTTTGAAATGATCACTGAAAATAATGTACGTTTACTGTTCGAGTTTTCTTTAGCCAATTACTAATCAACAGATACAACATGTGATGGTACAGTCATTACATACAACATGTGATGGTACAGTCATTACATACAACATGTGATGGTACAGTCATTACATACAACATGTGATGGTACAGTCATTACATACAACATGTGATGGTACAGTCATTACATACAACATGTGATGCTACAGTCATTACATACAACATGTGATGCTACAGTCATTACATACAACATGTGATGGTACAGTCATTAGATACAACATGTGATGGTACAGTCATTAGATACAACATGTGATGGTACAGTCATTAGATACAACATGTGATGGTACAGTCATTAGATACAACATGTGATGGTACAGTCATTACATACAACATGTGATGGTACAGTCATTACATACAACATGTGATGGTACAGTAATTAGATACAACATGTGATGGTACAGTCATTACATACAACATGTGATGGTACAGTAATTAGATACAACATGTGATGGTACAGTCATTACATACAACATGTGATGGTACAGTCATTAGATACAACATGTGATGGTACAGTCATTACATACAACATGTGATGGTACAGTCATTACATACAACATGTGATGGTACAGTCATTACATACAACATGTGATGGTACAGTCATTACATACAACATGTGATGGTACAGTCATTACATACAACATGTGATGGTACAGTCATTACATACAACATGTGATGCTACAGTCATTACATACAACATGTGATGGTACAGTCATTAGATACAACATGTGATGGTACAGTCATTAGATACAACATGTGATGGTACAGTCATTAGATACAACATGTGATGGTACAGTCATTAGATACAACATGTGATGGTACAGTCATTAGATACAACATGTGATGGTACAGTCATTACATACAACATGTGATGGTACAGTCATTACATACAACATGTGATGGTACAGTAATTAGATACAACATGTGATGGTACAGTCATTACATACAACATGTGATGGTACAGTAATTAGATACAACATGTGATGGTACAGTCATTACATACAACATGTGATGGTACAGTCATTAGATACAACATGTGATGGTACAGTCATTACATACAACATGTGATGGTACAGTCATTACATACAACATGTGATGGTACAGTCATTACATACAACATGTGATGGTACAGTCATTAGATACAACATGTGATGGTACAGTCATTAGATACAACATGTGATGGTACAGTCATTAGATACAACATGTGATGGTACAGTCATTAGATACAACATGTGATGGTACAGTCATTAGATACAACATGTGATGGTACAGTCATTAGATACAACATGTGATGGTACAGTCATTACATACAACATGTGATGGTACAGTCATTACATACAACATGTGATGGTACAGTAATTAGATACAACATGTGATGGTACAGTCATTACATACAACATGTGATGGTACAGTCATTAGATACAACATGTGATGGTACAGTCATTACATACAACATGTGATGGTACAGTCATTACATACAACATGTGATGCTACAGTCATTACATACAACATGTGATGGTACAGTCATTACATACAACATGGGATGGTACAGTCATTAGATACAACATGTGATGGTACAGTCATTAGATACAACATGTGATGGTACAGTCATTACATACAACATGTGATGCTACAGTCATTACATACAACATGTGATGGTACAGTCATTACATACAACATGTGATGGTACAGTCATTAGATACAACATGTGATGGTACAGTCATTACATACAACATGTGATGGTACAGTCATTACATACAACATGTGATGGTACAGTCATTACATACAACATGTGATGGTACAGTCATTAGATACAACATGTGATGGTACAGTCATTACATACAACATGTGATGGTACAGTCATTAGATACAACATGTGATGGTACAGTCATTACATACAACATGTGATGGTACAGTCATTACATACTACATGTGATGGTACAGTCATTACATACAACATGTGATGGTACAGTCATTACATACAACATGTGATGCTACAGTCATTACATACAACATGTGATGCTACAGTCATTACATACAACATGTGATGGTACAGTCATTAGATACAACATGTGATGGTACAGTCATTAGATACAACATGTGATGGTACAGTCATTAGATACAACATGTGATGGTACAGTCATTACATACAACATGTGATGGTACAGTCATTACATACAACATGTGATGGTACAGTCATTAGATACAACATGTGATGGTACAGTCATTACATACAACATGTGATGGTACAGTCATTAGATGCAACATGTGATGGTACAGTCATTACATACAACATGTGATGGTACAGTCATTAGATACAACATGTGATGGTACAGTCATTAGATACAACATGTGATGGTACAGTCATTACATACAACATGTGATGCTACAGTCATTACATACAACATGTGATGGTACAGTCATTACATACAACATGTGATGGTACAGTCATTAGATACAACAAGTGATGGTACAGTCATTACATACAACATGTGATGGTACAGTCATTACATACAACATGTGATGGTACAGTCATTACATACAACATGTGATGGTACAGTCATTAGATACAACATGTGATGGTTGCAGTCATTAGATACAACATGTGATGGTTGCAGTCAATAGATACAACATGTGATGGTACAGTCATTAGATACAACGAAATGGTACAGTCTTCTACAGTCATAGATACAACATGTTATGGTACAGTCAACATATACAACATGTGATGTTTCAGTCAATTGGCACAGCGTGTGATGGAACAATAAAATAATAATTCTTGTTATAATTATAACTTCTATCTACAAATTCAGCATGTTCGGTGGAACAATCAATAGATACATATGATGGTAAAATAAATAAACCAATGATGTGCTGTTACAATCAACATATACATCATGTGATGGTACAATCAACATATACATCATGTGATGGTACAATCAACATATACATCATGTGATGGTACAATTAACATATTCATCATGTGATGGTACAATCAACATATACGGCATGTGATGGTACAATCAACATATACATCATGTGATGGTACAATTAACATATTCATCATGTGATGGTACAATCAACATATACAGCATGTGATGGTACAACATATACAGTTGACTTAAGCATCTCAATACATGAAAAACACAAGACCTACAACTAAAACATATTGTTGACTAATGTCTTCAATTTTGTCACTTTTCAATCGATACTCTCTAACTGTTAATCTGAAATAATGACTTTGTCATGCTTCAGCTTAACGTTTCAAACATTCACAAAGTCTCTATCGCCCTCATGTTTCTATGAACTATAGAGTCAGCAGTTTTAGGTCCAATGATGTTTGACTTACACGGTGTTTGTGCGCTTGACTGTCCAGATCAGCTCTGTAAGGTCTTGCTCCAATCACCCCATTAATGCTGTCTACCCACAGAGACACAGAGTAGGAAATTTTGCATTGTCTATTGATGGATATTTCCAGAAATGTTTTGGCAAGGTCCAGGCTTTTGGTTGCCATCTGTTTCTCTGGGGATCTCCTTCTATTTGGGCAACATTCAAACATAGAGTGCCGCAGTGAAGTGGCGGCTCTTGTTCAAGTACAAAAGAAAAAATATACTTTTTTTTGGAAGTGTTTTTGTGTGGAGCGAAAGAATGTCTTAATCACTTGGATGTCTGGATGGTATTTCTCAGATCTGTAGAAAATGGTACAAAAAGTTACATCTTATCCCATACATGGATTTATTAGTACCTTTAGTACAACACCACACTTATATTCCGTATACTGAGTTAATTAAATTTAGGACATTTCAGACATTTGGGATCACAGAAAAGTTCAGAAGATTGAAAAAATAAATCTACGTCTTTGGCAAAATACTTTAAAAAAAAACACACACAAAACTACATTTTAATTTTCGCTCTAATTTATTGAAATTTATTCCTAACGAATTGTTACAAGCATAAAGAACTTACAAACATTATCTGAAATGTAATTCATTTTGGTTCATCATTTATATTAAAGTCCTCTTGACAGTTCTAATGTTTCCTAGTCTAAACTTAACCGTGTGGCTGTCTTTATTATATCAATAATATAATTATAAAAAAAAATCATTATAAATTGTGCTAATCACAAGGTCTTGCTTCAGGCATTTTGTTTCTTGACTAATCACAAGGTCTTGCTCCAGGCATTTTGTTTCTTGACTAATCACAAGGTCTTCCTTAAGGCATTTTGTTTCTTGACTAATCACAAGGTCTTGCTTCAGGCATTTTGTTTCTTGACTAATCACAAGGTCCTGCTTCAGGCATTTTGTTTCTTGACTAATCACAAGGTCTTGCTTCAGGCATTTTGTTTCTTGACTAATCACAAGGTCTTGCTTCAGGCATTTTGTTTCTTGACTAATCACAAGGTCCTAATCCAGGATTTTGTTTCTTGACTAATCACAAGGCCTTGATCCAGGCATTTTGTTTCTTGACTAATCACAAGGCCTTGCTCCAGGCATTTTGTTTCTTGACTAATCACAAGGCCTTGCTGCGGGCATTTTGTTTCTTGACTAATCACAAGACCTTAATCCAGGCATTTTGTTTCCTGACTAATCACAAGGCCTTGCTCCAGGCATTTTGTTTCTTGACTAATCACAAGGCCTTAATCGAGGCATTTTGTTTCTTGACTAATCACAATGTCTTGCTTCAGGCATTTTGTTTCTTGACTAATCACAAGGTCTTGCTTCAGGCATTTTGTTTCTTGACTAATCACAAGGTCTTGCTTCAGGCATTTTGTTTCTTGACTAATGACAAGGCCTTGCTGCGGGCATTTTGTTTCTTGACTAATCACAAGGTCCTAATCCAGGATTTTGTTTCTTGACTAATCACAAGGCCTTGCTGCGGGCATTTTGTTTCTTGACTAATCACAAGGCCTTGCTGCGGGCATTTTGTTTCTTGACTAATCACAAGGTCTTCCTTAAGGCATTTTGTTTCTTGACTAATCACAAGGTCTTGCTTCAGGCATTTTGTTTCTTGACTAATCACAAGGCCTTGCTCCAGGCATTTTGTTTCTTGACTAATCACAAGGTCTTGCTTCAGGCATTTTGTTTTTTGACTAATCACAAGGCCTTGCTGCGGGAATTTTGTTTCTTGACTAATCACAAGGCCTTGCTGCGGGCATTTTGTTTCTTGACTAATCACAAGGCCTTGCTGCGGGCATTTTGTTTCTTGACTAATCACAAGGCCTTGCTCCAGGCATTTTGTTTCTTGACTAATCACAAGGCCTTGCTCCAGGCATTTTGTTTTTTTTAATAATCACAAGGCCTTGCTGCGGGTATTTTGTTTCTTGACTAATCACAAGGTCTTGCTGCGGGTATTTTGTTTCTTGACTAATCACAAGGTCTTGCTTCAGGCATTTTGTTTCTTGACTAATCACAAGATCTTGCTTCAGGCATTTTGTTTCTTGACTAATCACAAGGCCTTGCTGCGGGCATTTTGTTTCTTGACTAATCACAAGGCCTTGCTGCGGGCATTTTGTTTCTTGACTAATCACAAGGCCTTGCTCCAGGCATTTTGTTTCTTAACTAATCACAAGGTCTTGCTGCGGGCATTTTGTTTCATTCCATTTGAAAGAGATTTTGAAACACATTTCAAAATGTAAAATTCAACAAGTAATATTGTTTTTCCTGGTCGACCCCCACAACCAGGCAGACATATTTCATTGAACGAAACATGGATTCTAAAATCTTGTTCCAGGAATGTTGGAAACAATGTTTCAAATAAGACTAACAATGTACTCATGTTGCCCATGTTGTTCATGTTGCCCATGTTGTTTATTTTTTCATATCTTAAACTGGGCAAACGATGGATGATGGATAAATATATTCTATGAACAGTCGACAACCTGCTCTTCTGCCTTTCATTAGATCTTACTTGCTTAGACTTAGGTCCTCCCGCGCAGTTCGGCGCATTGGGCGGCAAGCTGTCTCCATAAAGATCTGTCAATGGCAATGTCTGAAGCTTCCTCCCATCTGGTGCCCACTGTTCTGAGGTCCTCCATGAAGGTGTTGCGCCAAGTTATACGAGGACGTCTCTGTTTGCGCTTTCCTTGTATTGGCCTCCATGTCATCGCAACTCTTGGTATGCGTAGTTCATTTTGTCGTAGGACTTGTCCAGAAAACCTCATCCGACGCTCTGTGACAACCTCACTAAGTGTTCGTCTCTCAGTTCGGCATAGGATTTCCTTGTTTGAGACCCGATCTGTGTAACTGACTCCCAAAATCCGTCTCAGCCATTTTGTTGAGCCACATTTAGTATTTTCTCAATTTTGACATTAGATCATTATACAAAATATCTTGGGAGTCAATCGTGCGACATTCTGCCCAAGCCAGCAAGGGCGTCTACTACTGATAAACCCTGCTTTTCGAAGAACTTCTTCGTTGGTTATTTTACCTTGCCACCTTAAGTACCTCTCTTTCATGCTTTTCCTCCTGCCATGAAAACTAAGTACAGATTGTTTGTTGTTTGTTCACACTAATAGTCTTGATAAGACATAATCGATAACGGAGGATGTATTCGTATATTTATAATTTATGTCTGTGTCAACAAGTCTGTACTTGAATTGATTTGAATTTCTGAAAACATACTTATTTGTAGACCAGAAACACATATAATTCCCTTTTTTAGAATAGAAACTTTCGGTTTCAGTTTATGATCAGACCCAACGTTAATCTCTCAACCTAACATCTTTCTTTCTCTACTGTTTCTCTATTGTCTCTCTCTATTTTCTCACTCTCTCTCTATCTCTGTCTCTCTCTCTTGCCTCTCTCTATATTGTCTCTATATTGTCTCTCTATTGTCTCTCTCTCTGTTGTCTCTCTCTCTCTCTTTCTCATTAGTTTCATTTAAAAAAATTCCATCGAGACGTAGGTTCTATATATACTTGCTGAGTCATCTCTAGCCCTAACACCGCCACCTCACGGATTCATTTTTCTTGAGGTCACAGAACTATGCCTGGACAGTGGTCAGTCTTCAATAATGTCGATTATCGCGCGTGGTTTATTGGGCACACGGTCTTGATTGAGTCCAACAAGGTGTCACTCGGACGGCCTTACTGACCTGTCGTTGATGAAGAGAGAGAGAGAGAGAGTGTGAGAGAGAGAGAGATGGAAAGGAGAAAGGAAAGAGATATAGAAAAACCACGTCAAGGAAACTAGATTTCTGGGTGGAGATTTACACAAAAAAAACGAGTACAGTTAAAGAGATGTGTATTTAAAAAAAGAGGGCGGGGCGGGAAGCGCCATAGATTTAGAGCTGAAAGTGTTGAGTAGACTATCGACTCTTCTGATTTAGTGATCACCAACTAGGTGGACAGAAGACGTTTGAAGGTCAAGAAATCTTTAGAATGCTCTCAATTAATGTAGAACGGTAATAGTTTGTTTTACAATCAAGACTTGTAAAGAGATCTTCTCATTTTGAGAAGTGAAATCATTTACGGAATTTAGCGTGGGCACTATAAGAGTCGGGTTCATAGATCTAAATTTAATGCTGTATATAATCACAAAATGAAAACATCGCTATACATAACATTATTAAACCATTTCCTCTGGAACCATTTAAGCGAAGGCCTAGACAGCGTGTAAATAATTCAACTATCAGCCTGCTGTCAGACTGGAGGACGCACATTGACAAAGTAATGACGTGCTGAATATTGACAAGTGAAGTCTACATCGCCGGATAATATGACTTGTTTAATTGTCTGACAGAAGCAAAATATACAAAAAGGCTAGTAGAAGGGAAAAAACTGCAAATATACAGCCATATATCTCAATACTGTAAAAATGTATTTCCCTTTTCTATATTAAACAAACTAAATTAATCACCTCTATTAGATATGTGAATATGTCACGTTTTTGATTGATTCGTGTTTTGTTAGGGAAAATAAATAATTGTGCAAAGTTTCAACTTGATCCGACAACGAAAAGTGGGAGAACTGACGTGTACACAAACTGTACCAGACAGATACACGCTCTGTAGACAACTAGATATGCGGTCATGAGAGGAAGCCTACAACTGTTCTGTTTTTAAAATAATATATGGATAATGACTATAAGAAAAGGTGTTCAATTATTATTCAACAGTCTAGCTTTTAAAAAAAAAATTTGAATATTTTACCCCTACGCCTTCACCTATCCTTTGTCTGACCATCGAGGCACCACACCATTTGCGTTGAAGAGAATCTATTTGTCCAGTCTTTGATGCCTTCCCATAGCTAACATATACAAAAGTAGGTTCTTTTTTTTTGGCAGTGTAATATTTTATTCCCCAGTTTATGTCGAAACTAATCTCAATGGCATTAGAATCTAGATCTAGACCTACGTTAATGTATTGTATTAATAGTTTCCATTTCGGATAAATTGTTTGACATCTATATTCAATGTTTTGCGTGGGATTCTTGGACTTGGAGATTTGTACATAGTGTTGTTGTTTACACATTGAACTAAACAGTTTCTAAAAAATATCACTAGAGAAACTAAATTTATTAGAATAATGCATACAATATTTAATATCTATTCGCGTGGAACATTTTTCTTGTTGTGTTTTTCTTGGAATATGTTAAACATCAGCTAATGGACATTAGATCTAAGAAGTTCAATTATGCCATGTCCCATCTGTCACACACATCTTTCTCTCTATCTCTTGGATATAATTGAAAACTGTCAGAGCTGGCTTCAGACATTTCTGAAATCGTGACCCACATTTTTATTAATCAGTTTTTTGCAAAATAATTCAGTGGCTAGTCTCTATTGATTTCAACCAATCAGTGGCAAGCTAGTCTCTAATGAATTTAACACACTCCTTCAAACACACAGACATACCGATACAGTCATTATGTGTTATGTGTAAAGTACTTTAAGACACAAATCTTTAATTTCTTAGTTCTCATGCATTTGTGTATTATGTAGTTTTGTATCATGTAAGCTATGTATTATACACTTATATAACATGTATTTGTGTATCATGTAATAATAATAAGGCTTGTCTTCGAGTCCGAAGACTAGTGAGAAATGCAGAATTTCCCGTGGCTGCACAGCCCCAGCTTTGACCTACATATTTTGCCACAACCAGGGCAAGCATAACAATTGTCCGCAGGTGGTAAAGTAATTGTGTATCACGTATTTGTGTATCATGTATATGTGTATTATTTTCTTTTGTATCATGTATTTGTGTTAAATTTTCTTATCTATCATATTACTAGCTATACACCTTGCACTTGCTTTTCATAAACTTGTGTATCATGTGTATCAAGTACTTCTGTATTATGTAACTCGCTATTAACAAGAACACTTTGAACGTAGTATTAATCACAGGCATTAAATATCACCCGCATCTCTCAGTTCCAATCAGTCATGTCCTCTCGCTTTCTATTGCCGACAAGGACAAGCAGTGCATTAACCAGCACTTCTTAGCACCTGCATCAACATGCGCACCATTTCCCCTCCGCCTTTTGTTTCCGCAATGTACTTGAGCTGAGCGCAATCAAAATATACGTACGACGTGGAAGGCGTGGAAGAATGCCTGGAAAATGTGGGGCAAGGTTTCAGTGTGTGATTTCTTTGTAAGTGTCCATTAATTGTATGCAGTTGGTGAAATAAACATAACGTGAGTTGATCCATGAGCAGCAGGTTTAGAGACGGATCTAGCTTGAGGCGAGCCCAGTGGAGACTTAGATGTTATTTCTTGAAACAAACTGTTATAGCCAGGCACATTTAGAAACAATATCGTCATATCATTCACATTAAGAAACAAATACTTATTATCATGCAAATGCAGAAGTAAACCTGTTTAAAATGTCGTGCTGGTATAAACCGATATAAGATGCAAATGAAAAACATGTTAACTATCAATATCAATAGTTCTATACTTAACTAATCTAACAATATTGATCCTTTTCTAAAAGTGTTTTTTAGATTGTTATTCCATTTAGGAGTGGCTTTATCTGTATGGTTTCTATTTAATATAGATATATATTTAATATAACTCAAGACGTTTTCATTATGGAAATGTCAATACAATTACCAGGATATTATGTACACAATTTGAATTAAAAACTGAATCGTGACAGAAGGAAATATTTTTAACCTTACTAATCAGGTTTTAGAGACACAACACATGATACTGAGAATAGTAAATCTAGATATAAAAAAGTAAACTGCACCAAATCTCAAGTACTTCCTATAAACATCGCTAATATAGATTAGAAGCTTTCCAACGCAAATAGGCCTATTGTTAATACATTTTTGGTGAGCTAAAAGATGGTCGACGTAACAGATGTGCCCCACGGAAACGCTTCAAAGACCAGCTTAGGCGTCAACTTTCCTTGGCTGACATAGAAGAGAGCGCCTGGCTGCAAGCGGCGTCGGAACGAGAAGTTTGGAGGTCACTCACGAAGGCCGCGGGATACACATTTGAGACCAAAAGAAAATCTGCAGCCGAGGACAATCGCAGACGACGAAAAGAAAATCTAAATCGACCACCAATGGTTATGCTTGACCTGGTTGTGGCAAAATGTGCAAGTCACAGCTGGGGCTGCGCAGCCACGGGAAATACTGTATTCCTCATTAATCTTCGGACTCGAAGACAAGCCTTATTATTATTATTATTATAATTAATTAGTGCTCTTTTCTCCCTAGAAAGGTTTGCTGAAGATGCTGCTTTCCTTGATTTGCAATCCGTCTAGCTTACACCTTACAAAGTAAATGAAATGTTTAAAAACATTGACAATTATTTTTTATTTTGTTTTGGCATTTATAAAGTAAAAGAAAAAAGATTTTTTTTTGAAGAGGCAGAAAACCTGTAGAGTAAATAAAACATTTGTTACAAAAATAGTGTAACCATTGCATTATGTTGAGACACTTTAAGATCGACAATAAAATTTCTATAAATTATTTTTTAAAAAGTTCAATATAATTTTTAGATTGATGTACATTCATACACACATTATAAGCAGAAAACAATCAAATGCCCAGTGTTCAATGCCCAGTGTTCAATTTTCAGTGTTCAATTTTCAGTGTTCAATTTTCAGTGTTCAATTTTCAGTGTTCAATGCCCAGTGTTCAATGCCCAGTGTTCAATGCCCTCTTTCTAGTTTCAATGTCTATCTACGTCTCCTTCTCCTCTGTCCTCTCTCTCCACATCCTTTACAGTCATCACTCTTTTTCATTCTGAGGATTTTTTCTCTCGCTTCCTTCCAGGTCTTTTCACTGTCCATTCAAGGAAGAGGAAATAACTCCTACTTGAGTTCTTCTAACCACCTTGTCCCCCGAGGGTCACTGTAAACCTGGGCCCAGTGATCAACAAATGACACGTAATTTGTGTCAAACACAGTTACTGCCACACTCCCAAACACAGTTACTGCCACACTCTCAAACACAGTTACTGCCACACTCCCAAACACAGTTACTGCCACACTCCCAAACACAGTTACTGCCACACTCCCAAACACAGTTACTGCCACACTCCCAAACACAGTTACTGCCACACTCCCAAACACAGTTACTGCCACACTCCCAAACACAGTTACTGCCACACTCCCAAACACAGTTACTGCCACACTCCCAAACACAGTTACTGCCACACTCCCAAACACAGTTACTGCCACACTCCCAAACACAGTTACTGCCACACTCCCAAACACAGTTACTGCCACACTCCCAAACACAGTTACTGCCACACTCCCAAACACAGTTACTGCCACACTCCGACAATTTCTTCAGTTCTTTTTTTCAGTCTTCATTTTCCGGACTTTCTCTGTCTTCATCAGCCAAACTTTCTCTGTCTTCATCAGCCAAACTTTCTCTCTTTATCAGCCAAACTTTCTCTCTTTATCAGCCAAACTTTCTCTGTCTTCATGAGCCAAACTTTCTCTCTTTATCAGCCAAACTTTCTCTGTCTTCATCAGCCAAACTTTCTCTGTCTTCATCAGCCAAACTTTCTCTGTCTTCATCAGCCAAACTTTGTCTTCATCAGCCAAACTTTCTCTGTCTTCATCAGCCAAACTTTCTCTGTCTTCATGAGCCAAACTTTCTCTGTCTTCATCAACCAAACTTTCTCTGTCTTCATGAGCCAAACTTTCTCTGTCTTCATCAGCCAAACTTTCTCTGTCTTCATGAGCCAAACTTTCTCTGTCTTCATGAGCCAAACTTTCTCTGTCTTCATGAGCCAAACTTTCTCTGTCTTCATCAGCCAAACTTTCTCTGTCTTCATCAGCCAACTTATTTAAGCATGTCGAGACTTTAAATTTAATTTCTTATGAATGTAATCATCGCATACACATACAAGATTGGTGTTTTAGTTTGTTTTGTGAATTCAGAGAATACAATTTTTTAACATATTACTTTTGCTTAGTTCTCTTTTGAGTTTGATTAATACATGCATAACCACTTACATAAAAAAAAACAACAAGCATTTGAAGATGATCAATGTCAAAAATGCATACATATTATAATTTGCGAAGCAAGGGGTCTACCGAATACTGGAAAATATGGCAAAGGTTAACAAGACAGAAATGTTTGGGAACCACTGGTTTAGTTCGACTAGGTCATATTGACCTGACCTCATGCACCACTAGATCTAGCGGTGGACAGAAGAGACAGGTCAAGACAAGACAGTTTGACAAGGGAAGTTAAATCAATTTTTTAAAAAGATGTCAGGCTAAGAAAAATAAAAAACATAGAAAGAAAGAGATGATGAGACAGGAAGAGAGAGAGAGAGAAAGAGAGGAGATAAAGGGCGTTTGGGAAAGAACGAGATGTTAGTTAGAAGAAAGAGAAAAAGGTTGAAACGAATGGGAAAGTAAACAAATACATTACATAAAATACTAAAAATTATTTTTATTGTCACTTTGTCGTCTTTTACAAAAGCGTTTCTCAAACTGTGGTCCGTGGACCATACAATTTTCATCTTTCTGTCCCCGAGACAACCAAAAGAGGTCCGCAGAAAGATGAAAATTGTATACAAATAAAAAAACGTCTTCATAAAAGCCAATGTATCAGATCAGATAATTGGAATACTAATCAACTTGCCCCTCACTACTGTTCAATGTGTCTATCAAGTACTACTATTCTATGACGACCTAAACCAAAGATTTAAAAACATTCTTTGCTTGAATACTCCCGACTAGGTATTGAACCCTTTTACACGTGGACAAGTTCAATTTCCAATCCCATTACAATGCTTACAAATACATGAATTCTTGACATATCCACAAACGATGAACGTAGACCACTGTTAAAAGAAGGATACCACACATTCTGGTTACAAAACAAATATGCCACATTTAATTCTACAGTATGGGGGGTGGGTCATTGTCAAGAAGTTGTTGGCTGCTTTCACGTTCTTTATTTTTTTCCCCCGTAATCAACCTCGTCACAAATAAAAAAAAAAAAGACTCGAAATTATTGCTCGTTGAAGCAGGCATAAATACACTCATAAAATCTAATCAACCTCCTCCAGGTCATTAATTTATTTTAGTACATTAGTTAATTACATAATATGCATTTATGTAGTGTTTTTTTTTACTTAGGGGTCCGTAGGCACGATTTGACTATGTAAAAGGGTTCCCGGGTCAAAAAAGTTTGAGAACCTATGTTCTACATTGACTTGTTTGACCTACTTTTAGCCTATTCATAGTATCATCCTAAGGTTATTATTTTATTTTTTTTACTGTTTATTTTTTTGTTTTCCTTATCTAAATATCTCCCCCCCCCCTCTGTAAGGGAGATAACAGCAACACAGAACTTCAATTCCCGTTCAAGAATCTCATCGGCATTTAATCACGTACGTTTGATTGTCTATCTTCAAAACATTTGACAATGGCACAGGTCATTAGACACTAGCAAGTACGCCTTAGCGTTTTGTTTTTTAAATTTTTATACTTCAAAGATTGTAAATAATATCAGCTGGACAGAAAGCTGATCAGACAATTTGCTTGGTAGCTTTAAGTATCTCATCTATAAGATTGGTTCCATATGCGTCATATGCGCATCCCAACAGACTTAGTTTGCCAAAAAAAAAAGGAGTGACAGACTTAATCTTATGGATTTTATCGTAGACTGTTAAAAATACCTTCCATCATAATGGTAGAGTATATAGTTTAACTCGTGGAAGAGAAGGATTTGCGCAAAATGACAATACTTTCAGTTTGTGAGCCAAATGGATGGTTTGTGGTAATTGGAATAACGTTGTTCATCCGGGTACTAATTTATATATTTATATGTTCCTTTGGACAACCTTTGTTCCTCTCTTTCCCAATCACAGTACATTCTAACATCCTCCTAGGTTGAAAAAATAAACTTCGGTACTCAGTGATTAGGTGCCGGTACTCAGCGATTAGGTGCCGGTACTCAGTGATTAGGTGCCGGTACTCAGCGATTAGGTGCCGGTACTCAGTGATGGATGGCCTAACTTTTAACTACCTAATAAATTAATCATAAACGTTTAATAAGAAGAAAAGTAGTACTTTTTTCCCCACATTCAAAAAGGTGTGCCGGTACGCCGTATCGGTGCGTACCGTCACAAAAACAAGCACTTTATATATATATATATACAGAGAGAGAGAGAGAGAGAGAGAGAGAGAGAGAGAAATAGAAAGCTAAAGAAAAGAAAGATAGATAGATGGATAGATAGATAATTAGATAGTTAAATAGATAAAAACATTGAAAAATTCACATCGTGACACTTGAACACCTCGTGATCATTTATTTCTAATTATTATTCAGGATCAAGTATTAATCAGGATCAAGTATTAACTAGGACGGGATCTTTGTTCTCTTCCCATGTTTGCTTGAACGTCTCAGAATCTCTGTCAGTCCTGGTGATTCGGCCTCTCAGATTCTCTGTCAGTCCTGGTGATTCGGCCTCTCAGATTCTCTGTCAGTCCTGGTGATTCGGCCTCTCAGAATCTCTGTCAGTCCTGGTGATTCGGCCTCTCAGAATCTCCGTCAGTCCTGGTGATTCGGCCTCTCAGATTCTCTGTCAGTCCTGGTGATTCGGCCTCTCAGAATCTCCGTCAGTCCTGGTGATTCGGCCTCTCAGATTCTCTGTCAGTCCTGGTGATTCGGCCTCTCAGAATCTCTGTCAGTCCTGGTGATTCGGCCTCTCAGAATCTCTGTCAGTCCTGGTGATTCGGCCTCTCAGAATCTCTGTCAGTCCTGGTGATTCGGCCTCTCAGAATCTCTGTCAGTCCTGGTGATTCGGCCTCTCAGAATTAGTAAGTTGTGTGACAGGCTTACTTCCATTGTCATCCTCGAGAATCACTGATGGGTCTAAAAAGGGGGGGGGGGAGGATTGAGAGCCTAACCCCTCTCCACCAACACTTTAACTAACATTACATCATATTCTCCACCATAGGGACCCCCCCTCCCCCGATAAAAGTTCTGGATCCTACTTATCAACAATGTGTCTTGCTGTCTTTGTCAACAATATGTCTTGCTGCTTTTGTGAATGTTGTCATGTGTTTTATTCAGCTTGAAAGCATTTGATGTCCAAATTATTATTGCAAAAAGATGCTAATGTGGCCCTGTCAGACGTCACTTATTTGTCTCCTGTTGTTTTGGCATTTGTGTGATTTTGTGTGTGTGTGTGTGTGTGTGTAAAGCTTATATTTGTTCATTTTATATATGGCGATGCCAAACAATTATTCTTAATTTTTCATTCAATGTTTCCCAAACTGTATTCGGCGGAACTACTGGAATAATTAACTAATCAGTCACTTCGTGAATTAATCTCTATTAAAAACATACTCAGAATGTGTGAAGATATATCTAAACGCTGTTTTATATAAATTCTAGATCTTTCTAGAGCCCTTAGGGATCTTGTAGTAGCTTTCACGTTCATGCATACTTTTGTTCTTTTGAGAACTATGAAAATATCGAAAAGGACAAAACGGAAATATTGAGATCAAAAGTTTGTTGCGTTTTATTTTTTTTATTTTCTTTACAAAGCTTATATCAACTCTGTCTATCTGTCTATCTCGTAAAAAGTGTAAACATATTTTTTTTTCATTTTCCATTCTCGGATCAAGTTGAAACTTTGCAAAATTACTCATTGTACCTTACAAACCATGAATCAATCAATAAATTAAACAATTAGTTAATATTATTGGTGTTCAATTATTTTGTTTGATATCTAAATAAGGGGAATAACTGCTACTTAATGAGAGATGTGGATGTATACGGATTTAATCCCCTTATTATGTTCCGTTATGTTTGTTTCTCCCTCTTTCCATTCTCGGATCAAGTAGATATTTGGCAGACTTATTCATTGTCAATGACAATACACGAATAAATCCAAAAATTAACCAATTAGTTGATGAATCAGTACAAATTCATTCAATTTAGTTTTATATGACAGAATAGGAAGCGTGGTCGAGAGGCCAAGTACGCTTGAACTTGGCTTGGCTTGGCTACCTAGAAGGGGGCTCGAGGTTCGACACCCGACTCGGACAAAGTGGTGTTTACTGAGCGCCTAAAGGCAGCACGGAAAACCAACTCCAGATACCCCCTCCCCCCCCCCCCCCCCCACTGGTCCACAAATGAGATTGGACCAAAAGCGCTCTGAGCATGCTATGAGCATGAAAGTAGCGCTATATAAAAGCTATAATAATATAAAGGGAGCTAAATCCTGCCATTTTCAGATAAATGACAGTAATTATCGGTTATTTCCTTTGATAAGCTTTTTTTTTTTTTTAAAGTAATCTTTTTTTCTTTTGCTTGTTTCAAAGTGGACTTAGTTATTCCAATGAAATTTATTGTGCCTTTTTTTTGTATCCTTTTTTTTTCTGAAAGTAAAGCCGCGACAAAAGCGTGAAGTGTTTAGATATCATTTCCTCTAGTTAGAGTCATGGAAAATAAGGTTCTCCTTCAGTCCTTGAACGACTATTGTTCATCTCGTACATCATCATCATCATTGGCCTCCTTCAGTCCTTGAACGACTATGGTTCATCTCGTACATCATCATCATCATTGGCCTCCTTCAGTCGTAGGACGACTATGGTTCATCTCAGAGCACACTTCCTCATGTGGCCGTGGAGCCCTATTTTGGAGAGACACTCCCGTCCACAGATAGCGCAAGTTAGGGTCCCCTTGGCTTTTGCTTCGGTGGTAGAGGAGCTGGCCGTTTTTCGGTTTGTGCGTTTTTCTTCCTGGGCTGAGACCCATGTACTTTCACTGTCCATAGCTTTCTTTGTCACTGTCTCTCTCCACCTGTTGCGGTCTAGAGCTATGTCTTCCCAATTGTCAGTATTGATGTTCACTGATTTGAGGTCGCGTTTTATTACATCTATGTAACGGAGATGGGGGCGACCAGTTTTTCTTGTGCCAGTCGCGAGTTGACCATAGAGGATGACTTTCGGGATGCGCTTGTCCTCCATCCGGCGAACATGTCCAAGCCAGCGCAAACGGCGTTGTCTGAGGGCTGTAAAAATGCTGGGAATACCTGATCGTGCAAGGATCTCAGTATTGCACACTTTTTCTTTCCATGTGACATTCAAGATCCTACGGAGACATCTCAAATGGAATGAGTTTAGTTTTCTCTCTTGCTTTGCGTAGGTGGTCCATGATTCACTGCCATATAGCAGTGTACTCATAACGCATGCCTTGTAGACTTCCATTTTGGTCACCGTGGTTAGCTTATGGTTATCCCAAACTCTTAGTCTGAGTCTAGCGAATGTCGAGGCAGCCTTCCCTATGCGTTTTTTCATCTCCTCTTCTAGGGACAGGTCATCTGTAATTGTGGATCCCAGATAGCAGAATTCGTTTACGGCGTCCAGCTTGTTATCGTCAATGAGGATGGAGGGTGGTGCTGTAGTAGGTGGTCCCATAACATTTGTTTTCTTCGTGCTAATAGTCAAGCCATATTCTTTACAGGCCTGAGAGAAGCGGGACATTAGTGACTGAAGTTCCTCTTGTGTGTGTGCCACTACCGCTGCGTCATCCGCGAATAGCATATCTCTTACGAGGGTGGCTCTGATTTTAGTTTTGGCCCTCAGTCTGGCAATATTTAGGAGTTTGCCATCAAATCTGGAATGGAGATAGATGCCTTCAGTGGATTTGTCAAACGCGTTGTGGATTAGCAGTGAAAATAGTATTCCAAAGAGGGTTGGGGCCAGGACACATCCTTGTTTAACTCCGCTGTTTATACTGAAACTTTCAGAGCTGGCACCGTTGAATTGCACTGTGCCCATCATATTTTGGTGGAAAGATATGATTACATTTAGTAGCTTGGGTGGGCAGCCTATTAACTGTAAAATTTTAAAGAGGCCATCTCTGCTAACCAGATCGAAGGCCTTTGTCAGGTCAATAAACGCAATGTATAAAGGCATCCTTTGTTCTCTGCACTTTTCCTGGAGTTGGCGGATGGAGAAAATCATGTCAATCGTGGATCTCCCTGAGCGGAAGCCGCATTGTGATTCTGGGTAGACCCGATCAGCGAGTTTTTGTAGCCTGGGAAGTATCACTCGAGCAAAGACTTTGCCTACAATACTTAAGAGGGAGATTCCCCTGTAATTGTTGCATCTCGTACATAGTGTCATTATATTTTCATATTCTACACTATACATTTATTTCCTGAAATCGTTCAATATTCCAAAATCGAATGGCCGCCTGGTCATGAGGTATTCTCGCTGGGCTGTCGTTCGGTCTTCTCGATTGTCCATTGTTCATACCCTACCCGCTGCCATCCCCCGTCGTCCTGCGGGAGGTTCGGCAAAGATTCGGATGACCTTCAGCTCTGAAGGAACATTTGAAACATAGAAAACATTTTTACACAACCAAATGACTTTGTGTTCTATGAAATTTATTCCAGGGGCTCAACGTTACCCTAGGAGCTAGTGTTATTAGATACACCTTCAGAATCATACATATTAAACATCTATATTTACCTTCAGAAACACTGCAACTTAATCTCCACACAACAGATAGACGGGACAAAAAGATTGTCCAAGACAGCTGTTAGTAAGACAGTCACTGTTACCATGTCCTGCACTACATCCTTACTGTAGTTTGGAGATTTAACGAATGCAATACAAGGCGGTAAAGTTTCACCTCTCTTGCGATCTATTGGAGCAGATGATGTATAGTTCATCTGTTTCTATGGTCAAGGAGGTAGGGTCTCATGTGGCCATAGACGATTAAACAATCCCAACGCATGTCAGGTACTCATTAGAGTAACGTAGACTAACAAATAGCTCTTCACAGGTCAGCACGACGTGGCAACAAGTTATTGGTCTCCACTGCCCACAGGTTGCGACGTCGCAGGTCAGTGTTCAGGCCCTAATATTACAATTGGTCTCGATTGGACTCCGGGGTGTCCTAAAAATCCCAAAGTTCAAAATTCCAGTCTTCACCTTGATTCGAACTCGAGACCTCCTTGGTTTGGAAGCCAATTGCTATACCACTTGGCCACCACGCCACGCAGCATGTTATATTGTTTTCAATACTGTTATTTTCCCTCTGACATTAGTTATATTTGTTTCTCCTGGGACTCGGACACATTTGACCAGCCCTTATGCTGTTTCAGAGAGCAAACATGAGAAAAAAAAACGATATAATAATAATAAGCCAATCATTGGAAACTGTTTTGTAGGGTCAACTATGACGCGCGATGGTGCTGCGGATTTCTGTTTATCCGTCCACAATTTCGAGTGGACACAAAGTATTTTGAGGTGGCTGTGGCGTCAGAAGGTTGGAAGGGGTGGGGGGAATCCTTTTTTTTTGCGCGTGAATGTGCTAGTGACAAAGAGATCCACAAAGAGAATGTGGGTGCGCTCCTTGCGCAGTGCAGCAATAGGACTGATCTAAAATATATGACTTCCTGCACGAACCAGCGCCCTCTCAGGCCCACTGCATGCTTTTATGCTGAAAGAGGATAGGGAGGGGTTAAGTTGATGTAGAAATGTATGGGGGTGGTTGATGTTAAAGAATTACCTTATTGGGGGTGTTGCTGAAGGCAGCGGGGGAGGGATAAGGTGTTCGTGCTACGGTAAACAGTCAGTCCCTGAATAATGTATGACGTGTGTGAGACTCCTGCGTTACGTCAAATGCGTCGCGCAATGTGTGTGTTTTGTCTATAAACGTTTGCAAAACGCCCCATGAGGCCGGCCCATTTTTGATGAGTTCTGGAATTGTCGAGCTCAATTTGAACACATACTCTCCAACAACTCTCTCTTCATCTCTCTCTCTCTCTCCCTGTCTTCTCTCTCTCTCTGTCTCTTTCTGTCTCTCTGTGTTTTTTTCTTTCTCTCTCTGTCTCTCTGTCTCTGTGTGTGTGTGTGTCTCTCTCTCTGTTTCTTTCTTTCTCTCTCTCTCTCTCACACACATAAGTATACATTCACAAAAATGTCCTATTTGAATGTAGTTTTTATAATACATGTCTCTAAAATTATATAATACATGTTTCTGTAGTCATGTCAATAATCTTACATAGTGCATGTCATAGACATTATATATCACATGACACAGGCCTTACGTCAATGACATTAATATTATTCTATTATTATTATTATTATTATTATTATTAGTCTATGTCACTGACCTAACTTAATGCATGAGTTTGACCTTACATCTTAGACTTAACATAATACATGCATCTTACTTTAATAATTATATAAACCTAACCTGTCATTATAAATGTTGAATTTAAAAAATACAAGTCATCAAAGGTATTTAATGTTTCGGAGTCGTGAACTTCTGGTAGAGAAACTTGCTTTTAGACAGAACGTCTTTTCATTTGTTTGAAAAGAGAGAGAGAGCTCCACACTTACAACTATATCTCTCAATAATGTAGAAGTCATTTCCTTTATTAGACATTAAACAAAATAATAATTACCAATAATTACTTGACTAAATTCATGTTTTGTTAGATACGATAATAAATGATTAAATTTTCAACTTAATCTGAAAATGATTGTGGGAGAAATAACGTGTACAGCTATCTAAGGGCACAAACCCTACATAATAAACCATATGTGTGAATACTTATTTCCCATTTCCCTTGTGGGACTCAAACAAAATAACTAATTACCAGTAATTAATTGACTTATTGGTTTCTGTTTTTTTTTATTGATTCAAACACCTTGTCTATGCCATTGAATAATTGTGTGCAAAGTTTCATTTTGATCCGAGAAATAGTAAGGGAGAAATAACGAGAAATACTTTTTACTAGACATATACAAGACACAGTTGATATAGGCTTGTAAGACATATACAAGACACAGTTGATATAGGCTTGTAAGACATACACAAGACACAGTTGATATAGGCTTGTAAGACATATACAAGACACAGTTGATATAAGCTACTTAGACACATACAAGACGCAGTTAATATAGGCTTCTTAAATATATACAAGACACAGTTAATATAGGCTTCTTAGACATATACAAGACACAATTAATAATATAAGCTTCTTAGACATATACAAGACACAGTTAATATAGGCTTCTTAGACATATACAAGACACAGTTAATATAGGCTTCTTAGACATATACAAAACACAGTTGATATAAGCTTCTTAGACATACAAGTTACATTTGATATAGGCCTCTTAGACATAAGACACAGTTGATATAAGCTTCTTAGACATATACAAGACACAGTTAATATAGGCTTCTTAGACATACAAGACACAGTTAATATAGGCTTCTTAGACATATACAAGACACAGTTAATATAGGCTTTTTAGACATATACAAGACACATTTGATATAGGCTTCTTAGAAATATACAAGACACAGTTGATATAAGCTTCTTAGACATATACAAGACACAGTTGATATAAGCTTCTTAGACATATACAAGACACAGTTGATATAAGCTTCTTAGACATATACAAGACACAATTGATATAGGCTTCTTAGACATATACAAGACACAGTTGATATAAGCTTCTTCGATATATTGCATCTCTTAAATACATATTTAACTGACATAATTTGCTATGGGATGTGTGACTGAGATGCAAAAGCCGCTTGGCTAGCTATCAAAGAGTCTCAGTTCGAAACTCGAGCAATATAGCCATGGAATCAAAGTGCAAATGGAAAAGTTTCTTGATTGAGGTTTTAAATGAGAGACTGAACCTTTGCAAAACCATTCATTAGATAATCATTCCATAACTTCAGTTAGACCAGGTTTACATTGAACTACATTTTGCAAGTAATCAGTTCAAATACATATGAATATTAACAATGTTATAATAATAACATGAATACATCCCCTTACGTTGTGGTATCATGTCGTCAGTAGGACTAATGATATTGGAAACACTTTCGATACGTCTGTTTGCGGAGATAGGCCTCTAGTTGACAATAGTTTGTAGTTCATAGTTCCTGCTCAACATATTGAAGCGTGCCTTTTTACCTGTTTGAGTGGATCACTTCGAGGGCCAATTCGGAGTTTGTTTTCAGACAAACTATCTTTGAAATCTTTTTTTTTCTTTAGTATATCGACAAACTACAAATCAAATCAAAATTCAACCATGGCTCTCTTATAAACTAGTACCAGACGACTATAATGCTTTATAAGTGGCTTTTTTCTTGAAGGCTTATTAAGTAACAACACAAAAAAAGACATTAAAGGATTTTTCTTGGAATGTTTGGACAACTAATGAAGTCAATATCCCCAGACCATGTCATTGTACACGTCAGAGACCACCATATCAATCAAGTTTTTTAAGAAAGGCATCTAATGGCTATTATCCCCATCAATTTATCCCATCAAAGTCTTTATGACCAACCTTTCTTTACCGCAGTCAGATTACAAGCTGGGACTAGTAGGTCAATATTCCAATCTAAATGCATTGCTCTCTATACACATTTGTTAGATTTCGTCGAAGAGGGTTCAAGGAAACTCTCTCTCTCTCTCACACACACACACACTCTCTCTCTCTCTCTCATGCATACACATACTCACACGCACATTATTTTCTCTCTCACGTTCTACAGAAATGCACATAATCGACACTCCAGCTACTCTATATAGATCTATTGCCCGAGCCTCCCCTTCTCTCTCTCTCTCTCTCTCTCCCCCCCCCCCCTAGCATTTACTGTCAGCGATGACGAAAAGATATTTTTTTTTACTAAGGAGGATAACTCTGGTCTACACAATGTCTGACCCTGTTATGTAAATTGTGATTCTTGGTAAAAGAAACTTGAAGCTGAAAAAGTAGCGCGTCTTGTTTCTAAACTGAGAGACTCCCATGACAGGAGGATTCAGAACTGATTTGAGATTAGGCAGAATCAAAAAATCATTTTTTTTCTTTATCACATGACCCAGCAGAATACCACAACACATGTTGTTGAAGATTTCAATATGGAGTCAGCGATTGATGTCACTTTGTGCTGACACCTGTGAAGGATGACAACTTCCTTCAAGCCTGCAGAGTGTATCAACACACCGGTCACTGGCTCCAGAAAACTTCTATTTATCATTTTTCTTCTCAGAACCGAACACAACAGAATGCGACAACATAATATTTCAGAAGCTGAAACTTGGAACCAGTGAAATTAGCCATTGCTGAGTGTCAGCCGAATGCCGACCATGTCCTGCAAAACTGCATTCTTCAGTAAGACAAGAAACTGGCCCAATACCCCCCCTCCCCCTTTCCTTTAGGAGAAATGCTATGAGGAGAGCTGCCTGTATGGAAACTACTGCGCAGTTAATCTCAACTACTGGACTAGTCATAAGATCACTCCGACATTACAGACAGGAACTTTGAGGAGCAAGAAGAAGACTGCTTCTTATTAAACTCTATGCACAAAAACTCTTGCTTTGTTCATCTCAGATATTACACTTTAGTTATTTTCCCCTGCCTGAAGAACTGATACGAGCCTGGTAAAGATGTTCGTGGTTTCCTTGTTTCTGTGAAGCTGCAACTCGTAGCTCGTGTCGCGAATGTGACTCCTTTAGAAGATAATAATGAAGTCAATGAAAACTTTACTGCTCTCTCCGACACTACGAAGCTCCGCCCAGTGAAGTTTAAATTAGAATCACACTTTTTGAAATTTCACTATGTGGCTGATACAACTACCATTCACAATGATAATCAGGGCCGGATTCACGACTGGGCTAGACTCTTCGGACTCCCTGGGCATTACTTTTAAAGGGGATCTACACGTTTTCAAAAGTAAAATACTTTTAATGAAATAAACGTATCAAATAAAGAACCCAAGAGAAATGAGAGTATTTCTTTTTTGTAAGGCTACAACAAGCTTGCAGATTTAGTATTAAGTACATTTCTATTGAGACTTGACGAGGGTAGTAGTCTTCACAAAACTCCTGCCCATGGTCTCCAATTACTAAAATCCGTTACTGATAATAATAATATTTAAATTCGTTTTCGTCCTCAGTACATGTCTAGGGTATGGGCTTTCCTTTGGGTCTCAGATGTTTCAGTCAGATCCATTTGCTGCAGGCTGTCTTTCTCTATTCTAGTGAGAGCGAAAGGGTATCTAGGCTGATTTGTATACCTCTTTTTGGCACCGTGTTACACAGTCCTCCTTTAAGATCGTTGAAAAAGCATTTCGGCAAAGTGGTCATCGCTCATACGGGATAGGTGTCGTACTCAGCGCAGCTGTTGAACAGTAAGTTCTGTCGTGTTCTACACAATCCACACTAGCATCATGGTATCGTGGTTATTTGTAAGGTCTGCCACAGCGTATACCTATTCTTATCTACTCACTAAAGGACTTCATTTCTTTTGTTTTCCCCTGAACATATATCAGCTTGTAGACTGGTGTAAGAGTCGCTGTAGTGGGAGTACATATTCTTGTGCTTTCATTTAATTCCACCTTTGTCTTGACCATTCCTTGCATTGTATTCTGGGTATATGGTGATCTATTTTGTTTAGACTCGTCGTCTGAATCGGACGAATCATTGTGTTCCAAGTTTGGCCTACATTTCGTTAATTAGTATGACCCTAACAATTTTCAAAAATTTTTTTTCTCTTTTGTTGTTTTTTATTTGTCCAATAAAGGCCAGGTGCTTAGAAGGACAGGGAAAGCTCTAGAGTCTCAAAAAGATCCGAGACGTTTCCGGGACTTCAATATGAGAGCCCTCAAATCTAAGAAAACTACCGCTTAGATTCGCGATCATTTGTAACTCAATAATAGCCAGACTTTGTCTACATTATGGGACTAAAACAAAGTATTTGCGTCTTTTAAGTCAACATGCTTTAGATATTAAAAGAGACTTAAATGTCAATTAAAGATGAATAATCTGATCAAGAGGGATTTAGTTTTTAGTTTAGTCTGTTTGGTGAGCCCATAGTGACTCTTAGAAAAGTATTTTAAGAAATCATGAATGAATGTATTAACTGCAAAATTTCAACCATTACATTCAATAATAATTTTATTGATTTTATTCCAATAGACGTAATAAAAATACTGTATCTTCTAACGAAGGCATCGATTGAGCGTTTCAAATAGATGGTCCTGTGTCTGTCTTATAGAAGTTAATAGGGCGTACTGAGTCACACATAAATTGTAAGGACGTTTCTTAGTCTCATATACATTGAACATATTTAAAAGAAGTCAAAAATACCCAGATTTTCATTTTCACTCTCATTTTCTTGTCGATCATTTAAAAAAAATAATGATTTAAAAGCTCCCTGCTTTTTTTATGTTCCAATAGATTTCTCTACCCTGTCAAAAATGATCATCTTTCGAGATAGTCCAGGTCTTCCAGTTCTCTTTGATGACGCAATGTTGACAGCTTTAAAATCAGAGCCAATGAATGTTTGCTACATAGCACAAACAAATGAGCACTCAGGAATGAGCTGGTTTCGGAGTAGGCAAGGTACTTCAGTCAGGGCCCAGACACCAGACTAAGAAGGCAGGGGAGGCCAGACGCCAGTCAGATGTGGGGGCCATGTGTCCAATGTTTTCTAACCTTTTACCTTAGAAAACAAATCCTAATAAATAAACGAAGTCCTAGCAGTAATGGCGGTGAGAACGTCCCAGAAGGAGGGCGCTGGTAGGTGTATCCACTCTTCAGGTGATAAACATACATTAACCTGGAAACATTCTAAGAAGGAGGGCGCTGGTAGGTGGTTGCAGGTGAGACTAAAAAATGCTCTCATTAATATGTTACTAGCTGTATTCCTATGCGGATAGGTAACACGTTACTCAAGCTGAAATGTTTACGAAATTTTATGTTTTAATTGCTTCGCATGTCATAAGAAACAGAATGGATGGAGAGGGGGGGGGGGTCCAGACGTCCCTGATCTTACCATACTACCAGGCCCGATATCGTAAGTTATCTGATGGTCATCATACCTGTCCTCATAAATTAAATGTGTGTTGACCCTCAAGTGTCAACCCATCTTACATTTTTCCCAAATTCCTATAGAGCCAGATCGCCCCTAATTAAAGAGTATGTTTTTCTATTCAAAGTATCTTTGACTTATTAATGCTGCTCTTTAAGTGGCTCGTTAAAAATTAGCATTTTCTCAACTCAGGCGAACAAAATAAATATTGGAAAAAAATAAACATATTTTTCTCTCCCTCTATTTTCATTCTCTCTATCTCTATTTCTGTCTCTCATATGGAGCTACTCATTATGTGAATAGCCAATGTGAACTGGGCTACATTATAAGCAGTGGCGTAGCAAGGTATCCGTGGGCCCGGGTTCAAGAATATGTTAATGGGTCCCCCTAACCCAATAAGATGAATGTAAAGTGAGACAAAACAGCTGAGTTATTTGAATATATATAGCTACATTTACCAAAAGACATTCCGATACAAGAATTGTAGCTTTTTATTTCAAAGTAATTAGTTACAAAGTCATTACGTTTGATTCAGTTAGGACTCAGACATGTAAAAGTGTCTTTAAAGTCAACGTTTGTACAATGTCTGAACAGAATTAAATAACTGAAAGATGTTTCAAATGAATAAAGAAATGTTTTATGAGTTCTACATTCACACATTGACATGGTACTAAAACACTTCTAGTTGAACACTTTGAAATATTGATACAAACTCTAATCTAATTCTACTTCCATCATTTAACAGTAAATACATGGAACATTTTTCTGGCCTTCAAATAGTGAAGTCAATAACCAGTGCATCTATTTCTAAACTTTTGACTGTTTCTCGCTCATTGGAAGAACATAAAGAGAAGCTAATTAAATTTCAAAAATGACCGCTAAACTAAACAAATGGATACAGACCAAGTGATACATAAGATGTAGCATGCTGTGAAAATGTTTGGAAAACTTGATTATAAAATGATAAAAACAGCCAAAATGTAGCTTTTTATGATTAAAAAACCCAGCAAATCTTGGACAGACTTGACATGTTGTTATGAAAGGCTTCTTTAAAGGATTGCATCCCTCAACAATATCCTATGGCAATATCATCTGGGTCAAATACTACTAGGAGAATGGTGGCATCATATATTTTTTTTTCATTATTTGTCGTTTGCACTTGAAATGAAACAAACGACTCAAACATAATTGAATGTTTCCAAATAGATGAAATCTGTCAAGTAATTGTGAAATAATGATAATGATAGTTCTGTAAAATACGTTGATTTTGAAATTATTCTCTGAAATCTTTAATTTGAATTATTTAATCACAGTAAAATATGGTAGGCTCATCTAATTCCCTTATAACTTTCCACAATGGTGTAGAGCAAAAAACTCACTGAATCAATACCCCAAGATCGAGCTACTTTAGCATCCTCCTTTATGACTCTCTAAAAGTCATTTCTCCAATGATTTACTTCAATCTAGATCTTCTTCAGTTGACTTTCTGTTTGATGTAGGTCTTGCTGCTCATTTTCAAACATTTTGTACACAACTCTGACTGCCCTTACCATTGTGTACTAAACAATAAGCACAATTATATTATCGAATGTTTCTAATTTTCCACTAAGTGCTGCAGTTTCCAGGCATTCTTTTTTTCCTTTGAGGAACAGAAAGTCATTTGTGTCAACAGGTTTAGGACATGAAAATATCTGAATCTCATTGGTGTTAGAGAATCATTCCTTGATGACCACCTTGTGGGCAACAGGGTTAGAGTGCCCTATGCTCACCCTTTTGTATTCAATATGGGCCCATCTTGAGATGCTGTGAGCTGACGGAATCATTTCAGACCAAGTTTAAGTTATTGTTAGCAGTGAACACTACCCGAATGCCATTGTACTATCCACTCATACCGGAATCACAAGTATAGCTTTAGCCTCGCAGTTTATTTAAGAATAAATGGGGATTATTCATTACTTGGAGCATTTGTTCAGCCAATTCTGCAAAAGTCTGGTTCTCACAAATATAAAAACCAAGAAATGACTCTCTAATTGCTATTTCTTTAGGTATTCCCACATCGGAGATCACACACAAAAAGATCATGCTAATTTGATCCACTTTCGGTATGTCTTGAGTTCTCTCACTAATGAAGAAAAAAATAGCGCGGATCGGACCTCATGACATACAGTTACGGTATTTTTGTCAGATCTGTAGGTCTATTAGCTCGTTTCTCAATTTATGGGGCTATGTTTTCCTCTCAAATTTCAATATTCATAGCCATTTTAAATAAAGCCCAGTTAGAAGTTTTTTAATAAATATAATGGTGTTAACTTTCTTTAAGAACTATGAACCAAATACTAAGCATTGGTCAGAGAAAGACACTATTCCATGATCAATGTAGACATCTCTCTAGCTTCTAGAGCTTTGTTGTAAACCTGCTCCCCAATTCGGTTTCGCCATTAATTGTAATAAGTTAATAACACAAGCTAGATACCAATGGAACATACTGTTTCTTTTGCTTGCTTAATATTTAATGTTATTTGTTGGTTTAGATTTCATGTCCTTGTTTTTTATTCTGATATTCAATTTTTTACACAATACAGACGACAAAACAATGTGATGAGGACTTACACTACTTTACAAGATCTACTTTGTCGGATCGGATGAAAAAATTCAAAAGGACTCGGATTTTTTTTTTTTTATGGAAACCTCAGAATTTGCGCTATTCAATTTTAGCTTTATCATCATAGGAATCCTTGGGCCTTAGGCCTCTTTTCTTTTCTTTGCTTCTTTTTTGGGCTTAATGTGCCTCTTGTATGGGCCATCTTGCCTCTTTTTAATTTTCTTCATTTTTTTTTTCCAACTATTAAGAATTTTAAATACGCAAAATAAAAGAAAGAAATAAAGCTTTGAGAAAATTGAATAATTAGTAGATGTGTCAAAATATTAATTTGTGACCACCAGGGCTATCCTTATAGACCTTAATGTATTGTTAATTCGCCCCTTTCCTTATTTTTCTGTACAACACATTAATATTTTCTAAACCAAACTCTCTCTCTCTCTCTCTCCTCTGCCCCCTCCAATTAATAATAATACTATCAATGGCAGCAATAGTCCCCTCAAACGTAAAGTAATGGCCAGCCACCTTTACAATAAACCTGATGGAAAGCAGATATTTACATTACAGTAATCCACGTCATTGGTGCATTAACTCTAGCTGAAAACACGGGTTATTGTTTTAAAACTAATATAAAGTTTCGTGCAGTTTAAGATATTTTGAAGGAGTTTTTTTTAGATCTATGTAGTATAGCCATATTTCTCCATTAGTGTCATCCCTTAAGTTCTCACGTGGGTCTCAACTGGTCAAGAGTCATGGGCCCAAGTGCAATCAACTCCTTTGCGCCATTGCTACTACGCCACAGACTGTGGGTCCCCCTAATGGCCGTGGGCCCGGGTTCATTGAACCCCTTCGCGCCATGGATACTACGCCACTGATTAGAATAGTGTTTCCCAAACTGCCCTCCGCAACAGTAGCCTACCTTAATATCTAAAAACAACATAATGTTGTTTTATTTTTTTAATCCAAAAACCGTTTTGTGAGAAGCAGATTTTTACAAAAAAATATGCTGCAACAAAGTCAAAGCATACAACTCAAATCAGGCAGCTTGATCCCACACCCTATGTTAGAATTGAGCTTATTAATTTCGTACCTGATATCAGGAAGTTAAGCTCTTCAAGAACACAAATAGCATCAAAATGATTAGATATCAAGCTTTCTGATGCTTATGTCGGTATGTTTTATTAAAGTTTTTTACTTGAAAAAAAAAGCATCTAAACTTAGACTATAGGCTAACAATTATTATTATACAAAGCTTACATCAAATCACTCGGTCTGTCTGTCTGTCGGGTATACATTATGAGCACGTTACTTCTTCCGGTTCCCATTCTCTGATTAAGTTGAAACTTTACACAATTATCAATTGTTTCTAACAAAACACGAATCAATAAAAACATAACCAATTAGTTCATTAAATAATAATAATTAAAAAAAAATAATTTTGATATCGAAAAGTGAAACTAAATCTTTCAACATTGATAGATATAGCCGTGAATGTGGAGTTGTATCCTTTAGATAAGCTTTACTTGTATTTTTTCTAAACAAATGGGAAATAATATGACTTTAAAGACAAGAAAAGGGTTCCGTTATTTTTAGAAATGGGAAGTGTTCGCTAAAGAAAACGTTTGATGTGGTCTTTTTCTGTCTACATTATTTCCAGATAATGACCATTTGCTGGTTCTTATTAGTTTATTTTGTTTAGTCTATAAATGATGAAAGTTTGTTAGAGAATGAAGTATGGAAGTTTTGTTTTAATCTACACGTTTGTCTCTTACTCAACACACAAATCTTTTGTTCCATTTTGTTGGTTTTGAAAATCTTCAAGTTTTCTCTGTTTTCAATGTTTGTTTTTAAGGAAAATCATTTGAACACGAAAGTGTGTTGCCAAGGCCAAATATTCATTGGGTCGCATCGATTTTCCAAATTTATATTTCGACTTTGATTATTGTAATTAGAAATAAAGGCTCCCTATTTCATTGTACAATTAGTAAGGGGCATCACTAGTGAGTTCTTAGATGAAATAATCAGACCTGAGGTACGTCCATGTCTGAGAAACAGTTATTCTAATGCATATTCAAATGATATAGATCTAGACCTGGCAATTTCTTGATATGTGGTTTTTTAAAATATATAAACATACTTCGACAAACATCGACAAATATGATTGATATTGAATGGAGAATGAATATATTGAAGAGAAACACTAAGGTTTGTGTATTCTCAATAATTCTGAAGATTATAGATAGAATGTATACGATTTCGAAAATTTATAATAGTTCAATAGATGTAGGTTGTAGGTATAATACGGTATGTACGCTCTTCTGATCCTAATGTTCCCCTAAAATAAAAATGTATGATCTCGTTCATTACATTAAATTATTCTTTTCTTTTCTATTCGAAATAAGCGATTATCAAAATATAAACTATCGATTTCTATCAAAATGGAAATGCGTTACTAGTGCTGCACATAGGCCAATAAAATGTGATTCAAACAAAGACGCACTATGTAACATCCAGACAAGCCTGTTCGCTAATTACCTTCTCGTGACGCGAGCTGTAAATCCACAAGCTTACTCCCTAGTTCCAGGTACTGGTGTAAAGGGATTATTCTGTTTAAGAGCGTCACTTCGTGAATTCTATTAACCTCCAATACTAGGTTTAAGCTTTAATTCCTGTCTCTGAACAAAAGGTATTATTGGTCAATGTTCAAATCCAGTTTATAATGTCAAATGACATTCTTTTCAAAGCAGCCTATTCAACTTTCAAACAAATAATTTCAGCAGCTTTCAAAGTAAAACGTAGAAGTGACTAAGATTTGTAATTGTCTTCGAGAGTCCAGACCGATGACCAATCGAAGGACCATCTAGCCTATACTAAAGATATGAAACAGTTTCGTTCTTTGTAACACAAATACAAATATAAAAAAAAAAGTTATTAGTCAAATAAATGTATTACTAACTTAAACTCTAATGGCTGGTTTCTCAGCATCAAAATTAGCAAAGCACATTACACTGAAATACAAGACATTATATAAGTAAGAAATGTTTTAGTTTTTTTTTATGGATGTTTGTCTCAAACAGTTGCCCAAATGGAATTTTGTTTTTTGCTAATGACTTTACCAGCAGCATTTAGGATTCTATCTTATCTTATATAATACAGACTGTTACTCCAAAAAAGAAGATGATTACGTCCTACGCGTCATGCATTCTATGGAGTTTATTTTTATTTTTAATGCTCAGAATGCCATACCAGGCAGTCATATTAAAACTTAAAATATTGCAAATGTGAGCGTGATAAAACATAGCCAAGGCCTTTTCACTAACATTAAACAAGGACAGTTTTCTCAGTAATCGTAATCTTTGCTGCCCTTTTTGCTGCAGATGTGAGCGTGATAAAACATAGCCAAGGCCTTTTCACTAACATTAAACGAGGACAGTTTTCTCAGTAATCGTAATCTTTGCTGCCCTTTTTGGCTGCAGATATGCGCGTGATAAAACATAGCCAAGGCCTTTTCACTAACATTAAACGAGGACAGTTTTCTCAGTAATCGTAATCTTTGCTGCCCTTTTTTGCTGATTGTCACTAGACTTTACATTATGTCCTAGGAAACATAAACCTCCCTAGATCAGCCTGAAATGAAAGACATCTTTATGTCTGTAACTGTTTAAAGGAGAGCCACATTCGTTAGTCCTGCTTTTTTTTTCCTGGGGCCTTGATATCTAACAGGGTCGGTCTAGAAATCAAGGCCGAAGCCAGAGCTTCCTAGTGAGATCCTCTCATTTTCAAGTACCCAGTCTGTTCAAATTCTGTTTGCCTGTTGAGTACAAACACTATGTTTGATACTCCAAACTTCCATTTATTGAACCCTTGGAGCAAAAGTCAACAATTGCAATAGGTTCAAACTTCTCAAGCCATGAGTTTAAGCAGCTTTTTAAAGCAAATATCGGACTCCTAAACCATCGTTGAGTTAATGGTAAATGAGATTGTGTTCATCTTTGGTAAATAACTAAGACATTACGAGAGAGGGACAATTATAAGGAGGTCTCAAAGACACGTCGTCCTAAGCTAGCAATAGTCTTTGATTACTTGTAGTAGCAATAGTCTTTGATTACTATGGTAGAAACAGTCTTTGACTATCTAATGTAGCAAAAGTATTTGATCGCCCAAAGTAGCAATATTCTTTGATTACCGTCGATACCCCGGAGTAGGTTTGTAGCCCCCAATAGCTCGTACAACAGATAGATGAGTTTTGACGTAGAACTGGAAGTAAACTTGAACAAACTTCTTTTGAAACAAAACTGAAAGGGGAGTGAGGGCTATGACTTCTACACAGCTTCTCCACCTCAATAAAGATGTAGGTAGAAACACAAGGTAAACATGATCTTGAACAATTTCAATAAAGTAGAACTCGATTTTAAAAAAATACATGTCTGCTGACATGTCTCGCTTTTTCTATCTTCAACGTTCAGACCCCTATTTATTTTGAACTACGACAGACCATCACGTGATTTCATCAGACTATATTCAGACTGAACAACCAAACCATCCGCCCACCTTTACTCATGCTTACATCTAAAATAAGTACATTCACTCCATAACAATTATTTAAGGTAGAGTCTTTGGTTACCTAAGGTAGCAATAGTATGTGATTATCTAGAGAGGCTAAATAGTAGCTGCTTGTACGCGTGGTCATTCGGATTGTTTTGTTTTACTCTTATCGGATGTTACTTCAAACTTGAAGATCTACATCCTAGACCAAACCTCCTGCAGGACGACGGGGAAGGGTATGAACTCGAGAACATGGAGACGACTAAATGACAATCCAACGCACATACTGCACGACCAGTCAGCTATCCATTCATCAAGATGGTCCAGTGTTCGAATACTGACCACTGCCATCCCCTACTGCCTTGAGGTTTGGGCTCGGATGTAATCATCTTCCGAAACATATAACCAAAACAATTGTAAACTTAGTAATAGATTTGTTCATCACTGCAATAAGACCTTCGTGACAGGAAAGTGTGCGTTTGTTGTTTTTTTTTAAATGGTGCAGCTAATGAGCACAGATCAAGTTAGGTTAAAACAAAGTAAATGTCATCCTGACACAAGGAAAGGAACGATAACTCTTGAAAAAAAACAACTGTATCTATAAACAATACAAGTGTAGGCTACATTCTTTAAACAATCTTTGTTAATAAATGTATGCTGGTGATTTAGTGTCATAGAAAATGTTCAGAGATAATGAAACAAACGCTTATATTTATCTATAATCGTAAAGTGGAACACGAAACTGTATAGTTTTATCTGTATTAGCAGAAACACTCACTCAATAAAAGGTAAATGGCTCAATGGTTCCAATGTGTATTTAGATTAAGGATAAAGGAATTACGCTAAGTTTTAATCTAGTCACCTCTTTCAACATTTGACAAATAGCGCTACGTTTGTTTTAAATCTACTTTCAATACTCTTCTCGTATTTCTCCAGGCTTTGTCTTTCGTGAAACTTGCTCAGAATCTAGTTGCGGGTCTGGACTTTGGAATGTAGCGGTCGTAAGATATTCGCAGTGGAAGCCAGCATTATTATGAATTGAGAGGGCTCCGCTAGGGTCGCGTCTTGTAGCCTGGGTTCCTGGTGAGGAACGTGAGTACCCCATCGATGCCTCGCCCTCAAGAAAATGTCAGTATTCTGAACTGCAGAAATACATTATTCCTACAGAAGAGAACCTGTAAACAAAGATGCACTTGAGATCTGGA
This sequence comes from Biomphalaria sudanica, assembly GCA_036873155.1. Classification (NCBI taxonomy): domain Eukaryota; kingdom Metazoa; phylum Mollusca; class Gastropoda; family Planorbidae; genus Biomphalaria; species Biomphalaria sudanica. Next base: position 1,213,376 of record JAZGLO010002262.1, on the reverse strand, counting down.
AGTCTCTTCAAACTTAAGGCGCCTTATCTCAGTCTCTCGCACACTTTACACGCGTGAGTTCCGTTGTGACGCTCTTCAACAAAAGTAAATATTTTTGTTATCGCGTGCTCGGTGGGTGGGGCTCTGACCACATCAAAACATCATTGTTTGGATAAGTACCATCATGAGCATCATTTCATAACACTATTTTGAGTCAAGGAGTGGAATACAAAAGGGAGGGGGAAGAGACCGAGAGATGAAGTGAATGAAAGTCCAGGGCCAACCTGTAAGGCCTAGATTTGTATACATTGCCACCACCCAAGCCACTGGGACACATAACACCCGCTGCCAGGATACAACATGCCCCCCCCCCTCTCCTTCTCTATCCTATCTCCCTCCGTCATCTGCATTTTACCGCTCAGAATGTGGCCGAGGCGGGGCTACATACCTTGGAGTCAAGTTTTCAGTCATATCAAGAGCCAAAACAAAAAAATAGATGAGTTCCAGAGAATGGGAGGATTGGTTCATGTGTCTTGTGTGTGTTGTTATTCATGAGAGAGAGAGAGAGAGAGAGAGAGAGAGAGAGTGTGTATTTTATACATGAGAGAGAGAGAGAGAGAGAGTGTGTATTTTATACATGAGAGAGAGCGCGAGAGAGAGAGAGAGAGAAAGTGTATTTTATACATGAGAGAGAGAGAGTGTATTTTATACACGAGAGAGAGCGAGAGAGATGGAAAGGGTGCTTAATGAAGGGCGCTGTTAATGTTGCAGTCTAAAGCCGCTCATCAACAAGATGGAGATGTTGTCTGTGAGCTGGTTTTTTTTTATCATCATTGTTTCAACAACATTTGTTTTCACGTCCTATCGATCTTCCATCTCTCTTGAATTTGTGCACACCTTCCTCTCTCTCTCTCTCTTTCTCTCTTTTTCTCTCTCTCTCTCTCTCTTTCTCTCTCTTTCTCTCTTTCTCTCTCTCTTTCTCTCTTTTTCTCTTTCTCTCTCTCTTTCTCTCTTTTTCTCTTTCTCTCTCTTTCTCTCTTTCACTCTCTCTCTTTCACTCTCTTTCTCTCTTTCTCTTTCTCTCTCTTTCTCTCTCTCTCTCTCTCTCTTTTTCTCTTTCTCTCTCTTTCTCTCTTTCACTCTCTCTCTCTTTCACTCTCTTTCTCTCTTTCTCTTTCTCTCTCTTTCTCTCTTTCACTCTCTCTCTCTCTTTCACTATCTTTCTCTCTTTCTCTTTCTTTCTCTCTCTCTTTCGCTTTCTCTCTCTTTCTCTCTCTCTCTCTTTCACTCTTTCTTTCTCTCTCTTTCTCTTAGTATCTCTTTCTCTCTCTCTCTCTCTCTCTTCCCCCCCTCTCTCTCTTTCTTTGTCTCTCTATCTCTCTCTCTCTCATTCTCTCTCTCTCTCTCTTTTTCTCTGGAACTTTGTTTAGCTGTAACGTTTTTGAAATCTTTAATTACACAAACTCTTTGAATGCTAATGAGCCTCCCTCTGCTAGTCAACATTCGCCGCTTCCAAATCTGTAGGAACAACAAAACACATCAACAGCGTTTCACTCCTTTGTTCAGAATGTTGTTTTTTTTCTTCTGATTTTGATTTTTTAAAAACAATTCTTTATATTAACAGAACAGATTGTCTGAAAAGATGTTTTTGTTTTTTTTAAGGGGTGAGGGGGGCTTTTAAAACAAAAAACATGCTCGCTCTATAGTTAGTGATAAAAACATGCTCGCTCAATAGTTTGTGATAAAAACATGCTCGCTCAATAGTTAGTGATAAAAACATGCTCGCTCAATAGTTAGTGATAAAAACATGCTCGCTCAATAGTTAGTGATAAAAACATGCTCGTTCAATAGTTAGAGATATTTTTAGATCACGTTTTCTTACGTTGTCCTTAAGAGTCCTCTGTATCGCGTTCATGCTTCTCTATATTGCTTTCTCTATCAGGCAGAGACCACTACACGTGTTAAAGACATTCATTAAAAACCAGCTTCATCTACATGAGGCATCATCATAATGAAACCCAATTTAGTGAGGGTCTGAGAGGCGAAACTGTTCTCTTTCGAAAGCCCTGGACAGAAACCCTGCTGTTGTGCGTAATGCACGTATGTCCCCTGCAGGTCAAGAACTTGTGACATCCCACACCTGTCGAGATGAAAATAGGAAAGTCTGGGACAGTCAAATAGAATATGAGACATGGTTTCCTCTTTCTTTTCCCAGCAGGGTTACCGTTAGCCGATGTCTGGCCCGAGCCATGCGAAATATGAACCAACGCCGCGGTAGCCCGTCCTGCGCAGTACTATAGTAATGTTATGGAATGTGTGTGTGTGTTTCATAAGGTGATATGGGAAACCTTATGTTAGTTTTATAGAGTGATGCAAGAAAGTCGGCGCTGTCGTTCGTTGTGTTAAGTACGCCAAAAGACTCCAGAATGCCAGACTGTAAGAATGTGTTTTTATTGTGATTTGGATTTGTTTAAATATAATTTTTTGTCGTTCACCTGAAGTGACATTTGCCTATATTGAAACAAAAGCTATACTTGGTATTTGTTCCCGTTATACAAGTTAAGTTTTATAAGTTAAAATATAATACGCCTACAGCGGTTTAGTTGTCCCTGACTCGAGTCTTTTGTCAACAACTCACCGCAATTTTCTAATACACGGCCGCCCTGATGTCGAACCTCATTAACATTGTTCCGTCTTTTTGTTTTGTATTTCTTCTTTTGTTTTGTATTTTTTTTGTTGTTGCTGCAGTAGAGAGCCATCAGGCAATGATAATAGTAGAGAGGATGGGGGGAGGGAGGGGGGAGTTCCAAAGGCTTTTCAGAGAGATCGATAAATGCTTTAAGGTTTGGGGGAATTGGAAGCAAGAAGTAAAGGACTGGGACTGGGGGGGGGGGACATATTTATTGATAATCTTTGTGGGAGGTCTTGTCGCACTTTATCTCTGTGACATCTCTGTTGCACACGCCTCCGTGTGCTGTGTATGTGTTTGAGGCTGATAGCTATTTATTCTTGTTTGACACTTGTGTGACTTTTCTGTGAGATTTTGTGTCACAGTTACAGGCCAACGCCATCAGGCGACACTTTAACTCTTTCTCTAGGTCAATGGATTAGTTCAGAGGAGTTTGGACGGAGGAATCATCAGAGTAGCAGTGCGTCTGTTTTGCGCTAATCAGGGCCGGTTTTGAGTAAAGATGAGGCTCTTGGCTGGAATTTAGTTTAGGCCTTCTTGAAAAGTGTTAATGAAAATACATTTTATTAATTCTTCATTGTAATGAAACAGTAGAGTATTTGCACATTTGACCTCCATTTTCCTTTTTTATATCAAGCCTGCATTTTTGTTTAAAAGTTTTAAATTGTAGGATGGGGCATTGGGCGACTGCGCTATTTATTTTGTTAAGCTGGACCCTGACGCTTAATCTAAACTTCAAATCACTTTCTACTGTTCTAGTCATAAAAACGGATAAAGTAATGCTTCACAACCCAATTTATTAAAAATGCATACCAACAGCTTACATTTTCAATACATATACCAACAGCTTACATTTTCAATACATATACCAACAGCTTACATTTTTAATACATATACCAACAGCTTACATTTTCAATACATATATCAACAGCTTACATTTTCAATACATATACCAACAGCTTACATTTTCAATACATATACCAACAGCTAATATTTTCACTACATATACCAACAGCTTATATTTTTAATACATATACCAACAGCTTATATTTTCAATACATATACCAACAGCTTACACTTTCAATACATACAAACAGCTTACACTTTCAATACATACAAACAGCTTACACTTTCAATACATATACCAACAGCTCACATTTTCGTCACTGTCAAAAAATGAAAGAAATAAAAACCACACTTACAAAAAGTTGAATTTTTCGACCAAAATTTTGCAGTTAGTAGATGGTTGGTTAACAAAGTCTATAGAACATCGTGACATTAACCTGAATGTCGTGGGTTCGTGCCCTATAATCAACATTTTTATTTCTTTATTTTTCAATGATAAATAAAATATGAATATTTAGTTTACTATGTTATTTGAACATAATGTAGGGATTGATTGAAAAATCAATCATTAATGTATAGTACTTTTAGGAAGAATCATTACAGAAAGCTGTTGGTATGCATTGAGAAATTAAATTGGGTTGGGAAGTATTACTTCCTCTTTTTAAAACGTTTTTAGATTAGTTTCACCATTTAGCTCTCGTGTTTATGTTTGTAATGTTATCACAGTGCCTTAAGTTTGTTAACAGTGCTCTATACATTGTATTATTATTATTATTATTATTAAGTCGAAGCTGGACTCGAAACATAATGATGCAAATAGAATACAACGTGAACATTTCAAAACAGACAGACAAACAGACAAACAAACAAACAAACAAAATGAGGATTTGAGTGTTTTCATGAGGTAGGCTCTAAGTACTCATTTCCATTCGTTTCATTTTAACTAAAGAATAAAAATATGCGCAAATTGTCGTGTATGAAACTCGAATACTCACAGAACTCTGATGATATCGACTTTACTTTTAAAAGAATTAGAATTGTCTAATACCAGAAGCTAACGAAGTTTTCAGTAACACAAATATACAAATACAGTCTTATTCAAAACATTGTTTTAGTCTCTATGTATTGCAAGTAAAATGTCAGCAATGATACAAACACAAAGGAAGAATAGGCGATGATGAAGGGTCTTCTTCATGTTTTCTTCCTTCGAGTTCCCTTCAGTTCCCTGGAGGAACACTTGTTCCGGACATTCTCATCTATTCCAACGTGAACTTATACGGAGCTGACAAGGCTGGCTGAAGAATAGGACAGTATCTGAAAGATCTTAAGGTGAAGAATATGACAGTATCTGAAAGATCTTAAGGTGAAAAATAGGACAGTATCTGAAAGATCTTAAGGTGAAGAATAGGACAGTATCTGAAAGATCTTAAGGTGAAGAATAGGACAGTATCTGAAAGATCTTAAGGTGAAGAATAGGACAGTATCTGAAAGATCTTAAGGTGAAGAATAGGACAGTATCTAAAAGATATTAAGGTGAAGAATAGGAAATTATCTGAAAGATCTTAAGGTGAAGAATAGGACAGTATCTGAAAGATCTTAAGGTGAAGAATAGGACAGTATCTGAAAGATCTTAAGGTGAAGAATAGGAAATTATCTGAAAGATCTTAAGGTGAAGAATAGGACAGTATCTGAAAGATCTTAAGGTGAAGAATAGGACAGTATCTGAAAGATCTTAAGGTGAAGAATAGGACAGTATCTGAAAGATCTTAAGGTGAAGAATAGGACAGTATCTGAAAGATCTTAAGGTGAAGAATAGGACAGTATCTGAAAGATCTTAAGGCGTACAAAATAACTAGAGATGTGTATGACATCACGTGATGTATTTATCACTGTTGTAATATGTTTACTGCTTAGTGGCGTGTTTATTACTGATGTGTTTCCCGTTGATTGATGTGTTTAACTTCTAACTCGTAAACCATTTTTTAATGCTTTAACTATTGTCTGATGTTTTTAGCACTGTCTGATGTGCTTACTGCTCTGTGGTGTGTTTAGCACTGTCTGATGTGCTTACTGCTCTGTGGTGTGTTTAGCACTGTCTGATGTGCTTACTGCTCTGTGGTGTGTTTAGCACTGTCTGATGTGCTTACTGCTCTGTGGTGTGTTTAGCACTGTCTGATGTGCTTACTGCTCTGTGGTGTGTTTAGCACTGTCTGATGTGCTTACTGCTCTGTGGTGTGTTAGCACTGTCTGATGTGTTTACCACTTCGAACGCGGATGATCGTATTTGAATTAATATCAATGTGCTAAACGTCATTTCGTCTTATTTAAGTTAGACGGCGGATTTATACATATAGATTTAGTATTCATGCACATCTAGTTCTTATTCAGAAGTTCTACAGAATCTGCATTTCACATGGTCTTTTTTTTCTACACACACACACACGCACACACACACACGCACACACACACACACATATACATACATACATACATACATACATACATACATACATATATGTGTATATATATATATATATATATATATATATATATATATATATATATATATATATATATATATATATATATATATATATATATATATATATATATATATATATACATATGTTCACGAGAAAAAAATCAATTTGCTTTTATCTGTTCACTTTTGAAAGTGTCCTCAATGGCCAGATACGCACCAATGAATTATTGATTTTGTTTTCATAAGCTTTGTAATTACACATTCGCATTTCCCTTTATTTTAGGGAAAAAGGAAAGAAAATATGCTTAAAAAATACTGGTCTGTTTTGTGTTATTATACATTTATATTTATGCATTATATATAGAGTGGGTCTTCTGGGGAAATCCAGAAATGTACTAGAAAGATTGCGTTTTTTTTTGCAAATTGCGGCGTTCAGGCTGAGAATCTGTCAAAATAGTTTTTTAGCAAGCACCTAAGAGGTAAAAGGAACCAGTTTAAGAAATTTCATATCGAATCTGTACGACAGTTGATTAGAACTCTAGAGACATAGATACATAATCAGTCAGTGATATTTTGCACTTGTTATGTACTAGTTTAGAGAGTGGGTTAGTTTTGTTAGACAAATATATTGTGTACTATTTTTAGCAACAGTAAAAGTAGTGACGTAGTCAGACACACTTAATGACGTAGTAGACTTAGGCGAACAAGAAGAGCAACATGGCGATAGTATAGAAGTAGGATGGTAGTGAGATAAGTAGCGACGTCTATGAAGACTAGACGGACTTCCCAGTGATAAATAAATGTGTCATTTGCAACAGTAAAAGTCGTTATCAAGTATATTATTAACTTGTAATGTTCTGTGGCTAATGAGGAGTAATTAATGTGATAGAAGTGAAGCCAGATAAAATATTAGCCCACAAAAACTTATAATATAGATAAAAAAAAATTTTTTTCAAGATTCGGTTTGAAAGCTCTGTAGGTAAACATACCTTACCTTTAATCACTGCTTGGCATCTGGACATCTGTCCTTCTGTGGCATTTTACGTCTCGAGAGACGATCTTTTCCCTTTGCAACTTCTTGTGTGACTAAAGAGGCCAATCCTTGATACACAGCTGCGATCGCAGGTTGGGCATATATAATCACCAGGCGCCGTTGCATTTTCACCCTTCTTTCTGCTTCTGTTGTGTATGGCATCTGCAATCTTTGACCCTTCCTTTATGCTCTCTCTCCATGAGGATCTGTCCAGTGCCACCTCTTCCCAGTTGCCAGTGTCGATTTTGAAGAGCTTCATGTCGCGTTTGCATACATCCGTATAACGTAAAAGTGGGCGACCAGCGGCTCTCCTGCCTTCTATCAGATCGCCATACAGGATGTCCTGTGGAAGTCGACCTTCTGGCATTCTACGAACGTGGCCAAGCCAGCCAAGGCGTCTGCTGCTGATAACAGAGCGGATGTCCTGGCACCCTGCTCTTTGTAGCACTTCCTCATTGGTTATCTTATCTTGCCACCTTATTTTAAAGATCCGCCTTAGGCATCGGAGGTGGAAAACATTCAGCTTTTTTTCCTGCCATAAGTAGGTTGACCATGTTTCACTTCCGTACAGCAAGGTGCTCAACACACAGGTCCGGTAGACTAGGGCTTTAGTACTGTTAGTCAGCAATATGTTGTCCCAGACTCTTTTCTGCAGCCGTGACATGGTGGCCATTGCCTTGGCTATCCTGTTGTTTATGTCTTTATCCAGTAGAGTGTTGTTGGATATGATGGAGCCAAGGTAACAAAAGTGATCAACAATTTCTAGTGGTTGGCCATTAATGCTTACTTGAGGTGCAGTGTTTGTGTTTTGGACAAGTATCTTAGTCTTGCTTTGACTGATGTTTAAGCCGAACTTCTGGCAAGCAGCAGATAATTTGTCAACCAGGCACTGTAGCTGAATATCAGAATCAGCCACAATAGCTGCATCATCAGCATACAGGAGTTCCCTGACGAGTAGCTTCATAACCTTGGTTTTTGCCCGCAGCCTTGAAACATTAAATAGTTTTCCAGAGGATCTTGTATGGAGATACACACCTTCGTTTATGTCGTTGTACGCATAATGCAGTAGACAGGAGAAGAATATGCCAAACAGAGTAGGTGCGAGCACACATCCCTGCTTGACACCACTGCAAACCTCAAAAGGTGCTGATTGGGCTCCATTGAATTTGACAGTGCATTTAGTTTCCTCGTGAAAACACTCAATGAACTGCAGTAGTTTGGGAGGAATCACTGCTTGGCATCTGGACATGTATTTCGAATATGTATATGTTAGGTACTTACGACAAACTCCAAAGAATTATAAATCTTTCGTTAACTAGACATCCCCCAACTTGCTCATGCTCTAATAGCACTAGGGAAGGAGGAGTTTTTGTAAAAATTTGTCTTAGCAAATGGAAAAAGAAATGTGTCTTTATTTATGTGTTTTCCTGAGTATTTTTATTAGGTTTTGTTTTCGTCTCTAAAGATTTTTATATAAGATAAGATAAGATTATGGCTTGATGTTATATGTATAATTGCTAAAGATAAGATAAGATAAGATTATGGCTTGATGTTATATGTATAATTGCTTAAGATAAGATAAGATTAGGGCTTGATGTTATATGTATAATTGCTTAAGATAAGATAAGATTATGGCTTGATGTTATATATATAATTGCTACCTAACTCTTTATTCTTCAATCCTGAAGGGTCTATAAATTTAATGATGTTACTAAAGGTGTCATTCTAATCAAATATAAATATTCGTTTGTCATGAATCCCACTGTTCATTGGCTTACTCTAATAACATTTGGACAGAAGTATTCAGAATGGCCGATGTCATCAGATGACAAGTCAATGATCTCTTACATTATCTGCATAAAGTATTCACAAATAACAGTTGACTTAACTCAAACAGCCATTTCTTCCTCTCATTATTAGATTTATTTTCTTCCAAACCCTCTTCCCACCCCTTCCTCTTATGCTTGTTAATATATATTCACACAACCATATTTTGAAATTATTTCAAGCATGCCAACCGTTACTGACATTTCTTGGAGTGGATCCAATGTGTAATGTCACTGACCTCTAAAACTAATCAATTTATTCAGTGAACTTTAGGTCCAAAAGGTTATCAAAATGAAATAACCTAAAAATATAGTAACACATTCAACGGATCTATATCAAACACTGCGCAAAGATTTTAAACGATGCTATACAACATGATTTGAATTTATTTCTTCTTTCCAACCTTTTTTTTAACAATCAAATCGAGGCCTAAAAAATCTTTTGTCATGTGTCATGTGTCATGTGTCATGCGCTAAGTGCACCGATCAATGGCTGGTAATCTCTTGAACTCGAGACACATTTGAACAGCTTCACTTCCAACGTTTTATTGTGTCAGAGATTTATAGCACGTCTTCACTGAGGCTCTTGAGACCCAGTCTATGACCTAACCAAGGAAACAGGCCGCCCCGTATTTGGTGATGCAGATCATTGTATAGTACAGCGTATAAACATCCCACCCACAAACTACAAAACCCAAACAAACTCACACCCACATACACTCACACCAACACCAAGTCAAAACTCACACACCCAACAAACTTACTCTCACAAAAACATACAACTCATAATTCACACGCACACAACTCACACCATTTCATAAACAAACTTTGGTTCCTTAAAAATAGAGCATTTTTGTATCACCTTATCTACAAGATTCACATATTTCTTAGACTGTTGGACCTTACCACACGTGACCACACGTGACCTGACAGCCGTCTTTCTCTATTCCTCTCTACATTCTGTCACAGTTTTGATAAATGAATATTGGAAATTAATTTTAATTTATTGAATACATAGACGAATAGATTTTGGCCATAACTAAATGACTTTTGTGACTACACCTATATGACTATGCCTATACAACAATGCCACTACGACCGACCTGTATGAATATACCAATATGACAATTCCAATCTGCACAAATTGTAAGACAAATTTCCTTATTTCCTTATTATTATTATATTGTTATAACCCTATTCGCGACGCAAAAGGGTTAACTATGTGTGATCAGCTGACATTTGTGACACAGGCCAGTGATACAGTTAAGCGTGCTATATTGAAATGCAAGGGATAGTAATTGCATGAACTTTGCACGTGAATAGCGCCCGTGTTATGGTCATCTGATTATAAGTCTGCGCAGGCCAGAGACACAGTGTGTAAGAAAGCGGCAGTTCAAGACCGGAGAGCGTTGAGACCGGGACTGTTAGTCAGTCATGATGTCAGTCCTGGTCGAGTCCTCAAGTGTTATGTACGAGTCCAGGAAGAAATAGAGACAGTAGAGTTCAGTACGGTAGTAGTAGTTTATTGTGTTGCCAATTGTGTCATATTGGCTGTTTTAATTGACCATTATTAAAGTACCAGATTATTTGGAGCCTTGTTGTCAAGTTCTTGATGTGTCGATGTGTTGTGTTGTGTTTAGCAGTGTTTACAGAAGGCTTGATTAGGAGGGATCGTAACAATATCTATATGACTATATTTATATGACTATATTTAAATGACTATAACAATATGACTTTGAATATATATGACAATACCTTTGTCTTCATCTGTCTCTTTGTTGGACCGTTGGGGCACCACACATAATGAGTCTCTTCCATAGACTGGACCCGCGTCCATTTCTTATTTCTTTCTGTCTGTTGTCCTTCCATCTCTTTCTTACCACTTTCCCTATACTATATCTATATGACTTAACCTCTTTCCACTTTCCCTATACTAAATCTATATGACTTAACCTCTTACCACTTTCCCTATACTATATCTATATGACTTAACCTCTTACCACTTTCCCTATACTATATCTATATGACTTAACCTCTTTCCACTTTCCCTATACTATATCTATATGACTTAACCTCTTACCACTTTCCCTATACTATATCTATATGACTTAACCTCTTACCACTTTCCCTATACTATATCTATATGACTTAACCTCTTTCCACTTTCCCTATACTATATCTATATGACTTAACCTCTTACCACTTTCCCTATACTATATCTATATGACTTAACCTCTTACCACTTTCCCTATACTATATCTATATGACTTAACCTCTTTCCACTTTCCCTATACTAAATCTATATGACTTAACCTCTTACCACTTTCCCTATACTATATCTATATGACTTAACCTCTTTCCACTTTCCCTATACTATATCTATATGACTTAACCTCTTTCCACTTTCCCTATACTATATCTATATGACTTAACCTCTTACCACTTTCCCTATACTATATCTATATGACTTAACCTCTTTCCCTATACTAAATCTATATGACTTAACCTCTATGTAGAATACGTTTTGATCAGGTCTAGAAATAATAGGCTGGAAAATTTCTTTCTGCTGGTTGTCAAGAGGAGACAAACTAAAGACTTGTCTGGTCCAGTTTGATTATCCCCCAAGTCAAGGACTCTCGACATTCAAAGAGTAGGGTTGGGCGCTAATGGTCCGGTCACAGTTACAAGAGAGGTTATTGAAACAAACACAATAATCCTCCCCACCCACACGCGCTCTGGTTTGTGACCGGACGCGGTGAGTCAACACCATTGGCTTTACTTCAATTAGTCCTATCTAGTAGTATCGGCTGTTTCATCAGAATTAACCAAATCTCTGAAGCATGGTCGACATTGAAATGCCAGTGAAGTGAGAAAATTGCTTTAACTTCAGTTTTGTATTATTTATTTGAAGTATGTAATAGAGAGAAAGAAAAGGCGAACCTTAAGAGTTGAGACAGAGGCAAGACAGAGGCAAGACAGAGGCAAGACAAAAATAAAACATAGAGGAAAAAAATAGAGGAGACAGAGAAGACAGAAAGAGACAGAGAGAAGACAGAGAAGGAAAGAGATGGAAGACAAAAAGAAGCAGACAAAAGACAGAAAGAATAAGATAGAGAGCAAATAGAAGAATAAGATAGACGATAGAGAGCCAAAAGAAGACAGATAGATAGAATGATTGAAGAAAAACACAATGAGATTATTTTGAATAGAAAAGAAAGTATCCAATGACTTTTTAGTAAATTTCAATCAAACAAGTATTTTAATCCATAAGCAAATCACTCAAACGAATTACTACTTTAATAATTAGAGTAATCAGAAGAACAACTAGAACCAAATTGAACTATCTAAATACATCAAAGTTTGTCTAAAATATAACGAGATGTTTGTTTCCAGATCTTCCTGTTTGAAATACTGTTAGAGAAATCTAGCAAATTGTCACAAAGTGATACGAAGATGTCCTGAATAAAAATGCCAACTCTATTGCAACATGTTCGTGTCAAATATATTCGTTTGGATGTGCCCTTCAGTTTAAAAAAAAACATAATTAAAATCTTATTACAAGGATAATGAAGTAGATTCTATTGACGTGTATATTTCACCCATATAAAATATATATTCCATTCAACTGTTTCAGGTCTATGAAATGTAGTCCTTTTTGTGGACTGTATGATGTGTCAGGTCTATAAAATGCCTTAATGACAGTAACTTAATTCATTCACTAATATCCTTGGCTACAGGAACTGGTCCAATTTCCTGAAGATCTCGTCCAATAAGACATAATTCTTCTTTGCTGCCTGTGTCTTGTCAAGACAGATTTGTCTCCAACCCTCCCACTCTTTCCCACCCCTCCTCCTCCTCCTCTTCTCGTACCCGTCTGCCCCCCGTTTCTTCATGCTAAATGAATCTCAATCAAATTGTAGTGGTCAGCACTGGACAAGCGACGGACAAGAATAATTTCAAGGTCTTGGGTTAAGCAGTTGGTCATCTTACTGTTAGTCATGGGAGAGTCGAGGAGTAATGACGGTTTGGTTTTGTGTGGACAAGCTCCAAATCAAACACACTTTTCAGTCTTCAGTGGATTGGTGAATTATAAACTACTACGACCTGACAATCTATCACTATATTAGTACTGTTTGGTCTAATGTCCTCTTTCAAACAATAAATAGCTGACAAAAATTTGCAGAAATTATAATTATTTAGCATACGTAAATTAATGTTGTATGAATCTAACTGAATCTATCGTGCAGAGCTCTGGGCTAAACTATTGTTATCTCTGTCTGCGTCACAACAATATGCCATCCACCGTTTTATTCTATGAGAGTGATTTTATTCGTTCAAGGCGACAAGAGCTAAAGAATGAATTTATGCAGCCAATTATATTTACTTATGGATATATCGAGCAATAAATTCTAGTTTATTCATTGCATCATTAGGTGCAAGCATTTTTTTTATTAGAAGAGATTCCACCGTATTCATAAATGACTCAAAATGAACACGAATAACTGTAAACTCCGGTTTCTCCAAATAAAACATTAGACTGACTACTGCTTTAACAACCAACAACTAGAGTTACCCGACATTTAAACCCTCAGAGGAGGACAAAAAAAAGGGAGAAAAAAGATAGAAGCTGATAATGTTTTTTGATGAAATGACTTTTCACAGAAGCGGTCTAATATTCGCCATTAGCCAAAAACTCAGAGTCTGTGTGACAATCCATGCTCGTCATTTTCTTTGGATTTTATGTGCTACTTTGTCCAATGCCTTTTAGTTAGTCAATAGAGAGTCTGTTTAGTTTCTGAGTCAAGGAAATGAAGAACAGTTTTTACGCCTAGACAAACCCATCACCAACGTAAAATCTATATTTCTTTTTTTAAATGTATGCTAATGACTAAATTCTCAAGATATTTAAAAGCCTTAGTAGAAATGTAAAAACTTTTTTTTCATACTAAACCAATGACTAAAACCTGAGAATGCATAAGTGCCATCAAATGTTAAATAGAACTATCATACAATCAACACATTGATAAATCAATTTGAAACTGCCAACAAGGCATTAGGGATCTATGTTAGGATATCTGTACAAATACATCTAATAGAAACAATTAACTTTTTGCAATTATACCTACACTAGAAAATGAATCTTATGTTTAAAAAAAAAAGCAAAACATCCATCAAAATAACATTCCTACACATGACAAGTGTTCAAAACATCCATCAAAATAAGATTCCTACACATGACAAGTGTTCAAAACATCCATCAAAATAAGATTCCTACTCATGACAAGTGTTCAAAACATCCATCAAAATAAGATTCCTACTCATGACAAGTGTTCAAAACATCCATCAAAATAAGATTCCTACTCATGACAAGTGTTCAAAACATCCATCAAAATAAGATTCCTACTCATGACAAGTGTTCAAAACATCCATCAAAATAAGATTCCTACTCATGACAAGTGTTCAAAACATCCATCAAAATAAGATTCCTACTCATGACAAGTGTTCAAAACATCCATCAAAATAAGATTCCTACACATGACAAGTGTTCAAAACATCCATCAAAATAAGATTCCTACTCATGACAAGTGTTCAAAACATCCATCAAAATAAGATTCCTACTCATGACAAGTGTTCAAAACATCCATCAAAATAAGATTCCTACACATGACAAGTGTTCAAAACATCCATCAAAATAAGATTCCTACACATGACAAGTGTTCAAAACATCCATCAAAATAAGATTCCTACACATGACAAGTGTTCAAAACATCCATCAAAATAAGATTCCTACACATGACAAGTGTTCAAAACATCCATCAAAATAAGATTCCTACACATGACAAGTGTTCAAAACATCCATCAAAATAAGATTCCTACACATGACAAGTGTTCAAAACAAGTGATTGACAAACGTATCTTTTGTAACATCTTTCATCGTGTTTTTCCACTTGGTTACAATCCAGGACAGAAGATACACTTTAAAATATCATTCATATATTACACAATCATCCAACTTACAAATACACACCAAGAAGCCTACTAAAATACACCGAATGAATTCGGATAATATATTACGTTTCCCATTTACTAAGGATATACTCAAGAGATTTGTCTCTCCTAGTGTATTACGATCGTCGATTGCCTGATCGACCAGAAGACCCGAAGTAAAGTTTAAATATCTATGAATATAAACAACCAAATAAAGACTCAGATAAACGCTCGTCAAAATAGTCTGCTCTTTTGCATAGCCATTTTATTTGGAAAGACAGGGAGCTTTCAGTGATTGCTTTCTTTACTGTTAAAACTGCATTTACCCGATTTCTTTAAATCATCTGTTGTAACACACATTTTAATTAAACAGGGAACTATGTCACGGGACTAACACACATTTAACTTAAAAAAAAATCAACAATTTCTTACCTTTTATTTCTAGTTATTTTTTGTTTCCTTTCAGAACCCAAGATTGGATTGATGTCACTGATACTACCTCAGCATCCATTGTGTCATAGATTGAAGGGCTATGTTACTGGAAACAAAGGTTGCTCTACGGAGAGTGTCTCTGGTTCTTAAAAGGGATACAATGAACCTTGAGACCTTGACCAGGATGACATTAGTGACTCGATATTCTTTATGTTAAGTACCTTAATTGCCAAGCTTCGATCAACTCGTCACTCTGTCTATCTGGTACCAAAGCTTCTATCAACTCAATCTGTCTGTCTGGTACCAAAGCTTCTATCAACTCACTCTGTCTGTCTGGTACCAAAGCTTCTATCAACTCACTCTGTCTGTCTGGTACCAAAGCTTCTATCAACTCACTCTGTCTGTCTGGTACCAAAGCTTCTATCAACTCACTCTGTCTGTCTGGTACCAAAGCTTCTATCAACTCTGTCTGTCTTGTACCAAAGCTTCTATCAACTCACTCTGTCTGTCTGGTACCAAAGCTTCGATCAACTCACTCTGTCTGTCTGGTACCAAAGCTTCGATCAACTCACTCTGTCTGTCTGGTACCAAAGCTTCGATCAACTCACTCTGTCTATCTGGTACCAAAGCTTCGATCAACTCACTCTGTCTGTCTGGTACCAAAGCTTCGATCAACTCGTTACTCTGTCTGTCTGGTACCAAAGCTTCGATCAACTCGTCACTCTGTCTGTCTGGTACCAAAGCTTCTATCAACTCACTGTCTGTCTGGTACCAAAGCTTCTATCAACTCGTCACTCTGTCTGTCTGGTACCAAAGCTTCTATCAACTCACTCTGTCTGTCTGGTACAAAGCTTCGATCAACTCGTCACTCTGTCTGTCTGGTACCAAAGCTTCTATCAACTCGTCACTCTGTCTGTCTGGTACCAAAGCTTCGATCAACTTACTCTGTCTGTCTGGTACCAAAGCTTCTATCAACTCGTCACTCTGTCTGTCTGGTACCAAAGCTTCTATCAACTCGTCACTCTGTCTGTCTGGTACCAAAGCTTCGATCAACTCACTCTGTCTGTCTGGTACAAAGCTTCTATCATCTCGTCACACTGTCTGTCTGGTACCAAAGCTTCTATCAAATCGTCACTCTGTCTGTCTGGTACCAAAGCTTCTATCAACTCGTCACTCTGTCTGTCTGGTACCAAAGCTTCTATCAACTCGTCACTCTGTCTGTCTGGTACCAAAGCTTCTATCAACTCGTCACTCTGTCTGTCTGGTACCAAAGCTTCTATCAACTCGTCACTCTGTCTGTCTGGTACCAAAGCTTCTATCAACTCGTCACTCTGTCTGTCTGGTACCAAAGCTTCTATCAACTCGTCACTCTGTCTGTCTGGTACCAAAGCTTCTATCAACTCGTCACTCTGTCTGTCTGGTACCAAAGCTTCGATCAACTCACTCTGTCTGTCTGGTACCAAAGCTTCTATCAACTCGTCACTCTATCTGTCTGGTACCAAAGCTTCTATCAACTCGTCACTCTGTCTGTCTGGTACCAAAGCTTCTATCAACTCACTCTGTCTGTGTGGTACCAAAGCTTCGATCAACTCACTCTGTCTATCTGGTACCAAAGCTTCGATCAACTCACTCTGTCTGTCTGGTACAAAGCTTCTATCATCTCGTCACTCTGTCTGTCTGGTACCAAAGCTTCTATCAACTCGTCACTCTGTCTGTCTGGTACCGAAGCTTCGATCAACTCACTCTGTCTATCTGGTACCAAAGCTTCGATCAACTCACTCTGTCTGTCTGGTACAAAGCTTCTATCATCTCGTCACTCTGTCTGTCTGGTACCAAAGCTTCTATCAACTCGTCACTCTGTCTGTCTGGTACCAAAGCTTCTATCAACTCGTCACTCTGTCTGTCTGGTACCAAAGCTTCTATCAACTCGTCACTCTGTCTGTCTGGTACCAAAGCTTCTATCAACTCGTCACTCTGTCTGTCTGGTACCAAAGCTTCTATCAACTCGTCACTCTGTCTGTCTGGTACCAAAGCTTCGATCAACTCACTCTGTCTGTCTGGTATAAAGCTTCTATCATCTCGTCACTCTGTCTGTCTGGTACCAAAGCTTCTATCAACTCGTCACTCTGTCTGTCTGGTACCAAAGCTTCTATCAACTCGTCACTCTGTCTGTCTGGTACCAAAGCTTCTATCAACTCGTCACTCTGTCTGTCTGGTACCGAAGCTTCGATCAACTCACTCTGTCTATCTGGTACCAAAGCTTCGATCAACTCTGTCTGTCTGGTACCAAAGCTTCTATCAACTCGTCACTCTGTCTGTCTGGTACCAAAGCTTCTATCAACTCGTCACTCTGTCTGTCTGGTACCAAAGCTTCTATCAACTCGTCACTCTGTCTGTCTGGTACCAAAGCTTCGATCAACTCACTCTGTCTATCTGTAAGACGTTGTTCCACGTTATGTCTTCCATACCCAGTCTTGGATCAAGCGGACATTTCGACCAATTATTTCTTCGGGAATGAAAGGGAAAGAAATCGTACTCGACAGATGTGGTGGAATAAACTGAATTAGTCCTCTTGAGGAAGCTTGAGCCCTGGGTGAATTAAAAAAAAAATCTTTATAAAAGCGATGAAAGTAACATCCACACAGACAGTGATAGGGTCATAACGTAGTCAGAAAGCTAAAAGCATCAATTAGCGCTAAACAAAAACAATAGAGAACAAATAATTCTAATCGTACATATTTATTATTGTTATTCTAGAATACTTGAGATCTGTTACAAATTTAATCACATGACTGATCCAAACTAATCGATACAATTACACTCACATAACCATTTGTTTAAAATGTATTTTTGATGTTTTTCTTGTTTAAATTTCAAGATTAATTGCACCTTTTCGTCCATCTTACAAGTTTAGGACTTAATAACGTACGGAAATATTCATGACTCTTTGTATTACGTATTGAACACTGGCTCCATGACTTGTGTCCTACATAGTGCTACACAGTAACAACAGTGTATTGGTAGGAGTTGAAGAAATACAAAAACTACATCTTGACTCAAAATTTCGTAGAGTATTTCAAATCTAAGTCAACAATTGTTCAATGAACAAGGTTTCATACCTATATGAACCTTAGTATTGTATGACAATGTCACACTACCTTCACTTTCTTCAAACGACATTAGGTTTCAAGTAACGAGGGCAAAGGTCTTAGTATTCTAGTAAAAATTTGTCTCCACAAGAATTAGAATTAGGTGCCTTCAATTATGTCAAACACATTAAACAGTTATTAATATAATGAGTTTTTTTATAAATTGTATACAATTGAACATGTGATTCGGACATTTCTTACAAACATCATTACATCATGTCTCTCATTTTTAATATTGCAGATGACACGTCACAGTGGTGTAGCCTCACGAGACTGCTCATGTTTCATTTTCCTTGTCACGGACTAACTGTTCTGCATATGTTTTGTCTACGTAGGTAGTTCCGTCATCTCCATTGTACTACGGAGTACCAGAGTCTGGATACTTACTAATGGATAACACGGGCTGCATCCACTCCACACGTGAGCAGTGTCACGCAAGGCCCTAGTGGCCTCAATGCGCTCACTACTCGACCAGTTTTTCGTTAGTCTTCGCCTTAGTCACTCATTGCTGCCGTTACGGCCAGTGACGTCATGACAGAAGCTCTACCTCGTTCATTCTAGCATCTTGGAGACTTGCTCTCAGGGCTTCAGAGTCCGGTGGACGTTGACCTTTAACCCTTTCGCCTTGGTATAGGAGCTGAAAGGTCTGTGCAAGGTTGTGACCTGTCAGATGGCCACTATGATCAAACACCCTGACAAGGCCCATGCTATGTTATTGGAGAACCTGCGAGTAATATCGGAATACAGGCGTAGGTCCCTGGCTGAGAATTACAGGTAAGTTAGGACCATTTTCACCTTATGTTGCAAGAACCCTCCGTAATGATAAATATACACAATTTATGGTGATAATGTACACATACATCGACTATATCCTTGATCTCTGCTCTAATTAATGTAATAATTTAATTAGATTTATATGACAATAAAAATTATAATGAATGTAACGAGTAGTCGGCAATTAACACATATCAAAATATTCAAAACATTTGCAGGACATTCCAAATGTTTTAGTAAAGCCTTTTGATTGCAATTCGGTAAACATTCAGAAAGTATTAGCACAGGTCTCTTTGAAACTTTCAAAACTTTTGTACGTAAATAATTCCACTTTATGATATTTCTAATTCCACTTAATGATATTTCTAGTTCCACTTATGATATTTCTAATTCCACTTTATGATATTTCTAATTCCACTTTATGATATTACTAATTCCACTTTATGATATTTCTAATTCCACTTTTTATGATATTACTAATTCCACTTTATGATATTTCTAATTCCACTTTATGATATTTCTAATTCCACTTTATGATATTTCTAATTCCACTTTATGATATTACTAATTCCACTTTATGATATTTCTAATTCCACTTTATGATATTTCTAATTCCACTTTATGATATTACTAATTCCACTTTATGATATTTCTAATTCCACTTTATGATATTACTTATTACACTTTATGTTATGAGTTAACTTTTTTTCACATAAGCCCTAAACAAATATGTTTTTAATATTTCTTTTAGATTTTAGAAACAGAACTTAGTAAAATTAAAAGCAAATACGATAGCTGATTGCTGCAAATTAGTCTTACCTATACATTTAGTAAACTAAGTTGATTCATCTTGTAAAACTGAAAGTGAACTTGATTGATGTTTACAGAAAGACAAAATGTTTACACCACGTGGTAATCAATTATTACTATGCATGATCTTAGCTTTATAAGTCATCTCTGTAGTAGTCCTTGAATTTTAAGACGGTTATTTTTTTAAAAGAAGGAACATTGATTAATGTAGAACTCATTGAACGCAGCTTGCATAGTTCTTCAAAAGTCTCGACACGGATTGCCTGATTGCTGTAGTGTAGTGAACTAACAGTGAAGGGAAGAAACTGTACAGAACCAGAGCTAGAAGTTGGCCTTTAGTTCTTACTGTGTTGTAAGATAGTCATTTGGAAAGATTCTTTATTTATTCACTTTTGTGGGCTTTCGAAAAATTATACTTTATAATTACATTTAGTTTTCTTTAATTATGTTTTATAAAAAAAACAAAACAACTAAAATACTTTGTGCTGAGGATTCTGAACTTTGCGATGTCATAAATGTTATGTGCAAATTTTAGATTTATTTAAAAAAACGTAATATATATATATATATCTTTATAGTTGGTGATTAAGTTCCCACATAGTAACCTACTTGAGAGGTTAGACCCTGAAATTCCTACTAAATTCATCTTGAACTATTAAAGGTAATGAGCCAGTCTGAAAATTCTGCCATTTTTTTTAGTTCAAATTGCAGTGTATTGCTAAGAAAGTAATTCAGAACCTGACACAAAAGTATATTCTGTGTCCATTACACGACAAGGCTTTACCGTGAGGAGAAGCAGAACATTTGAAAGCTGCATAGATCAAACGTGGAAAGCAATTTGTAGCAGAGATTACTTTTTATTTCAACACAAATCCAAGTAATTTGGTCTGGATAACAAATCAATATTGTCCGTCTATATCAACATTCGACAATAAAACATTTTATTTAAAAACAATCCTTAAATTTTTGCTTCTTTTAACATGCTCTTGGCCGAAATTTTATTTCTGATTTGTTTTCGTATTTCCTATTTAAAAATGTAGGGTCAGAAAAATGGTTAAAATCTTATTCGCTTTGATGATTCCTATACATCTTATCTTATATCTTAGTGAAGTCATCAGTTCGTAAGTGTCTATAACATTGAATCGCTATTTTAATTCAAGCTTGAACATCTAAAACATTTTCTTGTCGATGTAAACAACGAATTCTATTTGACTATAACAGATTCCAAAATATGTCCCATAGTTACTTTGTGAATATGCAATGTGCACGCTCCTTCTTGGTGGTCCAAGGTTTTATTTCTTAGGAACTCGTCCAATCTTCGCTTTCATAAATCCGAATAGATTTAGGAGCACGGACACGGGCAGTTTGTACCTTGTAGCCTTAAGTTTAGGAACACGGACACGGGCAGTTTGTACCTTGTAGCCTTAAGTTTAGGAACACGGACACGGGCAGTTTGTACCTTGTAGCCTTAAGTTTAGGAACACGGACACGGGCAGTTTGTACCTTGTAGCCTTAAGTTTAGGAACACGGACACGGGCAGTTTGTACCTTGTAGCCTTAAGTTTAGGAACACGGACACGGGCAGTTTGGACCTTGTAGCCTTAAGTTTAGGAACACGGACACGGGCAGTTTGGACCTTGTAGCCTTAAGTTTAGGAACACGGACACGGGCAGTTTGTACCTTGTAGCCTTAAGTTTAGGAACACGGACACGGGTAGTTTGGACCTTGTAGCCTTAAGTTTAGGAAAAAGAACACGGGCAGTTTGGACCTTGTAGCCTTAAGTTTAGGAACACGGACACGGGTAGTTTTTACCTTGTAGCCTTAAGTTTAGGAAAAAGAACACGGGCAGTTTGGACCTTGTAGCCTTAAGTTTAGGAACACGGACACGGGCAGTTTGTACCTTGTAGCCTTAAGTTTAGGAACACGGACACGGGCAGTTTGTACCTTGTAGCCTTAAGTTTAGGAACACGGACACGGGCAGTTTGTACCTTGTAGCCTTAAGTTTAGGAACACGGACACGGGCAGTTTGGACCTTGTAGCCTTAAGTTTAGGAACACGGACACGGGCAGTTTGGACCTTGTAGCCTTAAGTTTAGGAACACGGACACGGGCAGTTTGTACCTTGTAGCCTTAAGTTTAGGAACACGGACACGGGTAGTTTGGACCTTGTAGCCTTAAGTTTAGGAAAAAGAACACGGGCAGTTTGGACCTTGTAGCCTTAAGTTTAGGAACACGGACACGGGTAGTTTTTACCTTGTAGCCTTAAGTTTAGGAAAAAGAACACGGGCAGTTTGGACCTTGTAGCCTTAAGTTTAGGAACACGGACACGGGCAGTTTGGACCTTGTAGCCTTAAGTTTAGGAACACGGACACGGGCAGTTTGTACCTTGTAGCCTTAAGTTTAGGAACACGGACACGGGCAGTTTGTACCTTGTAGCCTTAAGTTTCTTCATTTGTCATTCTATTTTGCTGTTGGTGATTCTCTTCATCTCGTAATCAGAAACACGCCTGGCAACACGACATGAGAAGCGATCATTGGCTAGTTTTCCCCAGTCATTGTTTGAGCGAGATCTTGAAGATATCTTTGAATTTCTGGTTTTGAGCCACTTTAGGACGCCTTCCATTACACAGCTCCTCGTTTGGGGTGTCAACGAGCAGACATACAAACAAGAAGTCCAGCCCATAAGTGACTCAACTTTTGTTTTGAAATAAATATTACCACTTCACTAAAACAAGACTGTTTAGAACTGCGTTTATACGTCGCAATATACATTATCATTATTTTCATATTTAGTAACAGGCAACAGAAATATGAGCTGTGTCTGGACTATTTTTTTATATTTCCTAGTTTCAAACTTGAGTCCCGCCCACCTTCATTAGTGTAGCCAAGTAGTTTATTACCTTCAACCTTCAGCATACGCCTCATAGACATTGACAACTCACTCAAGAGAAAGCCGACTTGTTTACCGTCTCCTAAATAAAATAAATAAATAAATAAAACTGATAAGGCTGGTACAATTTCGCTGTTGGCATAAACGACCAAGCCATAAATCTAGTGCCGCAAGTCTGAAACACATAAACCATAGCGCAGTAATCAATGATCCCTGAAACATGAACGACCGACAGCACAAACCATTTCAACCTGACCACATAAACGCCATCACTAAATACAGCTCAAGCGTAGAGTATAATCAAACTGGATTGGTTTCGTCCAGAGGGGACCAGTAGGTCATTAAGCATGAAACCAATCCTAATTGGAGCATGAGAAATAGACGAGAGTAATTCAAGGCTCTTCTTATGGTTTGTTATATTTGTTTTTAATTGACTGGTTAGAGTTGTCTTTTCTTGTACGTTGGACGTGTCCACGGTTTTATTTTGGTGGAGTTTCTGCCTCTAAAATTTAAAAGAAAAAAACACTTTTAAGATATCAACTTGTTGAATTTTTATATTTGTAGCTCGACCTGATTCCATGAGTTCTGATATTGGGTACAATTAAAACGTTATCCAGGATGATTATTGGCAGCTAAGATTTTAGGGTTGGTAAGGTGTGCAACAATAAACAGTATATATGAAGTATTGATCATATTGGTATTTGAAATGGTTTATTATATTTTGTTTTCGTACTTTTTAGCCAAATGTCAAATACAATTTTTTGGCTCTTTCGCTGTTTTTTTTTTTAGCAAAAAAATTTTTTTTTAGAAATTTAGTTGGCAACAGGGATATTTGAGAAGAGCATCCTTGACATAATTTTGTCTATCTCTATACATTGTATTTCCGAATCTCTCAAGATCTTCCTTTTCAAATGTTTCTTACTTTCTTCTTTAGGTTTTCTTTTGAAATATTTTCCTTCCCATTACTTCAAATCACTTTCTCTTTCAGTCCTACTGATGGCGCTTACAAATGCAATTGTAGAAAAAATGCAAACTACATTTCAAGTTTCTTGTGAAAACCCCAATATCGGGCATACTGGCATGACAATGTGATTAAACGTTTAAATTAACCAAGATTCCACAAGTACAAATGTCATGTAGTGTATTCTAGATCAAGTAGAAACTCAGTTTAGTGACATACAAAAACCTTATTGAATCCGCACATATGTAGAAAGTATTGGTATCGCGATAGGAGAAGTTGAGGCAATTGATTGTAATGTAGTCTTCAGGTTGATCTTACAAACCTTTGGTTTAGTCTGCTTGCAAATATCTTTTTTTCCCAACGCTAGTTGTGTAAACAACACTCTCTAACCTATGGTTCAGTCTGCTTTTTTTCCCCAACGCTAGTTGTGTAAACAACACTCTCTAACCTATGGTTCAGTCTGCTTTTTTTCCCAACGCTAGTTGTGTAACCAACACTCTCTAACCTATGGTTCAGTCTGCTTTTTTCCCAACGCTAGTTGTGTAAACAACACTCTCTGTTGCAGACAGTATCAACAAGGTCAAGGACGCTAAATTGACATTTACTGATGCCAATGATGTACAAACATGAGGGCTTAGAGCGAAATGGCAAATTACAAACAGGAGGGCTTAGAGCGCTTAGGGCACCCCTGAGTCCACCTAACTGTATTGGGTAACTGCCTTAATTGGGGAAAGTCAAGGCGATTTGTTGTTGTGCTGGCCACATTATACCCTGATCGTTAACCGTAAGCAAAGATACAAAAGACCTTAACATCATCTGACCTATAGATCACACATTTTGAAAAGGGAACGTCACTTTACTCCACAATCGGGAGGTCCTTGAAAATTTTATTTCGCTGTGCTAAAAGTCAAATAACTTTTAAAAAAATATTGCTTTTCAATAATTACTATATTCTGTACTTTGTACACCAGATACACTAAAAAAAACAACAACTAGCTCTACATCTCACTTATTGAACAGTAACAACAACTAGCTCTACATCTCACTTATTGAACAGTAATAACAACCTGCTCTACATCTCACCTATTGAACAGTAACAACAACTAGCTCTACATCTCACTTATTGAACATTAACAACAACTAGTTCTACATCTCACTTATTGAACAGTAACAACAACCTGCTCTACATCTCACTTATTGAACAGTAACAACAACCTGCTCTACATCTCACCTATTGAACAGTAACAACAACCTGCTCTACATCTCACCTATTGAACAGTAACAACAACCAGCTCTACATCTCACTTATTGAACAGTAACAACAACTAGCTCTACATCTCACTTATTGAACAGTAACAACAATTAGCTCTACATCTCACTTATTGAACAGTAACAACAACTAGTTCTAGATCTCACCTATTGAACAGTAACAACAACTAGCTCTACATCTCACTTATTGAACAGTAACAACAATTAGCTCTATATCTCACCTATTGAACAGTAACTACAACCTACTCTACATCTCACCTATTGAACAGTAACAACAACCAGCTCTACATCTCACTTATTGAACAGTAACAACAACTAGCTCTACATCTCACTTATTGAACAGTAACAACAACTACCTCTATGTCTCACCTATTGAACAGTAACAACAACTACCTCTATGTCTCACCTATTGAACAGTAACAACAACTAGCTCTACATCTCACCTATTGAACAGTAACAACAACTACCTCTATGTCTCACTTATTGAACAGTAACAACAACTAGCTCTACATCTCACCTATTGAACAGTAACAACAACTACCTCTATGTCTCACCTATTGAACAGTAACAACAACTAGCTCTACATCTCACCTATTGAACAGTAACAACAACTAGCTCTACATCTCACCTATTGAACAGTAACAACAACTACCTCTATGTCTCACCTATTGAACAGTAACAACAACTACCTCTATGTCTCACCTATTGAACAGTAACTACAACCTACTCTACATCTCACTTATTGAACAGTAACAACAACTAGCTCCACATCTCACTTATTGAACATTGCGATTCACAAGGTAAGAAGATCTGCCGTTCTGCCACTATCTGGGACTTCCTTACAAATACTAGACGGATTGTTTTATTGCAACATTCAAATGACGGTCCAGTTAAATTGCAGGATACAATATAAACCAATACAAATATGATATGAATGATACGCGTATCATGAAGCTGAAAGAAATGATCGGACGATGCCACCAATTACAATAAAGAAGTATATATTAAATACGTGCTCGTTTTATTACTTCATTATATCTGCTATTATTTCCACAGTACAAAGCACACCTAACCTTGGAACATCAACACACATATATCAACACATACTGCTCTACAAAATTGCTGGCTTATGTGTTGCAATCAAACAAGACTTCTTGTCCTCATTTTTTGTTTCTAAAGCCTCGTCTTCAAACAGAAAGAAAACAGGAAATCCAATAAAAAAAAAAGGTCTGATTTTTTTTTTCCTTGAGGTCAACATCTAATCTCCATAAAAGGTATTACATGGCCAGGGAAACTATATTTAGAATCCACAGTGGTATTGTCACACGTCAATCTTGTTCATTCTCCGTACTTACTCCCACCTCCTCACTTAAGTTAGCTGGACTAGAAGAACACAACGTGGGGACGTATTGTGAAGTGTACACTTAGATCAAATACTTCAATATGAAACGTGTATTCACAATTTTGGTTATTATTTCAGAAAATGTTCACTAATGCGCCTAATATTCAGAAAATGTAAGTGCGAAAGAAATGCATTTCAAAGCTCAAGTGTGTTAAACTATTTGCGATCATTTGCAGACAAAATTTTGAGCTTAGAAAGCTGGAAAGAGAAACTTGTATCTAGCTATCAGCACACCTCATCACTCCTGAACCTTTAGTAATATACTTTGTGACAGACACAACATACTTTGTGACAGACACAACATACTTTGTAGACACAACATGCTTTGTGACAGACACAACATGCTTTGTGACAGACACAACATACTTTGTGACAGACACAACATGCTTTGTGACAGACCAACATACTTTGTAACAGCTAAAACACGCTTTGTAACAGACACAACATATTTTGTAGACACAACATACTTTGTGACAGACACAACATATTTTGTAGACACAACATACTTTGTGACAGACAGAACATATTTTGTAGACACAACATACTTTGTGACAGACACAACATACTTTGTGACAGACACAACATACTTTGTGACAGACACAACATACTTTGTGACAGACCAACATACTTTGTGACAGCTAAAACACGCTTTGTAACAGACACAACATATTTTGTAGACACAACATACTTTGTGACAGACACAACATATTTTGTAGACACAACATACTTTGTGACAGACACAACAAAATTCTTTGTGACAGACACAACATACTTTGTGACAGACACAACATACTTTGTGACAGACACAACATACTTTGTGACAGACCAACATACTTTGTGACAGACCAACATACTTTGTAACAGCTAAAACATGCTTTGTGACAGACACAACATATTTTGTAGATACAACATACTTTGTGACAGACACAACATATTTTGTAGACACAACAGACTTTGTGACAGACACAACATACTTTGTGACAGACACAACATATTTTGTAGACACAACATACTTTGTGACAGACACAACAAAATTCTTTGTGACAGACACAACATACTTTGTGACAGACACAACATACTTTGTGACAAACACAATATACTTTGTGACAGACACAACATACTTTGTGACAGACACAACATACTTTGTGACAGACACAACATACTTTGTGCCAGATACAACATACTTAGTGACAAACACAACATACTTTGTGACAGACACAACATTTTTTGTGACAGACACAACATATTTTGTAGACACAACATACTTTGTGACAGACACAACATACTTTGTGACAGACACAACATACTTAGTGACAGACACAACATACTTTGTGACAGACACAACATACTGTGTGACAGACACAACATACTTTGTGACAGACACAACATACTTTGTGACAGATACAACATACTTTGTGACAGACACAACATAATTTATGACAGACACAACATAATTTGTGACAGACACAACATACTTTGTGACAGACACAACATATTTTGTAGACACAACATACTTTGTGACAGACACAACATATTTTGTAGACACAACATGCTTCGACATTGATCTGGTTGGTGATGAAAGACCAGATAACTATACTGACTTGAAATCTCTTTTTTTTTAATGTATATTAAATTTGTATGAAGTATAAACCTATAGATCTGTGCTCTGACTACACATTAATGTTTTCTATTTTATTGATTTTTTTAAATAACTGACATTCGTATTCATTCCCTAAAATGTTTCATTGATATAGTAAACATGCATAAGTTTTGAAATCATAAGTCGTCTAGAGTTTTAATGACCCAAACTTCCTAGGACACTTCGTTCGCTGAGACTTCCAGACCAATAGATTTTAACACGGTCTTGCCATTAAGTCTGTTGGTAGTCAACTAATTAAAATCCCTGTTACCGCGACATAGATTTCTGCTCAGTCTCGCCTTAAGACTAAAATTAATTGGTTCTCACAGGCGTCCTCCCCGGTTCAATGCATGCGTACTTGCTAACATCTCGACTGACTTCCTGGGTCATGGAATTGGTTCCATTTCAAAGACATCCATCTTTAACATGTCTGATACACACAGTGTAGAACTATATCTTTAAAATGACTGATACGCAATTGGAACATCTAAAATAAAGATGTCATAATAAATTACATCTACTATTAAAGATGTCATTTCATAACTAAGTTTTTATAGTTAAAAATGTTACACTTATAGATCTTGGTTACATAATTTATAGGTAAAGATGTTTGTACATTATTTAGATCTATGGATCAAAATTTAAATAGTTAAAGAAGCTAGTTACATAGTATAGGTCTATAGTTACAGAAGTTGGTTACATTGTTTGGGTTTATAGTTAAATGTGTTGGTTACACAGTTCAGACATCTAAACTGAAAGTTTCTGATCCTAATTCAATATCGTCCAAATATATTTATGTTTTCTTAATTATATAATTATTGCTGGATGATTAGTAACGGAATTTACACTTTTTAATATATACACATTATAACGGTTTACAGTTATCTGGAATTACAAAATGTAACATTTTATACAAGATGTAACACTTTATACAAGATTAAGTGTCTTATTCACCCTCACGTCAAGAGCTTCAACGTTAACTTTGTAAACAAGATTGAAACATTGACAAGAGACTATCCAATGAGCCAAGTAGAACAGACTGACTTACTTAGCCTTAGATTCTCCTCCAGTAAAGGAAAGACAAAAGTACATCACATAGTTAACTTTTGGAGAGATATGTATTTAATGCTCCTTCATAGTCCAAGATGTATACAAGAGTTAAAGATTTCTGTAAACTGTTGATGAACCAAAACGGCAACTATAATGTTCATTGATCCTATTTGACTAATGGCTGCTTCTCTAACTTGGATCTAGTAACTTTCTCTGTGTTTACTGGGTTGCTCATTTTTCTTATTGTCTCGTTCTAGCCTGTTCCGCTATATTCCATTTCTTATTTCTATTTTGATCAATGTGAAAGATATCATTTTGTGCTTTCTTCATTCTTCATTTCTTCAATTCTTTTATTAACTGTTACAAATGTTCATACATTTATCTTCGT
Organism: Biomphalaria sudanica; assembly: GCA_036873155.1. Classification (NCBI taxonomy): domain Eukaryota; kingdom Metazoa; phylum Mollusca; class Gastropoda; family Planorbidae; genus Biomphalaria; species Biomphalaria sudanica. The sequence goes on along the minus strand of JAZGLO010002262.1, from coordinate 1,183,771 downwards.
ACCACTTTCTTGTGTACATTTTTTATTTCGGTTGAGCTTGCAGCGTTGCTTTCTTACCATTCCTCTTATCAGCTTGACAGCTCTGCATGGGTGGACACGGATTTGAAACCGGTTGTAACGATTTTTCTAAAAATTTGACAGTTTATATAGATCTATATCTCTGGAAAAAAAAAACCCAGCCTATTATCACATAGTGAAAACTTTGGTTTGGCGGTTGTAATTTAAAAAATAGAATCAACTTAAAATTAAATTATGCTATTTTGAACCAAGAATTACACTGAAGAGAAGTTTAGCTATATCTTCTCTAAGAAAATTGTTTCGAGTCCTGTGCGAGGCCTCCACCAATCGGACGCCCTAGGCGACTGTTTGCCTATGTCTAAGGCCGGTCTTGCTGGTTGACTAGAAAGACTGCTTGCAATAGTGAAGAACTAAGAAATAAATAGAATGAGAAAGTATAGACTACCTCCAGGTTCATAAAGGAGGAGTTGATTGTACAAATGCTTCTTGTATCTGGTGTACAAACTTTTACTGTCGACCTTTAATTAGCTTGTTGGTTAATTTTCCTAAATTTTGTATGCTTGTGCATATCAACTTGAATAATCTAATCTTAGCTAGACCAGAAACCTGTCTAGTCAGTTAATGCAGATTGCAGTGTATGCAAGGAAAAGTGTATTTTTTAAGGGATTGGGTGAAAAAAACAAACGGAAATGAGGCTGGATCCACCTGCAATCAAGTCAATGTGTGGTATGTCTAAGTTAGATGCTTGTGTAAGCTTAGGGCTCAGTGTGTATGTGTGTCACTATAAGGATTGTAGTTTTAGAAAAATTACTTGAAAAAAAAATGTGCGGGAAGGGGAAGTAATGCGTTCAATTTCTTAGGATGAAGACATTCTGAAGGATTCAATGTTCTGATTGGCCTTACCATCTTGAACATCACTTCACTTGCTACGTATCAAAAAAGCTGGATCGCCATTTGGAAAAGTACACACTTATTAAGCCTCAACACTAAAAGCCAACAAAAGTAAAATAGGACATGCAAAACATAAAATTACCCAAAACAATCCTAAAATTAATCCTTTTTATTCCCCTAAAATAAAGGTGTGCCATTGTAAACACAAACATTGTATTCCAAACTTGATCAAATGTTAGCACGCTTACAGTCGGGCTCACTCGCTCTACTTCCTCATGACCCAGTTTTCTATCTTCAAATGAAACCAATTTCTAACTCCGAATCAAACCCGGTTATAAGGTTGGCTCCCAATTTCGCTTATCAGCATTTCTCAGTTAGGCCAATGTCGGGTGTTTGTAATTTTATCGATTACTTTCTTGTTTGTAATTGTATCGATCAGTCCCAGTTTATCACTCGGGCCGACCTCCTCATTATTTATCACCTTCCCCTCTCGTTGACTTCTCTAAAGAGATGTGAAGTGTTGGAACAGATTAGTTTTAGAGATCATCTGAGTTCTCGTTCTTTTCAGTTGAGAAACTCTTTCTTCTTTTTTCTCTAACTTCTTTTTTTTTGTTTTTCTGTTTCATGTTTACTTTCTCTTCTCTTTTGTTTGTACCCTCCTCTCTCTCTCTATCTCTCTCTCTCTCTCCCTCCCTCTCTCTCTCATTCCTTGTTTTCTCTTTTTTTTTAATCTCAAATACTCTTTCTCTGATATATCGCCTCTGTCTCTCCTCTCTCCAACTTTCTCTTTCTCCACCTGTTTCTCTTTCCACTCTTTTGTTGTTTTTAAATCGTTTGTTTCTTTAAGCACACGTTTCAGTTTGACATTTCTCTTTCTGTCTCTTTTCTTCCAATCCATGTTTCTCGTCTTAACCTGGCAACCTACTGTTAATTATTCTGGCCCTTTGTGATTGCTCGTGACTAAGGGAAATGTATGATGCAGTCGTTTCTTCCCTGGTCTCTGTCTCTGCCACCAAATGTGAACTATCTCATTCTACAGTTAGATTGTCCATACAACTGTTTCCTACCTCTGTCATTATCACTAATTACCACATCTGCATCAATTTAACAAGTTCACCACTTGTAACATTTGAGTTATTCAAAATTACATACGTCCTTAATTCTATTACTTCTCCTCTTCTTTCTCTTCTCCTCACTCGTTCTCTCTTGAACATTTTTGGTGACCTATAGGTTTTGTGAATCTAGTCACATTGCAAGAGGCTTTATCTAAAGGCGTTTTAACAAAATCCCAATTCCGGAAGTTTTTGTTGCAAGTCATCATGACATGGCGTGACGTCTGCCCATTCTGGTCGTCTGAATTACTCTCCACACCCAAAGTACACTTTAAACACATTTTGAAACAATCTCTTTCTATAGAGAGTAAAGCTGCTTGCCCATTCCACCTGAACTCACTCGAACACACAGTAGATATGACAACACATCTATTCCAAAACACACAACAAGCACGACAAAAATTCTAATCTCTCTCTCTCTCTCTCTCTCTCATCTCTCACCCACACACACAAACACGTACACACACACAGCTCCTACATCAATGCTTCATTTCCACTGCTGCTGGTAATTACAGTTTTGACAACACTGCTGTGGATGTTTGACCGCTTTCTTTGAGGTTATCTTCCTGGTTATAACCACGTGTCACTAGAGCCTTGTCAACTTCGTACATAAGAATAAAGGTTACACTGACATTAATTGGACAGAACAAACATACAAATCATTCAATGGAAACTTTTTTTAAAGGGATTCGAAAGTGTTGTCAATACTTTTGTATTTTATTGTTAGTCCGTTCAGAGCCCATAAAAATGGCACAATTTAAAAAAGAAAATAGTGACATCATTCTTCTTTGCAGGATTTACATTTGGGCTTGTCAGTATTGCAAGTGTGTTACTTCATCTGGCCATATTGATGCCACACTTTGTGAAAACTTTCCTTTAGAAGACGCATTGCCGCCAGTAAGCTTCTATAGGCAGGGCCGGATTTTGGAGAGGTCATAAGAGAGGGGCCCCCACAATAGAGTTAAAAAAAAATCAAAATTTCAATTTACTCTGGGAGCTAACTTTTCGTTGAAAAAGTTCAATTTGTTAACGCGGTAATTTAGTTTTTAAACAATGGTATTTGACTTAAACAAATGAGTATATTCTATGATGAATTTTGTTTTGTTGGCGATATTTTTTCGACAAGCTTAATGGGAAAAAATGGTTGCTTTAATTTGTAAAACAATTATGGGCTTTCGGTCGTTCATTACACCAGGCCTCCAACTCCGGCACTGACCCTAGGGCTGTAAGAACATTCAGCAAAAAGAAAACTAATCACCACCTCCCCTCATTCTGGAAATATCCAACAATTGTTATCCCTACACTTCTAGTAGGCGACATACAGATGGGACATTTTCTTATTCCGGAACAGTTGTGAGAAAGGCATTCCATTAGTATAAGGTTTTCAAAGAACTTTGCCTTGAGTCTATATTGTTATAACCCTTCTCCCTCGCCGACACTGATGATGCGGCAGGTGCGCACCAGCACATGGCATATTGATTCTAGAGGACGGACTGTTATAGATCCTGCTGAAGTGATCTGCAGGTTATGGGAGTCTGAGCTGTCTGGGACTAAGTGCCATCCTTTGTGCTACCAGTGAACTGTATTGAGGACCAGGAGTGACACTGGGAAATGTGTTGTTGGTCTGTACTAGTGTTTAGGTAGAAAAGGACTAGTAGAACTTAGGACAAGACTCACTGTAACTTAAGAGTCGAATTCCATGTCTCACCGTGTATTTTATAACTGTCAATAAATACATCGTCTATTACCAACTTCTTTTGTAGAGTACTTGCCTTAGATTTACTATAGTATATGTATATATATATATATTATCAGGCGATGTGTTAAATCAAACATATTGTTCTTTAATTGAGACATATTATTTATAAATATTATATACTTTAATGCTTCTTTCCAATTGTTACGCTCATCACAATGAGTTCCAGTAGCATATAATATAAGACTGTCACAGATTATACATGTGAAAATGAGGCTGTTTTAGAATGTACATTTTATATGAAGGACTATATAGTACGCCCTTATCCTTCTGTTATGTACTAGTAGGTTTGGAAGTATTTGACATTTCGTGTTTAGCGAAACAAACAAAATATAGTTGATGAGGGCGGCAACTGTCAATTCGTTTGGAGCAAATTATTCCCCGTGGTTGGGAAAACGGACAATGGCTCTTCAATAATATATGATCTGTCTGTCAGTTCCAGCGGTCATGCGGTATCATTAAAGTAAGGCATATGAGGATATAAGAAGGTTATCGTTGTTCTGCGTGATTTGGTCAGTGAATGCTGAAATGACACATACTATTATTTCCACCCTCTCTCTCTTTCTCTCTCTCTCTCTCTCTCTCTCTCTCACTCTCTGTTATATAGAGTACGAATCACATAGTTACAACATATCATATACTTGAGTCTTTATTAATGAAGTTTAGAGATCGCATTTTATTAAAAAAATTCTTAGCTCTATATTATTAAAAAGGTGTTGTATTATTTCCGATACAATCACATCAAACTGACCCGGTTTCAAACCATGGACATTTAGTTTTGAGATGTATCAGGTTTATCTGCCAGCAGTCTCTCATTCTTTAAGATGACATTTCTGACGTGTTCCTCAGGATGGTCAAGTTGGTTTTTGATTATGCAATTAATGTAACTGCTGATGTGCTATTGAGCGGCCACTATGTTAAGTTGGAAAGACTGCAACACCATGGAAACTGGTTCAAGAACAGATAAATAATTGACGACAATGAAAAGATAAATCAGAAACAGTAGAGGAGGAGGAGGCATTTACTACATTTGTGCAGTTTGTCTGGTTTCATTTGCAGCCGTTGTTTTAAGATCCGCCAAACAAAGATCTCAAAGTTGAGACTTTAAGTTACAATAGATTCGTATGTTTCTATTGATTGTGTCTCATACAAAAGAGGTAAATTTAACACCAAAGCTATCGCTAAGGACAGTTACGGAAAGAAAATGCTAGCCATCACGGGGCAGCTTTGGCCAAGTAGTTTGACCATGTCAGGACTGTACAATGACGTTAAACACATGAGGCGCATCTCTCTGAACAACAGGAACTAAATCAATGAAGTTGAATACAATCGCAATCAACAAACCGAACACTCAAGGACATCTGCTCAGTGCCTTAGATATCTGCAGTTTCATCACAAAATACCCAGCAAATGCAATTAATTTATGACACTGCAGCTCATATTTTTTGGTTTATAGCTGCTGCCAGGGCTCCGTTGATCCAAATCAACGTTTTGACTCGAACGATGGCATGTGAAGAACTTTCTTGTATCTCTTCTATTGTAAACTGGTGGATGTGTTTAACCTATTTTATCGAGCGCTGACACAGACCACAACTCTACAAGACTCTTTACGTTTGTTCAAAGAAAAAATAATATTTATCACATCGAAAAAAAAAATCTAGACCTTAACTAAACATTTTCCCCTTTGGAACTTCATGTGTGACTAAAGAGGCCAATCCTTTGTACTTTCACCTTTCTACAACTATTGTGTATGGCATCTGCAATCTAGGACCTTCTTTTAATGCTCTCTCTTCATCTGGATCTATCCAGTGCCACTTTTCCAGCTGTTAGTGTCGATTTTGGAGAGCTTTATGTCGCGTTTGCATACATCAGAAGGCCTATACCTTAGCAGTGGACGACCAGCGGATTTTCTGCCTTCTGTTAAACCACATACAGCATGTCTTGTTAAAGTCAACATTGTGACATTCAAGATAACTATAGCTATGTGCAAATGAAAACAAATCGTCGCGACTAAAAAGCTATAGAATATTTAACACCATTTATAGTTCAAAGAATTGCAAACCTATAATAAATCGTAAATGGTCTGACATAAACATGCTTGGGCACCCACAGAGGGGTACATGGTAGTGGACTTGCACCTCCCTGGATTCTGACTAAATCTACATCTAGTAGCAAACAAAAAACATTTGGAAGATGTATTACATTAAAAAATATTTTTAAAAATTTGCTAAAATGTGGCTACTCAGAATTCAGAGGCACGCACGTACATGGTTGGCCATCCATTCCATACACCTAGTTAGACTAATCTACTATTACATTAACCAGTGGAAGCACTACATGTTCAGTTGCTACTTAGAAGTTAATTGATTTGGTGGTGTGAAAAAATGGCTAGAATTTGGCTACTCAGAACCCAGGAGGGGTGGGGTTACCCCCTTGCAACCCCCTGCGGGCGCCCATGTTTATGTGCTATTATTGATTTCTTTCGTAACCATTTACGAGTAGAAGTGTTTAGTCTCATGCATCTCAGATATTCGTTATTCACACATGCGAACAGCTAAAAGAAAAATAACTCTTGTTCGATGAATTTGGGAAAAAGTTACAATGTTAATGTTCTCGATATTCAGCAAAGCTGACAAGTTTTGAGCTCTGGTCACGAGCTGACCCACAGATCTGCTCAATTTTGAAACTGCTCAATTTGTGTAACATTTTTGCATGCAACATTTTTAAACAGAGGTAGTCTAATTAGTCTTACATGGCACTATTGTCAAATCTATAGAATGTACGTGCCAGATAGTACTAACAAAAAGTGAATACAAATTTCGATAATGAATGCCTATACGCTGGTGATGGCTATTTGAAATCAAAACGTATTTTAAAATATACGATTTTTTCTTATTGCTGTGCTGTTACTTTTTCTATTCTGTACATTTGAGTTCCAGCTCTACACTAGATCTAAACAATTTGTATGAAAGAATAGATTGTATCCATTGAACTCTCCTACGTTTGGTAGAACAGATTATCTACTGCAGTGTTGAACAATAGGATAGAAAATGTTTACCATATTTAAACCACCACAACCAAATATACAATAAAGTTTAGATTATTTATTTATACACAGAATGAGAAATGCCTCACTAAATGGTGCATATTTCTGGACTATATATTTCTAGTAGTAGACATCTTTTGTAAGTAACATAAGAGAGGAGAAAGAAAGTACGTAGAGAACACTTCTGTTGATACAAAAAACATATTTCTTTTGCTTTCAGTTTATAATACTTTACATGAATTAATATGTATAAAGCTTAAAACTGAAGCATTCGTCATTATGGAGCCCATTAGAGAAACCTGATTGGAAAACACTTGGAAAATCCTTAACATCTAATCGCTGGCTTGATTCTCTTTGACTCTTCAGACTGCGATCAAGGGCATTGATTTCTGACATGTTCCAAAGACTTTGTTCTGTTTCGGTCACGGACCGTATTTGTACCCTATGTGCTTTCTCTGTCAATTAGCAATAACAGAGTGTACAGAGATCCTATCATATGATACCCAGGATCTTTCAATAGCATCTCATTTCTTTCACTCTTTTCTAGTTCTGCAGTCAGTATCTAAGGTTCGAAATCATACAAAAATGTGGCCATGACCAAAGAGCGCAGCAGTCTGACTTTAGAGCTATTCATATGTCGTTACAGAATATTTTCAGCTTTGCAAGGGCTGCTGTGGACTGTGCAATGCGGGCCAATAATTCAGGTTTGGTTCCTTCATCTGAAATTATAGCTCTGAGGTATTTAAAACTTCTGACCCTTTTCAGCTTTTCACGTCCAATACTGATGCCAGCTTTAAACCTCGATGGCCATTGGTCATAATGTGTTTTTTATTTGTCGACATTGATTTGCATACTAAGTGCTCTCTGCCAAGTCTTGCCTATGAGCATCAGCAAGTCAGCTCTAGCTCGGTACTGCCAGACCATCTCTGCGCAAGTAATACATCTTCCATCAATGCATACAGTGCCTTCATAACCTTCAAGAGCATCTCTTATTATCCTTTCAAGGAAGAAATGGAAAAGTGTTTGTCAAAGTATGCAACCTTGTTTCACAACTGTAGTTTTAAACCAGTCCCCATTGTTATTGTGGAATCTTCTTTTCTGAACCTGCATAGGATTCAAGTAAGGAAACATAATTCACTCCTTAAACATTTGGCTTAATACAAAACATAACATATAATAATCTAAATAATGTTTTTCATATTGCACTATTGTAAAACAAATGTACGCACGGATAACAACGATTATTATTATTATTAAAATTTTAATTAAATATAAAAAATAGGTACATATTTTTCTGCCATATTTTGAATGTTATTAATTATGATATACTGTTTTAAAATCTAGGAAAATGAGAGTTTAATTAAATATCATTTTTATTTCTTTTCTCATACCGTCTAGTTTAAAAAGTAGACCTACTGTTTAGTTTTCAGTTCGAATCTTTCAAATTTAAAATGCAGAATTCTTTTTTTTATCCTAAGACAGAGTGATGGTGCACTAATTATCCACTGGGTCGAGCCACATTAACTATTTTTAAAAATTGGCCAAATTCATCAAACTTCGTTACATCAAAGACGATTTTCGTTAATGAGCGGCTTCTGTTTTATCCCGTTGGCGCCCCGTTGATGCTTTGATCTCATGGACACCGACCACCCACCACGCCACACCGTGTCCAGCCAGGCGCCGGACGTTAATCCAGTTTGATAGACAGGACTGGGTACGTGTCCCGGGATGTTTTGAAAGGGATCACGTTTAGTTACAACACGTTGCAATTATAAATGTGAACTAGATCTCGTTACATAGGCTAGTAATCATTAAAAGTTTTTGGTTTATCCCGTTGGTGCCCCGTTGATGCTTTGATCTGATGGACACTGACCAGCCATCACTCCACACCGTGGTTATCTTATCTTATGTTATAAAATACAGACGTTACTTTCAAAATGAAGATTATTACGTCCTACTCTTCAAGCATCTAGTCATGCATGTTAAACAATGACTTAAATTCTGCCAAGTTATTGGTTTTTCTGGCTGACTCAGGCAACCCATTCCATGCTATAGCACTAGAGAAGGAGGAGCATTTGTACAAAATTATCATAGTATATGGAATGTGCCTTTATTTTTTGTCACCATTCAGATGAACGGCTCTGCTGTCTGTGTTAGCAAAGAAAATGATATATAATTGTTTTTTCTTTTAAATCATGAGTTATATATGTAAACATATTGTTTGTAAAAAGTGAAGATGCCACTATGTTGTCGTATTCCACCATCCTAATTGCACTTTATGATTTGAAGGAGGAAATCCTTAGAAATTATGAAATTAATTTGAGGCAATTTGCTGGCGAAATCCAGTTTTCCAAATAAGATGTGTCATGCTCAGAGAATTTGTGCAAAGTTTGCATCTCCATACATTTGAGAGCAGCTTTTTGTCAGTCAGTAATGATACTTCGATTAACCTTAGTGTCAGTCAGTAATGATACTTTGATTAACCTTAGTGTCAGTCAGTAATGATACTTCGATTAACCTTAGTGTCAGTCAGTAATGATACTTCGATTAACCTTAGTGTCAGTCAGTAATGATACTTCGATTAACCTTAGTGTCAGTCAGTAATGATACTTCGATTAACCTTAGTGTCAGTCAGTAATGATACTTCGATTAACCTTAGTTGATATTTAAGAATCATTACGTCTAAATTTTAACCTAACTATGACCATAAGTAACCTTGACACCTAAAACCACAAAGGTAACATTTTAAGAATTATTTTAATATATTAATGGACAAATTAATTGACAAATACCTAAAATACAATCTTGTTACGTTTTATTATTTCCCACTGTTTACATAGTTATCGACAATGACATAATAGTGTTACTATTTATAAATATGTTTAATATCTTCTTATAAAATGGTGTATTTATATAAACAATAACTATGCATATTTATTATGAAAAAATAAATATATTTGCTTCTAGGAGACAAATTGTAGGTACACCGATTTCAAACCCAGTACAGGTAATGTTGTTGAAATTGTTTCGATCAAACGTGACAGCTCAAAACGACCACGATAAACATTACACACATTTTTAAATAATTCAAACGGGTCTTATCTAGATATGCCTGATCCTTTCAACATCTTAGAGTTGACAAATGATTATGCCGTGATTGGGAAATAAAAACCTGTCTTAGATCTTAGAATGACAACGGAGTGACTAAAATTTGGGGGGGGGGGGGTTGATTTCAAAACGCAGAAATCTGGACTGCAACTCACACCCAGCTTCTACATTCTCCCTTTAACTTGAGGCAGTCTCTATATTTTGCTGTTTTGAGATTGTTATCAAGGGCCTTTGTTGAATCGCTGGATAGTAATTATATACATCAGGGGTGGACAAATGACGAGTCGCGGGCCAAATGCGACCCGCCTGAGTATTTTATTCGGACACCTACAGAAATCAGGTGTGCCCATACATTACACGTATACAAAATGAAAATATATTAGAATTAAATAATCGTAAATATCTCTAGAAATTAATGAAACTTCTGATTCTTATCACTTCTGATGAAGAGGCTAAAGAAACATTATCCCTAAAAAGTTTAAAGTAAATGAAGAGTATTCTTATTGGCAATATTTCGAAACAATCAAAGACACAAACTTGTTATTTTTTCAATGCTATGAAGAACTGTGTTGAAAGTTTTAGCTTGGTATGGAACAAGATGGCAAGTGTAACAACAGATGGAGCCCGTGCTTTGACTGAGAAAAACAGGTTTTTAAAAAATAAATTAAAGAACAATACCCCAACCCTAAACTCTACACGGGTAAGTTTGTGTGTGCAAGGATGCGTTGAATACCAAACATGGTATTGATCCAATTATCTCAGTGATCAAACTTATCAGAGCTAGGGGACTTAACCACAGGCAGTTCCTAGAAGTATATAAATAGTTGTAAACTAAACATTCCGTTTTTCGGTACCACAACAGTATACTCTATGTTAGCATGGACAAGCTGTTGAGAAGAATATAAGATCTCAAGGAAGAGATTGTTATGTTCCTTGAAGGATATTGACTCTGACTTTGTTGCTAATATTTCTAATGACGAGTGGAAGACGGACTTCATGTTTATAATTGTAAATATTGCAATGGGTTTCTTCCACACCAGATGTATGTGCATCTTTTCAAAAAAGCTTTCCCTTTTCTCTAGGCAAGCCAGTGAAAACAGATTTTATCATTTTAGTCTGCTGAAGGGTAAACTTATTTCTAATAAAATGGTTGAAAAGTACAAGACATTATTGGATTCCTTGAATGTAAATTTGAAAGCAAATTTTAAGACGTCAAGAACTTCAAACATTTTTGTTTTCAATACCTTTAGTTCACCATTTAGTGTTGAAGGTATTTCAGCTCCAGAAGAAATACTTCCAAGCAAATTATGACCTAAAAGAGAAGATTCAGTCAGTTCTTCCGAGTGAACCATATAGGTGCTAAATGCTGTATTTCAATATGTTAAAAAGACTTTTGATGCTAAACTTTTACATGTAAAAACATGTCGATTCTGACTTTCTGTAATTTGACAGCAGTCACAAGGATAAGACCTAGTAAGCTATTTTCACAGTTCTGGAACATTGAGCACGAGTGTACACACTTAAATGTTTCACATTAAGTACAACTGAATTTTGTACAAAATCTGATATTTTTTTGAGTATTCCTAAAATTAGTTTAGAAATTGCTACCTCTTGTTGTTATTCCTTAATTGGTAGTGTAGCAAATACAAAGATTACAATGTTTAGTACCGTAAAAATGTAAATAAAAAGACTGTTATCTAGCGTATTTCTTAAAGTTGTAAATACATACATACATACATAAATCATAAATATCCAGTTTAATATCACTAAATTTTTTTTATAGTATTATTAAGAAATATACGTTTCCAGAATATATATATATATACATATCATACTTGAAGTAGCTCACCTTTTTCACGTCTAGAATTCTTCAAAGAATATAATGTTGGATCTGTAGGCTTCCAATACTCCACAGTTTAATAAGTCAATTAGCTGCTAACTTAATCAAGCTTGCCAATTTCTACATTGCATCCCATTTAGAATCATTGACAAGGAGTCTGTCCTCTATGGGAATGGCTCAAGCCACGAGATAATATACTCCAGTGTCTCGCGGGTAGCCCCTATTGTACTACGGAGCTGAAATTTGATCAGGCGCAAAGAGCTTTCCAATAGTCACGTCAAACATTTGGAACTTTTGCAAGGGCATTGCCCCCCCCCCCCCCAGTTAGACTTAAAGGGACAACGGTTAAAGGGGAGAATTTCTAGAAGTCAGAAATTAGAAGGATGAATAGAAGGATGAATAGAAGGATGAATAGAAGAATGAATAGAAGGATGAATAGAAGGATGAATAGAAGGATGAATAGAAGGATGAATAGAAGGATGAATAGAAGGATGAATAGATGGATGAATAGAAGGATGAATAGATGGATGAATAGAAGGATGAATAGAAGGGTGAATAGAAGGATGAATAGAAGGATGAATAGAAGGATGAATAGAAGGATGAATAGATGGATGAATAGAAGGATGAATAGAAGGATGAATAGAAGGATGAATAGAAGGATGAATAGAAGGATGAATAGAAGGATGAATAGAAGGATGAATAGAAGGATGAATAGATGGATGAATAGAAGGATGAATAGAAGGATGAATAGAAGGATGAATAGAAGGATGAATAGAAGGATGAATAGATGGATGAATAGAAGGATGAATAGATGGATGAATAGAAGGATGAATAGATGGATGAATAGAAGGATGAATAGAAGGATGAATAGAAGGATGAATAGAAGGATGAATAGAAGGATGAATAGAAGGATGAATAGAAGGATGAATAGAAGGATGAATAGAAGGATGAATAGAAGGATGAATAGAAGGATGAATAGAAGGATGAATAGATGGATGAATAGAAGGATGAATAGAAGGATGAATAGAAGGATGAATAGAAGGATGAATAGAAGGATGAATAGATGGATGAATAGAAGGATGAATAGAAGGATGAATAGAAGAATGAATAGAAGGATGAATAGATGTTCAAATTATTTCTGGATTCAAAGAGAGTAGTTCATTTGGAAAGACAAACTATGCAACGTGCCAAACAAACTCAATTTAGAATTTGATTTACTTCGCCAGGCTAATTTTGGAGTGGTGTGATATTTCAGGCCAGGTAGTTGTGGCCAGATTACATGGTCTTCGGGGCTCTCAAAGACCTTCCTTCAGGGAACAGTACCAGAAATAAAGAAGAGAGACAAACAAACAGTGATGGGAAGACAACAATAAAGAATGGAAGGGTCTGCTATTGAAAGAGGTTTTATCCAAGGCAAAAGACAGAGGCCAATGGAGAATGATGGTTAAACAAATTTTGTGTGGTGCCCCAACGGTCGAACACGTCACAGGTCTGTAGGACTGTCCAGAGGTGGTGACGTTGTATGTCGGTGTTCAGGCCCTCTATAATGATTGGTCTCGAGTTATGAAAAATAAAAAAAAAGCTGGATGTAGTATCGAGATAGTAAAGAACTATGTGTACGACACACCATTTGCATTCAGACTATCTCTCCTGATGTTTACTATAAAATGTTAGACATCAAAGTATTAAGGTGTTATTTGATAGGAAAGACAAATTTGCAGGCGCCATTCCTCAACACAATTACATCAGGTTCTTAATTTATAAACCAAAAACACCGCAGACCCTCCCAATTAAGATAACACAGCGTAACGGATGACAGATGTCTCAGCTCACGTTGGCCGTCATATAACTAATGCCCAGTGCCACAACTAATTCTCCCTGCCATCTGTACGGGGTGACATACATCCAGGATTTCTGTTTACAAATAGCCAATGGCCGAGAGCAGTCAACAAGGGAGATCAATGTGACTGGGGCTTTGGTCTTGGCGTTGATTGATTCTGTCAAGGCCTTGCCTGTACTTACTATTAAGGTCGTGTGATTTTACTCACTCATTGATGCTACCCACTTCCCAGAGTAGGACTTACAATCTTATCTTATCTTATATAATACAGACGTTACTTCAAAAAAGAAGATGATTACGTCCTACGCGTCATGTCATGCATAAATAAACATCATTGGTGCTACCCACTTCCCAGAGTAGGACTTACAATAAACATCATTGGTGCTACCCACGTCCCAGAGTAGGACTTGCAATAAACATCATTGGTTTTCTTCTTCACGTTCAATTTGCCAAGTGTTTCTTTCGTTGGCCTGCACTATACCCGAAACAAACATGAGAAATAAACCTTTGGATAGCACAATAGAAAGGAACAAACATGACATTGTGGTGTATGAACTAAAAGGAAAAGTTTACTGCACACAAGTACACCGTTCTCAACTTTAAGGTCAATATTGTTTGTAGCTATTTCTCTCTCTATCTCTTTCTCTCTCTCTCTCTCTCTCTCTCTCTCTCACACACACACACACCTAAACGCAAACAGTTTCATTATTGGCAAGTGAAAAGAACATTGAATGTGAAAGTGGACATTACTTTTACAAATCAGAGCTCGGGTCATCCAGGTTAGACGTATTTACATTGTGTCCTACTTTATTACATAATGGATTTAAAAGCTGGTCAATATTTCTAGACATCTCTCTAGATCTGGACATAATATCTTTATACAGTTGGTCCACAACATACACGACTTTTATAGTTTTAGCATACAAGCCCGCTATTCATTGGATCTTTGTAAATGAATAGCATTATGTCTCCACTGAACTACATAATTTGAAGAACATTATGTCTCCCCCGAACTACATAATTTGAAGAACATTATGTCTCCCCTGAACTAGATAATTTGAAGAACATTATGTCTCCCCTGAACTAGATAATTTGAAGAACATTATGTCTCCCCTGAACTACATAATTTGAAGAACATTATGTCTCCCCTGAACTACATAATTTGAAGAACATTATGTCTCCCCTGAACTAGATAATTTGAAGAACATTATGTCTCCCCTGAACTAGATAATTTGAAGAACATTATGTCTCCCCTGAACTACATAATTTGAAGAACATTATGTATCCCCTGAACTACATAATTTGAAGAACATTATGTCTCCCCTGAACTAGATAATTTGAAAAACATTATGTCTCCCCTGAACTACATAATTTGAAGAACATTATGTCTCCCCTGAACTAGATAATTTGAAGAACATTGTGTTTCCCCTAAACTAGATAATTTGAAGAAAATTATGTCTCCCCTGAACTAGATAATTTGAAGAACATTGTGTTTCCCCTGAACTAGATAATTATTTAGCACTTCGTTAACCAATAAAAATAAAGAAAAGAAAATCATGGGAACAAATCATACATTAACATTTCGTCTCAAGTCTAAATGGCAAATCACGAAGATAAGTTCAAATATGAATCTATTTGAACAATCTTGTCTTATTAGTTATTTCAAAAATGATTTAAAGCTGTCCTTGCTCACTTTCATGGTTCAATGAATTCTTATTTGAAAAGACAACATAGAGCCTGGGGGATTACTGAGGACAAAGGAAAGCAAATCTTTCATTGTAAACAACAAAATAAAAACAAAAACAGTAACTGCTGGTCTATATGATAACTTACTGAGAAAACTTGCCCGAGGCTCAGTTCAATCACTAAGTCTAAGAGCAAAGAAAAAACATATTAATCCCACTGCCCGCATCTTCCTTTTTATTATCTCTCTCTCTCTCTCTCTCTCTCTCTCTCTCTCTCTCACTAACATGATGCTCTCCCTTTTGTGTCGTCTCTACTAGATTTATATAGCAATTTGACTGTTAAAAGTGACGGAAAAATTAGGTTAATAAGGTCGATATAAACTCTATAGTGTCTAAAAATCTAGCTTAATAAACAATATTAACCCTTAAACCTAAATTCATAAACTATGTTCAGTTTAAAATTTAGTTTCATAAATGATATAGATTCTAGTTTCATAAAGGTTATAGATTCTAGTTTCACAAGCTTTACCTTCGCCTGTCCCTTGGTCTCTTAGACCGTTGGGGAACCACATAGGATCTGTCGATCGTCTCTGTCCTAAGTCTGTACATTAACGTTTGGTAATTATTGTTGAATACATCTATACGTCATGGAACATTACAATCCAAGCATGAGGATAGTCTCCACATAAACTAAGAATTAAATTATCTTAATTAAACAATGTCTCCACATAATCATACTAACAATTAAATTATCTTAATTAAACAAGGTCTTAAAAATAGTCGGAATTTTTTGATCAGTCTTAACGTTACAAGTTATTTTTCGCAAGTTTGTCGATGTTAATATGAAGTATATATAGTAACTTAAGTTTATGTTAGTTATTTGAAACATTGTAACATAGTCTCTCGAACATTTTCACTTTTCTACAATTGAACTGTTTTCTGGCTGTTTTCAATACTGTGACGAGACGAAATCTGAGCTAGTTCGGTTCTATTGTAAGACATGACTCCCTGTCTAAAGTGATCCTTCCAGGTCAAGTGGACAGAGTACTAAGAAATGGGCTCTCGATATCTTGCTCATAGCTGCTGGTGACCGGCCGCCTCTCTCTCTCGATATCTTGCTCAGAGCTGCTGGTGAGCGGCTGCCTCTCTCTCTCGATATCTTGCTCAGAGCTGCTGGTGACCGGCCGTCTCTCTCTCGATATCTTGCTCAGAGCTGCTGGTGACCGGCCGCCTCTTTCTCGATATCTTGCTCAGAGCTGCTGGTGACCGGCCGCCTCTCTCTCTCGATATCTTTCTCAGAGCTGCTGGTGACCGGCCGCCTCTCTCTCGATATATTGCTCAGAGCTGCTGATGACCGCCGCCTCTCTCTCTCGATATCTTGCTCAGAGCTGCTGATGACCGGCCGCCTCTCTCTCTCGATATCTTGCTCAGAGCTGCTGGTGACCGGCCGCCTCTCTCTCGATATCTTGCTCAGAGCTGCTGCTGACCGGCCGCCTCTCTTTCGATATCTTGCTCAGAGCTGCTGGTGACCGGCTGCCTCTCGATATCTTGCTCAGAGCTGCTGATGACCGGCCGCCTCTCTCTCTCGATATCTTGCTCAGAGCTGCTGATGACCGGCCGCCTCTCTCTCTCGATATCTTGCTCAGAGCTGCTGGTGACCGGCCGCCTCTCTCTCGATATCTTGCTCAGAGCTGCTGCTGACCGGCCGCCTCTCTTTCGATATCTTGCTCAGAGCTGCTGGTGACCGGCCGCCTCTCGATATCTTGCTCAGAGCTGCTGGTAACCGGCCGCCTCTCTCTCTCAATATCTTGCTCAGAGCTGCTCGTGACCGGCCGCCTCTCTCTCTCGATATCTTGCTCAGAGCTGCTGGTGACCGGCCACCTCTCTCTCGATATCTTGCTCAGAGCTGCTGGTGACCGGCCGCCTCTCCCTTGATATCTTGCTCAGAGCTGCTGGTGACCGGCCGCCTCTCCCTTGATATCTTGATCAGAGCTGCTGCTGACCGGCCGCCTCTCTCTCTCGATATCTTGCTCAGAGCTGCTGGTGACCGGCCGCCTCTCTCTCGATATATTGCTCAGAGCTGCTGATGACCGCCGCCTCTCTCTCTCGATATCTTGCTCAGAGCTGCTGATGACCGGCCGCCTCTCTCACTCGATATCTTGCTCAGAGCTGCTGGTGACCGGCCGCCTCTCTCTCTCGATATCTTGCTCAGAGCTGCTGGTGACCGGCCGCCTCTCTCTCGATATATTGCTCAGAGCTGCTGATGACCGCCGCCTCTCTCTCTCGATATCTTGCTCAGAGCTGCTGATGACCGGCCGCCTCTCTCTCTCGATATCTTGCTCAGAGCTGCTGGTGACCGGCCGCCTCTCTCTCTCGATATCTTGCTCAGAGCTGCTGGTGACCGGCCGCCTCGCTCTCGATATCTTGCTCAGAGCTGCTGGTGACCGGCCGCCTCTCTCTCGATATCTTGCTCAGATCTGTTGGTGACCGGCCGCCTCTCTCTCGATATCTTGCTCAGAGCTGCTGCTGACCGGCCGCCTCTCTTTCGATATCTTGCTCAGAGCTGCTGGTGACCGGCCGCCTCTCGATATCTTGCTCAGAGCTGCTGGTAACCGGCCGCCTCTCTCTCTCAATATCTTGCTCAGAGCTGCTCGTGACCGGCCGCCTCTCTCTCTCGATATCTTGCTCAGAGCTGCTGGTGACCGGCCACCTCTCTCTCGATATCTTGCTCAGAGCTGCTGGTGACCGGCCGCCTCTCCCTTGATATCTTGCTCAGAGCTGCTGGTGACCGGCCGCCTCTCCCTTGATATCTTGATCAGAGCTGCTGCTGACCGGCCGCCTCTCTCTCTCGATATCTTGCTCAGAGCTGCTGGTGACCGGCCGCCTCTCTCTCGATATATTGCTCAGAGCTGCTGATGACCGCCGCCTCTCTCTCTCGATATCTTGCTCAGAGCTGCTGATGACCGGCCGCCTCTCTCACTCGATATCTTGCTCAGAGCTGCTGGTGACCGGCCGCCTCTCTCTCTCGATATCTTGCTCAGAGCTGCTGGTGACCGGCCGCCTCTCTCTCGATATATTGCTCAGAGCTGCTGATGACCGCCGCCTCTCTCTCTCGATATCTTGCTCAGAGCTGCTGATGACCGGCCGCCTCTCTCTCTCGATATCTTGCTCAGAGCTGCTGGTGACCGGCCGCCTCTCTCTCTCGATATCTTGCTCAGAGCTGCTGGTGACCGGCCGCCTCGCTCTCGATATCTTGCTCAGAGCTGCTGGTGACCGGCCGCCTCTCTCTCGATATCTTGCTCAGATCTGTTGGTGACCGGCCGCCTCTCTCTCGATATCTTGCTCAGAGCTGCTGCTGACCGGCCGCCTCTCTTTCGATATCTTGCTCAGAGCTGCTGGTGACCGGCCGCCTCTCGATATCTTGCTCAGAGCTGCTGGTAACCGGCCGCCTCTCTCTCTCAATATCTTGCTCAGAGCTGCTCGTGACCGGCCGCCTCTCTCTCTCGATATCTTGCTCAGAGCTGCAGGTGACCGGCCGCCTCTCTCTCTCGATATCTTGCTCAGAGCTGCTGGTGACCGGCCGCCTCTCTCTCTATATCTTGCTCAGAGCTGCTGGTGACCGGCTGCCTCTCTCTCGATATCTTGCTCAGAGCTGCTGGTGACCAGCCGCCTCTCTCTCTCTCTCGATATATTGCTCAGAGCTGCTGGTGACCGGCCACCTCTCTCTCGATATCTTGCTCAGAGCTGCTGGTGACCGGCCGCCTCTCCCTTGATATCTTGCTCAGAGCTGCTGGTGACCGGCCGCCTCTCCCTTGATATCTTGATCAGAGCTGCTGGTGACCGGCCGCCTCTCTCTCTCGATATCTTGCTCAGAGCTGCTGGTGACCGGCCGCCTCTCTCTCTCGATATCTTGCTCAGAGCTGCTGGTGACCGGCCGCCTCTCTCTCGATATCTTGCTCAGAGCTGCTGGTGACCGGCCGCCTCTCTCTCGATATCTTGCTCAGAGCTGCTGGTGACCGGCCGCCTCTCGATATCTTGCTCAGAGCTGCTGGTGACCGGCAGCCTCTCTCTCTCTCTCTCGATATCTTGTTCAGAGCTGCTGGTGACCGGCGCCTTTCGATATCTTGCTCAGAGCTGCTGCTGACCGGCCGCCTCTCTCTCTCGATATTTTGCTCAGAGCTGCTGGTGACCGGCCGCCTCTCGATATCTTGCTCAGAGCTGCTGCTGACCGGCCGCCTCTCTCTCTCGATATCTTGCTCAGAGCTGCTGGTGACCGGCCGCCCCTCTCTCTCGATATCTTGCTCAGAGCTGCTGGTGACCGGCCGCCTATCTCTCGATATCTTGCTCAGAGCTGCTGGTGACCGGCCGCCTCTCTCTCTCGATATCTTGCTCAGAGCTGCTGCTGACCAGCCACTTCTCTCTCTCACGATATCTTGCTCATAGCTGCTGCTGACCGGCCGCCTCTCTCTCTCGATATCTTGCTCAGAGCTGCTGGTGACCGGCCGCCTCTCTCTCTCTCGATATCTTGCTCAGAGCTGCTGATGACCGGCCGCCTCTTGATATCTTGCTCAAGGCTGCTGGTGACCGGCCGCCTCTCGATATCTTGCTCAGAGCTGTTATTGTCCGGCCGCCTCTCTCTCTCGATATTTTGCTTAGAGCTGATGTTAACCGGCCGCCTCTCTCTCGATATCTTGCTCAGCTGCTGCTGACCGGCCGCTTCTCTCTCTCTCGATTTCTTACTCAGAGCTGATGGTGACCGGCCGCCTCTCGATATCTTGCTCAGAGCTGCTGCTGACCGGCTGCATCTCTTTCTCGATATCTTGTTCAGAGCTGCTGGTGACCGGCCGCCTCTCTCTCTCGATATCTTGCTCAGAGCTGCTGGTGACCGGCCGCCTCTCTCTCGATATCTTGCTCAGAGCTGCTGGTGACCGGCCGCCTCTCTCTCGATATCTTGCTCAGAGCTGCTGGTGACCGGCCGCCTCTCGATATCTTGCTCAGAGCTGCTGTTAACCGGCCGCCTCTCTCTCGATATCTTGCTCAGAGCTGCTGGTGACCAGCCGCCTCTCTCTCGATATCTTGCTCAGAGCTGCTGGTGACCGGCCGCCTCTCCCTCGATATCTTGCTCAGAGCTGCTGGTGACCGGCAGCCTCTCTCTCTCTCGATATCTTGCTCAGAGCTGCTGGTGACCGGCCGCCTCTGGATATCTTGCTCAGAGCTGCTGCTGACCGGTCGCCTCTTCTCTCTCGATATCTTGCTCAGAGCTGCTGGTGACCGGCCGCCTCTCGATATCTTGCTCAGAGCTGCTGCTGACCGGCCGCCCTTCTCTCTCGATATCTTGCTCAGAGCTGCTGGTGACTGGCCGCCTCTCTCTCTCTCGATATCTTGCTCAGAGCTGCTGGTGACCGGCCGCCTCTCGATATCTTGCTCAGAGCTGTTGGTTACCGGCCGCCTCTCTCTCTCGATATTTTGCTTAGAGTTGCTGTTAACCGGCCGCCTCTCTCTCGATATCTTGCTAAGAGCTGCTGGTGACCGGCCGCCTCTCTCTCGATATCTGGCTCAGAGCTGCTGGTGACCGGCCGCCTCTCGATATCTTGCTCAGAGCTGCTGGTGATCGGAAAATGAAGAGACTTGATTACGTAAATGGTCACTGCAGCCATACGACTAAAGTTAAAGAACAGATGATGTCATGTTCATTAATAGTAATCATTTAATTGATAGAGCACTTTCAACAAACGTCATATAGGCTCAAGTCGCTAGAATAAGATCACAGACATAAACACAAGATTTAAAATAGCTACAAACTGTTTTCAAAGTTTTGAGCTGATAGATCTTAATGTCCATCTTGAGTGTTACGTATCTAGGCGTTGTTTTTTTCTTTCTTTGACCTGTTGCGGTCGAGAGACGGGTAGGTTGTCTGCCCCTTGTGTAATAAGTTTTTTTTTCTTTTTTATTCGTCAAGCCACACAGACAGTGACCGGTCCTTGACCTGTGTGTGTACCTCTGGTTGAAAGGAGGTTGTTTTTTTTTCTATCTCTTTGAAGAGCGTTCTAGATCTGGGAAATTGATGACGTATTTGGTTCTAGAAATCACTGGATTTGTCTTGAGGTCGACGCGCGGTAGATTATATAAAGACCGCCCGCGTGACATTGACAGACAGACATACGGAGACAGCCGTGAGACAGAATAGCGGAGAC
The DNA here is from genome assembly GCA_036873155.1 of Biomphalaria sudanica. NCBI lineage: Eukaryota > Metazoa > Mollusca > Gastropoda > Planorbidae > Biomphalaria > Biomphalaria sudanica. The sequence continues at coordinate 1,162,281 of JAZGLO010002262.1, read as the reverse complement.
ATTGCGCGACCCGTGCGTGGTATACCACTTGATCGTGTAAGTTAAGATTTTTTTTTTTTCTTTTTGTCAAGGCCTTGCTTGCTTGTATTTGTAATTACATTTTCAAACTCTTGTATTGTAATATTTTTACATGCCATTTTTGTAAAAGGGTTTTGGTCAAAACCTCAATTCTGTATTGAGTAAATGTTTATTTTTTTTCTTTCTTGTAATTTTATATTTGATTAAACATTAAGTTGATAGTTTACCTTCCGATTTCTTGTGTCATTTTTTTTTTGTTATTCATTGTCAGTCTTTGATTAAATTCAGACTTAAGATAAGTGACACAACTGCTTTTCTATTGTCACGTTCCCCTAGGCAAGCCATTTTAAAAATTAGAATTCAATTCGTAATACGTGACAAAAGAAGTTTGGGGGCTCGTCCGGGATATTTTTCTGAACCTATTTTCGTCTTACTTGAGTAATTTTGTAAAGGCGAAGTTGACTTTAACAAAAATTTTTTTTGTGTCAAAGAGTCGGAAGTAAAGTATCAATAGTATTGACCAAACTCTCTTAAGGTTTTTTGTTGTACTGATTTTGTACTGTATATTTACATTGTTTACATTTTTTTTTTTGCTTGTAATAGTTGCTAGTTAGTCATGGATATTCAGGTTTTTCTTGCAAATCCCTCTGTGGAAGAGCTTGATGCTTTTACTAGGAAGGAACTGGTCCTTATTTCTAAACATTTAGGGTTAAAAATAAAATCAAATGCCCTTAAACAAGAAATCAGAGATAACATTGTAATCCATTATGTATACGAGGAAGTGTTTTCTGAAGACCTTTTAGAAACCCTTAGACCCGATGAGGGTAAATCAGATTTAGAACTTCAGATAAAATTAAAACAAATGGAAATAGAAGCCCAGACGGCTAGAGAGCAGAGAGAAATTAAACAAAAAGAATTAGAGCTTGCAGCGGCTAGAGAGCAGAGAGAAATTAAACAAAAAGAATTAGAGCTTGCAGCGGCTAGAGAGCAGAAAGAAATGGAAATGAAATTACAAATAGAGTTAAAAAAATTAGAGTTAGCTGCTAATGTAAGACCAGATTCTTCCCCTGCCAGTCATACTGCTGAAGCAACAAAATTTTTGAAAATAATTCCACGCTTTAATGAAGCCACAATTGACAATTATTTTCCACAATTTGAACTTGCTGTGAAAAATTTTAATGTACCTGAAACTTTGTGGCCCACTTTGCTGCAAACAGTTTTGACTGGTAGAGCTGCAGAGGTATTTTGTTCTTTGACCATTGAACAACAAAAAGATTATAATGTTGTTAAGGCCTTAATTCTTAAGGCATATGAACTTGTTCCGGAAGCTTACCGAAAGCAGTTCAGGGATTGTCGCAAATCGGATGGCCAAACCCATGTAGAATTCCTGCGGGAAAAGGAGCGACGCTTTGAGAAATGGCTCACTTCCAGGGAAATCGGCACCGACTTTGCAAAATTCAAGAACCTAATGCTGATGGAAGAGTTCAAGAGTTGTGTGCGGCTGGACGTCCGTACGCATATAGCTGATCGTGGCGAGGAAGATGTGCACAAGGCTGCAGTGTTGGCAGACGATTATATAATATCACATCAATTTGCCAAGTATACGACGGATGTCAAGCCAAAACAAGTCAAACAGCCTGAGTCCATTGCTAGCAACTCCATCAAGAACAGCAGTACAAACGACAGAAAACCTACTACAAGTAAAGCTACTTGTTCCTACTGCAAACGAGAAGGCCATAAAATTGACGATTGCTGGAAACTGAAGAAGAGAAACGAAAAAGCTCCTTCAAAAGTCAGCGCTTGCACAGTACAGTGGTCGTCGAGGTTTACTCCCTCATCCTCAAGTCATATCAAGAATACCTCGACACCACCTGTTTCAAATGTATTGACTGTACAAGACTCTCCGAAAATGTCTCCACGGTGTTCAAATGACTCAACAGTGAGTTCTTCAAATTCATCTTTACGATGTTCCAATGACTCAAACAAGAGTTTTTCAAATACATCAAGCCGATGTTCCAATGACTCAAACAAGAGTTTTTCAAATACATCAAGCCGATGTTCCAATGACTCAAACAAGAGTTTTTCAAATACATCAAGCCGATGTTCCAATGACTCAAATAAGAGTTTTTCAAATACATCACATCGATGTTCCAATGACTCTATCCAGAGTTCCCATAATACATCACCCCGATGTTCCCATGACTCTATCCAGAGTTCCCATAATACATCACCCCGATGTTCCAATGACTCTATCCAGAGTTCCCATAATACATCACCCCGATGTTCCCATGACTCTATCCAGAGTTCCCATAATACATCACCCCGATGTTCCAATGACTCTATCCAGAGTTCCCATAATACATCACCCCGATGTTCCCATGACTCTATCCAGAGTTCCCATAATACATCACCCCGATGTTCCAATGACTCTATCCAGAGTTCCCATAATACATCACCCCGGTGTTCCCATGACTCTATCCAGAGTTCCCATAATACATCACCCCGATGTTCCAATGACTATCCAGAGTTCCCATAATACATCATTCCGATGTTCCCATGACTCCATCAAGAGTTCCCATAAGACATCACCCCGATGTTCCAATGACTCCATCAAGAGTTCTCCAAATACATCCACAAGATGTTCTACTGACTCAAGAAAGAGTTTCTCCACTGCGTCTCCTAGAGATGTCAATGACTCCAGCGAGAGTTCGACCCAAGTCCAGTCTGCATCAACCAAAATTGATGTTTTATTAGAGGATTTTAAGCCTTTCATTTCGGAAGGATTCGTATCACTACCCGGTGATTCTACAAGTCTACGACCTATCACCATTTTGAGAGACACAGGTGCCTCACAATCGCTACTTTTAGAGGGTATCTTGCCCTTGTCAAAATCATCATCGACTGGGAAGAGCATCCTGTTACGAGGCGTAGAGCTTGGATGTATAGATGTGCCTCTACATCTAATCGACATAAAGTCAAATCTCATTACTGGACCGGTTGTTGTAGGTGTCCGACCAACATTACCATTGGAAGGTATCTCGTTGCTGTTAGGCAATGACTTAGCAGGTGGAAAGGTGATAGCCGAACCCATCGTCACTCAAACACCCGACTTATCTGCCACACCCGAGGAAGACCTAGAGTTATATCCAGCGTGTGCAGTAACACGGGCAATGAGGTTGAAAGCATCTCAAGAAGAAAACGTCATCAAAGCCAACAGTAACCAAGATGATGTGGACTTGAGCACCACATTCTTTGCTTCTCTTGAAGAAGAACCAACGCCAAATTCTGAAAAGCCGGCATCAACTCGAAAACAGTTGATTGAGGACCAAAAGAAGGATCCAGAGCTCGCCAAACTCCGAGAAACCACAATGACATCACAAGAGGCAGAGCTAGCATCAACGTGCTACTACATCCAAGATGATATGCTCTTCAGGAAATGGAAACCTCCAGACGCATCCAACGAAGAAGAATGGAGAATATGCCATCAAATCGTGTTACCAGAAAGATACCGAGCGTACATCATGAATCTGGCTCATGACACACCAATGTCAGGTCATCTCGGCATCCACAAGACATACCACAAGATTATGTCACACTTCTTCTGGCCACGTTTGAAGAAAGATGTCATCCAGTACTGCCGATCCTGTCATGCCTGTCAGATGGTTGGCAAGCCAAATCAAAAGATCCCTGTTGCTCCTCTGAAGCCGATTCCAGCCTTTGAAGAACCTTTCAGCAGAGTACTCATTGACTGTGTTGGTCCTCTCCCAAGGACAAAAGCTGGCAACCAATACCTGTTGACCATTATGTGTGCTTCAACTCGTTTTCCTGAGGCTATTCCTCTAAGGAACATAAAAGCATCAAACATTGTGAAGGCCTTAATCAAGTTCTTTACTCTATTTGGTCTACCAAAGTCCATCCAATCGGACCAAGGAACGAATTTCACGGCCAATCTTTTCAAGCAAGTCATGACTCAGTTGGGCATCAAACACTGCATGTCGAGTGCGTATCATGCCGAGTCGCAAGGCGCTCTTGAGCGATTCCATCAGACTCTCAAGAACATGATCCGAACCTATTGCTTTGAGCACGAAAAAGACTGGGACGAAGGAATCCACATGCTGCTGTTTGCAACCCGTGAATCCGTCCAGGAATCGTTGGGATTCAGCCCTTTTGACTTAGTCTTTGGCCATTCGGTGCGCGGTCCCTTGAAATGTATAAAAGAGACTTTGTTGTCACCAACAGCCACTGAAGGACTTTTAGACTATGTAATTAAGTTTAAAACTAGACTTTATGATGCTTGTGTTCTGGCCAAAAATAACTTACAAAACACCCAATCCAGCATGAAACGCTGGTATGATAGAAAGGCCCGTGTTAGAGAATTTTCTCCCGGGGATAAGGTGCTTGTATTTTTGCCCATACCAGGTCAACCCTTGCAAGCCAGATATTTTGGTCCCTATGAAATTGAGACCAAAATTAGTGACCTCAATTACACAATCAAAACCCCTGACCGTAGGAAAAAGACTCAGTTATGTCATATAAACATGCTGAAGCCTTATGTATCTCGGCCAGATCACTCAGAGAAGAGTAATTGTGTTTTAAATACAGTCAAAAGTTGTTCAAATAGCCATGTTTCTCCTATTGATGATGATATTGTAAAGGAGAAATTTGGACAATACAAAATCCCTAATTCTTTTGTATTACAGAATTTGGATGTAAAACTGTCTCATCTGTCTTCGACAGAAAGGCCAGTTATCATGAAACTCATTAATGAATTTAATGACATTTTTTCTGATGTACCAAAACAGACTAATGTTATAATGCATGATGTAGATGTTGGCGAGGCTACTCCAGTCAAGCAGCATCCTTACAGGGTCAACCCTGAAAAACTTGCCATACTTAGGTCAGAAATCAAGTATATGCTTGAAAATGACCTCATTGAACCAAGTTCCAGTAGCTGGAGCTCCCCATGTGTCTTGATACTTAAACAGGACAAGACTTATCGTTTTTGTACAGACTACAGTAAGGTAAATGCTGTAACAAAGACCGATTCGTTTCCTATCCCTAGGATAGACGATCTCATAGATCGTATTGGTGACGCTAAGTACATCACCAAAATAGACCTACTTTCAGGTTATTGGCAGGTTCCCCTGACTGATAGGGCAAAGGAAATCTCCGCCTTTGTCACCCCTGATGGTCTGTACCAATACAAAGTGATGCCATTTGGCATGAAGAATGCTCCTGCCACTTTCCAGAGAATGATAAATGCCCTGCTTGCTGACATGGAGAATTGCCACGCATACATAGACGATGTAGTGATTTTTAGCCAAGATTTTTCTAGCCATTGTAAACAACTGCATTGTCTTTTTACTAAACTTTTACATGCAAAAATTACTGTAAACCTGAGTAAGAGTGATTTTTGCCAGGCTTCCATCCAATACTTAGGCCATATTGTAGGACAAGGCCAGGTGAAACCTGTAATGGCCAAAGTAGAAGCTATCCAAGCTTTCCCTATCCCTGCTGATCGGAAACAACTCCGAAGATTTTTGGGAATGTCTGGATATTATAGAAAATTTTGCGAAAATTTTTCTGTCATTGCCAGTCCTTTAACAAACCTCCTGAGAAAGAACGTCCGATTTACTTGGACGGATGAATGTCAGAAAGCCTTTAACCAGATCAAGCAGATATTATCTAGCTCTCCCATTTTGATGGCTCCTGACTTCGGAAAACCTTTTAGGTTAGCTATTGACGCCAGTGACACAGGTGTTGGGTCAGTCCTTTACCAAGAAGATAATTTCCAAGTAGAGCACCCTATTTGTTTCTTTTCCAAGAAATTTAATAGACATCAAAGAAATTATTCTACTGTGGAAAAAGAATGTCTTGGGTTGATTCTTTCTATACAACACTTTGATTTTTATATCAGTGGGTCTAGATGGCCACTGGTTGTATTTACTGACCACAATCCCCTTACATTTATCCACAAAATGTCTGGCAAGAACCAACGACTTCTCAGGTGGAGTTTATTTTTACAAGAGTACAACCTAGATCTTAAACACATAAAAGGCAGCGAAAATGTTATCGCCGATGCCTTATCTAGAGTGTAAAAAGTATTTTGATGTATATTTTTTTTATATATATCATGATAAATACATTCTGTAATGTAAATATTTTTTTTGTGTAGTTCTAAAAAGATTTCCATTTCGTGGAAATGTAAACTTTTTATTTTTAGGGGGGAGGTGTTACGTATCTAGGCGTTGTTTTTTTCTTTCTTTGACCTGTTGCGGTCGAGAGACGGGTAGGTTGTCTGCCCCTTGTGTAATAAGTTTTTTTTTCTTTTTTATTCGTCAAGCCACACAGACAGTGACCGGTCCTTGACCTGTGTGTGTACCTCTGGTTGAAAGGAGGTTGTTTTTTTTTCTATCTCTTTGAAGAGCGTTCTAGATCTGGGAAATTGATGACGTATTTGGTTCTAGAAATCACTGGATTTGTCTTGAGGTCGACGCGCGGTAGATTATATAAAGACCGCCCGCGTGACATTGACAGACAGACATACGGAGACAGCCGTGAGACAGAATAGCGGAGACATTGCGCGACCCGTGCGTGGTATACCACTTGATCGTGTAAGTTAAGATTTTTTTTTTTTCTTTTTGTCAAGGCCTTGCTTGCTTGTATTTGTAATTACATTTTCAAACTCTTGTATTGTAATATTTTTACATGCCATTTTTGTAAAAGGGTTTTGGTCAACACCTCAATTCTGTATTGAGTAAATGTTTATTTTTTTTCTTTCTTGTAATTTTATATTTGATTAAACATTAAGTTGATAGTTTACCTTCCGATTTCTTGTGTCATTTTTTTTTTGTTATTCATTGTAAGTCTTTGATTAAATTCAGACTTAAGATAAGTGACACAACTGCTTTTCTATTGTCACGTTCCCCTAGGCAAGCCATTTTAAAAATTAGAATTCAATTCGTAATACGTGACATGAGTGTAATGATGCATGTTGTTAATCTGAGTTACAGTGGGGAGCAAGTTACCTTTGGTCCATGTCGTATCTTTTGAGGCAGAAACGTGACATCACTAGAAGCGTTGAGTCCATGGAGCGCACTGAGGGACATATGGAGTGATCAGCTAAGGTACAAGGTCATTGCTTTGTTGTACTGATGACGAAGTGTGTCCACCTGGTAATCAATTCTTGTATTCGCTGGAAGCCGTCTACACAAGTGAGCAGTAGCAGAATTACGTCCTTGTTTTTGTGAGGACTATTCGTTCTGCATTGTTTCTGAATTCGTTGAAGCTTAGCAATTTTGTCATCGGGTATATCTGCTAACACGGCCCTGATACCAAGTAGTTCGGTGACAATAATCGGAAGAGTTTAATAAAGCCGAGTCATTCGGGTGCATGGAACAGCATTACCATCAAACTAGCATTCTAGAAGCACCACACACACGCACTGAGTAGAACACTGTTTCATCTTGACATTTCATCATTCTCCCTGTGTATCCACACACACCCACACACACCCACACACACACACGTTTATCTTCTTTCTCTCGAGTTGTCTTACTTAACCTCTTTAATCCCCTCCCCCTCCATTCCCTCAGCCTCTCGGTGAGCTCTCCATGACCTAGCTCCCAAGTCCAGCGATGATAAAAAAAACTGTAGATCAAGATTTAAAGCTCAAACATTTCCCTCTATTGATCTGTTTCGAGGATCTATCATCTCTCCTTACACAAAGACTTCCTTACGGTTTTCATTTTTTAAAAATCTATTCTCTTTTTTTTTCTGTCTTGCTTTCTGTCTCTCTCGACTTCTCAGTTTGTCTCATTGTCTCAGACAAACAAACATACATACATACTAACATACATACATACATACTAACATACATACATACATACTAACATACATACATACATACTAACATACATACATACATACTAACATATATACTGTGAAATTGTCTATCCTTATAATGATGTACATAAATCAATGTATATTTATATGTTGGTATCTTGATCATGGTAGCACTTGTAGGAGTGTGTAACATCAACAACCATGTGACCAATATATTCATCAAAAAAAGCATTGCTATGAAAGTTCAACACTAAGACAAAGACAAAAAAAACAACAAACAACAAAACACGTTATTTCTCCCACACATATACTTGTAAGTGTGAAGTTCTGTCCCTTAGATAAGCCTTGTTTTTTTTTTTACATTTTAAGTATTTTTATATTTTGCTTTTTTGTTTTTTTCACTAACAATTAGTTAGGTCTTGTAATCAACTAGTGAATTGGTCTTGTAATCAACTAGTGAATTGGTCTTGTAATCAACTAGTGAATTGGTCTTGTAATCAACTAGTGAATTGGTCTTGTTATCAACTAGTGAATTGGTCTTTTAATTTGTTCTTTATTCACTATCAAAAACAAAACAATTGTTTTTATTGCCCGGCACTCCTAAACTCCTAAATTCTATGATGTATACCATGGGCGTAGCCAGGATTTTTTTTCGGGGTGGGGGGATTCCCCCCACCCGCCCCCCCCCCTGCGGATTTTTATATATATATATATGTGTGTGTGTGTTTAACATAATTAATCTTTATTAAATTCTGACCCTTTCGGAAGACGCTTATTGTGCCCTAGAATAAGTTCTTCCTGGAATTAGTGGAAAACTTGTAGACTCCCCACCCTTGCTAGCATGGGGGGTCTGGGGGAGCTCGCAGTGCTCACCCAGCGCGGGGCGAAGCCCCTCCGCCGAGCACTATTTCTGGTATTGAAAGCCAACAAAATGCAATTCTGAGGTATCTACAGTGCATTATCTTGCTATTAAAAAGTTTTATTTCAAAAACCTAATGTGCTATTCTTACTGACTTAGACCCTTTCGCTCCATTCGGCGCATTTTCCGGCAAGCTGTTTCCGCAACTCTTATTATGCTTAATTCATTTTGTCGGAGAATATGTCCCGCAAAACTTCATGCGACGCTCTGTCACAACCTTACTAAGGGTTCGACTCCCAGTTCGGCATATGATTTCTTCGATTTAGACACGAACTCTATAACTGACTCCTAAAATCTGTCTTAGCCATCTTTGTTGAGCTACAGTTAGTGTTTTTCAATTTCGGCAGATGACCATTCACACTTTATTAATGGAGCCCAGCCACTGGTAAAATTTGTAACCTCTCTTGACTACGCTCTTGGAATTACATGCCTGTATTTCGATTTAGATTTTATATTGAAAAGGAAAGTTTTATCGTCAAAATCATCTATTGAGGGGTTTTAAACTAAAAAATCTCTGAATTTTTTTATTTTTTAAAAATTCCAAACCCCATTTAGCTACGGTCATAGAATTTGGTGACTGTAGTTTGCTTTAAAATAATATTGAAGAGAAAGATTTTCAACTCAAAACTCTCTGTAGGGGAATTTAAACTCAAAACCATCTGAAGGGATTTTAAATGTTTAAAAAAGCCATCTGGAGGAGGGGGAGTTAAACTCAAAACCCCTCATTAGCTTAGCTACGCTCAAAGAATTTTAGTGTGTAATTTGCTTTTTTTATATTAAAGAGGTATTTTTTAGCATCAAAACCCTCTGAAGGGGGATTTAAACTCAAACCCCCTTTGGCTACGCTCATAACATTTTGAGTGCGTAATTTGCTTTTTTTTTATATTGAAGAGGTATTTTTCAGCTTCAAACCCCGCTGGCAGGGGGTTTTAGACTCAAAACCCCTTTGGCTACGCTCATAAATTTAAAATTGTGTAATTTGCTTTTTTTTTATATTGAAGAGATACTTTTTAGCTTCAAACCCCAACTGGAGGGGGTGGGGGTTAAACTCTAAACCCCTTTGGCTACGCTCATAGAATTTTGAGTGTGTAATTTGCTTTTTTTATATTGATAGGGGGTTTTAAAGTCAAAATCTTCCTTACCTGTTTTCTTGGAATGTGGGGATTGTCGTTTGCATTTTTTTTAGTTTTGTTTATAGAAGAGGGGGATTTAACTGCAAAACCCCTGGAAGGGGGTTATAAACTCAAAACCCCTGGTAGGGGGTTTTAAACTAAAAACCTCCTGGTAGAGGGATTTTTATCTCGAAACCCCCTGATAGTTTTTTTTTTCTTGACTCAGAACCCTCTTGTAGGGGTTTTAAACTCAAAACCCCCTGGTAGAGGTAAGTGATGATTTAGTATTAAAATATCAACTAAAATAAAAAAAATGAAAGAAAAATCAGTCACTGAATTCCGTCCCCCCCCTTTGCCGGAAGGGGGGGGGAATTTCATTTCGGGGGGGGGGGGGTTGAACCCCAACCCCCCCCCCCCCCGGCTACGCCCATGATGTATACACAAACCCACAAACACACGTTATATATATATATATATATATATATATATATATATATATATATATGCGTGTGTGTGTGCGTGCGCGTTTGTGTGTGTGTGTAAATATTTGACCTTTTTCCTAATCTTTACTGAACACTTTAAATCGCTCGGGTCTTCGGATGGAACTGGTACGGACTAACTTTATAAGGAACTCTAACTGTGGAACTGGTACGGACTAACTTTATAAGGAACTCTAACTCTGAATTCTGTTCTCGTAAAAAAAATGTTTGTAAAATGTTTTACATGTTTCGGATGTTCCTTCATAGTTGAAGATAGTTTACTTCCTAGTCCAAACCTCCCGCAGGACGACGGGGGATGGGAGCGGGCAGGGTTTGAACCTTCGACCGTCGATAAATCCGGACAGTCCAGCGCGCAAACCGCACGACCAGGCAGCCATCCATAACACATGACATTGCTCTACTTGAACACTTTGCACTTTTGTCTGTAGTCACGGTGTTTTCAATCTTTTCCCCGTAAAGTCTATGTGTCCTCTCTTTCTTTCTCTCCCTCCCTATCTCAGCATCAGTCACTCCTTCTCATATTACTAAACCATATCTCTCTCTCTGAATCTCGCTCAATTCGCTTTGATCTTGTGTAAGACAAAGGTTAACTACTGGACTATATTTCTTTAAAAGTGACGGATACATTTATTTTTTCATATACTTGACAGCACAGATGTGCTCAAACTAAGATCCAAGGGCCACATCCGATGTGGCCCGACAGTACGTTGGCACACACAAATGTTGAAATGTTGTTTACCTACATTAGGGGCCCTAACTTTTTCTCTGATGGATTGGTACCATATGTAGAGAAATGTAGCCAATCTCCCTTGAGTAAAAAAAAGATCAACTTCAAATATTCCATTCATTAATGTAAGTACCAGATCCACAGGTCAAATTGTTTCTGGCCAATTTTGTTTCGTTTTTTGTGCTTTTTCATTGATGTGGCTCGCGACACGAGTGTCAGAAATTAAAATGGCCTGCAGGTCCAATTAGGTTTGGCTTCACTGCTTTACATTAAGAATATATTTATATTAAACATTTTTACAATATGACAACAACATATGTACATCAGGATCTAGACATATGTTTCTCTGCACTTTGATAAACAGAGGCATGTAGAGATTGCCTAAACAAAACAGATGCACTCATTCGATACCAACACATAATCTGTGTGACTCCTTCGTTCCTATATGATAATATTGAGAGGGAAGTCACATTTGTGTCCTGTCAATAGCTGGCGTTGTTTATTATTGAGATAAGCTGTACGCTATGAAATATTGATTTTTCTACACTCTGTCTGTAAGCCTCGATCTGAACATTTCATCATGAATAGCGTCCATCTGGCGTATTGCCATTGTCAGCATTTGTCAGCTTCTTTGACGCTATTCATTGACATTTGATTGTTAGAGTCTAGTAACACCATTTGTTATTGGCTTCTAGTGGTCTGATACTCATGACCAAACTACTATTGGCATGGCTTGTGTTTTAAAATTTCATTTCATTGAACACCTTATATTCCAAAATGAATGTACATTTGAATAGCCCCATAGTCCCCCTGTTTTCACAATTTTCTCCGCCTCTGTTCTAGCGACCCCTCCCCCTCCATCCTTCCAAGTGCGATTCAAAAGTTCAATATTTCATCAGGAATGGCCTCTCAATCTATTCTAATGTCTAAAGAAGAACAATATCGGCGGCAGTGTTCATTCTATGTATTTATTGGAGATTTAGGTTACCATAGATATCTACACTCTTCTTCCTTTTGTCGACTTTAGCATTGTCGGAATCAGAGAGATTGGGTGAAGTCTTTACATTTACTAATTCATTAATTATTCTCAATAAGTGATAGATAAACTTAGAGATACGAAAAGAGAAGACACATTAAGAACAAAGTTGATTGAGTGCTTTGAACGTGTGTAGCTTAAATGGCATAAACTGGCTACTCAAGGAGCTGGAGTTCCAATCCCTAAGTGGACCAAGATGTTTTAAAATTGAAGAGTTATTAAAAAAAAACGTTTGCTAAGCATGCTACCGAAACACGGAAACACATTAATACTAATATAATGTAAACATTGTATGAATGCTGTTTTCTTGGCTGGTAACTTTTAAGGATTAAAAGTAATCATAAGTGGACTTCAACATTAAATCTACCATAGTGAGAATTGTTCTATTAGTGCCGAGCTTGCTAGTACATCCATCATACTCTCTAAATGTTCATAACACTAAAGTGTAGAAGTTGCTCCAAATGTTTACTGTTAAAACTGAGACCACGGTTGGTCTACGCTTCTTATTATAAAAAACAACAACAACACTCCCGTGACTTCCATTTTAAAAGTTAACATAAATTTGTTGACATTTTCTTCTCTTGTTCTGTTTGATAAGTTGACATAGCTCTTTGAGCCAACATCTAATGTAATGTTAACAGGGCTTGAAATGTTTGAAGACATGTATCAATGTGTTTTGCTGTACTACTTTCACGATGGTTGCCTTCCGTTGTTGTTTCCCGGCCATAAAAAGGAAGACATACATTTTATCGTTGTTCTGGTCACATGACAGCCTCGTCAACTTTGACCCATGAGACAGGCAAACAGGCTTCACTTGGCTAAGTAAAAAACCTTGAAGACGTAGCTGTGAAATATGATTTTTATATTTTTTACTTTGGAAATTTTGAACGGAATACACTATTTTGTATGAAGCTTGTTTGATTGCATCAGACTAAAAGTAATTTCAAGCTGATGTAACGCTCTAGGTCATCTTACATTAAGTTAACTGTGTACTCATAACATAATTACGTTTCACTGTTTCTAATATCCTCTATTCTATAGCCCCCCCCCCCCATTCTCTGGTTCTTCCATCCTCTGGTCCCAGAGGTACGGCAAGAGTTGATCCCCCTGCCAATATCAACAACAGGAACACATAAGGCAATGGGCCGAGTGCAGCAGTTTGGGTTAGAAGAGTTAATTACTCTTGACAGCCATCTTTCTTGACTTTTTAGCGTCCTCGGCCACGTAATGATGGTCAATGTGAGCATTTACAACTTAATGTCTATGTCTTTATCATATGTAATGGATCGATCAGACATTTGTTGAAGACTTTTTCGGGTAAAATTATATTTAAGTAAACTAAAAAAAATACATTGGAAAAAAATGGTTACATTGAGAAAAAATAAAAATTTACACTCGTGAAGCCTACACACTCTCTACTCTCTTGCACATACAAATTTATGTTTTGATTTATTGGGAGTTAGATTAGTTTTCTTTACTAGTGCATATATTTTTTTAGCTGTTTAGCTTAGTAAAGTTTAACTCAGTAAAGTTTAACTCAGTAAAGTTTAACTCAGTAAAGTTTAACTCAGTAAAGTTTAACGTAGTAAAGTTTAACCCAGTAAAGTTCAACTTAGTAAAGTTTAACTTAGTAAAGTTTAAAACAGTAAGGTTTAACCAATTAAAGTTTATCCCATCAATGTTTAACACAGAAAAGTTTAACCCAGTAATGTTTAGCCCAGTAAAGTTTAACCCTGTAAAGTTTAACCCTGTAAAAAATGTAAACACGAAAACAGCACATTGAATATAAAGGCAATGTCTTCGATTCCAACGATTAAGGATGGCTGCGGTGCTTAATAGGTCAGTCGACTAGACTCGATGATACGGGTGAATACAATACCCTTCACTGATCAAATATCTCATGGGAGTATGTTGACCAACACTGGTCAGTCATGGTCCTGTGGTAATATAATTATCTATTAGCTTATATAGTTACTTCATCATCCTCGTCAGATACAGTTACTCACTTCTTGGATCAAGTTATAATAAAAAAAAAGATAAACTGCTTGAATAATAGTATGGCTAATTGGCTATTCAAAATTCATCTTATGCAAGAACATTATAAGATAATGTGTGACACAGTTTAACATGATCTACTTTTGGCTTGTTTAAACACTAGTTGCTTCTTGCCACAACACGTTGTTTTTACGAGTTTGTATCACGAGAATTCCCCTTATCTTCACCTATCCTTTAACCTGTTGGGGCACCATACAAGAACTGTCAACCGTTTTTCTCCATTCCTCTCTACTCTCTGCCTGTCCCTGTGTCTTCCCATCGCTTTCTCTGTCTTCCTATTCATCTTCTTTCTGGTACTGTCCCCTGAAGGAAAGTCTTTGCGAGCCTGAGGACCTTGTGATGTGGCCATAGAGTTTGAGTTTACGTTTTTTGATTAGCTGGTCATCGTGGGGTCCGATCGCTGCATTAATCCTGTTTCTTATCTCTTCATTCGTGATGCGGTCTTTGAAAGTGATACCTAAAATCTTTCTATAGCATCTTAGTTACACGAGTTCACTAAGATTTCCTCGGATACTTGTTGTGACTTCGTACAATTTATCATTGCAGCCCAGTAATAATATATTCAAGTTTAGGGCAAAAGTTTTCAATCTTCATAGATCTTACTGTTTGAATTCGTATAACATTTTGACTTATTAGCTAGGCATTTGTTTCCTCCTATTAGCAACGAACGAGTCATTGGACAACTTCTTGGACAACTTCTTGGACAACTTCTCTATCATCACGTGCCCAATGGTCAAAATGACACAATTGTGCTTTATTTTTGTTTGTTGTGTGAATAGCTCGTGCGGAGATGGACACGTGACTTGTGTAGACGTGTGGAGGAGGGGAAGCAAAGTAAAAGAGTTCCACTCTGTGTGTGTGTGTGTGTGTGTCTGTGTGTGTGTGTGTTTGTGTTTGTGTGTGTGTGTGTGTGTGTGTGTGTGTGTGTGTACACACGTGCTAAGAAGAAGGGGGGAAACGAATTCTTCACCCATTGGATTTTCTTATGTGAATTCTGTATTATTTGGATTATTTTGTTTTCAAATAATCGGATTACTATTTCGTTTATACTGGAATCTAGTAGACCATCCTGTAGAGGTGGCTGTGACAAAGCAACCACCGGATCATTGGTGAGTCTTAATGAACCTAAAAACCTAACAATTTCAGTAGCTCAAAGCGGCCGATTATATTGCATAGTTTTTGGGTAGTTTGGGGGACAACCTCTTAGATCAAATCAGCGATCCACATTTTCAGTAGCTCAAAGCGGCCGATAAAGCAATAAATAGACATGCGTACGTGTATAAAAATATAATTTGATATCTCCCTGACCTATCGTTATCCCTGGCCCTATCCCTTTCCCTGGTAAATACCCAATGTGATGAAAAATTGTTCTTTTAAGTTATCATCAAGAATTTTAGCGCCAAATGACCTATACGGAAACAGATGAACCAAACATCGCGTAACGTCGCTGGTGTAAGTAATAGTTTACTATATGCATGTTTTCTGTTAGAAAGTAGATCATACTGCAAATATCAACTATTTATGGTCTTATGGTAAATGTTGAATCAAACTGACGTCATTCTATTAACTAGTGCAAACGAATAACAAAGTCCGTATACGTCAATCTTACCTTTACGTATCTACATACACTGACCGGCGTCCAAGGCTACACCCGAGGCAATTACACTAACAAGTGCTCAACAGATCGATTCACATTTTAAAATAACAATCTGCTCTAGTAATTTAAAATCCCATAAACATTTTCATCTTGTTTTTGACAAGTATCGATAGAACTATTAACAATAATTTGACAGATATGTTAGTATATAATGTAATTATTATGAAATTATCATGATTTGGGTACCTGGTATATATGACCGTTTCCTGCCGACTTTCACCGATCATCCTTGACCATTTTTGAGAGAGAGAGAGAGAGAGAGACAGAGAGAGAGAGAGAGAGAGAGAGAGAGAGAAAGAGAGAGAGAGAGAGAGACATCCAAAAGCGAATATATGATACTCTACATTTAGGTAGATGATGTCAGTAAAGTTATATGCAATATTTATACTGAGAATAGTTAAAGGACAAATAAAGTGTATTGGTTAGAACTCTTTCTGGCCTGCCACTAAAACCTCTCTAGAACTAATTTGCCAAATCACAAACATTAAAAAAAACAATGGGCTAATTTTAGAAACTATTGCACAACATATCATTATAGATTATATTTTAAACAGGAGGAAAAAAAACAGACATCTGTTTTCCCTGCAGGCGACTTTCAGAACATAATGCAACTCCAATGTAATTACTTCCCTTTGCAGTGTTCTCATCAAGAAAGCAAAGCGTAGATATTATGTCCCCTTGTTAAAAGCCAGAGTCTCACGGAGGTCGCTGAGGAGGCAGACGGTCTCCGTAGATTAAGGTTAATGATGTTTGAACGGTTGTCTGTAAAGATTTGATTTCACAGGAATCTACTTTCACAATGTTTATCCTTTTGTCCTATTTGTTGTTAGGATTGTTGGATTGGAATTGTTTTAATGTTACTTACCAACAAATACTTTAGATATTTACAAATTATTAGAATGAATATTTCGGACAATTAAAACGAACTTTACAGCTTTGAGAACCATTTGTTTGTTACACTTATAACTCTGTAAGTTGAAGAAATGTTTGAAGCAACAGTAGTCTGCACAAATACTCACATAGAAAGCAAACATTCGTCCAGACAAACCCGAGTGATCCTCTCAAAGCCAGCTCAGGGTCCATAAGTACAGAACATAAAAAAGTGTCGAGAATTTAATGTAATGTTTTTGTAATGTTTGTTAATTTGGATGGCCGTTTTGGTGACATAGGGTTCATATCATTACATTACTCAAGATGGATACTTGCACATTTATACGTTCATACATCTCTCGTAAATGAGGCAACAGCTCCTTATGTAGCAGACACAAAGAATATGCTTAATGTATATAATATTCAGTAATAATCCCTTATAGAAATACTTGACAATAACTTATTGACTCCTTAAAGAAATACTGGCACACATCCTCTTACTGACTGTCTCTTACCAACTGCTATCAAGTAACTGGTTAACTCAAGGTTCAACGTGTTCAACATGTAGACTCATGAGTTGCACATAGAATAGGTTATCAACTATATGGCACCATCTTTGAAGTGGTGACAGTCTTTCGCCTCTCGTCACGGTCAATATACATATAGAACTGAAAAGACTCCATTGAGATATGCTGTTCAGATGCGCTAGTTGTAACAAAGTCTATATTTAGAAGTAGCACCAAATGGCTACGTCTGTACTTGGGCTATTCCGTTTCAAGCGCTATGCTCTATCTTGAAGTCTCGCCTTCCTGCTGTATTGACATCAACTTCGTGTGTGTCCTAGTTAGGCCCAGGAGCGATTGTATTGACCTGATTTCATTTGGTCAGTTCAAAATAACCGGCCTCTCTGTGAATTATGTCAATAGACAATATCGATTTCTTCTAGTTCCTGGAATAAAATACTTTAGTAACGGTGATATGAAATAAATAAAATATAGAATTTACAAATGATAGCAAATGCAATTTACTAATGATAACATGCAGAAGTTACAAACGATAACAAATTTAATGTATGACTAGTTCAAAAGAATAACTAGGCACATTAAAACCACACAAAAAAACATAAAAAAAGACCAAACTGTAAAACAAAAATGTTTGCTTTTAGGATGTTGCGAGAATAAATGCAAACTTTAAAATTGCGCTATTTAGAGACACTATGTTGGTCTTGTAAGTAGGAATTCAACTTTTCGCTAGGCTTATGTTTTGTAGAACTATGTTGGAAACAGTCAACACTGTGCGATGTCAATGACTCTGATATTCTATCGCACTATGTTCTTGAAGTTTTTCTAAGGGTAGCTGTACCTATGCTCGGGTTCATGTTTTTCTTGACATTGTCACGAGTTCAAATTACGTTAAAAACTGGGAGAGGAAATGTTTAGGAATATCAACTTACTGTCACTAGTCGGAAAAAGTGGAGCGGTTAGTCATGCTGGCCACATGATACCATTGTTAATGTGGACCATAGAAACAATTGAGCTTAACATTATCTGCACCAGGATGGCTGCCTGGTCGTGCGGTTTGTCGTTCGGACTTCTCGATGGTCCCGAGTTCATACCCTGCCCGCTGCCATCCCCGTCGTCCTGCGGGAGGTTTGGACTAGGATGTAAACTCTGAAGGAACATCTGAAACATGTAAGACATTTTACAAAGAAACCATGAACCGCTAGTTCGAAAAAGTGAGATATACCTACTTCAAAATGTTCAATTAATAGCAAGCAAGCATTCTAGCTAAGATTCATTTTATAATTAACGATAACAAAATGTATGTATGGTGTGGTGTGGTGTGGTGGTGGTGTGATGGTGGTGTTGTGTGGTGTGGTGTAGTGGTGTGATGGTGGTGTGGTAGTAGTGATGTGATGGTGCTGTGATGGTGGCGTGGTGGTGGTGTTGTGTGGTGATGGTGCTGTGATGGTGGCGTGGTGGTGGTGTGATGGTGGTGTAAAGGTGGTGTGATGTGATGGTGTGGTGTAGTGGTGTGATGGTGGTGTGGTAGTGTGGTGTGATGGTGGTGTGATGGTGGTGTGATGGTGGTGTGGTGTGGTGTGATGGTGGTCTGGTGGTGTATGTGTAGAAGAACTGAGACTTTTTTCATTTTGACACTTTTGTTTTAAACACACCCAAAAGTACATCCACTCCTTCCAACACATTTTGAAACAGTGTCCCATGTGCTAGCTATCCCATGAAATCGAGCTCCAGAAATCAAGTCTGGCATCTCCAGTGTCCACGTTCCGTCTGAACCTGATATATTGTGTCATTAATCTGTCCTCGAGATCTTTAAGTGTTTCCACCTCTCTTCACGGCTTAAAATCCAATCGGCTTTATAATGATAAATGATGTGAGCGGGTGAAGCTTGATAACACAGTGACCAAACTGGCATCCAGAGATTGCACACAATATATTTGGTACAGCGTTCTTGACCTTTTTAGTTTCTCCAGAGAAGCGGGCAACCATTTATCTCTGAAATACCAAATGATCATCGTCTTCTTGATTATGTCTTTATCATTAATTTTTTTCTGTAAAAGACAACACACTTGTCTTGCGAGTATCCTCTGATTGGAAAGACGCACATGTGTAATTGACAGTTATTCATTTATAGCACCAAACTGCTGGTAGACAACTAAACTTATAGAACTTGAAATAACTTTAAGATAACTTCTTTTGTATAAAACAAACAAATAAATATAATTTTTATCAACTTACCAATTCAACTTGAGATGAAATGAAATTAACTTATATTTAAACAAATCTAACTCACACTAAAAACACGACTTTATACTCTGGCATCCTGGAGTCGTCTGGCGTACTTAATACAGTTTACGACATTGCCGCTTATCTTGTTTCATTCTACAAGACTAATAATTTTATAATAAATTAATGCTCTCTCTACAACTAACAATAAATACTCCCTTTCTATATCATCACCTTGGAAACACACACGCATTCCATAACACGTCAGGTTGGGGAAACGCTGTAATACATGCAGGTTATCAGTTGACGGGCTCGCGATGCCAGCTCAATTAAATACTATTTATTATTATTATTGGCTTTGCATATTCCTACCCTGCCTCGGCAATTTTCAATAATTTCTTATCCTTTAGACTCGTTAAGTTTTGTACGAAAAATCTTAAAAAAACAAAAACTCTTGAAAATTTTAACCTTAAACAACGGAACCATAAGAAGTGATTTAATTCCAAGTGAGTTATAATTATAAATATAGAAATATAACAGATTGTGCAAACAAAAACCATAAAGTATCAACCAAAGACTTATATCTTATCGTATATAATACAGACGTTACTTCAAAAAAGTAGAGGATTACGTCCTACGCGTCATGCATACAGTCATGCATATTAACCAGTGACTTAAATTCTGCCAAGTCACTGTTTTTCCTGCTAGCTCAGGCAACCCATTCCATGCTCTAATAGCACTAGGGAAGAAGGAGTATTTGTACAAATTTGTCCTAGCATATGGAACGAGGAATGTACCTTTATCTTTGTGTCTTTCTGAGTATTTTATTAGATTTTCTTTTTGTATTTGAAGATTATGGTTCAGTGTTTTATGTATAATTGCTACTTTTTTTTTAAGTCTTCTGTCCTGAAGGCTTTCTAAATTTAGTGATTTTACGTATATATTATACTAGACTGGAAACCGGAAACAATTCTTATCCGCGATTGATCTATTCACAGACCTATATATATATATTTTTATTCACGCCAACTCTTTCAAGCTCTAAAAAATTTTATTTTCACATTTTTTTGTAGTGTTAAAAAATCTCCATGTCCAGTCTAGATAGAGTATATATAAGTCTATTGTCTAGATAGAGTATATATAAGTCTATGGTCTAGATAGAGTATATTTAAGTCTATGGTCTAGATAGAGTATATATAAGTCTATGGTCTAGATAGAGTATATATAAGTCTATGGTCTAGATAGAGTATATATAAGTCTATGGTCTAGATAGAGTATATATAAGTCTATGGTCTCAACCTCTTGTTTCTTCTTTTTGTATTTGAATTCTTCCAAATCTCATAACCTACAAGAAGAAGGAGGTTTGAGTAGAAAGAGGGGGGGGGGATCCAATGAAAGTGAAACAAGTCAAATAGTTGTAAATAATACTTCCAAGTACAAAGCTTCTATTGAGTAAAGTTATATCTCTTATTTCGAATCAATGTTCAGTAGATCTAGAATAATAATTATAAATGTGTGCAATCGAAAATAATTTGTTTAACGTAACTTTCATGTTTTGTTGGATGTAAACTTCGTGAGCTTTGGTCAATCACTTTTGTGGCTAGGAGAAAGTTCTATGGGCGAAGGTTTCGTGCTGACTTTTGAAACACAATTTATAAATATTTTTTTTATCGAGTCTGAATACAAAATTGAGAGTTCATTATAGAAGGCCGACTTGCTAGCCACTGAGCTATCCAAGTACTTGCAACAGTCTATTGTCTATTGTTAGTTTAAAAATTCTAGCGAATGACCTAGTCTCTACACAATCCTCCCTTAGCTTCGTAGGTCTCATTGTCTCTAAAAACAGACAACAGAAGTTAGTTATTACACACACACACACACACAATGATTATCTAATGGGTTATATTTTGTGTCCTCGTCGACAATAAAAAACAACTGTGCAAGTTGATTCGAGATTAGGAAGTGTGAGAACTAAAGTGTACATGATTCCATCAAGACAGTGAGTTAATATAAGCTTTGTCAACATACATACTATGTCCCTCCATTTTATATATATCTAACATTTACTTGCTTTTGGGAAACTGACGAAGTTTTTAAGCGGTGTACGCCACCATATTTCAAAAGTTCTGACTTAGTTTTTAAGTATCACTCTGTTTGACATAGTATTTGTTTCATTGTGTAGACATTGGACCTATACCTACATTGGACCTATACCTACATTGGACCTATACCTACATTGGACCTATACCTACATTGGACCTATACCTACATTGGACCTATACCTACATTGGACCTATACCTACATTGGACCTATACCTACATTGGACCTATACCTACATTGGACCTATACCTACATTGGACCTATACCTACATTGGACCTATACCTACATTGGACCTATACCTACATTGGGCCTATACCTACATTGGACCTATATCTACAATGGGCCTATACCTACATTGGGCCTATACCTACATTGGAACTATACCTACATTGGACCTATACCTACATTGGACCTATACCTACATTGGACCTATACCTACATTGGACCTATACCTACATTGGACCTATACCTACATTGGACCTATACCTACATTGGACCTATACCTACATAGTTTACGTTTGGATGACTATTATTTAAATTTCAAAAGCCACCCACGCTACAAGATATGTATTTATGATCCAAAATAAACAAGGACTTAAGATAACATGTATTTCATTCATTTCAAGGGAAGTAACTATTGAAATATAGAATCGCTACGAGAGACAATGCTTCATTCTCCTGAACCTCGTTTTAAATCACCATACATTACATTTCATAACAAATAATGTTTGTGCGATGTAAATTCTTAATTAATGAAAGGATCTTTCTGATAAGAATTATGTAAAAAAGTATTATTTACCAACCTTATAAGCATACAGTACAATAATAAGTGCCAGATATTACATCTTTGTTTTCTACAGGTACCTGTGTGCCATCAACTGACTTCGTAAGCACATGTCTGTGAGACATATCGTGATATCTACTATTGTAATAAGAATTCTCTGAAATAAAAATTCTATTAAAGAAATACTTTTGAATTAATTTGCAAGAGTGGTACCTATCAATGTCCGAGCGCCACAAACTTGTTTTGACAATCACCAATTCTGAAATACAAATCTAAGTGACGATTTAATCTTCTCTGTCGACACAATTATTATTCCTGTGTATTATTTCATTTCATCTTGAATAACGTGAAACCAAAAACTTTGAATTCTGTATTTTGCCTTTTTTATCCAAATTTTTTTTATAGCTTGAATATTTTAAAACATCTGTGGAATAAAAAGAAAAATCCGAGGAATTGAATAGATCAATACTTCCAATTATGGTCAAGTCTTTTAAATCTGTTTCATCATGTTTCCGTCGGTTGTTTCTTTGAGCAGATGTCTCATCTCTGTACTGTTTGCTTGTCATTAAAGAGACTTACTTCTAAGTTTCTATTCATATACCAGTCGTACCTGATCACCTTACAGGCATATACATTTGAAGCAAACAAAGTGTAGCAAGTCTCGTGATATATTGATGACTTGATATTCTCTCCTAAGTTTTTTAACGATTATATAATTACCAGCTTGCTCATGCAGAGATAATCGCTTTAGTTTTTGAAATGGAAATGGGTTGTATGAATGAAGATAGGGTTTAGGTTGTTATCAAAGACGTATCTAAAAGAAGTGGAGGAAATGGAGGGGTGCTATCAAGGGCGTATCTAAAGGAAATTTTGGTGTAGACTTTCAGATACTTTTATTTAATGGTACGTTTGTAATTTATTGATCCCAAAAATACAAGGAATTTTTTTTCGTTAGCTTATAAAGTGAATGAAATAGAAATGTCAAAAGTGTATTTATTTTTCTACGCTCTCTTTCTCACACACACACGCGCGCACACTCTCCCACCTCGGAATCCCCTCTCTAAATCCTTACATATTTCAAATCTTTATTAACTTAAGAATCTAACTAGTAGATACTAGAGACACTATTGATTGTCCCTTTTAACAAACAATAATTTTATTCTATCTAGCCTATTAAAACCCAACTTAGGATTAACTATTTTTCCACGATGAATTATCTTCCACAATATTACTAAGTACAGAATTAATATCACATGATGTTATGATGTAACTAATGTAATGATTTAACTAAGGTTATGATCTAACTAATGCTGTTATTTCACTAATGTTACGGTGCAACCGATCGTATAATGTTGAGATTTAACTAATGTTATTATATAACTAATGTTATGATGTCACTAATGTTATGATGTCACTAATGTTATGATGCCACTAATGGTATGATGCCACTAATGTTATGATGTCACTAATGTTATGATGTAGGTAATCCTATGATGTCACAAATGTTATGATGTTGCTAATGTTCTATGATTTTTTTTTCTTTCAGGAGAGCCTCACTTGCACCAACATGGATGTTAAGTACACATCATCGTGGGTGAGTAGCTTAGTGTTTAGTCAATTCCACTTGTCCCTTGTGTGACGCTGTGTCTTCAACATAATCTACAACTCACACTAAATGCATTTATTACAGTTAGTTTTTAAAACATGATTCACTTTTGTTATTGCAGTCAATGAGTTTTGTAGTTTTGAGGGTGAAGTGACAATAAGTAAAAGTAAAGTTCCCCTTTCAGACCTTGCAATCTATAGAGCAGATGATGTAATAGTCATCTGTTTCTGTGGACCACTCTGCGCAATGGATGAATCCTTGATTGTAAAGTGAATTCAGGCAGTTATAACGTAAACGGCTCAGGAACAAAAGGATATCAAAACCAATCATGCTTAGACAGTTCAACTATTGAATTTAAATTCTTAATGCATTTACAGTAGAATAAAACATGTAAATAGTAAGGCGCTGCTATAGCAATCATTAGTTCATAGCAAGGATGCGTCTATAAAGCAACAGCCATGTACATTTCCAAGTGAACTGTTGGTCGTTGATGTCTTGAAAAAACTGTTCAACGGTAATTGAAATTTTAACACTACTTCAACAGTGATGGCCATTACTATCCAAATTAAACACCAAGATACAAAATAAATAAACTATGCAACCTCCATTTTTAGTTCAGCTAATGATTAAAACCCGGGCTTGAAGACAAATTTGAACGAGATCTGGCTAAAAACTATACGCTAAGGGGAAATACTATTTATTGACACTCATAAATTGTATTAAAACAGTTACTTCCCTTAGAAAACAACACCAAGATGTCTCCCTAATTTTGCTGTTTACATAATTTTATTTATATTTACTTTTTTCATCTTTATTTTGCTATTATTTTATTAAAGGAGACTTGCTATGAACTATAAACTATGTGTATCTAGAACATCTTGTATTTAAAAGGTTCATTGAGTGTGGAATTTAAAAGGTGAATGTTTTAAAGTACTCACCAATCGATAAATCAATAGACTCGACAAATACCGCTCACGGAATGGCAACTATCTTTTTTACCCATTTTCTTAAGGCTTATGTTTAACCTCGAAAAAAAAATGACCATAGCGATGGGTGAACAACATTAATCAAATGAGGGAATTCATTAGTCCAAGTATAAAACTGAAATGGTTCAACTTGAATAGAACAAGTTTAGAGTTGTATCTACACATTTCTGAGCCTTCTATACAGTTTTATCACGCTTTCTTTCTTTCTCTCCTCTTTCTCCTTTCAACATATGATACAGAATTAAGTACATGACCTCATAGCACAATGCAGGACAAAAACAACTGAATTCACTTTATGTAATGAACGATTTTCTTGTTTTTGATTGTGACTTTATAACAGAAGAAGAAAAAAAATATGCAAATACTAAAGGTCGAAGTAGTACCGACGAGTCACGCCATGGTCTAGGTCTTGCCAATGTGTCTCCGCTAGGTCTATGTAGTGTCAATGTGTCACCACAAGTTCTATGTACTGTCAATGTGTCACCACTAGGTCTATGTAGTGTCAATGTGTCACCACAAGTTCTATGTACTGTCAATGTGTCACCACTAGGTCTATGTAGTGTCAATGTGTCACCACTAGGTCAATGCACTGTCACTATGTCACCACGAGGTCTATGTACTGTCAATGTGTCACCACTAGGTCTATGTACTGTCAATGTGTCACCACTAGGTCTATGTAGTGTTAGTTTATCACCACTAGGTCTATGTAGTGTCAGTGTGTCACCACTAGGTCTATGTAGTGTCAGTGTGTCACCAAAAGGTCTATGTAATGTCGATGTGTCAGCACTAGGTCTTTGTAGTGTCAGTGTGTCACAACAAGGTCTATGTAATGTCAATGTGTCAGCACTAGGTCTTTGTAGTGTCAATGTGTCACCACTAGGCCTATGTAGTGTCAGTGTGTCAACTCAAGGTCTATGTAGTGTCAGTGTGTCACCACAAGGTCTATGTAGTGTCAGTGCGTCACCACAAAGTCTATGTAGTGTCAGTGTGTCACCACAAGGTTTATGTAGTGTCAGTGTGTCAACTCAAGGTCTATGTAGTGTCAGTGTGTCACCACAAGGATTATGTAGTGTCAATTTGTCACCACAAGGTCTATGTAGTGTCAATGTGTCACCACAAGGTCTATGTAGTGTCAATATGTCACCTCAAGGTTGTACATTTTTTTATTTTATGCTTGTCGACGGTTAAATTTTTTTATTTTTTAATGCTATTGATGCAGCCGATGCCATGGATACAAGTAAACTGGCATGAACCATGAGATGGGAAAATAGGGAAGGGGGGGCGGGAAATGTTACGGTAATAGGCTCACCAAATATTTTACTAAACATTAAACACATATTTGCCATTTTTATTTTGAAGTATCTCCATTTCTGAGGAATTCCAACCATTTTTAAAAATCTCTTTCTCTCATGTCCTTTCTTTTTAGTAGTTACTGTCTCTCTCTCTCTCTCTCTCTCTCTCTCTCTCTCTCTCTCTCTCTCTCTCTTGCTCAGATTTTTTTTCTCTCTTTCTCTCTAATTTTCTTTTTCTCTTTTACTCTACTAATCAAGGACTTTTTGTTCAACAATTAACCTGTAATGAGATTTAACTTTTGGTTTCTTGTTGAAACATGTGTACCGTACAGATGAATGCCAGGTTTCCGGAGCTTTCAGTCAACGGTTACCGTGTTCAGTAGAGGGTATTTAACACATGACACAGCATGTCGCGTACCGATCAATGTTGAAGCAGTTATCTCATTTCTAATATGCCCTAATACTTATACTTATAGGTTAGACCTGAACTGTTTATAAAACAACTAAAACAAATGTTCCAAGTTCTTTATATATTTTAAAAACAAACAACTAGATATTGGAAAGACAAAACATTTAGTACTTCACGGAGGGGATTTTCTTTTCATTTTGTTCTACAATACAGAAAGGAAAGTCGAAAGACGTTTTCTACATATTTGTTTAAAGTTGCTACAGTTCCATATGTCTTTAGCTCTGGATGTAAAGCGGGCTAAATGAAAAATGGCTGGTTACTCTACCATCAAGCTAAAGCCACCTTAACCTGCGTTGTATGTTGACGGTATGTCTCTCTGGAATAGGTTTGAAAGTCAAATGAAAAGTTTTCCACGACATGAACCATAGTCGTTCTAAGACTGAAGGAAGCCAATTGACAACACTTGTCCGTTTACTTTACACATACAAAGTACTGATTTCCAAACAAAATAAAATTCAAATATAGCAGCTTAGAAAATAAGAGTTAATTGGAGTAGTTTCTTCATTGTTTTTTTTTCTATGAATTCACTTTTATTATATGAGGTCATTCTACACGGAAACGTAATTTGTGCATGTTCCTATTTGACATAGACTTTCAATTAATTAAAGTCTGTTCTATCGTTAATTCTCTGCAAATTTCTCTTCTGAAACCCTCGTAACAATTAGGCGAGTAACAAAATACATGGTTCAGCTGTGGCATATAGTTATCATCATGAAACAGAACATGGCCGACTACCACTGCGTTAAGTGTCTAGCAACAAGTTGTTATTTTGAGAACATGACTCTTTGACTCATGTCTAGGGTGTCAGGGAGTGATATAGGGGGGGTGTGATATGGATGGGGAGCTCGTTTGATTTTCACTGATCATCTCCCTTTGCTGAGACTAGTCTGGGCCCAGGAGCTGGGTCAGTTGGGGAGAAGGGTGGGGCTGACTAATTCTAGCCCCGACAGAGATTATGTTGTGGCTATCCAATAGCCTATTCTACTTGAACACGCATGCTCGGACTTAAGTCCTAAAAAGAAAAAATGGAAACCGAATGTGGTGGGCCTGGGTTAGGGTTAGCTTTAATTACCGCTGTCTCTGGACAAGTGCCGGAAATGAGGTCGCAAAACTTCAGACAGTAAAATACTTGAGGGGGGGATGAGATAGGGTCAAGGCCAATTGGTTTTGAGTTACTCTAAGAAAGTAGGTAAATTTGCTGTAAACAGATCTGGAACTACTTTCAGAGCCAGGGCTATAAGATAGGCTCTAGTGCGAGACATTTCGTCCAGAGTTCGATCTTCAATGGACAACATCTACGAGAAGAAAGCTAAACTATTTGTTTAATTTGTCTTGGACTTGGAAGAATTAGTCTCCCTTGATTAGAGTTTCGATCTATGTTAGGTATTCCTGGTTAAAATTGGACTCTTACATTGATTTTCGTTTTAGAAATACATTTTGTTGTAATTTAAACTTTGGAATCTAGTAACTTTTTTCAAATAAAGACTTTTTAAAGTTAAAATAGTGTGGTACTATTTGCTGGACGAGATACTAATATCAATATAGAAGTTGTCCATTTCAAACTTTAAACAATATAACAGAATGTCAGTCCAATATAATGTCCTAAATTAGCCTGCGCACTATCATCGAAGATGCGCACTATTTTGCCCAATTACAGAAGGACTGGAGCCACAGACCTATCAACATTATATCTAGACTGGACATGGAGATCTTTTGACACTACAAGAAAACAAAAAGAATGATATAGGGATATATTATATTGCATTATTTCTATATAAACAACTACTTATTAATTGCTGTTTTAAATTATGTCCTAATTATGTGCACATTTAATATAGTTTTTCTCTTAATGAAAAAAAAAACCACCTTATTTTTGGGTAAATGTAGTAGTTAGTAGGACAGAACTTACGTAACGTAGCAATACAAATGTAAAAAAAATAATAATTTTCGACAAAACATTTGCACAAAGTTGTTCAAAATAAGGCAGATGAATATCTCCCTGCTCAAGAGCCTACTGTGTTTGTTACTATTAATAGTAAATAGTTGTCAAAGTGGTGTGTATATTGTTATGAAAAACTGCTTGTATAAGTGATTTAAAAAATTGGATTTTTCGCTTTTAGAAAAGAAAAAATAGCCGTTGTATCATAACTTTCAAAGGACTAAAATATTATGATGTCGGATTTCCAATATCTTTTCTAGTTTACGAGATTTAAACGGGACAGACGGACAGACAGACATTTCACACAAAACTAATAGCGCCTTTTCCATTAAAAATAGTAGTGGACCTAAGCTGTTATTTGAGGTACACCTCAGTTTGCTGTTATTGTGTTGATTTACACTTTAGAGCCATTCATTAATACAGTTTGTTCTCTCCCTATCTAAAAATCTTTAATCCACTGATGCAGTGGACCATCAATGCCAAAATATTTTAATTTTTTAAGCAAACTATGGTGTCAAAAACCTTGGAAAAATCTAGTAAGTTAGCATCTATTTGCTCACTATCATCTAAACCTTTTGAAAAATCATCAATTAGACCTATTGACCTATTAGTTGTGTTTCACATGATCTATATTTCCTAATGCCATGTTGGTATGGAGTAAGGGCTACTATTTCAACTTGGCTAAGAAAGGGGAACCAACTAGTAAAATAAAAGAAAGTATATACATATGTACCTCTAAATAGGAAGAGTCAATAAGATACATTTAGACACCCCGTTCTCGTATGAGACCAGCTTATCAAGTAGATTGCCACCCACGCCGAGTGTAAGACTGACATAGGCGCGCACACATACTTACGTACTTACTTGCACACAGAGACACGATCCAGCTTTAAGTACTATCAAGTTAACCCATCTAGCCCAATAAAGGATTACCTCCATCAAGCCTGGCAAGGTGGCTTTGTATCGATATCTTGTATCTAGACTCTGGAAAGAAAGAAAAAACAACCAAACCATCTTGTAACACAGTCCTGCTGGGGATGCGATGGGGGGGGGGCAGGGAGTATTAAAAATGGGTAAAGGGAGAGAGAGGATGGGAGTCGACCAAATCACCGGCCCATCGATCACATGCTGAGGATCGATCCTGCCTAGATCTGGTTAGGTCTGAAGGTGGGATGGTTGAATCCAATTACGACCCATTGATTTAAAGTCTCCTAGGAGTCCAGAAAATAGATGGAAAATAGTTTGAAGACTGAGAATGTGGTGACGGTTGTGGCTGCGGACCCTCAAAAAAATAAAGAAGACGTGGAGGGTGGGGTTAGGTCTGGAGAATATAAGTCATTTCAGACCGAACAGATTCGTTAGTCTCCTGACCATTGACGTCACGGCGGAACACATGACGTCCCGGCGGAACACATCTTTACTCTCGATTTTTGGCAGCGAGTGTTACTAATTCCTACAGTGGTAGCTGGAACACTTCCGGTTCTACAACCGTTCAAGCCTTTGATGCATTAGCGCAGTTAAGTAACAAAAATGTGTTTCCTTGGACACAAAACCTTTGCGTGTTCAGAAGTGTTAGAGCTCTCTCGTTCTCAAGGTTTGGACTGAAAGGAAAATACAGTGTTTCCGTTTGTTTTATATTTTTGGGATGTTCTTTAGATACTTTCATCCTAGCCCACATCTCCTGCAGGACGACGGGGGTAACAGGGTATGAACCCGAGACCATCGTGACAGTACAGTGCGCATACCACACAACCAGGCAGCCATCCTAATTATTGGCACATAAGAACCTATAGAAAGGAAAAGCAAATCTTTAAATGTATTCTTTATCTTCTGATTGGAACATGGTTAGTGAACACCGCTAGATCTAGTGTTTGCTTAAGAAAAGGATGAAAAATGGGTTGGGAGCGGGTCAAAAACATTTTTTTTACATTTCAATCTGAAAATGTCAGAATTAATGTCCAACTTTGTATTCGTTTCCTGTGGCATTTTACGTCTCGAGAGACGATCTTTTCCCTTTGCAACTGTGTGATTAAAGAGGCCAATCCTTGATACACAGCTGCGATCGCAGGTTGGGCATATGTAATCACCAGGCGCCGTTGCATTTTCACCCTTCTTTCTGCTTCTGTTGTGTATGGCATCTGCAATCCGTGACCCTTCCTTTATGCTCTCTCTTCATGTGAATCTATCCAGTGCCATCTCTTCCCAGCTGCCAGTGTCGATTTTAAAGAGCCTCATGTCGCGTTTGCATACATCCGCATAGCGTAAAAGTGGGCGACCAGCGGCTCTCCTGCCTTCTATTAGATCGCCATACAGTAACATCAGTGACATCTGTCATGCCAGTAACATCAGTGACATCTTGTAAATGTATCTAGCGAGCACGATAAGTGCAAGACATTTTATTTCATTCTTTCATTCTTTCTGAAATAAAAACTTTGAGCATATTCTGAATTCAAACAGAGAAGAGTTCCAAAGCAAAGAAGAAAACAGAGTAAAAAAGGGATTAAAAACACAAACCACCAAAACCTACAAGCCTAATTTCAGTAGAGCATCACTCGTAGGAGCGGATCTTCTTGTTCGTCCTACAGCGACTCATCCTAAGCAATACCAATCTATTACACTTATTAAAAAATCTGTAGTTTGCTGCTTTTTAATTGTCTACCTGAGCGTTGCTAAAGAGACCAATACTAAAGTACCTGGACATCCACAATAGTTCTCTGGGAGCAGTTACTGGCGTCACTAATGGCACGCGATCCAATTTAAATAATAAAACTAGTTATTCTATTTACGCAAGCGATGAGCCAGCAAGGTTTCCTGAAGTACAATACGACCCCATCCCTGGAGGACACGTTACACTCTTCCCATGACAAATGATTAGTTGACAGTTTTGCGCCGGCGATAATCATTTGTCCAGTGATGCATGCTCGTACAGGTGTGTACGAATAATGTCTCTAAAAGTACACGCGTGGGACTGTGAGTGAGTGTGTGTGTGTGTGAGTGTGTGTGAAGATTCTGTATGTAAGTGACTGTTATCGTTCTTTTACCTGGAGGCCTCATCAATTAAGGTTATGGTACTAGTCACGTTACTTGAAGCGTTCACATACACATTGTGAGTTACTTTAAGTGCTCATTGTTTGATTTCAAATGAACCATGGCAATAAACTCAGTAGATAGAAGGACGAGAATGTGATGTGAATATAGGTTAGTGAATGGGGGCGGGAACTTCTGACTTTTGAAAATACAATTAATAGATCAGCTCAAATGTTTCGACCAGTTGGGGTACAATACAATTAATAGATCAGCTCAGATGTTTCGACCAGTTGGGGTACAATACAATTAATAGATCAGCTCAAATGTTTCGATCAGTTGGGGTACAATACAATTAATAGATCAGCTCAAATGTTTCGATCAGTTGGGGTACAATACAATTAATAGATCAGCTCAAATGTTTCGATCAGTTGGGGTACAATACATTTTTAACGAACGTTTTTTTTATCCGTATTGATAAAATACATTTTCGACTTATTTTTTCGGCCGGTGGGGGTAAGGTGAAATATATTTTCGACTAACTTTTTCGGCTTGTGGGTGTCACATCACCGCAAACCGTCGAGTCGAATAGATACATGCTTCTGAGCTATGTATTGTCAGCAAAAATTTCGAGTGGCCGAATAATTACACACGACGTGCCGGATATGGCCCACGGAAAGTAGTTTTGAAAAGGACTGTTTTAGATGAACAGGTTACAAGTAAATGCCCCCACCCCGCTTATTTTTCATTCTCGACTGACACTTCACAAATGTCTAACTCGGTGACATTCCAGAAATAACTACCTCGTGGACATTCTAGAAATTTCTACGTTGCTGCCACTGCAGATTACAGAAACATCGACCTCGTTGACACTGCAGAAGATTTTGTATAATAAAACTTAAGAGTATTATGTGAACATCCCATAACTGTTCAATGATTTCCTCCCACTAAATGTTGTTTTGAGCACAGGAGAGTGAGTGAATGATTAAATACGAGCTAGTAGAACTAGAAAAAAAAGGTATTAAAGATTGTTTGAGCCAGAAAGAGGCAAATCAAATAAAGTGGAGTGAAAAGTAAGCATTTAGTGGCTGAGGAGTAAGAAAGATGGATGGCTGCCTGGTCGTGTGGTATGCGCCCTGGACTATCGTTCGGACTTCTCGATGTCCCGGGTTCATACCTTGTCCGCTGTCATTCCCGTCGTCCTGCGAGAGGTTTGGACTAAGAAGTAAAGTATCTTCAACTCTGAAGGAACATCCGAAACATGTCAAACATTTGACCAACAAACATTCAAATTTGATTAAATCACCATCAGGTTTGGTTTGTGAAGTTTTAACTTCTCTAAAGTTATTCATTAAAAAGTGTGAAAATAGGAACATTCGCTCAATAAACAATAAAAGTATAGGGATAACCAATAGGGATAACCAATAGGGATAACCAATAGGGATAACCAATAGGGATAACCAATAGGGATAACCAATAGGGTTAGCCAATAGGGATAACCAATAGGGATAACCAATAGGGATAACCAATAGGGTTAGCCAATAGGGATAACCAATAGGGATAACCAATAGGGTTAGCCAATAGGGATAACCAATAGGGATAACCAATAGGGTTAGCCAATAGGGATAACCAATAGGGATAACCAATAGGGTTAGCCAATAGGGATAACCAATAGGGTTAGCCAATAGGGTTAGCCAATAGGGATAACCAATAGGGTTAGCCAATAGGGATAACCAATAGGGATAACCAATAGGGTTAGCCAATAGGGATAACCAATAGGGTTAGCCAATAGGGTTAGCCAATAGGGATAACCAATAGGGTTAGCCAATAGGGATAACCAATAGGGATAACCAATAGGGTTAGCCAATAGGGATAACCAATAGGGATAACCAATAGGGATAACCAATAGGGTTAGCCAATAGGGATAACCAATAGGGATAACCAATAGGGATAACCAATAGGGTTAGCCAATAGGGATAACCAATAGGGATAACCAATAGGGATAACCAATAGGGTTAACCAATAGTACTCTTGGTTAAACCACGTGATAACTCATCGTGTTTATCAAACAACCCATTACTGTGTCTCAATAGAACAAGAGATATCAATTCGTTATCAGCTCCTGGTCAATGCCGCACAATGTGGCACCTGCCAACTCCATAAATGTCAGTAGCTACTGCACCACACACACTTGTCTGTATGTAAATAAAGGTTGATGGCGCCCCTAATGGGGGGATCATTGTCATAAAACGCTCCCAGATCGTGTGGCAGATATCTGAAGGATGTGTAGGGAACAGTGAAGGGACTAGAGGGTTAGGTTGATGTGTAGAGTGCGGAAGCGCTATTGTGTTTATAACTTTGGCTTTAGGCTTGGTTATCTGTAAGATTGAATGTGGCTTTCATCGACTGTGTTTGGGAGTGAGCGATGGAGATAAAGGAAAAGAGAGAGAGAGAGAGAGAAAGAGAGAGAGAGAGAGAAAATGAGAGAAAGAAATAATCAAAGGGAGTGTATGTGTGTGGTATGTCTTCGTGAATAGAGGACATTTTTATAGTGACACATTGGGCTCAGACGTATGCATGTCATATGCAGTTTCTGTAACAACTGCTTTTGTCGAAAAAAGTTATATATATATATATTATTGTAAATCTAAGGCAAACACTTAACGAAAGGCAGGAGGTTATAATAGCCAAGGTATTAATTTACAGTACAATAGGGATGGACTTCAGCTATTAAGTCCCAGAGTTTCTTATGTAACACCAGCCCTTTTCTACCTAACTACCAGTACAGACCACCGACACTTGGGTCCACTACTATTTTTAATTTACATAAATGATTTACCAAATTGCATTAGCTCAGGAACAAAAGTCAGATTATTTGCAGACGATTGCATAATATATAGAACAATAAAAACAATACAAGACACAGATATTTTACAAAGAGAATTAGATGAATTACAGAAATGGGAATCAAATTGGAGCATGTCTTTCCACCCAGAAAAATGTCAGTTGTTAAGAGTAACAAAAAAACTAAAACAAATTAATTCCACTTATCTTATTCATGGCAAACCAGTAACACAGACTAAAAACGCAAAATATCTAGGTGTTATAATAAATGAAAAACTGTCATGGAATCCACATATTGATGAAACTATAAAAAAATCCAACAAAGCATTAGGGTTTATTAAAAGAAATTTTTATAAATCAAATAAGAACATAAAACTAAAATGTTATTTAACCTTGGTTAGGCCAATAATAGAATATGCATCCACCGTGTGGGACCCCTCAACTCAAGAAAACATTAAGAAACTGGAACAAACACAAAATAGAGCAGTGAGATTCATAACAAACAAATATTTACATTTGACTAGAGTAACACCATTAGTAAAATCACTAAATTTAGAAAGCCTTCAGGACAGAAGACTCAAAAGTAAAGTAGCAATTATACATAAAACACTTAACCATAATCTTCAAATACAAAAACAAAATTTAATAAAATACTCTGAAAGACACAAAGATAAAGGCACATTCCTCGTCCCATATGCTAGGACAAATTTGTACAAATACTCCTTCTTCCCTAGTGCTATTAGAGCATGGAATGGGTTGCCTGAGCTAGCCAGAAAAACCAGTGACTTGGCAGAATTTAAGGCATTGGTTAATATGCATGACTAACTGCATGACGCGTAGGACGTAATCATCTTCTTTTTTGAAGTAACGTCTGTATTATATAAGATAAGATAAGACACACCAGTGCCGCCCCAGGTCCTCAACACAGTTCGTAGGTAGCACAAAGGACGTTCTCTTGAGTCAAGACAGCTCAAACTTCAATAACTTGCCGATCACTCCAGCCGGATCTACAACAGTCCTTCTTCCTGGTATCATATCTTCTACTGCAAGTGTTGATTAGTGCCCTGATGCGCACCACCAGTGTGCCGCGGGATATTTAGCTACTACCCTCGGGCAATTGTAAAACAAATAAAAAAACTTTCAAAACTTGTCACTGTTGATTAAATTTCTTTTTCAAGAATTATACATTGACAATTTTTACATTGGATATTTAGGACAAGAGCGTTGTGTGGTGTTTCACAATTATTATCTAGAAATCATTCATTTCTCTTATTCTTTACCAGATGGCGTAGCGAGCATAAGTGGCGCTCGGCGCATAGTACTTTAATGGCGCTCATACACGCAAACTTAGTTATTCTAAATTGAAAGCAATAAAAACTGTAGATATAGATCTAGAAATAAAATCTAAATATTGTATCTTCAATTATTTTTTCTGATCAGTTACACAATTTCATTGTCTTCCAGAATTATAATTTAATTTTTTTAAAGTAGTATTAATAATAATAATGGCGTTGACAAATTATGAAAAGAACATAGCATTGTTTCGAGCACCGAGACTTCTCAAAGTCTTAAAACATTATGTCTTGTATTACCAGTGTTAAGTGTTTGGTATGGTTCCATATAACCGAAATACTCTGGCTAGTTTCATACCTGATCTGCCCTACAGAACTTGGTAACTTGTCACATTCTGTAGCTAAACTACCACTAAGATACTTTATTAGTAAATTAGGCAAATGCCTCGTGGGCCGGTACCCAAAGTCCGGTGAGGCCGCATCCAAATGGGCCGTATAAAACGGTAGTAAATATTCTTTTATTTAAATGAACTTATCGAGTGTAGCGATTGGCCCGTCTTACCTTTTATGATTTTTGAAAGACTTAACCGAGTGTGAGCAGGTCAGGCAGGCGCGAGTGGGAGATACCTTTTCTCTTCTGCTCAACATTTAAAATTTACCAACAGTAGGCAGATGTTAGCGCTACTGGGTGGGCTCAATCTGTGCACCTCAGTATGGTGACCAAGGGGCTAGAGTTGCCTAAGTAACCAGACAACTAGCTATACCAACCTAAACTAAATGAAAGCAAGATAACGAAACTTTAGTTTAGGATAAATAAACAAACGAAACTTTATTTACAGATGCAAAACAAATCAATAATAAAATATATACACTAAAATGACTAACCACTACTACTGAACCCATCAACTAACTAAAACCCTCTAAATCTACACCACTACAAACACTAACAAACTAACCAACTACTAACACAAACTGATCAACCCAACTATCTAACTAAATCACTACAACTACTACACTAGTCTAGACCTAGATCTACACTAACAAACTACAATAAACTAGTCTAGATCTACCATATTCTACTACTACAACCAACCCATAACTAAAACTAAAACAAGAACACCTTAGTCTTAGTACCTTACTATAGTATTAGTAGATCTATCCACTAAGAACAGAAACAGACTATAACTAAGTTTACTAATAGAACTCTAAGGCAACACTACACTAGTATCTAGTATTACCTACAGAAACAAATTAAATCTACAACAGCAGCTTAGAACAGTTAAAATCAACAGTTAAAACAGCAGTTACTTTCAGCAGCTAAAAGCAGTACCAATAGCAAACTTACAGACCGTCCCAGGTACAGGAATAAAAATAAGTACACGACAGACCACAAAGATCTTCGGCTGTCACACAGACATACTATACTTACCACTGGTCAACTGTACACTGAACTCTTTTTAAAACAGCGTGGCACACTTTTTATACACACCACCCTAACTTACACAAAAAGCGGAAGTACAAATAATACATTTGGCACTAGCCTATAAAAAAATAGAATACACAAAAATATAGCTCTGGGAGCGCAAGCTCACATTCATCCCGCCTTAATTTTTTGCGTCCTCGCAAAACAAAATACTAACAAATTACTAAAAATATAATACACACATAGTGTTCATACCTTCCATCAATTGGAAAAAAATAAATTACACAAATTTTAGAGCTTCAATAATATGACCAAAAAGTACTTAATAATAATGCATCATATTATATATAAGTATAGCAGCATAAAAAAATAAATTACGAATACAAGAATCCATAAGGTGAGGAAACAAACTTCATTTCCTCCTCCCTTACATATCTGTATGCACTGCCGTCTTCGGTTTCTACCATGTACCATCCTGAGGCGTATTTTGGCACAGCAGTAATTATGTAACATGAGGGTTCATACTGCATTAACTGTCTGCCCTGTCCTCTGACTCTACGTTCGACTAGCACTCGGCATCCAATGTTCAGAAGATCATTTCTTTTCCTCTGCAACTCAGGAACCTCATGGGAAAGCAAGGTGGCTTCCGGTTGAACTGGATGTAACTGTAGGAAAGGATTTGTTTCCCTACCTCCTTCTGCATGATGACTAGAAGTGTCAGGTGAGGCAACTTCTGTATGAATCGAAATCATTTCTGTTACTGCGGGCTGGCTTCTGCGAACAAACGAATCAGGTGCAGCGTTGGATCGCTTAGGATTCTGTGGCACCTCAGCCGACAATTCTGTTGGCTTGGGGGCAGGTATAAGCTGTACTGCCTGTGGTTGTTCCACTGAGGCAACCTGAACGTGACTCACTGCTGCAATGACATTAGGGCAAGCCCGGGTAAAGTGGTCCCGGCTTCCACAGTTAGAGCAGTTGCTTCTAGAAGGGTGTTGGTGAGCCCGGTTCCCTGGCTTCTTTCGCTGACCTTGGTACCTGTTCCTCAGCTTGCAATTCCTAGCAAGATGACCAGGTTTGCCACATGTGTAGCATTTCCTGTTCTTCATCAAAGGCCTCCTCTGGCTAAGGGTGCGCTTTGGTTGTGAGGCAATCTGTCTCACACTACCGCTAATTTGATCAGGTTGATGGTGGTTGCAGTGGGGACAGTTAGAGTTCTGTGGCCCCGAAAGTTGTAGGCGCACAATCTGGGCTGCAAGCTCCTCCACTTGCTTGGAGAGAGCAGCTAGTTGGCCTTCAATCTTTATCTCACTGCATGTGAGATTGACTTGCGGTGCGACATCCTCGTCCTGTGCCCACCTAATGGCCATGTCTCTTAATGCCAAGAATTCAGTTTCTGGCCTATCAAGTAGTCTCTCTCGCAGGTCTCTCCTTAGGGTCCTGTCACTGAGGTTTTCTACGAACTGGTCCTTCAGGATAGATTCGCTGAAAGGAGTTTCCGATAGAGCTCTCTGCCTGTCTGTGAGTGCTTCAAATGCCTGAAGGAGACGGTGTGAGTAGGTGCAGACAGACTCATTCGGGTGCTGGCTTATTCTGAACAGTTGCCCAATGAGGCAGTTGATGCTCCGCCTTTCTCCATAAGTGGAGCGTAGAACTTGTACCAGGGCATCTGGACATGCCCTTGTTGTCTGAGGGTGACACCTAAGTTCGGCCTTCACTGCCTCACCTAGATGTGCAAAGAGGAAGTCACATTTTTCCTCTCGATGTACCATGTGTTGAGACTTCCAGGCTCTGTCAACACTTTGAAGGAACTCTTCAACTTCCCTGGCAGGACCATCGCCATGGAAGCGCCGGATACTCATCTCTGTCCTTGGCACCACAATCACTGCCTGAGACTGCTGCATTCTTGCTGCTGCCGCTGCCT
This sequence comes from Biomphalaria sudanica, assembly GCA_036873155.1. Taxonomy (NCBI): domain Eukaryota; kingdom Metazoa; phylum Mollusca; class Gastropoda; family Planorbidae; genus Biomphalaria; species Biomphalaria sudanica. The sequence continues at coordinate 1,123,113 of JAZGLO010002262.1, read as the reverse complement.
CGCTGTTCATCTACGTAAAGGCCGTCCCAGGTACAGGAATAAAAATAAGTACACGACAGACCACAAAGATCTTCGGCTGTCACACAGACATACTATACTGACCACTGGTCAACTGTACACTGAACTCTTTTTAAAACAGCGTGGCACACTTTTTATACACCCCACCCTAACTTACACAAAAAGCGGAAGTACAAATAATACATTTGGCACTAGCCTATAAAAAAATAGAATACACAAAAATATAGCTCTGGGAGCGCAAGCTCACACGAGTAATAGCGAACTAGCCTAAAGTATATTTCGAAATAATGTAATAGTCTATAACCGTAGATCGTACTTTTTGTACACACTAAGCGACTAAGGCCAATGTTTCTTATAGCCTCAGTGTGAACATATTCGTATGTATCATCTATTGGAGTTTCTGATACATAGCGGATACCTATAAATAGTAAGCTTTTTGGTGTATCCGGTGAAAAAAATAAACAAGCTACGTTTGTAAAAAAGTTACATACTATTGTTTTTGCACTAGTTAGCTCTGCAGAATCAAATTTGGTTTCAGCTCTTTTGTTTGTAAGTTGTATTTAGTTGACAATCTTAAATGTAGCGTCCTTGACATTGCTTAATTTCTCATGAAAATCTCCGATACATTTGCCACGAACAACTTTCATGATGCTATTGGCTAGTACAGCAGGACAGTAGTCTAGTGAACGTTTCTCAGATTTTTACTTTATTTAAGACAGATAAGAAGGGGCCGTGGATGCCCATCACAAAGTTGTGGACCAGATTATATGCCAGAGCCGATCCTGAAGCCTTATCAACCCCAAGGCTTCACTTCCGTTTTTTTATGCTACTTTATCTGGACTAAAAGTTGCACTATCATTACTTTATACTACTTTATCACTACTATAGGTTGCACTATCTTTACTTTATACTACTTTATCACTACTATAGGTTGCACTATCTTTACTTTATACTACTTTATCACTACTATAGGTTGCACTATCTTTACTTTATACTACTTTATCACTACTATAGGTTGCACTATCATTACTTTATACTACTTTATCACTACTATAGGTTGCACTATCTTTACTTTATACTACTTTATCACTTCTATAGGTTGCACTATCATTACTTTATACTACTTTATCACTACTATAGGTTGCACTATCATTACTTTATACTACTTTATCACTACTATAGGTTGCACTATCTTTACTTTATACTACTTTATCACTACTATAGGTTGCACTATCTTTACTTTATACTACTTTATCACTACTATAGGTTGCACTATCTTTACTTTATACTACTTTATCACTACTATAGGTTGCACTATCTTTACTTTATACTACTTTATCACTACTATAGGTTGCACTATCTTTACTTTATACTACTTTATCACTACTATAGGTTGCACTATCTTTCCCTGTCAAGCTATAGTTCGACTTGTTCACTTGTCATTGTATAAGGACAAAGTTTGATCTGTACAGCTGACATCCGTTTTGTCTGGCTACTTGTCATATGTCTGTGGTTCCATGACATTTAATCAGCCTACACTTGACATTTTGTCAATAACACGTCTCCCCGTCAGGCCATTTGCTGCTGGAACCTACATCCATATCTGCACGCATGGCTGAATAGGATCAAAGCAAGACTTATTTCCGAGTCAGATAATGCAGGAATATAAGTTCCATAGAGATATCCAGACAGTAGCAGGACAAGGGCACTCGTCGATCTATGTTATTTTGCTAATCAAAGAGAGAACTTGTTTTTTATATCATGAAATTCCTCACATTCCATCTCTATGTAATGCTCTTCATATGTCTCGCCTCGTAAATCTAAATTAAATAGGTTGAATATCAATTAAAACCTGACAATGTTTTTCATTGCCTACATCTTAAGTTGACACAACTGGAAAACGACTGCACACGTAGACTTCTAGAACGCAATATTCTCGTCTGGCACTGAGCGCGTGCTTTGTGCCCTGTAATCATTTGTTATTTACTAAACAGTCGTTTTCAAAAGTTGGCTTTCGATCAATGCGTCATCTCGAACTTTGTTGACATTTTCTGGAAGCGATCACCGCACTGTTTTCTGTACCATGTGACTATAGCACTCAAGTCTGCTCAAGGTTCATTTTCTGTCTTCGCATGGACATAGATCTAGAATTAGATTATATGAAAGGGTTCATCTAGATAAAGAGCGGGGGGTCTATATTCTTTATGTGGATTATAATCAAAGAAGTAATAGAAAAAAAATCTCTTATTGGATAATTATGTAAGTCTGCTCAACTTTCGCTCGATTTGATTGGATATTTGCTTTCCACGCCAACTACGCATGCTCGTTAGGTCTGCGTTTAAGTAAATCATTAGTATTCGACCAGCGGTGTATTCGAACATTCTATACGCACGGATTTCCCTTTAAATAGCATAATCGAAGAATTGATGTAACATTTGTACTTAATTTATTATTGAGTTATTGTGTCAATATCTCTTCTGTACGGGGAATAAAAAAATGAATAAACAAAAAAAAACAGATTTATGGTTTGGATTTTTTTTTTTTGCATCGGTTTATAAAAGGAGACAAAATACCAGCAAATTCTGCTGCACTGAACACGTGATTCCAGGAACATTATCAAATGAACCTCCTATAATTCTTTGCCTAAGCTTCTTTGCCTAAACTCCTATGCCTAAAATTCTTTGCCAAAATTTTTATGACTAATATCTTCTTGTCTTGTCCATCAGTTCGAAACATGTCTGTTATGTTTGGGAGAATCTTTTTTAATAAAAACTTAATAGGAACTCATTGATCTTTTTTTAAATATCTACATTTTATTTACTTCGTACATGACGATACAATTAATTGCAAAGAAAAAAAATTAACAAACAGTGTTGAAAAATATTTTATTTTTGAACGAACTCAATTGAATCAACAAGTTCGTGAAGACTCGCGTTTCCATCTATTTATGTGTAACCAATAGACAGAACGTACTCACACACAGTGGGAAATCAAAGGCTGAACAGGAAGACTGAGAGACAGAAAGAGAGACAGAAAGAAGGAAAAAAAGAGGGACAGAAAGAAGGAAAAAAAGAGGGACAGAAAGAGAAACAGAAAGAGAGACAGAAAGAAGGAAAAAAAGAGGGACAGAAAGAAGGAAAAAAAGAGGGACAGAAAGAGAAACAGAAAGAGAGACAGAAAGAAGGAAAAAAAGAGGGACAGAAAGAGAAACAGAAAGAGAGACAAAAAGAAGGAAAGAAAGAGGGACAGAAAGAGAAACAGAAAGAGAGACAAAAAGAAGGAAAGAAAGAGGGAAAGAAAGAGAGACAGAAAGAAGAAAAAAAAAAGGGGGACAGAAAGAGAAACAGAAAAAGAGACAGAAAGAAGGAAAAAAAGAGAGACAGAAAGAAGGAAAAAAAAGAGGGACAGAAAGAGAAACAGAATAAGAGACAGAAAGAAGGAAAAAAAAGAGAGACAGAAAGAGAAACAGAAAGAGAGAGAAAGAAGGAAAAAAAGAGGGACAGAAAGAGAAACCGAAAGAGAGACAGAAAAAAGGAAAAAAAGAGGGACAGAAAGAGAAACAGAAAGAGAGACAAAAAGAAGGAACGAAAGAGTGACAGAAAGAGAGACAGAAAAAAGGAAAAAAAGAGGGACAGAAAGAGAAACAGAAAGAGAGACAAAAAGAAGGAAAGAAAGAGAGACAGAAAGAGAGACAAAAAGAAGGAAAGAAAGAGAGACAAAAAGAAGGAAAGAAAGAGAAACAGTAAGAGAGACAGAAAGAAGGAAAAAAAGAGGGACAGAAAGAGAAACAGAAAGAGAGACAGATAGAAGGAAAAAAAGAGGGACAGAAAGAGAAACAGAAAGAGAGACAAAAAGAAGGAAAGAAAGCGAGACAGAAAGAGAGACAAAAAGAAGGAAAGAAAGAGAGACAAAAAGAAGGAAAGAAAGAGAAACAGAAAGAGAGACAGAAAGAAGGAAAAAAAGAGGGACAGAAAGAGAAACAGAAAGAGAGACAGATAGAAGAAAAAAAGAGGGACAGAAAGAGAAACAGAAAGAGAGACAAAAAGAAGGAAAGAAAGAGAGACAGAAAGAAGGAAAAAAAGAGGGACAGAAAGAGAAACAGAAAGAGAGACAAAAAGAAGGAAAGAAAGAGGGAAAGAAAGAGAGACAGAAAGAAGGAAAAAAGAGGGACAGAAAGAGAAACAGAAAGAGAGACAGAAAGAAGGAAAAAAGAGGGAGAGAAAGAAGGAAAAAAAGAGGGACAGAAAGAAGGAAAAAAGAGGGACAGAAAGAGAAACAGAAAGAGAGACAGAAAGAAGGAAAAAAAGAGGGACAGAAAGAAGGAAAAAAAGAGGGACAGAAAGAGAAACAGAAAGAGAGACAGAAAGAAGGAAAAAAAGAGGGACAGAAAGAGAAACAGAAAGAGATACAAAAAGAAGGAAAGAAAGAGAGACAGAAAGAGAGAAAAAAAGAAGGAAAGAAAGAGAAACAAAAAGAGAGACAGAAAGAAGGAAAAAAAGAGGGACAGAAAGAGAAACAGAAAGAGAGACAAAAAGAAGGAAAGAAAGATGGAAAGAAAGAGAGACAGAAAGAAGGAAAAAAGAGGGACAGAAAGAGAAACAGAAAGAGAGACAAAAAGAAGGAAAGAAAGAGGGAAAGAAAGAGAGACAGAAAGAAGAAAAAAAAAAGGAGGACAGAAAGAGAAACAGAAAGAGAGACAGAAAGAAGGAAAAAAAGAGGGACAGAAAGAAGGAAAAAAGAGGGACAGAAAGAGAAATAGAAAGAGAGACAGAAAGAAGGAAAAAAAGAGAGACAGAAAGAGAAACAGAAAGAGAGACAGAAAGAAGGAAAAAAAGAGGGACAGAAAGAGAAACAGAAAGAGAGACAGAAAGAAGGAAAAAAAGAGGGACAGAAAAAGAAATAGAAAGAGAGACAGAAAGAAGGAAAAAAAGAGGAACAGAAAGAGAAACAGAAAGAGAGACAGAAAGAAGGAAAAAAAGAGGGACAGAAAGAGAAACAGAAAGAGAGACAGAAAGAAGGAAAAAAAGAGGGACAGAAAGAGAGACAGAAAGAGAGACAAAAAGAAGGAAAGAGAGAGGGAAAGAAAGAGAGACAGAAAGAAGGAAAAAAAGAGGGACAGAAAGAGGGAAAGAAAGAGAGACAGAAAGAAGGAAAAAAAGAGGGACAGAAAGAGAAACAGAAAGAGAGACAGAAAGAAGGAAAAAAAGAGGGACAGAAAGAGAGACAGAAAGAAGGAAAAAAAGAGGGACAGAAAGAAGGAAAAAAAGAGGGACAGAAAGAGAAACAGAAAGAGAGACAGAAAGAAGGAAAAAAAGAGGGACAGAAAGAGAAACAGAAAGAGATACAAAAAGAAGGAAAGAAAGAGAGACAGAAAGAGAGAAAAAAAGAAGGAAAGAAAGAGAAACAAAAAGAGAGACAGAAAGAAGGAAAAGAAGAAGGACAGAAAGAGAAACAGAAAGAGAGACAGAAAGAAGGAAAAAAAGAGGGACAGAAAGAGAAACAGAAAGAGAGACAAAAAGAAGGAAAGAAAGAGGGACAGAAAGAGAAACAGAAAAAGAGACAAAAAGAAGGAAAGAAAGAGGGAAAGAAAGAGAGACAGAAAGAAGAAAAAAAAAGGGGGACAGAAAGAGAAACAGAAAGAGAGACAGAAAGAAGGAAAAAAAGAGGGACAGAAAGAAGGAAAAAAAAGAGGGACAGAAAGAGAAACAGAATAAGAGACAGAAAGAAGGAAAAAAAGAGAGACAGAAAGAGAAACAGAAAGAGAGACAGAAAGAAGGAAAAAAAGAGGGACAGAAAGAGAAACAGAAAGAGAGACAGAAAGAAGGAAAAAAAGAGGGACAGAAAGAGAAACAGAAAGAGAGACAGAAAGAAGGAAAGAAAGAGAGACAGAAAGAGAAACAAAAAGAAGGAAAGAAAGAGAAACAGAGAGACAGAAAGAAGGAAAAAAGAGGGACAGAAAGAGAAACAGAAAGAGAGACAGAAAGAAGGAAAAAAAGAGGGACAGAAAGAGAAACAGAAAGAGAGACAAAAAGAAGGAAAGAAAGATGGAAAGAAAGAGAGACAGAAAGAAGGAAAAAAAGAGGGACAGAAAGAGAAACAGAAAGAGAGACAGAAAGAAGGAAAAAAAGAGGGACAGAAAGAAGGAAAAAAAGAGGGACAGAAAGAGAAACAGAAAGAGAGACAGAAAGAGAGACAGAAAGAAGGAAAAAAAGAGGGACAGAAAGAGAAACAGAAAGAGAGACAGAAAGAAGGAAAAAAAGAGGGACAGAAAGAAAAACAGAAAGAGAGACAGAAAGAAGGAAAGAAAGAGAGACAGAAAGAGAAACAAAAAGAAGGAAAGAAAGAGAAACAGAGAGACAGAAAGAAGGAAAAAAGAGGGACAGAAAGAGAAACAGAAAGAGAGACAGAAAGAAGGAAAAAAAGAGGGACAGAAAGAGAAACAGAAAGAGAGACAAAAAGAAGGAACGAAAGAGTGACAGAAAGAGAGACAGAAAAAAGGAAAAAAAGAGAGACAGAAAGAGAGACAAAAAAAAGGAAAGAAAGAGAAACAGAAAGAGAGACAGAAAGAAGGAAAAAAAGAGGGACAGAAAGAAAAACAGAAAGAGAGATAGAAAGAAGGAAAAAAAGAGGGACAGAAAGAGAAACAGAAAGAGAGACAAAAAGAAGGAAAGAAAGAGGGACAGAAAGAGAGACAGAAAGAAGGAAAAAAAGAGGGACAGAAAGTGAAACAGAAAGAGAGACAGAAAGAAGGAAAAAAAGAGGGACAGAAAGAGAAACAGAAAGAGAGACAAAAGAAGGAAAGAGAGACAGAAAGAGAGACAAAAAGAAGGAAAGAAAGAGAAACAGAAAGAGAGACAGAAAGAAGGAAAAAAAGAGGGACAGAAAGAGAAACAGAAAGAGAGACAGAAAGAAGGAAAAAAAGAGGGACAGAAAGAGAAACAGAAAGAGAGACAGAAAGAAGGAAAAAAAGAGGGACAGAAAGAGAAACAGAAAGAGAGACAAAAAGAAGGAAAGAAAGAGGGAAAGAAAGAGAGACAGAAAGAAGGAAAAAAAGAGGGACAGAAAGAGAGACAGAAAGAAGGAAAAAAAGAGGGACAGAAAGAGAAACAGAAAGAGAGACAAAAAGAAGGAAAGAAAGAGGGAAAGAGAGACAAAAACAAGGAAAAAAAGAGGGACAGAAAGAGAAACAGAAAGAGAGACAGAAAGAAGGAAAAAAGAGGGACAGAAAGAGAAACAGAAAGAGAGACAGAAAGAAGGAAAAAAAGAGGGACAGAAAGAGAAACAGAAAGAGAGACAGAAAGAAGGAAAAAAAGAAGGACAGAAAGATAAACAGAAAGAGAGACAAAAAGAAGGAAAGAAAGAGAAACAGAAAGAGAAACAAAAAGAAGGAAAAAAAGAATGACAGAAAGAGAAACAGACAGAGACAGAAAGAAGGAAAGAAAGAGAAACAGAAAGAGAGACAGAAAGAAGGAAAAAAAGAGAAACAGAAAGAGAGACAAAAAGAAAGAAAGAAAGAGAAACAGAAAGAGAGACAGAAAGAAGGAAAAAAAGAGGGACAGAAATAGAGACAGAAAGAAGGAAAGAAATAGAGACAGAAAGAAGGAAAGAAATAGAGACAGAAAGAAGGAAAGAAAGAGGGACAGAAAGAGGGACAAAAAGAAGGAAAAAAAGAGGGACAGAAAGAGAGACAGACAGAAAGACAAAAAAGTGTAAATGTCATTAGCATCTTTACTAAGTTATAGATTTACTGTTGACTGCTGTTAAGATGTACAGTTGAAATGTTAAAGTAAAAAAGAAATGAACAATATGAACTTCTACAATGGCCATTTGTTTTTTTATCTGCAAAGGTTTTACAAAATTCAATTTCAATTATCATGACTGCATTTACATACGCACTTTCTCTCCCAGAATGCAATACTCATTTAAAAAAATGAAAAGGATTTTTAAAAAAAATGCTCACTGTTGACTTATTTGACGCGAGGAAAAAACTGTACAACGTTGGTATGAGCTCCAAATATTGTCTCTACATGTTCCTGAGGAAGTGAGTCAGAAAACTACATATGTTTCTTTCCATCTCAAAAATCAATGTCAATATTCAGTTTCTCTGCTGGAGCAGTTCGTCTGTTTGGAAATGTCGTCACTTGAGCACCAAGTGGAACGTTAGAAGAGTGAAATATAAATGTCTGACACAGACAGGCACAGAAGACACAGACAGGCACAGAAGACAATGATAGCAAGTAAAGAACCCCCCCCACACACACACATCGCGGGCTAGGGCTTTGTATGCATCAGGTGTGGACACACCCGGGTTCGCTGTTCTGCCTCATCGTGGCACCCGGGTGGAAACGGCTAATTGAGGAGATAGCTAGGCGAAATGAATAGCAAAACATAACTCCCGTGGGGATGCCCACGGGTAGACGAGAGTCCACCCCTTGCACGGGCGGGGTTGTAAAAAAGTCCTCACAAAACTGTCACACATCCATGCGCCGTTCCTCAAAGGACCGTTCCATAAATGGCGAGTCCCCCACGGTTAGCTTGGTACAAAGAAGGAAGATGACGGAGGCTCCCAGTGCTCCAAGGCCTTCGGCCATGTGTCGGGGGCTGAAGACATTCTAAACAGCAATGCTTTATATAGGCATTGACTCGGGTCGCTCTCAAACAGAACTGTGCGTTCACACAGGTTTGTTTTTTTTTACTGTTCTGGCTGGACGACCAAGCAGGTTTTCTTTCAAACTTAGAGCTCGAAGAGCCTTCGGCTCAGCTCTTACGGACATCAAACGGTGTGGACACATATGCATGTCGCATATGAAATGTGAAACACTGCACTCATCCTTAATCTTCGGACTCGATTTATTTGTTATTATTTGTTATTATTTGTTATTATTTGTTATTATTTGTTATTATTTGTTATTATTTGTTATTATTTGTTATTATTTGTATTATTGCATTTCAATAAACGAAACGAACTTACCAAATCTAAGAATAGCAAAAAGGGATTTAAATATATAATCAGTACAGTCGATCGACTGTTTCCTATTTGGAGAGAGGGGAAATAAACAAATAGAAAATCAATCAATAGTTTCGGTCGTCTTTATAAGTTGGGAGGGGGGATCTATTATTGAAAGTAAATTATAGAAGTTGTTAATTGTGTTTGTTAAATCTTTTTGTGATTTCTTCTTGAAGAATTATATTCTTTTCTTTTACTATAAAAAATGACATAATTTCAGCACCTAAACAGAAACCTCCTGCATTCTTTGGGCCATCAGGTTGAACTCAAATAACCAAAACGAATCTACCGGGCAATACTATTGTAAAAGAGCAAATGGTTTGAAATTGATACGCCATTAACTCACTGAGACATTTTTCTCAAGAAGTAGAATTTTGTTTTTTTGTTCTCCTTTGTAGGGCTAACTGGTTTCATGTAAGTTCTATTGGAGGGTTTGTACCAGGTGTACGTGGTGGTTCCTATGTCTGCTTGTTGGCAGGTCCTACTTTGTGATCTGATGGATGAGAAGTTCTACTGGAACAATTTAATTCTCCCGGTGGATAGGGGACGAAGCACAAGATGCGTGTGTGTGTTTTTGATGGGGATGAGTTTGGGGGGGAGTCTCTGATGTTCACGGCTTCACCAGCGTGTAAGTGCCGAGGGCTCTTGCTATGCACCCAACCACCGTGTCGAGCGCGATGCATGCCTCGAGGGGGGGGGGGTTGGGGGGGGGGTATTGCGCCATCTTAATCAATAGCCTTCGCGTTTAGACTAGATGGAAGAAAGAGGCGTAAATAAAGAAGAAAAAAAAAGATTAAAAAAAAAAGAAGTCACACAATCTCTCTTACACACACACACACACACACACAGAAATCTGCCAGGCCAGAGACTGAAAGATAGTCGGGACCAATGCTTGCACGTTTCACTATTGGCATTAAGTCCATTAATAGTGCATCGAGAAGCAGGGTCACTATGTGCAGAGGAGAGAGAGAGAGAGAGTGAAAATAAAGAGGGTGGGAGAGTGGCCTCCGCTCCTCATACGGACGTCACATCAACTAAGTAATAACGGCTCCCTCCCTGTTACCTAAGCAGTTATTTTCATCCAATACAAATAGCATGCGTTAATGGGATACGCAGAGAGACATCTCGAGATGACGGAAATAACATCAGGAGTTATCGGACTTTGTTTCCATTTCACTAGAATGAAAATCTCGTCACATTGAGTTCTTGGATAACGTTTTAAGTGGATGATTCCAATTCGCTGCTTGTATTTCGTGGAGTTACCAGTGATCCTCAAATTGTATTCAACCTTCATAGACTGTCAGTGGATTCGTAAGCTTCATGTTTTCCCCTTTCATCCTTACCGACATTCGAAGTCACAAATGTTTTGTTATTATGGAGTTGTTGTTTTTTAAAGTGCGTTGTCCTGTAACCCTGTTAACATTAAGATCTCTTCAAGTTTAGGCTTTTATCACATGAACCCCGCGTGGTATGGTAGTATATAAACTATATAACTTTTATGATATTTTACAAATTCCCTAAAGTTTTAATTTTAAAACTTAATTGCAAATAAACGCAACTATATTTCATGTTTGAACTGTTAAACTTCCCTCTTAAGCTAAGCAAGAGAACTTATTTATTTTATTTTTTATTACTTTATTTTTTTATAGTAAGACTCGTTTTATAGTTTTGTTTTTCTAATCTGAAGTCAGTGTTAGCAAGGGCAGTAACTTTCTAGATCTAAAAAGGCCCAGAACTGTGACATGTTTGTGCTATTGAATAACGTCTCGTTGGTCTAGGCGTAGAACACTTCATTTGATCTATGGACAGAGAGAGAGTCTACTCTTTTTTCTGCTTTTCAATATTTCTTTTTATTTTGTGGGTGGAGGGTGGTGGATGGGCCAAAAGTAGCTTGTTGCTTGCTGTATCGCTAACTAACAAAAAAAAGTCTAGTATTTTCTTTACTTGCTGAGAGTCGAATGTGAACTTTGAAATGTACATGAACTATTCCCTTGATCTCTGTAAGCTGGTCACGTGCTTCTGTTTCATTCAAACTTCCCGTTAATTAAGCTATTCATAGCCAGCTTATATTTCTGTATGTGTTGATAACTATTTGACTATTTGTTCCATCATTGTTTGGTTTCTTCTACTTTTGATATTGCGCACGCTAAATCTAAAAGCGTTCTCTTTTTTATACTGTGAAATACTCACATTTAGTAAATACTCACATTTAGTAAATACTCACATTTAGTAAATACTCACATTTAGTAAATACTCACATTTAGTAAATACTCACATTTAGTAAATACTCACATTTAGTAAATACTCACATTTAGTTAATACTCACATTTAGTAAATACTCACATTTAGTAAATACTCACATTTAGTAAATACTCATATTTAGTAAATACTCACATTTAGTAAATACTCACATTTAGTTAATACTCACATTTAGTAAATACTCACATTTAGTAAATACTCACATCTAGTAAATACTCACATCTAGTAAATACTCACATCTAGTAAATACTCACATTTAGTAAATACTCACATTTAGTAAATGCTCACATTTAGTAAATACTCACATTTAGTTAATACTCACATTTAGTAAATACTCACATTTAGTAAATACTCACATTTAGTTAATACTCACATTTAGTTAATACTAACATTTAGTTAATACTCACATTTAGTTAATACTCACATTTAGTTAATACTCACATTTAGTTAATACTCACATTTAGTTAATACTCACATTTAGTAAATACTCACATTTAGTAAATACTCTTAGCAAGCCATGCCTTCATTGTACGCCACCATGATCGTATAAGACTTAGGTTTGGTAACTGATTAAGCCATAATGACCGGGTGTTTAATTATATAGTTTGTCCATTGCACTGCGACCACTTCCATGTGGCTGTTGAAACCTGAGCCAGAGCGTCTGATATGCTTGCTTGGATACTGGGCATGTTAATTGCTACAGTCTGTGAATTCCTTAATTTTCTGTTATAAGCACTGTCTTATGCCATTTTTGTTTAGGTGTCTTCAATGATTCTCTCCCCCTGCTTACATCATAGCGCATTCAAGTTCTTGACCAATAAGCAATAGGTGAAAAAAAAGTTCACACGTACACATACAAACACACATACAAACACACAAACAAACATATATTTATATATGTTAATTTTCTAACTTGTGACTGTTTATGATTCATAAATCTGGCAGTATTTTAGACTTAGTGATATTCTTAAGCACATAGTTCAGAGTCGCACCAAAGTTGACGACTCTGAACGCGACATTTAGTGACGTCATGGATAGTGGGGTTTACATTGGTTACGTCAGTATTCTTCAGTTGGTGTTAGGACATCAAGGGGACCACATCGTATTACGGACAGAGACTTGACTGCGGCCATTCCGTATTCAACTTCCTTCAAGTAACTTACGGTCTGGGCTTTGTCCTTCATCTTATTATTGTGGTAGGATTTGATCATTGCTAGTTATTGAGCACATTGAATACACCCGTACAAGAAACTGAAACCTCTTCTGAGTAATCTTTTGAAGCCAGACAGCCATCATACAACTACAAGACCAAAGCCTATCACAATATCCCCTGCTATTGCTGATTTATGATGGTAAGACTCCATGTAACTAAAAATTAACTCAGTTTGATCCAATATCACATAGAGTCATACTCTGATCGACCTATTCGTTTGTCCATCGGAGTAAACACTTTTTGCATGGATTAAACAAGAGGAAGAGAGGGAGGCAGTCAGTATCAGTAAACCTTGTTCCTGATCAGTCTAAGGGAGGTAGTCAATATCAGTAAAACTTGTTCCTGATCAGTCTAAATTATTGAGATCCTGCAATCAGACTACATAATTACCACTGGCCGCTGATCAGGTTTAATTTTTCATTATCACCGATCACCCTACTTTATCCATAACCGATGAGCAGACCTAATTATCCATGGCCACTGGTTGATGGCCAATGATAAGACTAAATCATACATGACGACTAGTCAGGCTTCTTGATTAGACTAACTTATCTATGAACTTTTTTAAAACATAATTTTCCATGGCAACTAATCAAATCTATTAACCTCTGTTCAGGTTTACATTTCTTGACAACTGATCACATTTTCTGGAAGTAACCGTTAAAAACAAGGACGGACAAAAAACTTCAGATGGTCATTGTCTGGACGCGGACTTATCAATAGCCAGTTATCGCATTCAACTTATCGATGTCTACTGATCAGACTGTTTTATGGTCTCCGATCAGACTTCATCATAAATGGCCATATATTGATTAAGTCTGATTAGAAGAGTTGAAAGGTTTCCCAGCAGCCTATGAAGGCATTGGTCCTATGAAGGCATTGGTCTTATGAAGGCATTGGTCCTATGAAGGCATTGGTCCTATGAAAGCATTGGTCCTATGAATTCATTGGTCTTATGAAGGCATTGGTCCTATGAAGGCATTGGTCTTATGAAGGCATTGGTCCTATGAAGGCATTGGTCCTATGAAAGCATTGGTCCTATGAATTCATTGGTCTTATGAAGGCATTGGTCCTATGAAGGCATTGGTCCTATGAAAGCATTGGTCCTATGAAGACATTGGTCCTATGAAAGCATTGGTCCTATGAAAGCAATGGTCCTATGAAGGCGCCGTGGAACGAACTCGTTGAGATGTTTGCTTTGAACTAAATGTAACAAGTAGATATATATTTATGAAAGAGGAGTCCAAGTGATGTCTTTGAGATTTGAATTCAACTGTTTCCCACCTTTTTCTTCCCCCACGTGTTTCTGTGGCACTGGATATTCAGGTTGGAAAATTCTTCATTTGTATTCATTGCCCGAATGTTATGTTCCCCTTTACATTTTGTATCGGATACTGTCATGTATCCACCAATCCGCACCACGTACTCCGTCGTATTTTACTTTTGTTCAGTTCTCAATCAATACAATTTAGTTAATGAAGAGGATCATGCGATCTGACTGGCCGGTCAGTGTCTGTCGTAATGTGACATTAACATTAGCTTAAACATTGCATGCCTCCACCGTGGTAGTAAAAAATTAATTTTAGTTTGAAAAATAACAAAACCAAATCAAACAATACGAACGATTCAGTCCAAACCATAGACTTATATATATTATATCTAGACTTGACATAGAGATCTTTTAACATTACAGAAAATGTCGTGAAAATGTTTTTTAAAGTTGAAATAAGGCGTTGTTTTGTAATGTAGTTATAAGAAGTAAAGTTGTTTTTTCATTCCTAACCTATGTAACATATAATTTAATTTTTAGATCTAGATCTAGTTATTGAATATCAAAAAAATAAAGATTATTCTCGTCTCATAATTATTATTTTGCAGATTTTAGATACATAATCTAGAAAAATCTGGGAAATCAACTATTTAAATGTACATAAGATGATTAAAATCAACAAACATGAATTATTTCGATCTAGGATTTTTGAAACATTATTTCAATGGAAACTAACTATATATATATATATACTAGCCGGACATTACCCGCGGCCTTCGGGATTTCTATGCGGAACATAAATACATACATACATACGCCTTACTTTCTGCTTTAGATTATAGATATAAATTACAATTAAAATGGGTTTACCCGATTTGTTCAATGAATGGGATTATAAAGTACGTCAGGATGTCTAAATACCTAGATCCATGAAATAGTAATACTTTCATAGAGTGGGGCAACTTTTTTTTTGAGGGTCTTAAGTTTGTTTTAGGGCTACTATATGTACGTCACGGTTCCAGTTAGTACCCAAGGAACATTTATGCCAAGGTTTATCGAGATTGGTCAAACGGTTTTGATTTCTATGAATAACATACATTTATATACGCCTTACTTTCCTCTTTATAGTATAATATATGTGTATATTCTCTTTGTTTTATTTTCCCCTATACATGTACATTGTTTTACAATCAGTATTCTTAGACCAGTCTTTAGCTCCGATTCTTGAATTAGGCTATACACATCTATGGTCTTCATTCACACGTTGTTTCAGTCTCGTTTCCTACATTGAAGTTTTCCTCTTATAGAAACAAGATCGATAACTACCAGTGACGAGAATTCTAATTTGGCAAATCTCTATTTTTGGAAACTTTTCTGTTCATCGTCTTGTTTATTTTTAAACATTCTACTTCCGTCCTCATTTTTCTCCCTTGTTATCGTTCTTTGTTGTTCTCTGCATCTTCCACTTGTGGTGCTGTGTTCTGGGAAGACGCTGGTGTAGCGGCCAGAGAACACTTGAAGATCTGAAGTCATTTACCTAGATCCAGATCAATAATGTAGACATAATCAAAGTTCTTGCTTGGACATTTCCTTTCTCTTATGTCATAAAATGAAAAAAAAAAATCACAATCTGCAGGGTTTCATAAAATAATTTTATGATCTTTGTTTTTAAATCTGTACATCAAATTTACGAATGGACCTCATTCATCAATCGTAAAAAAACAATATTTTGCCACTTGGTTCTCTATATCTTCTATACAAATTACGCAATTCATAAAGGCTGTCACGTGATAAGTAATTTTTATTGTTTTATCAATATTATCAAGTGGCTAAATGGTGTTTTGTTTACGATTGGTGAATGAGGTCCATTTACAAACTTTTTTCTGTGTATGTCAGCCTCTAGAAATGTCACTGGAGAGTTTCATCCCCAAGCAGGAGACTGTAGATTTAGAATGTAGGGATCTTAAGACATACTTGCGTTCTGGTCTCTACATCATGTAAGACTCAGAAGCTGACGTGCGGGTAACTATAATGGAAATCTCTATGCTCAACTTTAGCTTTTATATTTATAAAGTCCATTTTATTGTTACTATTCTGAAATATCTATTGTTCGTAATATCAAAGCAACAATAGCAACATATCAGTATACTGATAATATTGAGGCTTGTATTCGAGTCTGATACGTAGTCCCTACTGCAACCTACATATTTAGTCTACATATTTAGTCACATCTAGCGCAGACATAACTGTTTTCCTCTGGTGTTCGATTAAGGTCCTCTTTCCATAGTCTATGTCTGTCCTCGGAAGTGGATTTTTTTTATCTCGATTGTGTTTTCCGTGAACTTTGTTAAAATAATATTGACTTTAGAATAAAGTGTAGACAACTCTATAGAAGAAAAGAAAGTAAGATGGAAAATCGTATATGCATTTAATTTCTGATTTACTGATTTCTAAATGTCTACTTTAAAAGGTGTTTGTTTTATTTTTAACTTTCAGGGAAAGACAATCGTGTTTTCGTTTCTTTTTACTTTTCTCCCCCTAATTTGACCCTCGATCATGTTGTTTGATCTGGTTGATACCTTCTGATGTGGGATCGGGTAATGGTCCACATGTAGGCGCGTGTGTGTGCCGGTGAGATTGTAGCAATGCTGGTGTGGGTGGGTTGATAATTTTCATGCTCGCTCACCCAAGCATGTTCGTCTGACAGTGACAGTGTCACATTTTGTTTGTTAAGGTTACAATGGCAGGGTGTGTGGCAGGACACTATGTTTAAAGTATTATTGCTATTAACGTGAATATAGTGATGTTTTAGTCTGATTATGACATCCTTTTCCAATACGGAGTAGGTAACTATTTCCTAGTAGCTTTGAGGATGCAGTTTTCTTTCTAAAATAGATTATATATACACGTTTTATGGCTGACTTTACGTACGATCTATCTATCTATCTATCTATCTATCTATCTATCTATCTATCTTTTTATCTATCTATCAATCGACGATCGATCGATCGATTCATCGATCTAAATTAAGTAGTTTTACTATAATAAAATGTGATCATATTTAGCTCTGCAGTGTCCTGCATTCTGACAGCTAGTTTTTCTTTTTTAGATATATATTAGTATATTTTTGTGTTTCATCAAACCTCCAAACCAGACAGTGATGTCGAACCCAGGACCAGCGAGGCGACTGTTCAGAGGTCATATCACGAGTGCAGCAGCCATCTGTTTCATTAACGCTGTCGTTTTATTTAGCTGCTGTAGCCATGTCATCTTTTTATCGTCTCAAAGGTCTTTTTTTTTCTAGTCTTTTAGTGTATTATTTCTCCGAGTTGTCAATTCAGGTATTTCTTAGTAGCAGGTTACTATTACAAAGTTTATATCAAGTTACTCTGTCTCTCTGTCTGATAAACTTCCTATTCTCAAATCCCGTTGAAACTTTTTCATTCTTTCAAACAAAACATCTATATATAATTCTCTTCTTCCCTCAAGACTTTTGTCGAGTAGTAAGAAGTAAAGGAAAGACCACTCTCTTATTTCTGCAATTTTGTTTTTGAGTTTTCAAAAGATTTTAATATTTCCGGATATTTCCATGACTTTTTCGTATATTTTGTTATAAGTTATAAAATGGTTTAATTTAATAATTTACACCTAGAATCAGCGCGGGTCCTTTCAAAGTGCGAGGCACACTGCGGTCACATAGGGGCCTAAGCCCGACCTTGCAAAATAACGGCGTATCCTACGCCGTGGGTGGACTAGTGAATCAATAAAAATGTTACAAATTAGTTAATTAAATAGTGGACATTCATTTAATTTTGTATGATATAATAAAAAATTACATCATTGGGAAAAATGTCTGAAAATATGGAGTTCTTTCGCATAAATTTTTTTTGTTTTTTGTTTTTTTTTTGTATATTTTTTTTTTTTAAATTTTCGTGGCTTTTGGCACCTTGAAATAGATGGAATTGATTCAGAATTAGCTGATGGAATTTAGTTTCTAAGTCAAGGTTTCGGTCTTTGGCTTTTACTGAATTGTATAAGGTCATGTACCAGCTATAAACATAGGCCTATAAAACTCGTCTTTTGTAGAAAATTGTAAAAAAGTTCTATTTGTTTGTTATATTAAATTGTAAATAAATAAGTGACTTTTCACATTCTTCTGTTATATAAGTTGAGACCATCTGGAAATGTGTTTTATTTACATAGACTCGTTTCTCAATTCTCTCAATGTACTTCACACTTTTCATGATTAAGATTAAGAACATAGTTTGTCCAATTCAATTGTCATGTTCTCAGAGTAAACAGTACTTACATATTTTTGTAGATATAATAAGTGTATAATTAATAAAAAAAAATTTACGGCAATAATTTCCTTTTTTTAAAGCAACTTTAAAAAGTACCTGTTACGATTGGTAGGAGATTCAAGGTATTTCGGTTAGTTATCAGCCTATTGATTCATTCTGATATCTCTGTTGAATTTTTCTAGTCCTTGGAACTTCAAACTTTTAAAGTGTTTCGAACCTTAACCTTCTTGGAGTAACAAAGAAACCCTATCCAAAAATCATGAAGTGTAAAATATTCATGACTACTTTTTGTATCGCCCTCTGTCTTCCGGTCACCATATACCGGTACTTCGTCTGAGATCGTCTGTGGTTCCTGTTTCATAATCTTACTCGTTTCTGAAGAACATAGTCTTCACAACAATCTGATTTCATGGGTTTTAATCTTAACTGGTGAATAAAATTAAAGCTCTATCTCTTTTGTCACTATTTATTGAACTGGCATGGCCTAAGAAAGAAACATTATTTCTTTAAAAATAGATTTTTATATGTTTAAAAGTAAGTGTATGCATTATACAACCTAAAGTAACTATTGACTAGAAGTCTGTGCAAGTAGCGTTCCTTTATTGAAGGTTCAGTGTCCTCTGATTGTATAGCTCTAATTCAGAGGATAGGACTATTTACGGTGTTCAGAACTTTGAAGTTCTCTCTTACATGTTCGCTGAAAAAACTCTTCTGAGGATTTGGGCTGGAAATCTTTGAATGAGATTTTAACTGGAGATCTTAGGTGGAGATCTTAGGTGGAGATCTTAGGTGGCGATCTTAGGTTGAGATCTTGGGTGGATCAGGTGGATATTTTGACTAAAGATCCTGATTGAAGATTTTGGCATAAGTTCCTTGTTAATTTGGCTGGAGAGGGTTTGGAGATCTTTGATGAAGATTTTGACTGAAGATCTTGGGTGGAGATCGTGAGTGGAAACTTTTTCTGGAGATCTGAGTGGAGGTTTGGATTGAAGATCTCCATTAAATATTTTAGAAGACTATATTGGGTGCATTTGGCTGGAGGTCTTGGGCTGCGATTATGCATTTCTTTTCCCTATCTACTAAATTAAAAACAAAAATTTTCTGATCAAAGCAAGTACTTCCTAATCATTGACTTCTATATCCAGTTCTAACTTGAAGCAATTTGTCTTATAGATTGAGTCTATTACCTCATATACTCTTAACTCTTTATTATGACTCTCTTTTAATCTGGCTTACCTCTCTATTTAAAAGCTAAAAGGCTGGAAGCTCTGAACTCAAATCCCGATGGAGTTAGCCATTTTAGAATTTTAAATTCTTAATTAACATATCCCATGCCTTTTTTACAAGCACTGGGTGCTAAACTCTCTTCACAAATACTCACAAATGTGATTAAATTAGAACCTACTTAGCAAGCCACAATATACTCATAAACTTTCTAAAACCTAAGAATCATATGGATAATTGTAAAAAATAATTATAATCATGATAACATTTTGCAAACATTTGAAACGTAAATCGCTACTTCTTTTTGTAGAATTTGAGTTTTAAAATCCCAACATAATGTTTATATTCATGCTTGCAATGTGTATTGTACCCTGGTCTTGTCAACATGTGGGCCTATTGTTCAATCCGCCCCTGTCAGCCAGCAAGAATCTTGCTATCCATTGTTAAGATCTCCCTGGTAGAATGTCTTACCAAAAAGCTCATTACGAAATCTTTCCCTAAAAAAAAGCGCTGAGATTCTTACAAAGTTTGTAGTCGGCCGTTTGGAGTGCACTCGGGCTGGTTAGAATTGGTGTCCAAAACTGAATGACACATGACCTTTGATAGTAGGATCAATACAGATGTCTGGACACAGAAATATTACAACAGCGAAAGGAAAAGATGTAGCCAGCAGACTTGAACGTTTTGTTGGTGGTGTCCTGACTTGCCAACTTTTCAAACTGATAGTTTGAACACTTTAAGTTTCAACATTAGTTTTGTTATGAAATAGGAATTGTCTTAGAAAACACATTTTCAGATTCACGCAATGACTCTGTCAGACTATGTTGATGGTATAAACTATTTGATCTAAACTCTAAAGTATAATAGTAAGCGATAGAAAGATGAACGCAATCAGAAGTTGTTGTTCTAATCCCATAACATGTTCTAATTACAATAGAAGCTTGATATATTTGCCTGACCATCTTGAAGTAATTTGGGAAGACTATATAGTGAAACTATCTCACTACATGCTTTAAATGACGTTCCGACGAACTCGAAAATAAGTGAGAATAAAAAATATTCACTTTTTCCAAGCTAGAAATTAAAACTAGAATGTTTATTAATTGTACAGATACTTCTCACAACATTAGAATAATCTTCTCTGCTTAACCGTTTTTATCACATTTCAAGCCTCAGAGAATTGGCTGTGTGTTTTTAGCTTGTCATTTTGATTCCTATGATAATAACCAAAAGCAGCGTGCATGCATTCATTGTATAGGCCAGTTTGTCTAGTGTTGAATGCAGTACTGCTAAATAAAAATATTATTTTTAACTTGACTGGCTTTACGTTTTGGAGTCTGAAATGTTCACCTCATTTTTTAATTTTCTTTCAACTCGGCTACATTGGTTTGCACTATTGAACTCACTGAACAAACATCATTATTGGTTTTATTGATTGGAACCTCCCGCAGATTTCAATGGTTTGTAGTTGCTCACCGTACAACATTGATGGGAGATCATGGTGATATGTAACACATGCGCTGCCTGGTGGATGGAAAGGTTAAATACTTTCTGTCTTGTCATACATAGACAGGCTCGATTGAGTTATCTATCTATCTATCTATCTATCTATCTATCTATCTATCTATCTATCTATCTATATATCTGTCTGTCTGTCTGTCTGTTTGTCTATCTATCTGTCTGTCTGTCTGTCTGTCTGTCTGTCTATCTATCTATATCAATCTATCTATCTATCCATCTATATCTATCTGTATATTTAAATATCTATCAATCTATCTATCTATCAATCGTTTACACAAATGCACGCACGAGCACACACACACACACACACACACACACACACTCACGAACACACATGCACATACATATATACACATATAAACATGTATGCTATCGTTTCTAAATAGACCTCCAGGTGAAAGTTCTTCCTCCACTAATCTATCCCTGTAGAGTGAAGACGTCGTCTATTATTTTCCAGTCGATACTCTTTTTCCGATGTAGAAAATTGGCTGAGCATTTGTCATTGCTCTTGCCGGATATAGCCTTGTTGACATTTCTAAATTAGAGTGATGCTTTTTTTATATAAATCTTTGTATTTTTACTGGAGATTATTTTTAGAATCGACTTGAACATGCAGTCGACTGTCATTGAACAAAGTTGGCATGAAGTTGATAGGAACATCAGTATCATCTAGACAATGGCTCTACTGTTTCGTGTTTTGTGGGCATATTATTTATATTTGTTTAGACTAGTACAAAAGTATTTTTAAAAAAAGGTGAAACTAATACTTTGGTTTCAGAAAATTAGTCTGAAATATTCTGGTAGAAATGATGAAATATTCTGGTAGAAATGATGAAATATTCTGGTAGAAATGATGAAATATTCTGGTAGAAATGATGAAATATTCTGGTAGAAATGATGAAATATTCTGGTAGAAAGGATGAAATATTCTGGTAGAAATGATGAAATATTCTGGTAGAAATGATGAAATATTCTGGTAGAAATGATGAAATATTCTGGTAGAAATGATGAAATATTCTGGTAGAAATGATGAAATATTCTGGTAGAAATGATGAAATATTCTGGTAGAAATGATGAAATATTCTGGTAGAAATGATGAAATATTCTGGTAGAAAGGATGAAATATTCTGGTAGAAATGATGAAATATTCTGGTAGAAATGATGAAATATTCTGGTAGAAATGATGAAATATTCTGGTAGAAATGATGAAATATTCTGGTAGAAATGATGAAATATTCTGGTAGAAAGGATGAAATATTCTGGTAGAAAGGATGAAATATTCTGGTAGAAATGATGAAATATTCTGGTAGAAATGATGAAATATTCTGGTAGAAAGGATGAAATATTCTGGTAGAAATGATGAAATATTCTGGTAGAAATGATGAAATATTCTGGTAGAAAGGATGAAATATTCTGGTAGAAATGATGAAATATTCTGGTAGAAATGATGAAATATTCTGGTAGAAATGATGAAATATTCTGGTAGAAATGATGAAATATTCTGGTAGAAAGGATGAAATATTCTGGTAGAAATGATGAAATATTCTGGTAGAAATGATGAAATATTCTGGTAGAAATGATGAAATATTCTGGTAGAAATGATGAAATATTCTGGTAGAAATGATGAAATATTCTGGTAGAAATAATGAAATATTTTGGAAGAAATTATGCAATATTCTGGTAGAAATGATACCGAAGATTCCAGCTTGGTGGCCTAAACGTGGCGCCTCGGTGGATACTTCTAGTGTATAACGCTGATTGGTGAACAACAGGTAGCGAACCAGTCCTCCTGCGGGTTACTTGGGGATGAATCCTTCCCAAGGATCAACCGGATAATGGGGATGCCTTTGGAGCTCCGATTCTCTAAGGGAATTTTTCAAAGGCAAAAATGTTGAAATATTTGCTTACCAATGAAAAATATCCTGTTAGAATTATTGAAATGATAAATATGTTGGTAAAAATGATAAAATTTCTTGATAAAAGCGAAAAGCACTTAAGTGATGAAAGTTGAAAAGCAAGCAAAGGACTAAGCATGAGATATATATATAAAACAAAAAGACTTTCAAATAAGTTATGTACTCTGAGTTGAAAGTTTTCTCTCCTAGTTCTGCTGCTTATTGTCTATGGAAATGTCATGCCTTTTGTTGTCCGTAGCGTAGCATGATATTTGTAATAGATCTAGTTTTAGATTTCCCTATGTGGGGGCAGTTTAGAAATGTCACAGAAACGCAGTTTGAGAATTTCTCAAACTTTATAACGCCATTTATTCTCTACAAAAGGAATTGATCTGATATTGATTGTTTTATTATGATATTAGATAGATAAATGAAGAGATAGACAGGCAGATATAGGATGAAATTATTGACCTAAAGGAAGTTTTTAAAACATATTGTTAGGCCAGTCAGACACAATGCATTAGGATTTCATTTCAATAATTTGATTATAACTTGTTCAGAAAACTTGACAAGTAGTGTTCAACTATCTTAAAATTGAGCTAAAAATTACAAAGCGTAGTAAGAAGATTGTGGACTAAATAACAGCAGCATATGTTATGTTCACCTCTAGTTACAATGTTAAATGTTAATGGTTCATTATGTTAAAGAAATCAATAAAATGTAAAATTAAAAATAGAAACTTTTCTAGCTGACTTCACTGACTTCGCTTGTAAATGGTGCATGTAACAACTGACAGAACCACATTTGGATTACGTACTTTTGGTTGGTCGCTTTCTTATGTTTTTCTCCTGTGGCTGTAGCCCAACTGTTGAGAACCGTTGTAATTTATCCAAATAATAATGGAACGAAATGATTGGTGAACGAGAGGTTTATGTAGCTCTATCTAAAAAAAAATCATTATAGCATATTTGAAATCTTAGAGAGATTTCATCGGAATATTTGGATAGTATCTCACTCAGTTTGTTCACAGTCTACACCCTTATAATCACGCAGACACACACATTCAATTTTTCTTGGAAGTTGTATAAAAATAAAAAATGGTTTATGGTCCTGAATCCAATCATTTCAAACACTTAATATACTCTGTATTCTGTCTTCTTATGTTTACTATAAAGTCCTGAATCCAATCATTTCAAACACTTAATATACTCTGTATTCTGTCTTCTTATGTTTACTATAAAGTCCTGAATCCAATCATTTCAAACACTTAATATACTCTGTATTCTGTCTTCTTATGTTTACTATAAAGTCCTGAATCCAATCATTTCAAACACTTAATATACTCTGTATTCTGTCTTCTTATGTTTACTATAAAGTCCTGAATCCAATCATTTCAAACACTTAATATACTCTGTATTCTGTCTTCTTATGTTTACTATAAAGTCCTGAATCCAATCATTTTAAACACTTAATATACTCTGTATTCTGTCTTCTTATGTTTACTATACAGTACAAGTAAAGTGCCGATAGAAGAAATTAAAAAAACAAAATTTGGCTGGATTAAGTATTCATTGCGAAAAAACAACAGAAAGCATTGTAAAACAGGCCCTAGACCGGATCCCACAGGGGGAGAAAAAGTCCTGAAGACCAAAGCAAACATGGAGAAGATCAGTAGAGCAAGACGAAGGCAGGACATGGACACAGCTGAAGAGAATTGCCCAGAGTGCAATGGCGAAGTACTGTTGCGGCTCTATGAACCAGTGAGAGTCAAAAACACTGTCAACCTTTTCAGACCTTGATATCTATGGGGCTGATTATGTTTAGGTTATTGTTTCTATGGGGCAGATTATGTTTAGGTTATTGTTTCTATGGGGCAGATTATGTTTAGGTTATTGTTTCTATGGGGCAGATTATGTTTAGGTTATTGTTTCTATGGGGCAGATTATGTTTAGGTTATTGTTTCTATCGGAAACGGTTAACGTGTGTATCATGTGACCAACCACCATTACTTTTCCCTAAGTTATGTCAGGTACTCATTAGAGTTATCTTATCTTATCTTATATAATACAGACGTTACTTCAAAAAAGAAGATGATTACGTCCTACGCGTCATGCATTTAATCATGCATATTAACCAATGACTTAAATTCTGCCAAGTCACTGGCTTTTCTGGCTAGCTCAGGCAACCCATTCCATGCTCTAATAGCACTAGGGAAGAAGGAGTATTTGTACAAATTTGTCCTAGCATATGGGACGAGGAATGTGTCGTTATTTTTTATGTCTTTCAGAGTATTTTATTAAATTTTGTTTTTGTATTTGAAGATTATGGTTCAGTGTTTTATGTATAATTGCTACTTTACTTTTGAGTCTTCTGTCCTGAAGTCTTTCTAAATTTAGTGATTTTACTCATGGTGTTACTCTAGTCAAATGTGAATATTCGTTTGTTATGAATCTCACTGCTCTATTTTTGTTTGTTCCAGTTTCTTAATGTTTTCTTGAGTTGAGGGGTCCCAAACGGTGGGTGCATATTCTATTATTGGCCTAACCAAGGTTAAATAACATTTTAGTTTTATGTTCTTATTTGATTTATAGTTTACTTTGGGGCGCCCTAAAATGCAATTAGGCTAAACCTCATTGAAACCATCAGGGTGCAGATCTACTAGACTCATGGATACTGACTTCCTAAATTATAATTTATAAAATCAAAGACTTTAATAATGTATTAGTCTGATAAACCTGTCGTTAAGTACTGAAATAAAAATGTTTTAGGTAATCTGTATGTTAAGAATATTTACTTCGATATGTATCAAGCGTGCAAAAGTCGAGTTAACTTTTTTTTTTTTGTGTTTACAACTTTTTTTCTGTTAGTTGCTCTAACTTCACAATGTACCATACAGTTGTATATTCACTCATTGAACAAAATAGGACAAAACAACATGAAACTAGTACAATTTGAACACTGTCTATCGCTTTCCTGTTTAGTAAAATTTTAAGTATAAATGACTAGTTGTCTTGAATGAACTTTACAAACAAATAAAACACAATTCAATCAACTTGTGCCATCAGGGCAGCCTATTTACAGGCCAGACTTTTTGTTTCTAAACACAAGTTTGTGAATTGCGTAATATTTAAAAATTTTATGAATGAAACCTGAAAGTGTTTTCTTCAACAGTAAAGGTTAAAAACTGGCGGGAAAGAATTTCTGCTGCAGTGTTTCTGTGGGATAATCTGAGCTACTTGCTTACGTGGTCACTGCCTAGTTATGTGATAGTTGTTCAAAATATATTTTGAAACTGGAAAATAATGTGGGCTTTTAAGTGATGACATTTTCTTGGTTAGAAACTCCATTGGAAAGATAGTTACTACGTGCATGGCTAGTCAAATATCGCTCGATGTCACATGTCTAACAATTCTATGTACATCGGTTGACGAGAAAAGGGAAGTAAGCCATGGGTGACTACTGATATCAGTGCTGTACCCCTACGTTCGTGACGTCATCCTCTTGAAGTTTGCTTCCACAAATTACTGACGTCATTTCTAAGGGACGTCCATTTACAAAAAGACACGTCAACGACGCTGTTTGCTCTTTTTTTCCCCCCACATCCACAAAAGGCAGACATGTAAAGGGGTGGATGGGGTGGTAAGGCTGAATGAAGAACTCTGGCGTCCCCTGATCAGCCTCGCGCTATGCACTGCCAGTCGTGTGCCTTGACGGAGAGTCTATCGGAAGAGACGATCCTCATCTCCATGGACTATCCCTCTGTGAGGTACAAGCCGTTACAGAACATGGAAACAGAACTGTGAGTACATTCTCTTTACGTGTGCGTACGAGTGGAGAGAGAGAGAGAGAAAGGAGAGTGAGAGAGGGAGTGAGAGGGAGTGAGAGGGGAGTGAGAGAGGGAGTGAGAGGGCAGTAAGAGGGGAAAGGTTTATTTTGCAAGTGTGTGGGAAGGAAACTGAGAGGTTGGTGTAGGGGGAGGGGTGTAGTACGTAAAAGGGGGCGGGATGTCAACCTGTTTGTGAGTGAAAGAAGGCGACGAACAGAGGTACGGGAGAGAGAAACAAGTCAAAGCTAATAGATAGTTATCTCTTGAAGAAAAAGTGAAGTTTATATCTGAAAAAATTAAAATGATGTATATAAAATTCTTTTAAAAAAAGTATGTATTATACAAATGTGCGTGGTGTTTGTTAGTTCACATCCTATACATAAACAAATGTTCCATATACATATATATGTTTGGTTGTTGGTAGCCCCTTCGCTGTCTCAGTATTAACTATGTTCGGGCGGAGGTATAGGCTAATCCCATCTAACCAACTGAACACTGGCGAAAGGCCAAACATTAAATGAGATAATCAAGAGTGTTGACGATTCAAACATTTAATTCAGTAATGAAGAGAAAACATCTAGGACTCTGTGACTCTAACCAAATAAGTCCAAAACTTCTTGATTAACAAAAATTCACTGTCTCCAGAGACGCTACTGAATGAATTTCGAGCTCTTTCATGTCTAATTCAAGTGTTTCTTTTTATTGTGACGTTTGTTGTTATTATACATACAGTTAAGAAGCAGGGTGTGATGTGTCAATCTTCACTGAGTTTCGAACTCATGTTCAGAAGCCCAGCGCTTATCCACTACGCAACCGCGATCCACCGCTATATAAATAACCCGAAATACACAAAACCAAATGAATCTCAATTTTTACGCTCCGAATTGTAAACTAGCCCAGCCTGACAGGTATAGGCGTGGATCTCGTATAAGAATCATTTTAAAATCAATCAGATGAGAACGAAATGTCATAGTTGCATGATAACATGGTTTAGATTCTTTAAACTTTACTTTAGAAATATTTTCTTACGATTATCTTTTAACCCATTTAACCTTAGACTCTGGGACATAACGTATAGAACATAGTCAACATAGGTATCCTAATTTGAAACTAATAGAACATAGTCAAGATAGGTATCCTAATTTGAAACTTATAGAACATAGTCAACATAGGTGTCCTAATTTGAAACTTATAGAACATAGTCAACATAGGTATCCTAATTTGAAACTTATAGAACATAGTCAACATAGGTATCCTAATTTGAAACTTATAGAACATAGTCAACATAGGTATCCTAATTTGAAACTTATAGAACATAGTCAACATGGGTATCCTAATTTGAAACGTATAGAACATAGTCAACATAGGTATCCTAATTTGAAACTTATAGAACATAGTCAACATAGGTATCCTAATTTTAAACTTATAGAACATAGTCAACATGGGTATCCTAATTTGAAACTTATAGAACATAGTCAACATAGGTATCCTAATTTGAAACTTATAGAACATAGTCAACATGGGCATCCTAATTTGAAACATCTTTATAAATCTCATATTGAGAGAAAGTGATCATTAATAAGCTTCATTTCATTTGGTTCGTGTCAAAAATGGCTAAGTTGACTTCGCATCCACTCGATTGTTTGGTAACCTCCCTTCCAACACTATCTGTAGTAAGAACAAAATTAGACGTCATGACATTTTAGAGATATATCTTATTTCTTTATGTATCTAATGAACATTTCCCCCCCCCCCCACTTTTTTTTCTATGTCGCTTGTTAACATTTGTTGATCTCGCTCTTTGTGCTGACATAACTCCAGTATCTTGCATGTTGGATTTGTCTTATTTGTTCAGGTGTTTTTAAGGGAGATAATTTATAATTTAATTCTGAAGCGTCTACAAATAGCCATTGTTATAATGAAGCAGCCTCTCTGATCCTACAGATAATAAAAAGTAAAACTTGTCAAGTGTTCAGATGAATAGCACATGTATGTCCATTTATGTACACATTTATCTATCTATATTAGAGGGACAATAAATGTCATAATGACCCATCCAAACATCCGATATATTAATAAATTATACAACTTGCATACACAATACTGAATAAATTGACCTACTAGCTTATGAGAGTGATGGGGGAGGAGCCGTTATGGCGCAGGATGTTATAGCGTGAAATGTTGTAGCCAAATTGTATATGTTAATTGAAATGTTCACTTTTATTCAAAAAATGAATATAATTTACTCAGCATGTCCATAACTTGAACCAAATTTAAAATGACAAATAATGAGCAGCGTTTCATATTGAGTCTTATTGATGAGAAGTACACAGTACACAGTACACAGTACACAGACCACAGTACACAGACCACATAACAGGCTTACACTAAAACTTTTTTTTTTTAAAAGGAAAAATTTCTTAAATTTGAGATTGGCCCTTATTACAAAACAATTGAATCAATTAAATAATCATTCAGGTTTACATTGAACCAAATCGTCAAAACTATCAATTCATTGGATACACATGAAGAATATTAACAAGGTAATGTAATAGTATCATTAATAAATCTCTGCACCCTGTAGTATCATGTCGTCAGTTGGACTAACAATACAATGGTATCGGTATCACTTTCGATACATTTGAACCACTTCTTTTGTATTGGCAGAGATAGAGTTGCGTTTGTTAATCATTTGTTTGTAGTTTATAGTTTCTGATATTCACGCTGAAAATATTGAAACCTGACATTTTACCCGTGTCTCCACAATACTGTCGTTGTAACCTTGTTGCTTTGTTTTCTTGCCATGCAGAGTGGCGGCTTGGAGAAGAGATGAGGGAAAGAATAAGGAAAGCAAACAGGAGTCTTGAATATCAAGAGCATGTAAATTGATCTTGATTGAAGGATAAACTGAATATGTGATCACATCTTCTTGCTCATATTGTATTTTAGACATACTCGTATGGAAATAGTATTGGTCTACCAATAATTGAATGTAAACAAGCAATAGAAAAAAGAATACTTTTTAAAACCAAAGCTTATTTTAGGGGAGATAACTGCTAATTACTATAATTTTTCCAAAAATTAAATGTTTAGCTACCTTTCTGCAAATAAAAACTAAATCAATTAATTAGTACTAAATAATTAACTAATTGGTAATTTTTGGATTGATAAGTGTATTGTTATCGACTATAAATAATTATGCAAATTTAAAACTTGATCCGAGAATGGAAAGTGGGAGAAAACAAACGTGTCAAAACGTGATAAGGGGACTAAACCCGTATATATATATACGGATTGCTTTATGTCGAGTCAGGTTCAATGCAAAGTTCTAACGAGCGGAGATTAGAGAATTGGGGAAGTGGGAGGAAAAACATTCAAACTTTTTACCCAACAGACAGAGTCGATATAAGCTTTATACGTGAAACATAGACGTGAAAGCCGGTTAGCTATCTAGAGCTAGATCACAGCCTTGCTACAATAGATCATTCATCGAATTAAGTCAACCAGTGATACCTTTAGGTCAGGGTTTCAATCAGAGCTCTTTGTTTCTTTAACCCAGCACTGGAGTTCTGCTTGGTTGAGACTTATGTCCGACATCTCAAAGCCTGAACTCAACTATTGACCTCCTCTAGCCAGAACAGTGAGCTTTAGTGGACCTGAAGCTTTCCGCTCACTTGGCGTAGCGCACTTTACACAGGACTTTGACATAGGGGGCAGGAAGTTGGGCGTGTCTAGACAGTGGGAATGCCAACAAAAAAAAAACTCAGGAAAGAGAGAGAGAGAGAGAGAGAGAAAGAGAGAGAGAGAACGCGAGAGAGGGACAGAAAGAAAAATACTGAGTGCGGAAGGGAAGAATGAGAGGGATTAATCAGAGAATCAAGAGTTTAGAGATTTATGAAAGAGTCATATGTAATGCGAAGTTAAATTCAGCTTGAAGTTAATCAATTTAAATCCTGGTTAGAACTACATCACATTAAGATGTTTATAATGTACTAGACCAGTGCTTTCCAAACTGTGGAACCTTAATGGTCAGCTAGACCCGACTTAGTGTTCCTCGAACTAGTTGAATATTTAACTTGCAGGCCACCACGTGATTTAATCTTTAAATAAATGCTGAAAATAAACTGTTCTTCTTGATAACCAAGTAAATCCTATTAAATATTTGTTAACTTTGGAGTGATCTAAATTCTGACTCTAAATTGAAACATAGATACAAAGATCAACCTTTAAATGGTTTCTGGTCAAGTTAGTCTGAAGAATATTACAATAGTTGACAACAAGCTGTGTGAAGCTGGTCTTTCTTTTTAGGCTTCAATAAAGTCAAAGTATAGAAAACAACTTGACACTACATCAGATATTAGAGTTTAGATTGCTGATATCACGCCTGATATGAAGAAGCTGTATAAACATATTCAGCTTCTTCATATCAGGCGTGATATCAGCAATTTATATATATATATATATATATATATATATATATATTGCTTTGCAAAAAGCTTAATTTAGTATAGGTTTTCATTATTATTTTTTAATTATTCAAAAAATAAAAATATTCGAAGTTACAATAACTACTCCGAATGTGCAGTGTTCTGTTATGGAAAAGTAAAAATGTGATCGTCTTGCAAGTTATATATATATACACATTTTTACATTTTTGGTATTTCATTATTTTGTTTGATATCGAATAAGGGAGATAACTTTATTTTGCTTGTTTTTTTTTGTTTGTTTCATTTCTAAACGTTTCTTGTATTACTTCCTAATAAAGCCTAACACTTCATGAACATTGAGCTCCTCGAGGTCTGGGTGTGCGAGTGAATTAAAAAAAAAAGGTTTTCGCTGATCAACGCACTGTCCTGCACTATGAGCAAAAGAGTAACGCCCATAAAATCTCTGTAGCTAGAGCCAAATTTAAAACAAAAAATGCAATTAAGATAAAGAATGTCTCATCCACTAGCCAAATACTGAAACATACAATTATATACTTTGAAAAATTAGAACGGTCCAACAAACGTGTTCCCAGTTTGGCCAACAAACTAGTCATTCTTCTCCCAGCGATGTACATCAACTGTCAAATTTAAAGGAAAATCGTAAGAGCCGTTTTCAAGAGTTGTGACCACTCAGTTTTTTTTTAACAGACGTTTCCTAGAAAGTAAAGTGAAAGTTAAATAGAGGTATTGTTTGTAAGACAATACCTCTTTTATACAACATATAGAGCGATTTGTTTCTCTTAATGATAGATTTAAAAAACGGGAACATTTTGTACACCATGCCATTTCCCCCGCCCCTATACATTATTACCTATCCCCAATCTCCCGTCCCCCCCCCCCCCCCAAGAAAGATTTCTGGTTAAGCGAATGTACTAGACTTTATATTTCAATGATAGGCCTTCAGATCTAGATTTAGAAGAAAAGCATGACGCTTAGGACGTAATCAGCTTCTTTTTTGAAGTAACGTCTGTATGATATAAGATAAGATGTGTAAAAATGTTCCTCCACCCCCAAGATGAAGCTTTTTCTTTTCGTGTGAGATTTAAATACCTGTCAGAAGTTGGGGAACATTCACGTTTCTGCAGCAGTAAGCAAACAACAATCTAATTAGCGCAGGAACTAGGAATGATTTCTGAACAAACGTTTGACATTAAACTTGTTGTGAGACCATGAAACTTACTTTATTTGTCTCGTGTGTTCTGGCGTAAACTTTTTGAACTACTGAATAAAAAACATTTGTAACTAAAATGAACGTTAGTGCGAAAGATTTTAGGAATTTTCATCTTATTACATAATTACATTATTACATAATAGTCCACACTTCCTGCAGGAGGCAGGGAATAAAAGTGGGGTCGGAACTCGGGACCAGCGTGCTTACAGTGCCAAGCGCATACGACACAACTAAAAAGTAGCCTTTAAGAAACATGAAACTGTTCTCGACTGCTTTCATATTTGGCCAATGAATGAAATACAAAAAATCAAATAGAATGATGAGCAAACAGGTTTAAAACAAATAGTTTTTTTTTAAAATCAAAATTGGATTCTGTTGTTAATGTTTCAGAATTCAAAAAGACTAATTAAAAAATCGAGAATCCCTGTTTGTGCCCACAAAACTTCTTTTGTACAAACCCAGTTTTTTAGATAAAGCTGTTTTAATAGCATTACAGCCTAACATCTCGAGGTTGGTAAAGCAAAAGAGATATAAGAGTCAATAAGGCAGGCTTAGCTTTGAGACATTATATTCCAACTCATGTGGATACTTCTGTCTTTGAATTCCACCTCCAAGGAATTCAACCTTTCACCTTTCAGTTGAGAAAAAAAAGACAACGAGATTCTCCAGCATAGCTAGGCCGCGCTGTAACGATCGTGTTGAGATAGCTATCGATACTGACAGGGGAGATCGATACTACCATCCACACCAATCAGCCGCTACCTTCTCACACAGCGCCAATCTCTACCCTACATTCACTTAGCCCGGGTAAAGCGATTAGAGCAGGAAGCACGATACCGCCATAGTTGTGAAGGACTAGTTTGTCTACCTTGTAGCATAATATCAACTTTGCCTACTTGTCCCTGTGCTCACTGTCCACCATTGGCTTTCTTTTCAAACTGGTCTCTTGTTTTTGTTGTAGTTCAACGCTTTGTGCTTTGCATTCATTACAT
Organism: Biomphalaria sudanica; assembly: GCA_036873155.1. Classification (NCBI taxonomy): domain Eukaryota; kingdom Metazoa; phylum Mollusca; class Gastropoda; family Planorbidae; genus Biomphalaria; species Biomphalaria sudanica. The sequence continues at coordinate 1,089,929 of JAZGLO010002262.1, read as the reverse complement.
TTCACTCTTGTTGTGTCCATCAGTGTGTAGACCGTTGGGGCACCACACATAATCGGTGTCTCTTTCGTTCCTTTCTTTCTTTTGCCAGGATTAAAGTCTCTTTAATTGACAATAACAAGCCCGTTCGTTCATTGATATTGTCTTTCTATCTCTTTTTATTTCTTTTTTTTTATAAAACTTTTATCCACTCACTCTGTCTGTCAGGTAAAAAGTTTGTACATGTTATTTCTCCGACACCCATTCCTGGATCAAGCTGAAATTTCGCACAATTTTTTCTTTTACCTGACAAAACAAGAATCAATTTTAAAAAAACAAGTAGTTTATTAACTCATGGTAATTAATTTTTTTTTATTATATCAAACAATGAAAAGAAATTGTACTTGACTCATGTGGTGGTTTAAGCTGAATTAGTCCCTTTATAATCTGTTTAGAGAATGTTTGAAATTAACAATAGATAATTATAAAAACTTCTATTTTTATAAGCACTTCCCTTGCACAGTGGTTAATCCGTTAAATTGAGATGGCTTGAGAAGGTTTGAGCCCTGAGTACGAATTCAGGTTGTTCAATTTGTTTTACAATAAATGCATTTAAAAAGCGAACACGGTAACATTCACCCAGATGCCTCCTTCTTCTATCCCCTACCCCTTTCTCAACTGGTCCAGACAAGTGATAGGATCATAGCGTATTGAGAAAGCTAAAAGCATGAAATTGCGCTTAAAAAAACAATTGTTAAAAATATTTCAAATCGCACAGATTTATTATTGTTAGTCTAGATCTATTATAAATTAAATAACATGACTGATGCAAACTAATTACTTCAACTACGCTTAGTATAAGCTTTCCTTTTAAAAAAAGTTTTTTTTCTTGTTTTCTGTGTACTGTTACGTGCAAAAAGTTCTTAGCAAGATTGTATGATCTCTCTATATGGCCGTACAGTTGTTTTTTCAATGGCCAGAAGGCTATTAGGGGTCCCATTCGTCTTTGTGATTCTGTTTGTGATCTAGTCATAAATAAAGTGGTCCTAAGTAGCACATCAAATGAAAACAAAAGTTATTTAATGTAACTTGTATGAGCTGATCGCCATAGGAGCAGAGAGATGTGGATATTTGACTTTCAAGACATTGTCCATACTGTACAATTATTAGGAACCCATCTTGTAAGTACACGACCACCAAGATGGACAAGTCCATAGTTCTAGCAAGTCAATGATGGCTGTGACAAATGAATCAGAGACTTATTGGTTTGCTCTAAGCCTGGGTCTTAGTTCGCAAGCAGCTATCGATCGCCGCTCACCTGCTAAAAGTTATGATTTATTAAGTATTTTTTCAAGATCTACTTATAGGACTATTGATTTCCAAGTGGGTCATTTGTTTGGTGGATTGCTTTGATTTCCAAGTGGGTCATTTGTTTGGTGGATTGCTTTGATTTCCAAGTGGGTTATTTGTTTGGTGGATTGCTTTGATTTCCAAGTGGGTCATTTGTTTGGTGGAGTGCTTTGATTTCCAAGTGGGTCATTTGTTTGGTGGAGTGCTTTGATTTCCAAGTGGGTCATTTGTTTGGTGGAGTGCTTTTTGTTTTCTTATATCAATGACGTCCTCATGCCCTGAGAATAAATGAATATGCCCTGAGAATAAATGAATATGCCCTGAGAATAAAGGAATATGCCCTGAGAATAAATGAATATGCCCTGAGAATAAATGAATATGCCCTGAGAATAAATGAATATGCCGTGAGAAAAAATGAATATGCCCTGAGAATAAATGAATATGCCCTGAGAAAAAATGAATATGCTCTGAGAATTAATGAATATGCCCTAATAATAAATGAATATGCCCTGAGAAAAAATGAATATACCCTGAAAATAAATGAATATGCCCTGAGAATAAATGAATATACTCTGAGAATAAATGAATATGCCCTGAGAATAAATGAATATGCCCTGGGAAAAAAATGAATATGTTCTGAGAATTAATGAATATGCCCTGAGAATAAATGAATATGCCCTGAGAATAAATGAATATGCCCTGAGAATAAATGAATATGCCCTGAGAATAAATGAATATGCCCTGAGAATAAATGAATATGCCCTGAGAATAAATGAATATGCAGTATATTTTTTTGTTACAAATAGAGTACAATAAATGTGTGACACGAATAGACGTAGATTTAACAAGCTACATTAATCTTAACAATGTCTACTGAATGGTCAACTCATGGCTAATGTACTGCTAAGTCGAGCGTCACCAGACGAGGATATATTCCCAGACATAGTATTTAATGCACGGCAGAGATTGGTTTACGACAATAAGAAAAAAAGGAAAGTTTCCTTTTCATATCTTGCGACCTATGTAAAGATCAAATGTATCTGTGACCCAAGGCTAGAGCTGGGTGGATTCAGAGGCGCCCTAAATAAATATCCCTAAAAATCCCCTTCTTCATCAGGGTTCGAACTTGCGACCCTCCGGATCGAAAGCCAGTGCTTTATTACTCGGCCACCGCGCCTCATTTACGAGAATATATTATCGTTATTTTGGGGTCATAATTGCGTTTTTTCATCTGATACCTTAATAATTTTGTGGTTCTCTACGCAGATACGCTTTACCTAACTCTTGGACAAATGTTAATGAGAGTGCTATGTGGTTAACACAATGACCAACCACCACTACCTAACCAACCTCAGGTCGGGTACCCATTAAGAGCCACATTATTTCAGTCATTCTGACCAAACAAAATCCAAACAAAAAAACCACATATTATTTGATAAGTCAAGGCAAAACAGTTTCTGAAAGTGTATGCATGCTCACTTAATCTTCTACGTAATATCAATATGTCAGAACTGTCTAATTTTTATGTCAGAACAAAAATAAGCTATGACCTTTAGTTTACTTCTTCAAGGATAAGTTCCCAAGCTATGACCTTTAGTTTACTTCTTCAAGGATAAGTTCCCAAGCTATGACCTTTAGTTTACTTCTTCAAGGATAAGTTCCCAAGCTATGACGTTTAGTTTTACTTCTTCAAGGATAAGTTCCCAAGCTATGACGTTTAGTTTTACTTCTTCAAGGATAAGTTCCCAAGCTATGACGTTTAGCTTTACTTCTTCAAGGATAATTTCCCAAGCTATGACGTTTAGTTTTACTTTTTCAAGGACAAGTTCCCAAGCTATGACCTTTAGTTTACTTCTTCAAGGATAAGTTCCCACAAAGCTTTGAAGCATAAAAAACACTCGTTGTTCCTTAACATCCTCCTGTCATCATCAAGACTTATGTTTTGTTTATGGGATGTATCTCCATTTGCTGACACTTCGATTATTGTAATTAGAGTAATGTAGTCCCTAGTTTTACTATTAATAGTGGACACTTGCAAATTGGTGTACTTTAGTAGTTTTATGAAAAACAAATGCTTGCATATCTACTTTTAAAAATTAAATGATTCGCTTTCAGAAGGTAAACAAAAGTAGCCGTTGCATCAGAACTTTTAAATTTCTAAAATATCACGGTGTCGGATTCTCAATATATTTCGTAGTTTCTGTGTTCTAAACGGGACAGACAGACCACACAAAACTAATAGTGTCTATTACCCTTTCGGGTGTCTCTAAAAACATTTTTTAAAATCCATTACTTTCCAATACTTCTGACTTCTCCATGAAACATTGTTTGGACAAACTGCTTCAATTCTTCTGGAAATAGTGGCAACAGGTACAAGAATAAATGAATTTCATTTTTTTTTATATTCTACTATTACTTGTTTGTAAAGTCTTCATATTCTGAAAGAGTAACCTACAAAACTGGAAATTGTGTAGACGGTATTAAGATAATGTATTCAATATTTAATCTGACGAACAGAGAAAGTTTGCACAAAAGGGACTTGATTTAACTTTTGTTTATGTTATTTCATTAGGTGCTTGTTGATATGAATATTTGTTTAAACAATGAATGCCAAAAAAAATGGTTTGTAAAAAAATAGATATTTCAAGTGTTCTGTAACCCACACTCTGCTAATGACGGTAAAACATCAGCTGCTACACTGATCAAGACGTACTTTTGTTTTGGTCAAGCCGACACCCATGTGTTCAAATCATAATGAATATTTTCGAGTCTGCTGGGAGAACAAACTCTGAACACATTTCATTCCCGGAATGTCCATGTCCTGATTATGAATGTCTATCCCCAATCTAGTTAGACATTACGACCGTAGCCTAATTGGCCCATGAGAGATCACGATTGAGAACAGTGAATTGAAGGGCCGACAACGTTTGCGCGCTGGGCTTCTTTTTTTAGAATGGCTAATAGAATTGAGTATTAATAAACATTGCATCACCTGCGTGATTAGATTGTGTCTATAGAAAACCTTCCTTTCTGGGAAGCTCTGCACGCAATACTCAATGCTAATTAGATCTTGGGAAACAGTCGTGTTCATCTATCGTTGCCTGAAATATGTGTCATTGATTTTAGAAACCTAAAGGTTGAATTCATTTCCAAAAAAAAAAAAAGGTTCATAAAATGTATAATTACGAAACAATAAAAAAAATCAAGCCACGCTGTCAGTAATCCATGTTTATTGAGATTAATCTTTTTTTTTTATTTTGGTTAATTTTTTACCTTGTTTTTTTTTTTTTTCGTTCGGAAATGAATTCTTGAAGGAGAGGACGGTATGGTAGTGGGCAGGGCTTGAATCGGACATCATCGAGATGGCAGTTCGAAACACGCGACCAGACAACCGATTCTGTAATTTTGTTTCGTACTTTATATTTTAGTAAACACTTTTGTCTTCTGTTCTGACTTTCTCAATTCATCTATATATGGTCTGTTTATTGTTTTTCGCTAACTCTAAGGTTACCTTTTTTTTTATAGCACACAATTTTTAGTTGAAAAGGATCTGAAATAATTTAATTTTTTTGTATTTAATGAACTGAAAGAGAAGGTATGCCCTCGAAGTAGAGAGGATCCTCTAGCCAAGTGTTCATCTTTTTTGGTCACCCCAGGAATTTGTTTTGCGTCCAATCTATTTTCAACAGACCTGTGGTGATGGGCGAAATAAAACTTTATATTAACGGTTTGTTAGCATGTCCCAATCCAAATCGTGTGCGGGCATAACGGTGTCCCAATCACCTAATGGAAGAGCACAATCTGTGTCTCTTCAGCATGTACACGGACTGTTTCGTAAGTGCATTGGAAGCAGTCAGAACCTTTGGCATCACACGAGACCGCCTGGATTGGTTCGCAACTGGTATCGGAGTTGCATCTCACGTTTTTTTAGATCAAAGATTGTGTGCTACATAGCTGTTGTGAGAAGCGGTGTATCATATGCTCAGTGTGATAGAGAGATAGCGTATTAATGGTTATTTGTTGAAAATGTTTGTAACAAAGATGTTGTTTTGGAGACGCTGTGTATTAAAGAATGTGGTGTGTAAGAGAAATTAGGTTTTGTGTGTCAAAGAAGTTGTGTATCAAAGGTTTTGTGTGTCAAAGAAGTGGTGTATCAGAGGATTTGTGTGTCACGGAAGTTGTGTGTCAAAGGTTTTGTGTCAAAGAAGTGGTGTGTCAAAGGTTTTGTGTGTCAAAGAAGTGGTGTATCAAAGGTTTTGTGTGTCAAAGAAGTGGTGTGTCAAAGGTTTTGTGTGTCAAAGAAGTGGTGTATCAAAGGTTTTGTGTGTCAAAGAAGTTGTGTGTCAAAAGGTTTTGTGTGTCAAAGAAGTGGTGTATCAAAGGTTTTGTGTGTCAAAGAAGTTGTGTGTCAAAAGGTTTTGTGTGTCAAAGAAGTGGTGTATCAAAGGTTTTGTGTGTCAAAGAAGTTGTGTGTCAAAAGGTTTTGTGTGTCAAAGAAGTGGTGTATCAAAGGTTTTGTGTGTCAAAGAAGTGGTGTGTCAAAGGTTTTGTGTGTCAAAGAAGTGGTGTATCAAAGGTTTTGTGTGTCAAAGAAGTTGTGTGTCAAAAGGTTTTGTGTGTCAAAGAAGTGGTGTATCAAAGGTTTTGTGTGTCAAAGAAGTTGTGTGTCAAAGGTTTTGTGTGTCAAAGAAGTGGTGTATCAAAGGTTTTATGTATTAGAGAAGTTGTGTATGAAAGGTTTTGTGCAACAGAAGTGTTGTGAATCAAAGATTTTGCGTGTCAGAGAAGTTGTCTAGATAAAAATGTTTAGTTCGCAAAGATGTCACGAAAACATTTTGCTTATGATAGGTGCTTTGTTTCGGACTATTTAAGTGTCAGTGGGTTTTATATGAAAAGTTGTTTACCATAAGTGTTGTGTATCAACCCAACAGACAGCTTACAAATGATGCAACCATCTTATTAAATAACCTAAGAAAATAGGATACGCATTTAACAAACATTTTATGGTACATATGACTAGCAAGACTGGGGGAAAAAAGACTTAACTGAAAAGAAAAAGATAAACAAATCTAAATGAATAAACACTTATATGCATGAATAAAATATACAAATATTATGCATAATAATGTAACAATACAAGTATGACTTAATGTTCTTTCTAAATGTGGATGAAGCAATTGTTCGTAACAGTTCCATGGGATTCAAGATCCAAAACCTGATTTTTAAAAAGTCTTCAACCCGTAATTTTTTATTGAAAAAAAAATGTAGAGGCATTGAGTCCATTGAGGCTGATGGAGTGAACTATACAAGCAGCTGACGTAATCAATAATATATTTATATAAATGCGTATTTAATTTTAAATATGAGATATCAAATAAGTAGAACTGCATTATTATAAGCCAGATCAATGAGTGACATTTTACTTATATATGTATTTTTATCTATTGCTGTAGTTAATTCAAAGATAAAAGAACCAGCATCAAGTCAACTCACTGTGTCTCTGTGTGAAGAAGCTGAATATAAATGGCGTTTAATGAAGCCTTGAAATAGAGATCCTTTTTCTTTTTAAAAGTGACTTATTTGTATCAAGGTCAAGTGTACACAGATATCAGTGTTAAGGGAAGAAATTCAATATATTCCTGTAACAAAAGGGAGATAACGGAATAAAATTTATTTCAACTAATCGATTTTGCTAATGTACCAAAAAGGCTGGAGTTAAATATGGCAATGAAGGATGAAATATAATTAAATAGCATGCCACTTTACTTGAGTCGATTATATTAGTAATATTTACTGGAGTGGATACTATTACTAACATACTATTCGGTGTATTATATTGCTAATATTTACTTATGTGGAATATATTACTATTATCTACTGTGGGGGGGTTATTTAGTAATTATTTGCATGAGTGCATTATTTTATTATATCTACTTCAAGTGATTATATTGATAATATTGACTTTGGATAAGTGTATAAATTGTAATGTTTAAAAAAAGATACATTTAATATTTTACAGTGTACTTCCTCTTTCTTTTGAAGTATGATTAAAAACAAAATATTCTCTACAGTAACCTTGTGGTCTAGAAACTTGTTATAGCTAGGTCAAGTTTCTCTTCTATCATGTGTCCTTTGACTTTACTCTAGAGGCATGCAGGCATATCCCCTCCTCTTTTCCTAGTCAGCAAAGACTCTAAAAACATTATTTTAAAATTGGTCCCCACTATATGCATACATAACATATAAAATCAGACAATTGCACTTAACAAAACCAAACTGACCTTGTAATACTTCACCATGCTTTATCTACATTGGATAAAATCAGTCTTTAAAAGCACTTTGGATTTTGAGATTTCAATGTGACAGACAGCCGGACAGACAAATAATTTTTTTTCATACGATGGCAACATAAAGCCATTCGTTCTGAGCTTTACAGCGATTGTATTCTACCTAAAAAAAACACCATAATGACAAAGAAACAAGGTTTAAAAAGATAGTTGTGAGATGAATACGCTGAGAATCAGCCCTCGAAGTGGTCCACTTAGGTAACATTTCAGGTTTCAATATTTTCAGCATGAATATCAGAAGCTATGAACTTCCACCTATTGACCCAACCCTATTGACCCCAACCCTATCTCCATATCCATACAAAAAGACGAGACGTGCGCGTGTTGAAAGTATTGACGATATTATTGTATTGTTAGGCCAACTGACGAAATAATATGGAAAAGTATGGAAATATATCGATGTTATTATTAGTAGTATTACTTTGTTAATATTCATACATATGTATTCAATGAACTCATTGTTATGAAGATATGCTTCAATGTGAGCCTGGTCAAACTGATGTTCTTGAATAGTTATCTAATTTATGTTTTTGTGAAGAGTATGTGAAGAGTACAGTTTTTATTGTTTGCCTCAAGGAAGCTTTCTTTTTGGTTAGGTGTTTGAAGACTACGGTCTATGTATAGTGGTATTACACTTGTAATTTATAACATTAAAATCTACTTAATAAACTTATGACAACTTATGACGAGTGTCAGGTGAACAAAAGAAAACAGACGACAATGTTGTCAAGTGAAGGCAAGCTGTCATTTGTGATATTACAAGTACTCTAGACTCTAGATAGTTCTGAAGACTTAGGGCTAGATAATCTGTAATTGTAACCAGTTTAAACAAAAGAAGAGCTAAGCACACTTCGCAGTGTAAATGGCTCAGATAGTCAAGAAAATGGCATAGTTTGAAACCTAGAAGATTTGCAACTACTTTAGTTAGCACATTTTTAAATAAGCATTAAACGAAAGAATTAATTTTTTAAACATTTGCGATAAACTGGTAACATGACAAGTTTGCTAATTACTCATAAGGGCCCTACATTTAATGTTATGTACATTTTTCAGGGCCATAAATTGAATGTTATGCACCGAGATTTCGGCGCCAAATTTAATGTTATTTACCTATATTAGGGCCCTAAATTTAATATTACAAAACTAGATTTTGGTTAAATATTATTTCCTAATAAAAAATTTACTTCATCGATTTCTAAAAATGTTTCAATGTTTAATTATGTCTCTGTAAGTCCTGTGCATTTGTATAAAGTTTTCATCTATAAACAGCTAATTATACTCAATTCTGCAAAATAGCATATAATTTTAAAACAATTACTATTTTAAAAGTTCATAATCTATTTCCTCTCTACAGTAAGATAATATAGTTCACTAAACAATTTTGTTTAAAAGAAGAGAACAGTCCCCAGCGGATAAGCACTTTGTCGCCATCTGGTTTAGACAAATATGCAGGTTGCAACTAAATTTGCATAGTCATGTGAAACCCTGTACTCACCCTGATCTTCGAAATCGAGCTCATTGCCATTATTTTTCATTCATGTATCTATATTTTATTAAATATACCTTTTTAAAATAAAACATCCTCTACATTGCCTGATGTAGATCTAGTCATTCTATTCAAGTAGGAAATGCTGAACTCATACAGCTGCCAAGAGCCTCCACAGAAATTCTTTTATAGAACTCGATGATCTGTTCTTCAGCACATATCTTTAATGCTGACTCTGATCTGTTCAATCGAACCAAATCTTCTCCACTGGTACCTTGTGTTAAAATCTGAGTTTTCAGATTGCCAATGATTTGTAATTAACAGAGTTTTGATTAAGGACAATATGCATGAAAGATTAATTAGCGGTTTAAAAGTCTGGTCTACTGAACAACAATAACAGATTCTCGTTATGTTTTTTTTTTTAATCTACTTAAAGTAATGTATTCTGAGATAAGTAGGTTTTGTTCGCCTCAGTAAGCCGTCACTTACTGACGGCTCTAGTCTTCAACTTGTGTACTGTAGACTAGCTAGTGTGCTCATTGGCTCCGGGTCACGCTTCGGAGTGCTCATGAATAATTATTTTGTTTGGTTTAGGAAGTGGGAGGGGGGGTAGCTGACTGTCTAGGAGTGATTTGGTGACTTCTCTGCTTTGATTAGAGTTAGGATTTGACGAAAAGCGAATGAGTAAGATTTGACTACTACCTCCTTGGTCAATGTGAATCTTTTTTACCCTCGGGTTTTTGTGTGTATGAGAGTGCTAGATGGGGCGTCTTCCCATCTGTGTGATCATTAACTATTTTGTTTGATACCAGCAAGGAAAAATAATTCTTTAGTGTTCACATATATGGCTAAATTTGTTGTGTTTAGTCCCCTTCAATAATTGTTAACGCTATTTCTCCCTTACGTCTTCTCTATCATTTTGCTACTTCAAACAATTCATTTATTGGACCTCACAAATCAGGAATCACTAAAAGAAAATAAAAAACTAGTCAATTATTTATTGGTAATTAATTATTTTGTGTGATGTCGAATAAGGGAAAAAACTTGTACATTACTGGGAGTTTTTCCCCTTTATATAAGCTTTGTTGTTTTTTTAATGGATTTTTTATATTTCGTTTGTTCACTTTCTCTCCCTCTTCCTGTATTTTATTGGTTTCTCTGTTTCTCTCTCTCTTCCTGTATTTTATTGGTTTCTCTGTTTCTCTCCTTCTCATGTATTTTGCCCAGCCTTTTTAAAATTAATGTGACTTTTCTTTCACTCTCTCTCTCTCTCTCTCTCTGTATATATATATATGTATGTATATGTTTTGATCGAGCCGAAAATATAATGAAGAAATAATGAAGGCCTTCAGTATATAAATAAATAAATTTATATATTTATATACTGAAGGCCTTCATTATTTATTTTTCGGCTCGATCTACACATTCCTCCACGGCATCTTGTCAAAGCTAAGCTCTTCTCGTGCTAGGTGGATGGTAAAAAGCAGAAATCAATGCAAATTTCACATCAAATTTACAAGACCCACTATGGCTAGAAACGTTTTATCGATCTTTATGTCGCACTTGGCCAGAGTTTTCTATATTTCCTTGATGCAACGAATGAGCCTTTAGAAAAATGTATTTGGACTTGGCTTTTCGATGTGATTACCTCCAATAGAGTACTGAACAAATATTTAACTGTTATAGTTAGTGTTTCTAATTAATATAAAGAAAGTTTCATTAAGTAGCTGTCCAGAACTGAAATGTACAATAAAAGTATGACTTGGTTCAAGATAGTATTTTCAAAAGAGAGGCAGCTCTCGAACTCACACTGTCTTGTCCACAACTTGTCGTACAACCAGGCAGCAATGAAAAGAGTGTGAGGTTTCAATAGAGAATTTAGCTGCATATTTACAGTCCACCATTTTCATATTGTTTGATTAAACGATAAAACAGAGATTTGAACAATTTTTAACCCTATACGATTTGGTTTGTTAGTCTGTTCTCTAGTACAAATTCTCTTTAAACTACTGACCTACAGATAATGACACTACTGATATATGTGATACAAGTATTCACAAGTAGTTAAAAGTTCGACACGAATACATTGGAATTTAGAAGGGTTTTTTTTCCCTTAGGATTTTATTTCATTTGTTTATGGTCCAACTCCCTCCATCTCCATTTTTGTTTTTTTACAATGTGTGAAATAAAAGTACGAAACTCAGAACTGTGGCTCTAGCTTCTCTAGGTCAAATCAAATAGAAGCTATTTGTAAGGAATACAATGAACTACGTTCAGCTCACAGACCTATATATATTTTACCGAGACTGGAACACGGAAACAAATTCGTATTCGATTACAGACCTGTCACCTACATATAATAATATATATAGAGAGAGAGATTTTTATGTACGTAACTTTTTTTTCAAGCTGTAAGGGTAGTCGCCCTAAATCTAGGAAAATCAATCATTTCTGTCTTAGATAAGTAATCTATACTTTAAAGTAGAAAGTAAGGCATATGTATGTATGCATGTGCCGAATAGAAATCAAAACCGTTTGACCAATCTTGATAAAACTTGGCAGAAATGTCCCTTGGGTGCTAACTGGGACCAGGTGTATATATATATATTGTAGCCCTAAAACAAATTTAAGACCCTAAAAAAAAAGTTGACCGACTCTATGAAAGTATAGTGTCTTATAAAATCTAGGCCATGTGTACAATGTTGACATGAAAAAAGATCGAAAGGATTTAGATCTAGATCTAGTTTTAAGAACTACACTTTGCACATATAGTTTTTTTACTTTGACACATGAATATTACATACTATAGTCTATTGATTTCATTATGTAAGAAACTTAACCTTCAAATTTGTGTTTCAAAAGCACTTTTACATAAATTCGTTCCTTATATACTAATAATAATAATAGTAATCTTTATTGTCCGTATGGAAATTTGTCTTACAATTTGTGCATTACACCAAACAAAAAACATTATAACTATAAGAAACCAAAGTGTACATTCACACCAGACTCACTCATAATTTACATGTGACAAAGTTTATACCAGATTGTTCTTATTTAATGATTTGATTGCCAGGGTAACAAAAGAGTGTTTGTGTCTGTTTGTCTTTGCTATCGGTGTCTTGTATCTTATTTGTGATGGTAAAATCACAATATCCTGACACAAAGAGGGATTCTTTATTTCGAGGATCTTGTTAGCTTTTTTATAGATGTTTGTCTCAAACAACTGCCCAAATGGGGTTTGTTTTTTGCAAAGATTTTACCAGCAGCATTTAGGATTCTATAAGGTTTATTTTTATTTTTAATGCTCAGATTGCCATACTAGGCAGTGATTTTGAAACTTTAAATATTGCAGATATGAGCGTGATAAAACATAGCCAAGGCTTTTTCGCTAACACTAAACGAGGACAGTTTTCTTAGTAATCGTAATCTTTGCTGCCCTTTTTTTGCTGATATAATCAGTATTTGCAGTAAAACTTAGCTTATTGTCTAGGATAGTACCAAGGTATTTAAAGGTTTGCACTATTTCAATAGTCTCTCCAGCTACGAAACAATGTCATTTTCCTTCTTTTCCCTACGAAAATCGATTATCATTTCTTTGTTTTTTTTTACATTTAATAATAAAAAATTATCTTTACAGTATTTTTTAATGTGTTCTATTTCTCTGAAATACTCATTAACGTCTGAGCTCTCTTAGAGCAGAGCAAGAAGAGCCGCATCATCAGCGACTTTTATGAAGGAGCAAAAAGGACTATCGGATTGAAAATCATTGGTGTACAAAATGAACCACAATGGGGATGTCACAGCCCCCTGGGGCGCCCCTGTGTTAACTATGCGTTCATTTGATATAACATTGTTTACCCTAACCCTCTGAGATCTCTGGGTCAAAAATTCATTAGCCCATAGTATCATGTATAGACTAATATTCAATGCTTTCATCTTTTCAATAAGTAAATAAAGTTGTATAGTGTTCAAAGCTGATGAGAAATCATTAAAGAACAATCTTACATAAGTGTTCGGTAAATCCAGATGTTTGTAGACACAATTTAAAATATTTAGGATGGCATCGTCTACACCTTTACTCTTTTGGTAAGTAAATTGTAAAGGGTCTAACTTATTACAAAGATCATTTAGAAGAAACATTTTAACCAATTTTTCTAAACATTTAGACACAATGGAAGTAAGTGAAACAGGTCTATAGTCATTTATTTCCTTCGGTTTGGAAACCTTTGGCACAGGTACAATTATAGATAACTTCCACACAGGTGGTATCTCATGGTTTAGTAATGAAGTAGAAAAATATCTTGGAAAGGTTCAGCTAGTTGTTCAGCGCATTCTTTTCAGATTCGCCCTTTTATTCCATCAGGCCCACCAGCTTTCATTGGGTTGACGTTTTTGAAAATGGGTTAGGGTTAGGTTTGAAAATGTTACAAACTTGCTCTTTAGTAATCGCTGACGTACATTCTTTCGTTAGACGTTCCCGAAATGTTACACATCTCTCTATTCCTAGGTTTAAAACTCTAATTCAACTCTAAGATGATAGAACTTCTCTTCGCAAAGATAGTTTTATACTTTAACACATGAACATTCTAATTATAGTCCATTCATTTCATATTTTATTCAAATTAACATTGAAATTATGTTTTTCTAAATTATTTTTCATACATTCGTTCGCTAAAGCTGCAAAGCTGTGTTGAGATATCTTCTAATAGTTTCATTCATGAATCGCGTAATCTAATAAAAAAAAGGTCACCCATGCGCAGAGCGAAGCCTTCACGCACGCGCAGAATGAACTCTATCCAAGATAAGTCTAGATCTAGATCTATGTCTAACACAAGATCTACTTTATACTTTAACACATGGACATACAAAATTAAGTCTATTCATTTAAATTTAATTCAATTATATGTAGGCCTACAAGCAAATGTTTTTATTTGAAAAATGTATTTAAGTTGATTAGCTATTTTGATAGCTCCATTCAAACTATTTTTACATTCACGCATTCCGCATTCGCTTTACTTATAAAATTATTATTTCGTTTAATTGTTTACAAAGCACTCTCAGTGACTATATCGAAAGTGATACAGAAATTAAGACCCGCGGATAACATATAGCTAGTTATCTTTAATTTTCAAAGTTAAGAAATAATGCAATGCCATTTTGCAGATTTTAAAAGAATGGGTTATTATTAATATTAATTGGAGAACTATATAGTTACGCCAATCTATATTATCAATCTATTTCCTGTAAGTTTCCGTTGAGGCAGTGAATAGAAAATCCTAGATCGATTTATTTTAATCATCTTATGATTTTAGATTGAACAGATTGATTGCCTAGATCTTTCTAGATCTAGATTATGTATGTAAAAAAATGAAAAATAATAATTATGAGACGATATTGTGCTTATTTTCGATGTTGAATTACTCGGACTACTAGATCTAGATCTAAACATTAAATTATATGTTACATAGGTTAGGGTTGAAAAAAACAATTCTTATAACTTCTTTACAAAACAACGCCTTGTTTTTAGCTTTTTTGACGTTTTTCACAGACAATGTTTATATAAATTTAATAGTTTATCTATATCTTTGAGGGAAAAATAAACGTACCTAATTGGTCCCTCTGGTTTGACTGTTATAACTGTTTCAAAATTTACTTTTTTTTTAAATTAAATTTGGCTTACATTTTTTATTTTCAACTCGACTTTAACGGGGATCCCGTCCTCGACTTAAACGTTTCTTTCCTGAGTTGAATAAATAATTAGACTGTGAACATTCTTCGCACCGTCTTCTGTCAATGTTCCAGTCCACATGCCCTGGTGAAATCATTAGCTGGACTGTTAATAGAAAAACAAAAACATAAAGCAAATCTGTTTGGGATCCTTCAACTCAAGAACACATAAAGAAACTAGAACAAATACAAAAAAAGCAGTGAGATTTATAACAAAAAATATTCAAATTTGATTAGAGTAACATCATTAGTAAAATCACTAAACTTAAAGACACTTCAGGGCAGAAGAAAAAAAAGTAAAGCAGCTATAATACCATAGTTTGCTTAAAAAATTAAAATATTTCGGCATTAACGGTCCACTGCATCAGTGGATTAAAGATTTTCTGATAGGGAGAGAACAAACTGTAATAATAAATGGCTCTAAATCAACACCAATAACAGTAAACTCAGGTGTACCTCAAGGAACAGTCTTGGGTCCACTACTATTTTTAATTTACATGAATGATTTACCAAATTGCATTAGTTCAGGAACAAAAGTCAGATTATTTGCAGACGATTGCATAATATATAGAACAATAAAAACAAAACAAGACACAGATATTTTACAAAGAGAATTAGATGAATTACAGAAATGGGAATCAAATTGGAGCATGTCTTTCCACCCAGAAAAATGTCAGTTGTTAAGAGTAACAAAAAAACTAAAACAAATTAATTCCACTTATCTTATTCATGGCAAACCAGTAACACAGACTAAAAACTCAAAATACCTAGGTGTTATAATAAATGAAAAACTGTCATGGAATCCACATATTGATGAAACTATAAAAAAATCCAACAAAGCATTAGGGTTTATTAAAAGAAATTTCTATAAATCAAATAAGAACATAAAACTAAAATGTTATTTAACCTTGGTTAGGCCAATAATAGAATATGCATCCACCGTGTGGGACCCCTCAACTCAAGAAAACATTAAGAAACTGGAACAAACACAAAATAGAGCAGTGAGATTCATAACAAACGAATATTCACATTTGACTAGGGTAACACCATTAGTAAAATCACTAAATTTAGAAAGCCTTCAGGACAGAAGACTCAAAAGTAAAGTAGCAATTATACATAAAACACTGAACCATAATCTTCAAATACAAAAACAAAATTTAATAAAATACTCTGAAAGACACAAAAATAAAGGCACATTCCTCGTCCCATATGCTAGGACAAATTTGTACAAATACTCCTTCTTCCCTAGTGCTATTAGAGCATGGAATGGGTTGCCTGAGCTAGCCAGAAAAACCAGTGACTTGGCAGAATTTAAGTCATTGGTTAATATGCATGACTAAATGCATGACGCGTAGGACGTAATCATCTTCTTTTTTGAAGTAACGTCTGTATTATATAAGATAAGATAAGATAAGACATAAAAACATTGAACCAGAACTTCCAAATAGAAAAACAAAACCTAATGAAATACTCTGAAAGACACAAGGTAGGGGCACATTTCTTATTCCATCCGCTAGAACATATTCATACAAGTGCTCTTTCTTCCCTAGTGCCATTAGAGAATGAAATGGGTTGCCTGAATCAGCCTGGAAAACCAACAACTTAGCAGAGTTTAAGTCATTGATCTCTAGATTGACTCATGAAATGCATAGGACGTAATTATCTTCTTTTTTTTTAAATAACGGCTGTAATATCTTATAATATAAAGCACAAAGTAAAGCGTATGTTATGGATGTATGGTAAATCGAAAGGATTTATATTTAGATCTAATTTTAAGAACTACACTTTGCACAGATAGTATTTTACTATGGCACATGAAAATACAAAATATAGTCTATTGATTTCATTATGTAATACAATTAACCTTAAAATTTGTGTTTCAAAAGCATTTTTACATAAATTCTTTCCTTATGTCTGAGAATTTAGATTTTCTGATATACTTTATAATCCCATTTATTTAAGAAATCGGGTAAACCCGTTTTAATTGTACTTTTATCTTTCGTTTTTAATAGATATGGATGTAGGGCCTAATGGCTTAACGGGTAAACCCATTTTCGGAAAACTACTTTATTTTCGTGGTGGAAGAGAAAAACTTGAAAGGAACATTATCTTAGTTTGACATATATAAATATATAAATCCAATCCATTAGATTAGTAATACACAAACTAAGACCCGCAGGCCGCGGGTAATGTCTGGCTAGTATAAGATAAGATGGGAACTTGATTGTGTAAAGCTCACTGGAAAGACGTATCTTGTTATGTTTAGAGTTGATCTGTGTTCGTTAGTGTATATTTGGTAATTCATAACATGAATAGCTGTTGGGTTTTAGTTTTTTAAAGGTCTAGTCTAAATCAAGCTTAAGGTCAAGACAAATTGTGTATTAATTTCTATATATTATATTATTAACTAGTTAGATCTACTGATCTAGATCCGGCCTGGATCTCCTTGCAATAATAAACCTTTACAAGAAAGTTATCGAAATGCTATCATTTTTTATCTAGATTTTTAAAGCGTGATTCTCATATTTTATTTTTAAAATTTTATGCCACTCCATATTTCAATTTATTCCTGCGGTTTCTGGCTTCAAACTTCCAACGTGCAGAGAGCGCGCGCCTCGACGCTTAGGGTCACCATTTCCCCCCTTTTCTCCTCTCGCTGACCTTTGTCAGTGTGTCTTCCTAAGTGTCCTCGTGTCAGTGTCACTGTGTGTCAGGATTGGTACTCGTGTGTCAAGTGAATGTCTAAAAGAGGATGAGAGAGGGGGGGGTACGGTTAGAGGGCTGCAGGAACGAGGTTGTCGATATATTTCAGCTCAACCACAGACTGGCTCGTTGAGTAATAGAGTATGGGTCGGGAGTGTCTGAGCTTGCTGTGTGAACGAAACGAGTCAAGAGAGAGAGAGAAAGAGAGAGAATAATAAGAAGAAACAGAGCATATATTTTAAAACACATTTGTATACGATATCTTGTCCTTATATGTCAATACACACTCATTATCCATTCTTAAATCATTAGAAATAAAACAGATATAGCCACCCACTTAAGCCTAACGTTTTAAAATATGCTCATTTACTGCGTTTTTTTTTTTTGGTTCAAAGTACAAACGTGTGGTCTATGTAGTGTCTGTGCATCTCTTGCTTATTTAGAACAGTTTTCTTTTGTTCCGTGTATATTGTAACCACATTAGAGGCCCAGTCCACTAAGTCAAATGTGTTGACCAAGCTCTGGTAGTAAGGTCACTGTTAGCACTCATCTAGGTCAAGATTTTTTTTTTCATGACAATATTTTATAGGATTAGTGAGTCCAACATGGACAACATTCCACTACTTCTGAACTCAAAGCAAATAGTAAAATCCCAGACAAACTCAGGCGCTTCCTCCATCAATTGATGTTTTCTTGATATGAAATCAATTATTTATATTGTCAGCTGAGTGGCAAGTAACCCACACACTCTCCGTCGCTCCCATGCTGTCTCTCTCCCTCTCTTTTTTATCTCCTCTCTCTCTCACACACTTGCACACATCTTATGACTGCCATTTAGGGGAGCGTGTATCAACTCCTCTGTGGTCTTCTACAGCACCAAACTAATTTCCTCTCTCACAAATATACAGCTGCCCATCCGACCTCCTTGTCCGCCCCCCCAACACCCCCAACACCCCACCCGGGTCCTACCTCTTTTTTTTTTCTACAGACAGCCCAAATTTTCAGCCACCTTCAGCGGATGTCTTCCCGGAGTCTTTTGTTGGCGTTTCTAGTCTCACTTAAGGCACAGCGTGTGTATTCTGGAGTCTTTTGGCTTGTTCGCTACTGTTTACCTTTTTTTCTAATGCAGTGTTTATGTTACTGTGCTGTGTATAGATCTGTAGAATCAATATAGATCAATATTCGTACTTTCGACAACTTATATATTACGTATAACGAATCTTAGTGACATAGCTTGTATAACACGTGACAGCGAATTCAATGACTGCTGGATTATTCATAACTTTATTGACGTGTTAGTGTTAGGCCCTTTTTCATGTCTAATTGGAGACGTGCCTGCTTTTCGTTATTCATTTCTGGTCATTTTGATACAATACGCAAGAGGTACTTACTTAACTATGATCTAGGCTCTAACAGGATAAGATCAGGGTCACCGTTGGTCACCGTAGTAAAAAGAAAAAATAAATTGGCTTTATGTCTTTCTCTAAGCCGTAGAGGTCAATCTAAATCGCTTACCGGAGATGCATCTAATAAGCTGAGTCAGCTGTTTTTATCAATTTCTCCTGTGTCTAAAAAGACCGCGCCAACGATCGACTAACTAGTCTAAAAACAATAGAACAATTATTTAAAATAGGAAAAACTGTTTTTATGAAGAGAATAGCATTCCCCTTGCATATAGTAAATTCTAGTACTATATGTTACTTTGAAATAGAAAAATCAGGTCTCTCTCTCTCTTTTCTTTCTCTCCATTCTTCTCTCCTCCTTCCTGTCTCTCTCTCTCTTTAATTCTCTCCATTCTTCTCTCCCCTTCTTTCTCCATTCTTCTCTACTCCTTCCTGTCTCTCTCTCTCTACTCTCTCTCCATTCTTCTCTCCCCCTTCCCTTCGCTCTCTCTCTTCTCTCCCCTTCCCTTCGCTCTCTCTCTTCTCTCTCTCTTCTCTCCCCCTTCCCTTCTCTTTCTTCTCTCCCCCTTCCCTTCTCTCTCTTCTCTCCCCCTTGCCTTCTCTCTCTTCTCTCTCTCTTCTCTCCCCCTTCCCTTCTCTCTCTTCTCTCCCCCTTCCCTTCTCTCTCTTCTCTCCCCCTTCCCTTCCCTTCCCTTCTCTCTCTTCTCTCTTTTCTCTCCCCCTTCCCTTCTCTCTCTTCTCTCCCCCTTCCCTTCTCTCTCTTCTCTCCCCCTTCCCTTCTCTCTCTTCTCTTTCTCTTCTCTCTCTTCTCTCCCCCTTCCCTTCTCTCTCTTCTCTCCCCCTTCCCTTCGCTCTCTCTCTTCTCTCTCTCTCTTCTCTCCCCCTTCCCTTCTCTCTCTTCTCTCTCTCTCTTCTCTCCCCCTTCCCTTCTCTCTCTTCTCTCTCTTTCTCTTCTCTCCCCTTCCCTTCGCTCTCTCTCTTCTCTCTCTCTCTTCTCTCCCCCTTCCCTTCTCTCTTCTCTCTCTCTCTTCTCTCCCCTTCCCTTCTCTCTCTCTCTCTTCTCTCTCTCTTCTCTCTCTCTTCTCTCCCCCTTCCCTTCTCTCTCTTCTCTCCCCCTTCCCTTCCCTTCCCTTCTCTCTCTTCTCTCTTTTCTCTCCCCTTCCCTGCTCTCTCTTCTCTCCCCCTTCCCTTCTCTCTCTTCTCTCTCTCTTCTCTCCCCTTCCCTTCTTTCTCTTCTCTCTCTTCTCTCTCTCCATTCTTCTCTCCCCCCTTCCCTTCGGTCTCTCTCTTCTCTCTCTCTTCTCTCTCTCTTCTCTCCCCTTCCCTTCTCTGTCGTTCTTCTCTCTCTCTCTCTTCTCTCCCCTTCCCTTCTCTCTCGCTCTTCTCTCTCTCTCTTCTCTCCCACTTCCCTTCTCTCTCTTCTCTCTCTCTCTTCTCTCTCTCTCTCTTCTCTCCCCTTCCCTTCTCTGTCGTTCTTCTCTCTCTCTCTTCTCTCCCCTTCCCTTCTCTCTCGCTCTTCTCTCTCTCTCTTCTCTCCCACTTCCCTTCTCGCTCTTCTCTCTCCTCTCTCTCTTCTCTCTCTCTCTCTCTCTCTCTTCTCTCCCCCTTTCCTTCTCTTTCTTCTCTCTCTCTCTCTCTTCTCTCCCCTTCCCTTCTCTCTCGCTCTTCTCTCTCTCTCTTCTCTCCCACTTCCCTTCTCGCTCTTCTCTCTCTTCTCTCCCCCTTCCCTTCCCTTCCCTTCTCTCTTTTCTCTCTCTCTCTTCTCTCTCTCTCTCTTCTCTCCCCCTTCCCTTCTCTCTCTTCTCTCTCTTCTCTCTCTTCTCTCTCTCTTCTCTCTCTACCCCTTCCCTTCACTCTGTTCTCTCTGTTCTCTCTCTTCTCTCTCTTCTCTCTCTCTTCTCTCTCTACCCCTTCCCTTCTCTCTCTTCTCTCTCTTCTCTCTCTTCTCTCTCTTCTCTCTCTCTTCTCTCTCTACCCCTTCCCTTCTCTCTTTTCTCTCTCTTCTCTCTTTTTTCTCTCCCCTTCCCTTCTCTCTCTGCTTTCTCTTCTCTCTCTCTTCTCTCTCTTCTCTCTTTTTTCTCTCCCCTTCCCTTCTTTCTCTTCTCTCTCTCTTCTCTCCCCCTTCCCTTCTCTCTCCTCTCTCTTCTCTCTTCTCTCTCTTATCTCTCCCCTTCCCTCCTTTCTCTTCTCTCTCTTCTCTCTCTTCTCTCTCTCTTCTCTCCCCTTCCCTTCTTTCTATTCTCTCTCTTCTCTCTTTCCATTCTTCTCTCCCCCCTTCCCTTCGGTCTCTCTCTTCTCTCTCTCTCTTCTCTCTCTCTCTTCTCTCCCCTTCCCTTCTCTGTCGTTCTTCTCTCTCTCTCTTCTCTCCCCTTCCCTTCTCTCTCGCTCTTCTCTCTCTCTTCTCTCCCACTTCCCTTCGCTCTCTCTCTTCTCTCTCTCTTCTCTCCCCTTCCTTCTCTCTCTCTTCTCTCCCCTTCCCTTCGCTCTCTCTCTCTTCTCTCTCTCTCTTCTCTCCCCTTCCCTTCTCTCTTCTCCCCCTTCCCTTCTCTCTCTTCTCTCCCCCTTCCCTTCCCTTCCCTTCTCTCTCTCTCTCTTCTCTCCCCCTTCCCTTCTCTCTCTTCTCTCCCCCTTCCCTTCTCTCTCTTCTCTCCCCTTCCCTTCTCTCTCTTCTCTTCTCTCTCTCTCTTCTCTCCCCCTTCCCTTCTCTCTCTTCTCCCCTTCCCTTCGCTCTCTCTCTTCTCTCTCTCTCTTCTCTCCCCCTTCCCTTCTCTCTCTTCTCTCTCTCTCTTCTCTCCCCCTTCCCTTCTCTCTCTTCTCTCTCTTTCTCTTCTCTCCCCTTCCCTTCGCTCTCTCTCTTCTCTCTCTCTTCTCTCCCCCTTCCCTTCTCTCTTCTCTCTCTCTCTTCTCTCCCCTTCCCTTCTCTCTCTCTCTTCTCTCTCTCTTCTCTCTCTTCTCTCTCTCTTCTCTCCCCCTTCCCTTCTCTCTCTTCTCTCCCCCTTCCCTTTCCTTCCCTTCTCTCTCTTCTCTCTCTTCTCTCTCTCTCTTCTCTCCCCCTTCCCTTCTCTCTCTTCTCTCTCTTTCTCTTCTCTCCCCTTCCCTTCGCTCTCTCTCTTCTCTCTCTCTTCTCTCCCCCTTCCCTTCTCTCTTCTCTCTCTCTCTTCTCTCCCCTTCCCTTCTCTCTCTCTCTTCTCTCTCTCTTCTCTCTCTTCTCTCTCTCTTCTCTCCCCCTTCCCTTCTCTCTCTTCTCTCCCCCTTCCCTTTCCTTCCCTTCTCTCTCTTCTCTCTTTTCTCTCCCCTTCCCTGCTCTCTCTTCTCTCCCCCTTCCCTTCTCTCTCTTCTCTCCCCCTTCCCTTCTCTCTCGTCTCTCCCCCTTCCCTTCCCTTCTCTCTCTTCTCTCTCTCTTCTCTCCCCTTCCCTTCTTTCTCTTCTCTCTCTTCTCTCTCTCCATTCTTCTCTCCCCCCTTCCATTCGGTCTCTCTCTTCTCTCTCTCTTCTCTCTCTCTTCTCTCCCCTTCCCTTCTCTGTCGTTCTTCTCTCTCTCTCTTCTCTCCCCTTCCCTTCTCTCTCGCTCTTCTCTCTCTCTTCTCTCCCACTTCCCTTCTCTCTCTTCTCTCTCTCTTCTCTCTCTCTCTTCTCTCCCCTTCCCTTCTCTGTCGTTCTTCTCTCTCTCTCTTCTCTCCCCTTCCCTTCTCTCTCGCTCTTCTCTCTCTCTCTTCTCTCCCACTTCCCTTCTCGCTCTTCTCTCTCCTTTCTCTCTCTTCTCTCTCTCTCTCTCTCTCTCTCTCTTCTCTCCCCCTTTCCTTCTCTCTCTTCTCTCTCTCTCTCTCTTCTCTCCCCTTCCCTTCTCTCTAGCTCTTCTCTCTCTCTCTTCTCTCCCACTTCCCTTCTCGCTCTTCTCTCTCTTCTCTCCCCCTTCCCTTCCCTTCCCTTCTCTCTTTTCTCTCTCTCTCTTCTCTCCCCCTTCCCTTCTCTCTCTTCTCTCTCTTCTCTCTCTCTTCTCTCTCTACCCCTTCCCTTCTCTCTGTTCTCTCTGTTCTCTCTCTTCTCTCTCTTCTCTCTCTCTTCTCTCTCTACCCCTTCCCTTCTCTCTCTTCTCTCTCTTCTCTCTCTTCTCTCTCTACCCCTTCCCTTCTCTCTTTTCTCTCTCTTCTTTCTCTCTTCTCTCCCCTACCCTTCTCTCTCTGCTTTCTCTTCTCTCTCTTTTCTCTCTCTTCTCTCTTTTTTCTCTCCCCTTCCCTTCTTTCTCTTCTCTCTCTATTCTCTCCCCCTTCCCTTCTCTCTCCTCTCTCTTCTCTCTTCTCTCTCTTATCTCTCCCCTTCCCTCCTTTCTCTTCTCTCTCTTCTCTCTCTTCTCTCTCTTCTCTCTCTCTTCTCTCCCCTTCCCTTCTTTCTATTCTCTCTCTTCTCTCTTTCCATTCTTCTCTCCCCCCCTTCCCTTCGTTCTCTCTCTTCTCTCTCTCTCTTCTCTCTCTCTCTTCTCTCCCCTTCCCTTCTCTGTCGTTCTTCTCTCTCTCTCTTCTCTCCCCTTCCCTTCTCTCTCGCTCTTCTCTCTCTCTTCTCTCCCACTTCCCTTCGCTCTCTCTCTTCTCTCTCTCTTCTCTCCCCTTCCCTTCTCTCTCTCTTCTCTCCCCTTCCCTTCGCTCTCTCTCTTCTCTCTCTCTTTTCTCTCCCCCTTCCCTTCTCTCTCTTCTCTCTCTCTCTCTTCTCTCTCTCTTCTCTCCCCCTTCCCTTCTCTCTCTCTCTTCTCTCCCCTTTCCTTCGCTCTCTCTCTTCTCTCCCCCTTTCCTTCTCTCTCTTCTCTCTCTTCTCTCTCTCCATTCTTCTCTCCCCCTTCCCTTTTCTCTCTTCTCTCTCTTCTCTCTCTCCATTCTTCTCTCCCCCTTCCCTTCTCTCTCTTCTCTATCTTCTCTCTCTCCATTCTTCTCTCCCCCTTTCCCTTCTCTCTCTTCTCTATCTTCTCTCTCTCCATTCTTCTCTCCCCCTTCCCTTCTCTCTCTTCTCTATCTTCTCTCTCTCCATTCTTCTCTCCCCCTTTCCCTTCTCTCTCTTCTCTCTCTCCATTCTTCTCTCCCCCTTTCCCTTCTCTCTCTTCTCTCTCTCCATTCTTCTCTCCCCCTTCCCTTCTCTATCTTCTCTCTCTCCATTCTTCTCTCCCCCTTTCCCTTCTCTCTCTTCTCTCTCTCCATTCTTCTCTCCCCCTTCCCTTCTCTCTCTTCTGTCTCTCCATTCTTCTCTCCCCCTTTCCCTTCTCTCTCTTTTCTCTCTCCATTCTTTTCCCCTTCCCTTTTCTCTCTCTCTCTTCCCTCCATCTATCTATCTCTCCGTTCGCCTCCCAAGTTTTTTTCTGGCACCCTGCGCTTCGTAATGCTAACCCTCATAGACTTTTGACTCGGAACACGTGCCATTTCCTGAAGTTTGAAAGTATCATCACTTTTCACAATTTAGTCTACTTTTTTTTTTTCGGACTGACTTTCGTTGTATTTCTAACCGCATCTCAGACACATTTATAATTTTTTTTTTCCATTAGTTTTACCTGGTGGAGATCAAACAAAAACAAAAATAAACAAAAAACCTCCCCAAAACACACACACTTAAAATGGGCCCTCACTTTCATTGTGACAATTATTTTGATTTAATTCTAGATTTAAAATTCCTGTAGAACCAGATCTTGTTTTGTAAATAGTACATTACAATTACTTTATCTAATGCTACAGAATTAAATCCTTTATCATAGCAATTTTCTCAGCACATACGCACGCATATTAATATATATATATATACATTTACATTTAACAGTGCTTTTTTTGTAAAAAAAAAAATAGGTGCCGGTACTCAGTGATTAGGTGCCGGTACTCAGGGATTGATAGCCTAACTTTTAATTAATAAATAATATATGTTAAAATACATGAAAATTAATAATTTTTCCCCACATTCTAAAATGTGCCTGTACGCCGTAACACCATATTAAAATCATTAAATTAAGACACACTTCTGGACAGAAGACTACAAAGTATTGTAGCAATACCACATATGACACTGAACCATAACTTTGAAATACTAAAACACAGACTTATAAAATATTCAGAAAAACCTATAAAGGCCTATTACGTATTCCATTTCCTGAATCCGCCAGAAAAAGTCAATGTCTTAGCAAAGTTTAGGTCTCTAAGCTACATGCATTAAAAGTTTAACACCAGGGTACAAAGGTTGTAATGATATTCTCTTTTGTAATTTATAAGATGCTAGAGACTATACCAAGTCATTGGTTTTCCTGGATAATTAATAATCTTATTGAATCTGTAATGAAAAACAGAAAGAGTGTGACCATGACTTTGTCATAGCTTGTGAGAGAAGTATGCCTTTAGTCTTTAATAGGCCTACTTTGTTGTGTAATTTGAAAAGCTTTAGTTAAACGCGTTTCAAGTTAAATATTTGTATGCTTTTATGCATTTATATTTACTTGTTAATATCAATTGACATAATGGCCCGTTATAGTTTATGACAAGCCCTGTAGTGGGATAATACCATACAAGTATGTTATAATTTCAATTTCTGTTGAATTTTAAGACCATATAGAATCTAGTGAGTGCATGTTTTAGGTGTACGCCTTTCTGACAATGTTAAGCTCATAATGGTTGTTTTGGTGTTTTTAAATGTGTCTGTTTTGTTCTTAGTACTATCTAAAAACTAACAAATTTGACACATGTATGCACTATTTGTTCTTTTTAGTTCAATATTGTCAGAATGGCATTTCACACGTCACTGATGTCATGGCTAATGAACTTGTCCCTCTTCTGCTTGCTAATAACACAGTGTTGAAGAGAAACTCACAAGGGAACATAACTCTGATTTTACTGTCAGTCTGCATTAATTGTCTTTCTTTCCCTTTTCATCCATTATAATATTTACATTTTATTACTAAACTACTAGCTTTAAAAATTGTTATTGATTTTGTAGATTAGGATGAATTAATTTGTTTTTAAATGTGTACTTTAGAAAATGCGCGTATTAAAATAACGGCTTTTAAAAGGCTGTTTCGTGAGTTATTTTTCTCTTTTTAATTTACTGAAGTCAAGTTTTTACACTCCGCCCTAATGAACAGTTGTAGCCTACGTTGTAAAATTTGTCAGTGTGGTCATTATATTAATAGTACGTACATTTGTAGAAGCATAATAATATGCTATCTTTCAATTCAAACTCTAAGGGATTTTTTTCACCATAAGATTATCTAACGGTCGCTTCCTGGGAAGCTTGGTTCTTTCAATTTATGTGCTCTTCTTTTATGGAGAGTTACGTATACTTTATCCACCTGTAATGTGATCTTTTATGGGGACCCTCATATATATCAATTTAAATACATTTCTATATATGCAACATCTTCACTGATTTATGGCACTTTCAGTTTTAAAAGTTTAGGTGGAGTTTTTTTGTTTTTGTTTATATACTTAATCTGTTTACTTTAAAAGTATGGGGTAGGCATTTAAAAAAATAAAAAAATAATGTTTTAAAAATCCTGATTTTCATTCACGTGGGAAACATTTAAATCGCATGCTTTTTTGGTGGATCAGTGCACAGAATAAGAGCTGTGTTGATAAGCTGGGTTTTTTTTTCTTTTTGTTGGTGTTTTTTTTTTTTTTTTTGGTGTTGTTGTTTTTTTGTAAAATATATGATTATTTTTGGAAACCAATTTTGCAGAATCAAAATGTTAGGCTCATCAGTTTGTAGATTTTATTTAGTTGACGCTATAGACGTTTAATTTAGCATCATTTCAAATATCACTTGATATTAATGTGAAACTCTTAAATAAAGCTTTTATGTTTTAAGATTGTAATAGGTTTATAGGTCACTACATTACATGCCAAATATTAATGTGTATAATTCAATATCAGGAAAATACATTAGAAAAAGTTATAAGAATCCCTGCTGCTGTACCTGTATCTAAATGTCACTGTACCAGTCTATACAGGAGTTTACCCCTGCAAAAGTGCATCTTTTTATTTTACTATGAACGCTTTATCAGCCAGTGTTTGTAGTCGCTTGTCATAAAAAAAAAGTATAAATTCCAATCACTATGTCTAGGGTTCACCAGAGTCCCAAAATGTGCTTATCGATACCATGTAGATGTCGCTGTTTCATAAACTACTCAATTGTTCCCTTTTCATTGTTCAGGCTGACATTCGCGGAGAGCACTCTTGTCTGTTTCATAGAAATCAATCAGATGAGTATCGATATTGCAAATTAATCGATACTTCGTTTAGACCATACGAAGAGATTGAGCGACTCTCCAAAATTTCGATTCCATCGGAAACCAAATCTTTCGATCGATTCCTCTCGTCCGGACGATATATAAATTATTGGTTCGGACGCCATTGTGACTATTGTGTTCAATGCATAGAGAGTACAAGTCTCGGGAGCAGAAGACATTTACACAAGAGAAATGGCGGGAAACTGGTCGAATGACTTTAATTAATTATGTGTTGGCTTTTTTTCTTTACATTTCTTTTGGTCCTTTTCATTGTTTCTGCCTGTTTAGCTTAGTGGTATTTGTGTGTGTGTGTGTGTGTGTGTATTTAGTTGCATTTGGTTTGTTTAGCTAAGTGATATGCTTTTCTGAGTGTTTACCATAGTTCGAATATTCTTCAGACTGTTTAGTTGCATTTGCCTTTCTGGCTTAGATGTCTGTGTTTCTGGGGTGTATTTGGTCTCATTGGATTCATCTTATTTCTAATTGTGGATTTCCGTAGTTAGTTTATTTACGCAGTACTACTTACAACGTTTGCTTGATTATACATTTTAAGAGCTATTTAGCAGCCCCATTAATAAAAAGACGTGTAAGTGTTTGAAATGTTGCAAGTTTGGACGTTCTACTGTTTGTACGTCACGTTGATAGATACAAAAAAAGTATATTGAAGATTGAATTTTATCTTTTTCTGTTTGGTTACAGTGTAAGCAATGTTACTGTCAGGCTAATTGTTTGTTGTTGTTGTTGTTGTTTAGAGGGAAGTCATTTATTGTTTAATTTATATTAGCAGTCTTCTGTACACAAACACACACACCTTTTTAAAAAAGAATGTGTGTGTGTGTGTTACAGTAGTATTGGGGGGGGGGGAGAATTAGTCTAGGTATTATTTCAAGTTCAATCTGTAGACCTAACAGATGGTAGAGATACTTTTTTTAGATAAACAAATTACGGACTTCCTCTTTACGAAATAAAACACTTTCATCCTTAAATAGCCATCATGAAAATATTAAAACACACACTAGGTATCAAGCAGTGGTGCACATTATACATGTATTCTAATGCAATGGTAAATTCACAGAACAGACTTAAGATGACGCTTGAAACTTACAGACTGAACAGAATGATTTGGGAACACTTAATGAAACTCGTCTCCTCTATTAATTAGTTCCTCAAGACGAAAGTTCAAGAATATTCTCTTAGAGAAAACAAACTATCTCCTCGTCAATAATATTCTTTTCTGTGTAGAAACTGGAAGCTATAAGAATGTAAACAACTTCCTTTTTATACTTCTCTTGCAACCTCCACACCTATGTGTTTTTTTTTCTTTTCAATTGTTTTTGTGTAGCGCATCTGTCGTGCAGTGATACCAGTGACGTAGCTAGGGTGGGGGGAGGGGGAGAATTGGAAGATCCCCTGGTCTCCACTTGAGTGGGGCCCCCAAAAGATCGTACGAAATTTGTTTTTTTTAATTAATATTACGTCACTGTCATGTAGTCTTGCTTTTTTCGTTGTTATATGGTTAGTGACCCTGTTGAATGTATTCCACACAGAGTATTAACACTTTCCGTGCCGGGTTACTCTCAATTTTAAGGAGTAACTTCCATAGCGCTGACTAGTGTCGTGTTACTCTCATGAAGTAACTTGGTATATAAAAAAGACATCTAGTGCATTGAGCAAATCTGGAATCGGTTTCACCCAATGGAAGAAACATGAGAGACTGAAATAACACGAAGAAGGATTCCACCAAAGTCAGGCTCTTTTGGAGAGGAAGTTAGAAGAAGAAATGCTTAAGGCAGAACCAGTTGAACTGTCACATAGGTTTCATGCGCACATTTTGAACAATCAGCAGTATTAGAGATATGTTTTGAAGCGTGCAGCAGCAGCTATTAAGTACTTAACAAAAACAAACTCAAGCTTACGTGGTCACAAAGAAAACTTGAATTCACCCAATCCTGGGAACTTCCTAACATCTTTGAAATTTCTTGCAGAATTTGATGAAGTCACGAAACACCACTTACATAGAATTGAATATGGAGACATTTTTTGTCACCAGAAATTCAAAATAAATGGGCAATAAAGGTAGGAATCAATTGTTGGGAAAGTCAAGCAAGTTTGTTACTTTTCTCTGATGCTTGATTTCACCCCGGATGTTTCTCATCAAGAACAAGGTCTCCCTAATAGTTCGTTACTTGCATATTGATAATTTCGAACTAAAAGAGTCATTCATTGGTTACTTTGAAATGTTTAAACCTGATGGGCAACATTATGAAGAACTTGTTCTGAAAACTCTTAAAAACATTGGACTGGACTTTGACTGTGCAGAGGTCAAACCTATGATAACGCAGCAACAATGAGTGGCCGTCTGTCTGGCCTGCAGAAAAGTCTCTTAGACATAAATCCAAAGGCAACATTTCTGAACTGTGATAATCACCCTCTACACCTGGCAGCTTTTCGTG
The DNA here is from genome assembly GCA_036873155.1 of Biomphalaria sudanica. Lineage (NCBI taxonomy): Eukaryota > Metazoa > Mollusca > Gastropoda > Planorbidae > Biomphalaria > Biomphalaria sudanica. Next base: position 1,060,236 of record JAZGLO010002262.1, on the reverse strand, counting down.
CTGCTGAGATAGATCCAGCAATTGTCACCATCTTTGGAACTGTACCTGAATTGTTCAAATTTTTTTCCAATTCACCCCAGAGATGGCCAACTGAAAGTAGCTGGAACCTGGGGTTTAAAAAGGAGAGTAATACAAGGTGGTCCGCAAGAGAAGAAACTACGTCGGCAGTTTCATTGCATCTCGGCAAAATCATCAAGTTTTTGGAGAAACTTTCTGAATCAAAAACTGAAAGAATGGACACTAGAAGCAGTGCACAAGAATGTTCTTCAAGCAGTGGAAAATTTAGAATTGTTTTGCGTATCTGGAATTCCGGTCAAATCTTCTGCGCCAAATAAATATAGTTCAGAAGAAACTACAAACGTTTGGAAGCACATAGGGGAAGCTGATGAAGAAATTAAAAACCTTTCATGCTTTCTGCAAATTGTGGACACCTTTGGGTTTCTTCTTGAACCAAGACACCTCTTGGAGTCTATGGATGGTGACACGCTGATGAAAAACTGTGTTACTTTTTTCTGATTGATGAAACACAGGCAAATCGCTTGTTCAATGAGCTCATTGATGCACGAGCACTTTTCATCAACAAAGTAGTGCCACAATCACCAACTGACATACTGAGGAAGCTGGATTTATATGGTAATGATGTGTGCTCAAACCTTGCAACATCCATTCGAATACTGCTAACTCAGGCCACTTCCATTGCGTTATTAGAGAGATCATTCTCAAAGCTCAAGTTCATCAAAAACTATCTCAGGAGCACAATGATGCAAGAAAGGTTCAGAATGGCTTTAATGTCAGTGGATTCACAAATACTAGACTGTATCGATGTAGAAGAAATTATAAATTCCTTTGCTGCACAGAAAGCACGACGTGAAGCGATATGAATTGAGATTTGTCACTTGTGTATTAATTCGCCAATAAACAACGGTATTATTCATTGAAAGATTCTTAATCATTATTTCTTGTTAATTTTACTGGTATATTGTACCGATTTGAATGTAGGCTTATGTATTTATAAAGTACATTGTCTCATGTCATGATGTCAAATGTCAAAAAGCAAGGGGCCCCAAAGAGGCCAATCCCCCCGGGTCCCCAAATCCCTAGCTGACTTATGCATTTTGCTTGAGTCGGGATTCGAACGCAAACTCCTAGATAGAGAGCCAAAACATCTGTCTCTCAGTTGTGGTTCATTCTTATGAATGAACAAAATAATAAATTCAGTTGTGATCTTACCAAAGCCCACGCTTTTTATTGCCTTGTTACTTCATGTTCAATGTAACACCCATTATGCACTTCAAAGTTTGTATATTTCCGTAAAGAAACATGATAAAAGCTGAGTACAACATACAATCTAAAAGGATCTATATTTAGAAGAAGAAAACAACAGACTGGTGTAAGGGGGAAGATGCGCTCAAGCGAAACTTTCATTTAGAAATCGAAAAGATAAAATCAAATTCTACGTGCCGTGTGTATGCTACATGTTACTACGAAATTAGTTTTGGTAGATTTAACCGCTGCGGTTTCAATCGTGAAAATGGCTTAGATGAATAAGAATAGGGTTACCTTTTTTTTATATTTTATCGTCCACTACAAGTGGGAGAATTAGTGATTATGAATGAATGAATGAGTGGTCAGGACCAAGATTGTTATATGGTAGATTACGTCATTAAAACAAAAACAAATAAAACAGCGAGATATACCTTTCCTCATTTAATGATCTCTTACCAGACTAAACATCACGTTTTATGGTCAGTGGACTATCATCATGTTGAAACGCTTGGTGTAAACTATCGTCCACTTAGGCGTATTGCTCAGATGCTGGATACACTTTTGTTTTCAAAGGAAGAAAGCGAAGCCAAGATAATATCTTATCTTATCTTATATAATACGTTACTTCAATAAAGAAGATGATTACGTCCTAAGCGTCATGCATTTAGTCATACATATTAACCAATGACTTAAATTCTGCCAAGTCACTGGTTTTTCTGGCTAGCTCAGGCAACCCATTCCATGCTCTAATAGCACTAGGGAAGAAGGAGTATTTGTACAAATTTGTCCTAGCATATGGGACGAGCAATGTGCCTTTATTTTTGTGTCTTTCAGAGTATTTTATTAAATTTTGTTTTTGTATTTGAAGATTATGGTTCAGTGTTTTATGTATAATTGCTACTTTACTTTTGAGTCTTCTGTCCTGAAGGCTTTCTAAATTTAGTGATTTTACTAATGATGTTACCCTAGTCAAATGTGAATATTCGTTTGTTATGAATCTCACTGCTCTATTTTGTGTTTGTTTCAGTTTCTTTATATTTTCTTGAGTTGAGGGGTCCCACACGGTGGATGCATATTCTATTATTGGCTTAACCAAGGTTAAATAACATTTTAGTTTTAAGTTCTTATTTGATTTATAGAAATTTCTTTTAATAAACCCTAATGCTTTGTTTGATTTTTTTATAGTTTCATCAATATGTGGATTCCATGACAGTTTTTCATTTATTATAACACCTAGGTATTTTGCATTTTTAGTCTGTGTTACTGGTTTGCCATGAATAAGATAAGTGGAATTAATTTGTTTTAGTTTTTTTGTTACTCTTAACAACTGACATTTTTCTGGGTGGAAAGACATGCTCCAATTTGATTCCCATTTCTGTAATTCATCTAATTCTCTTTGTAAAATATCTGTGTCTTGTGTTGTTTTTATTGTTCTATATATTATGCAATCGTCTGCAAATAATCTGACTTTTGTTCCTGAACTAATGCAATTTGCTAAATCATTTATGTAAATTAAAAATAGTAGTGGACCCAAGACTGTTCCTTGAAGTACACCTGAGTTTACTGTTATTGGTGTTGATTTAGAGCCATTTATTATTACAGTTTGTTCTCTCCCTATCAGAAAATCTTTAATCCACTGATGCAGTGGACCATTAATGCCGAAATATTTTAATTTTTTAAGCAAACTATGGTGGTGAACTTTGTCAAAAGCCTTGGAAAAATCTAGTAAGATAGCATCTATTTGTTCACTATTATGTAAACCTTTTGAAAAATCATTTAATAGTCCTATTAGTTGTGTTTCACATTATCTATATTTCCTAAAGCCATGTTGGTATGGGGTGAGGACATTATGTTTGTCTAAGTGGTTTATGATGTTGCTACATATTATGTGTTCTAGCATTTTACATGTGATGCTGGTAAGTGATACTGGTCTGTAGTTTCCTGGATCAGATTTTTCTCCTTTTTTAAATAGGGGGGTGACATTAGCTTCTTTCCAGTCCTTCGGTACTCTGCCCTGGTTAAGCGATGCCTGAAAGAGTATTTTGAACACTGGGGCTAGCTCATTGCTTAGTTCGTTGAGTAATCTAGCTGGAATACCATCAGGTCCAGACGCTTTATTTGGTTTGGTGTTGGCTAATAGTTTTTTAATTCCATTTTCTTGTACTACTAAATCTTCTATGTTGTCTACTTGGTTTAAATTAAGAAATATGTCTTTGTCTCCTGGGGCTGAGAATGCTGATGCGAAGTATTTGTTTAGGATGTTTGCTTTAGTTTCATTATCATTATGTATTATGTTATGTTCATCTTTTAATGGCGCTATGCCTGTTGTTTCCATTTTCTTAGACTTAATGTATGACCATAGGCTTTTGCAGTCTGTCAAGTACCAGTTTAGAGTTGAATGTATTTCAAAGAAAACAAATACCAGTTTAGAGTTGAATGTATTACAAAAGAAACAATGGGTTTTTCTAGTACTGGAAAGGTTTACATTAGCCCAATAGCAACATGTTGATTTCAAAGAAAACAAATCTATGAAAGAAGGACAAGAGGCAGAGGACAACAATCTAGCCCTAACATTCTCCTTCAATATTTCTCTCACTCCTTTCATTCTCTTTCTCTCTCTCTCTCTCTGGTCTCTCTCTTTGTCTCTCTCTCTCTCTCTCTCTCTCTCTCATTCTGTCCAGCTTTCCATCTTAGATTACCTTCTTTAAATTTCTTCCTGCATTTATAGTTTTTTTTCTCTATGACAAAGAAACATTAAATAAATTTATTGACTAATTCAGAGTGACCCGATTGAAGATAACAGTCTGTGTTTTTTTATTTTTTATTTTATTGTTTCACTCTATTTGTTTGTTTGACTCTATCTGTTTGTTTCACTCTGTGGATTTATTTTACTCTTTGGGTTTGTTTCACTTAGTGAGGTCTCATTTTTACTCAGAACTTATATCTATCTACGTGTGTTAAACAAAAGTAGGTCGCTCTTGTCCAATAACTTGATCAACAATCACTTTGTCCTCTGTGTAGGTTCCGCGTTAATGCATGCTGAACCACAATTTAATTAGAGAAGAACCAACAAGGCCAGTGTGGCCACGTCTAGTGAATTCAACAAAGTTAACAAACACTAATGGTCCACACGGACAATCGGGACCTGTCTCAGCTAGCTAAGCCTCCAGAACTCTTGTTTTGAACTGACCTCTAGGGCGTAGTTTGTTCTCCCTAGACATTCTCTAGAGAATCAGAGGTGAAGCTCTTTCATTGCTGGGCAGTTGTCTGAGCTGTTGCTTCCATTATGTGTGTGTGTGCCAGGTTTCGGTCAAATTACTGGCCAATAAAAGCTCCATGTTAAAAGTGAGAGTCATTAAATTGTTTTAAGGAACCGACTTCAGCGCCGCCTGCTCTGATGTGGCGGTGAAAATGTTGTTGCTGACGTCACGTATGATTCCCGTCAATGACGTAAGTAGAATTCATTGTGTGTTTATTAGTGTGTAAACAGGTGTTTGCAGCTGTGTAAGATAAGGCGTACACATAAGCCTTCAAGGTAGGTGGAAAAATGAACTATCAAAATGAGGGACAGCATTTAATTTCATGTCATGCATCAGAAAAACATCTGGATCTACAAAATATGACCAGTGAGTGTAGACAAGCATAGCTCTCAGAAGTGTCTGTGTTTGTTTGTTTTTTACTGATTTTATAAAATGCAGGCTACAAACACACCATAAATGAAGGCTTACCATCGAGTCTGAAGATTAATGAGAAATGCAGTATTTCCCGTGGCTACGCAGCCCCAGCTGCGACCTACATATTGTGCCACACCTAGTAATATCTAAGTGTTAAATATAATTGGGTCATAATAATTCAACACAAAATAGAAAAAAAAATCTTAAATTATATTATCCCGCAAAAACTTCCTAGTGGAAGAGACGATGTCTGCATTTTATTTTTTTTAAATTTGTTTTGTGTGTGTGTGTTTGCTTGTGTATATTTTTGGTTTTAATTTTCAAAGATTAGACCCAGACCAATGTAGCTTTACAGTCTATGTTTGCTTGGTTATACATGTTTTGTCATTCATACCAGTATCTCTCTCTATGTGTGTGTTTCTATGAGTAAGTTACTGTATACAAACAGTTTTCCTGTGAATATTAATAATGACTTGTAAAGTTAGACCTCATGCTACATTATCACTGTCGGAGGGCTCTGTTCCTATCTCTATTATGGACAAGGAGGCAAGTGAGAAGATGATTCCTGATTGTGCGCTTACAAGAACATCTCAAATGTCAGATTTCTTGGATCCTCAAGCAGTTGTTTTTTTTTGTTGTTTTTTTTTAAAGTAACACTCTTATGTTATATTCCAGGTTCTCGAGAGTAAATAATAGAATGTTGTATTTTTAAGTCATAAGACGATGCATAACAAGATTGGTTATAAAGGTTTTAAATAGAAATATGTATTTTCAATTAAAAAAGTTAGTAAGATAATCGAATGCAATCTCTTAAACTTATTATTTTTAAAGTGTCATCTATTCAAGGATGAATTCGACATACAGACTGCAGCTACACATAGGCTATAGCGTAATCCCAGTTGAAAGGTTTCGTTTGACCACTAATATTTGAAATTATAGTTACTACATCAAAAAAAAGTGTTATTTTATAAATGTTTTTTTTTTTTATTTTAGTATTTCATTTAATTTCTAAATGCTTTTTCTTAAGTCTTGTTAACGTTGTACCTGAGTTGAATCTTTTGTATCCTATTTATAGTTATATACTTACAGACGTTACTTCCAAAAAGAAGATCATTTCATGTGTCAATCTAGTCATGCATGTTAATCAATGACTTAAACTCTGCTAAGTCGTTTTTCCTGGTTGATTCAGGCAAACCATTCCATTTTTATGGCACAAGGGAAGAAGAAGCATTTGTACAAATTTGTTCTAGTATATGGAATAAGAAATCTGCCTTTATTTTGTGTCTTCCTGAATATTTTATTGGATTTTGTTGCTCAATTTGTAAATTATGGTTTAGTGTTTTATGTATTATAGCTACTTTACTTTTATTCTTCTGTCCTGAAGTTATTTTACTAATACACTTATCGAATTGGAATATTCGTTTTTTACAAATCTCACTGTTAAATTTTGTAGTTTTTCTAGTTATTTAATGTTTTCCTGAGTTGAAGTATTAGATTTACCTTATTCAACGTAACACATTCTGATTGTATCAAGATAATCTAATGGCATTACATGTAATTTACATTTAGTGATTTAATTCTGTTTTTTTAACTTATTTTTGTTTTACGAGGGCTGTGAAGCTTGCAGAAGGTAAAAGCGCTTAGCTACTGCTTAGCCACCTAACAAGGGTACATTCCTCGTCCCATATGCTAGGACAAATTTGTACAAATACTCCTTCTTCCCTAGTGCTATTAGAGCATGGAATGGGTTGCCTGAGCTAGCCAGAAAAACCAGTGACTTGGCAGAATTTAAGTCATTGGTTAATATGCATGACTAAATGCATGACGCGTAGGACGTAATCATCTTCTTTTTTGAAGTAACGTCTGTAATTATATAAGATAAGAAAAGGGTACTCGAGTTTAAATCCCAACTAGACTGGAGCTGTGTTACTTAAAGGCTGCAAGGCTGCACAAAAACTTTCTCCCAGATACTCCCCCCCCCCTGTCCACAAAAGAGATTGGGTCATAGCGCCCTGAGCATGCTGATGCAGTAAAACATGCGCTAGATAAAAGTAAAGAAGTTTTGTAAAATAATGATAATAAACGGAAAAGCTCTGAACACGCTTTTAAACCCGAAACAGAGTAACATTCTTAGCCTGGTGGGTCTAGTATCCAAGTAAGTTGCAGATCTTCACTATTCCATATGTAAATATATAAAAGCTTCTTCTTGGTAATCAAAAATGAACACAATATCATCACCCCAATGAACTCGAAGATAGCTGCAAAGTCCAATCTTTTAATAACATGATTCCAACTCTGTAAACTTCTTAGATTGTAATATCTGACATAACACTCTATTTAGTTTCTTGAGTTTGCTTAAATCTCTGGTAAATACCTCACTTTCAATTACTCTCATAAATTAGAAATGGTAGAGAGTAGGGCTGTTGTGTGACGTTTATGCCTTTTTGAAAAAAATAAACGAAAAACTACAAAATAATCGAAAATTTTAGAGCAAAAATTTCAAAAACCATAATTATTGTTTTGAGTAATCTCTTCTTGTGTTTTGGCTGTGAACTTGATTAGTAGAGCTAATTAAATCACAATAAGAATACTTGGTAACCTATACATTGGACACTAGTATTTCTTCCGTAATAGAACAAATTCTGACTGGACTGCCACATTTTGAACATTAATAATACTAAATAATAACAAAAAAACGTCAACATTTTATGTCTTTATGGACATTTAAAAAGAAAGACCACAGCTCTGAGACCGTCAAAGTTCTATTACTCAAACTCTAAGAAAAATGTCTTAAGTTTATGAAATATGACCACAGACGGCCTCCTTCCATATCTTTTTGAATGCGTGCGTATGTGTATGTGTGTGTGTGTGTAAAGGAAAAGTAATTGAATACGATTAAAAGGAAAATTTAAAAAAAATACATTTGGGGAAAAGGGAGACAGTGAGAGAGAGAGAGAGAGAAAGAGAGAGGCTAGTGGGAGGGAAGTGAGAGGCGAGAGGGAGAGAGAGAGAAGAGGGCTTGGAAGCAACTAAGAGGCTGTCTTCTGACGTCACAGTTAGAAACTTGTGAAATATTTATAACTTTACCGCTGGGGATAAAACATTTCCCGAGACGTCACAACTCAGTACACAGAAGACTCGTGACGTCATTTGATCCCTGGACAACATTTTTGTCCACTTTTTTTTGCAAACACTCACGCACCTACATACAGCCTCAGAGGCAATATTTTCTTGTCGAGGAAAAAAAAAAGATTTACGTTCAAATTTTGTTACGACACTTGATGTTCACGTATTTCAAAAGATCAGTTCGGTCAAATCAAGGTGTTAGCGTTACGTTATCAAGTTCTGATGAGCTCGAATCTTGCAAGGAAACATTTGAATCAAAATCCTAACCTATACCGATCTTTACTTATTTAGGTAATATGTTAAATTATAATAAGGCTTGTCTTCATGTGCTAAGATTAATGAGGAATGCAGTATTTCCCGTGACTACATATTTTGCCACATCCAGGGCAGACATAATCATTTTCTGCCGTGGTCAATTCAGATGTTCTTATCGCCCTATCTTATCTTATATAATACAGACGTTACTTCAAAAAAGAAGATGATTACGTCCTACGCGTCATGCATTTAGTCATGCATATTAACCAATGACTTAAATTCTGCCAAGTCACAGGTTTTTCTGGCTAGCTCAGGCAACCCATTCCATGCTCTAATAGCACTAGGGAAGAAGGAGTATTTGTACAAATTTGTCCTAGCATATGGGACGAGGAATGTGCCTTTATTTTTGTGTCTTTCAGAGTATTCAGATCCAGATGCTCTCAGAGTATTCAGATCCAGATGCTCTCTTCTTTATCAGTTAATAGCAAGTTGGCGTCTAAGCTGGTCTTTAGATAGCGTTTCCGTGGGTCACCTCTGTAAGTCGACCACCTTTCAGCTCACCAAAAAGGACTGCTTTTGGCATACATTTGGCCCACATTTGGGATATGTGCCCTGCCCAGCGTAACTGTTGGACCATAAGATGTCCCTCTATACTGTCCCTAATGGCGCCTGCAAAGACATAACTGTTTTTACTGTGGCCTTGCCACCGTATGTTCATGATGGAGCGTAAGCAGCTTGGTTGAAAGTAGTCTTTGTTGTTTTCTGTATATAACCCATGTCTCAGTTCAATATAGAAGAATTTAGAGAACCACAGCTTTATAGACATTGGTTTTTGTAGGCAGTCGGCGCTATTTATTCCCCCAAACTCTCCCCCAGAGGCATCCGAAAGCACTACTGCTCTGTGGCTTAGACGGTTCTCAAATTACATTGAAATTGGTGCGTCATTCAAATCTATGCTTCCTAGATATGTAAAGTGGTCAACCACGTTTAGGGGCTGTCCATTGACGGTGATCTTTGGGGCCGATAAGGTTTTATGGAGTGACTTTTGTTTTCCCGAGATCTATATATAAACCAAAAGAGGCGGCAGAGTATACAAATACAAAAAAAAACAATTCATCTTTTATGATAATAAAATTAAATACTTTTCATCTACTTGTGCGGTAATCCATTCATGCATGTTAATTAGAAACTCAGAAAGTCATCGGTTTTCCCGGCTGATTCAGGCAACTCTTGCCATGCTTTAATTAGGAAAACTTGTTCAAATTTGTCTTAGCATATGGAATAAGAAAGGTTTATTAATCCATGTGTCTTTCTGGGTATTTTCTTGTTTTTAATCGGGAGTGATAATCAAGGAGTTTAAGTAGAGGACGTCAGCGGGCAGTGACAGTCCAGCCATCCTTTTTAATCTATAATTAATTAATAGCCGCACCGAGTTACGTTTTTCTAGTTTACGTATGTCCGACCGACGCGCCAATGCGCACTGACATTTTACATTTGTGCTTAACCATGGCGTATTCCCTCGTTACCTTAATGAAAATAGAAATCTAGTTATATAACATTTGGCGCGGACCTAGCGTGTCTGAAGGCTCTGGCAGGTCACGTCTCTGGATACCGTCCTGGCGTCTTTAGAGCACGTGCCGTTATTTGATTGGCCAAGGCAATGAATTGGAGTTGTCCTTAGCGCACACGAAGAGATTGGATTGGTCAACTTGGTCACGAGGGTAGCACATAAAGCTAATGCCCATTCAGCACAAAACAATAATTTTTTTTGTATCACATTTCAAATGAAAGAATCAGCTTTGTGTTAGTTCCTTGGCATGAAGATTTTATAAGTGATCTTTGACCTCTCATCAATCATAGAGAAATACGGTATGTGGACTTGTCTGTAACAGTCGTGGATATGATTCTGATCAATTTGGACTTCCTCACTTAGAACAAGCAAAAAAAAAAATGGCAACATCAACAGAGAATGCATGCTCGTTCTTGATCTCAGAAAAGACCTTAAGCTATTTCAGATATGGGCCCTTTATAATCCCAGATGTTAAATTGCATTGCTCAATGTTTCTTGGGGTCTCTAAGCTGTATTTTATGTTGCCTATTGGTAAATCCAATCCTGAATCTAGGCAGAAAAAAAGATGAAAAAAGCTGCTATATCATTGGCGAACACAAAACTCTTTATATGAAAATAGACTTATGATATCAGAAGATGAAAGTATTTTGGGAGACAATGTTCCTGAATTAGCTTTTGTCATTGAGATGCTAGTCGACATTAGCTTTATTTATGAGTTTAAGTTTAATGAACATGAACACTATTCGATGACGTCAGTGTAGACTTCAAAACGTGTCTACAAGTCTAACGCCGATTTGAAACAAACAAAAGTATATTAATGTCCAATACCAATCAAAACGTTTATGTAACATTCTATATCTAGTCATGAGACCGTGCTTCTCATTGGACTGATTCTGTAATTTAAAAGAAAAAAAAGTAGTTTCACGTAGTGTTTTTATTTTCATTTGCTCGATGCCTTAAAACAAACAACAAAAACACACCTAGTTTGACAACTTAATCACACACGACTTTAGACATGGAGTCTTAAATTGTCAGTAAACAAACTAAAACTAGAGCCAACGGTTTTATCTGACATTTATTTTGGGCTTTCTAATATTAAGTTTTAGACTAATAATAGAAGTGTATTGTTTTCTTGTTTTGTTTAATATTCTTCTGATATTTTTCACTATTGTGTCGCTCGCTGACATACTATATTTGTTTGACGTCAGAGGTCATTAACAGTACTGGAGGAAGGTGTCTTGGAGTTTAAATATAGCTTGGAAACTCCCCCCTCCCCTTTAGTTCTTAAGAATAATAACTTGAGGGGGCAAGTATTTGTGGGACAAAAAATATTTGTAAAAAACCCGCGCTGACGTCAACACTTGCGGTGATGGTTGTTGGGGATTTCATGTTTACATGTCCCAGCAGGATAACATATTTGTCAACATTTCTGGTCTATTCTGTTTTCCTTGAGCCAAAAGGTCATAACTACGACCAAATGCTCATGTAGTCAGATATACTCATGTAGTCAGAGATACTCATGTAGTCAGGGATACTCATGTAGTCAGCGATACTCATGTAGTCAGAGATACTCATGTAGTCAGCGATACTCATGTAGTCAGGGATACTCATGTAGTCAGCGATACTCATGTAGTCAGGAATAATCATGTAGTCAGGGATACTCATGTAGTCGTGGACACTCGTGTAGTCGTTGATACTCATTTAGTTGGATTTGCTTATGTAGTCCTCATGGCTGATAGTCACTTCCTGAATGACGTTCTAGGATGTAGTGCATTGGTACAAGTTCTTAAAGGATCAATACGAGATATAAAGATACACTCAAATACTCCCTTAAGAATGTTCTGACTAAATAATACCTCACAGATTTTGAAAGGGTAGCGTGAAAACCAAGACTGAGTATTTAATGCAATCTGCCTTCTATCCTAGTAGTTTTGAGAAAGTAACGCGATTGAAAGCTATTAGATATTCTATATTTTGGATTTTTTGGTACATCGCCATAACTTAGGTTATGTCGATTGAAAGGGAAACTATTTCTATACTAAGACCCGAAACTTATTGTCAATAAACTTTCCATTCCAAATAATACACACACACACAAGTATAAATTATATCCATGGATTGGGCATGTCGAAACCAAATGGATGCAACAAAATGCACACTTATAGAATCCTCGTTTTTTCTCTTAACACATTTATTTTGTCTCTCCATCACAGTTTACTATCTTCTTGAGTCTAATCTCAGTCCAATTAGATTCATCTGTTGATAGCGATCTATTTCGTACCTGGAGAATATGCAGGTTATAATAGAAATGCAAAATCCTTTGAATGAAGAACTTGATTATTATTGTACCTAAGGCCTTGCTTTTATCGTTATAGTAAAACTGAAAACAGAAAGTTTGAAATCCTTTGATATGGATAACAATACATGAAAATGCCATCAACGTTTCTGATCTGATCTTATCAAACAATGTAACAAGTTAATACAGAAGAGAGAAACAATTTCTGGTGCTTATATTTCAGCTTTTAGTAGTCACCTTTTTTTAATTTCCTTTTTTTTAGGACAGATCCTAGCGACCGATCTATACCTCCCTGGCCTCGTCGCTTTTTGATTCCTCCTTCAGGCCCTCCCCCTCCCCTGGTTTCGCTGGAGCACGAAATAAAACGTTTTCTCACACTGCACGCTATTTCCTCACCAGACACGTGATCGGGCAGTTACTGGACTGACACGTCCAGCTCCCTTCTGACGTCCTGGTCTGATTGCCGAGTTGGAAGTGTGGTCAGCCTACGTAGTGCGGCACCCAGAGTGGAAAAAATGAATATAGAACATGAAGACTTTAGGCGTGAGAAGTGGGTGTGGGACAGTGAGGGTAGGGCAGTGAGTGTGTAGCAGTGGATGTGTAGCAGTGGGTGTGGAGCAGTGGGTGTGGAGCTGTAGGTCTAGAGCAGTGGATGTAGAGCAGTGGGTGTAGAGCAGTGGATGTGGAGCAGTGGATGTGAAGCAGTGGATGTAGAGCAGTGGATGTAGAGCAGTGGATGTGGAGCAGTTGATGTGGATGTAGAGCAGTGGATGTGGAGCAGTGGATGTGGAGCAGTGGATGTGGAGCAGTGGATGTGGAGCAGTGGATGTGAAGCAGTGGATGTAGAGCAGTGGATGTAGAGCAGTGGAAGTAGAGCAGTGGATGTGGAGCAGTGGATGTAGAGCAGTGGATGTGGAGCAGTGGATGTGGAGCAGTGGATGTGGAGCAGTGGATGTGGAGCAGTGGATGTAGAGCAGTGGATGTGGAGCAGTGGGTGTGGATCTGTAGGTCTAGAGCAGTGGATGTGGAGCAGTGGATGTGGAGCAGCCGATGTGAAGCAGTGGATGTAGAGCAGTGGGTGTGGAGCAGTGGATGTAGAGCAGTGGGTGTAGAGCAGTGGATGTGGAGCAGCCGATGTGAAGCAGTGGATGTGGAGCAGTGGATATAGAGCAGTGGATGTAAAGCAGTGGATGTGGAGCAGTGGATGTGGAGCAGTGGGTGTGGAGCAGTGGGTGTGGAGCAGTGGGTGTGGAGCTGTAGGTGTAGAGCAGTGGATGTAGAGCAGTGGGTGTAGAGCAGTGGGTGTGGAGCAGTGGGTGTGGAGCAGTGGGTGTGGAGCTGTAGGTGTAGAGCAGTGGGTGTGGAGCTGTGGGTGTGGAGCTGTGGGTGTATAGCAGTGGATGTATAGCAGTGGATGTAGAGCAGTGGATGTAGAGCAGTGGATGAAGAGCAGTGGATGAAGAGCAGTGGATGAGGAGCAGTGGATGTGGAGCAGTGGATGTGGAGCAGTGGATGTGGAGCAGTGGATGTGGAGCAGTGGATGTGGAGCAGTGGGTGTGGAGCAGTGGGTGTGGAGCAGTGGGTGTGGAGCTGTGGGTGTGGAGCTGTAGGTGTAGAGCAGTGGATGTAGAGCTGTGGATGTAGAGCAGTGGATGTGGAGCAGTGGGTGTGGAGCTGTGGGTGTGGAGCTGTGGGTGTGGAGCAGTGGATGTGGAGCAGTGGGTGTGGAGCTGTGGGTGTGGAGCAGTGGGTGTAGAGCTGTGGGTGTGGAGCGATGAATAATTCATACAGCATGCATTCCACTTATATTTCACGGGGTCATAATTCATCCATCTTGCCCCTGTAATTGTACAGTAAAATGTAATACATGCATAGATACTATCACTATGGGTCAAAATGTAATTTTAAAGCTATTAACACAATCACTTGGTGTGAAAATGTATCTTTTAATTTTTAATTTGTTTTGTTCCTCCCTGACCCCCTACTTTATTTCCCGTGTCTGACTTTAGTGTCTAGCTAGAAACAAAATAGTTCAGCAGCACTTATACCTTATTATGTACATTTTATTTTTTAGCTCGATTTATGTATAGCTCTGCCTGGTAGTTAGTTGGTCTTTTTATTTAGTTGTGATCAGATAACGCAAAAGTCAATGATTCCGGCGTGCAGAAGCTCCAGTATCAAATACTAAAACTTCTACGCTTCCGGTGTGCAGTGGTATCACTATCAAATAACTAAAATAAAAAAAAAAAAACAGATCCGCTATGATGTAACACCTAGGCCAAATATTTACGAATTGCTCAGCAAGAAAAAAGGATCAAATCAGTTTGATCCAATAATTCTTTAACTTGCATTTTAATATTTTTCTTCCAATGATACTCAAGAGATACTCAAACCCAACACAGCTTTACTAAAACAAGTCTTCATTTACATGACTGCCCCAAATAGTTGACTACTTCTCCTAGCAACAAACAGGACGAAGCTAACGGGCCTATGACCATTGACCATTGACCTATGACCATTGACCTCTAAGTAACAAAGTGAACGAAGGCTCTGTTCGACCTTTCCTTTCTTTAAAGCGTTGTCAAGCTGGAGGGTCTGTGGTTCGGGCTATGGTAACGACTGTCCATTATTTCCCTATGTGTGTGTTATTTTATGGCGCTATGTCAATTAATTTCAGCTTATATTAAATATATATATATATATATATATATATATATATATATATATATATATATGTATATATATATATAACTTATATTAGCAAATAACCTTGAAGATAAACATTGCTCTTTATATTTGAGTTGTAATGTTGTTGTGTTTTTTTTTTTTTGGGGGGGGGGGAGGGGGGAAATCACATCATGAATATTCAACTGATTTGTGTTTCAGAAATTAAACCTGTTCTGACAGTGTTTTTTAGATCTCTTTATAGAATTTAAAACAAAAATTGGTCGATTGGCCTTTTAAAAAAATTTTTCAAAGTTAGCCGTTACCCCCCCCCCGTCTACACGCCCAGGAGTAACGTGCTACGCCACTGAGACTATGAAGTTGTAAAGGCAGCACCCCGGGCCCAGGAGTAACGTGCTACGCCACTGAGACTATGAAGTTGTGAAGGCAGCACCCCGGGCCCAGGAGTAACGTGCTACGCCACTGTGACTATGAAGTTGTGAAGGCAGCACCCCCGGGCCCAGGAGTAACGTGCTACGCCACTGAGACTATGTAGTTGTGAAGGCAGCACCCCCGGGCCCAGGAGTAACGTGCTACGCCACTGAGACTATGAAGTTGTGAAGGCAGCACCCCCGGGCCCAGGAGTAACGTGCTACGCCACTGAGACTATGAAGTTGTGAAGGCAGCACCCCGGGCCCAGGAGTAACGTGTTACGCCACTGAGACTATGAAGTTGTGAAGGCAGCACCCCCGGGCCCAGGAGTAACGTGCTACGCCACTGAGACTATGAAGTTATGAAGGCAGCACCCCGTACCCAGGAGTAACGTGCTACGCCAGTGAGACTATGAGGTTGTGAAGGCAGCACCCCCGGGCCCAGGAGTAACGTCCTACGCCACTGAGACTATGAAGTTGTGAAGGCAGCACCCCCGGGCCCAGGAGTAACGTGCTACGCCACTGAGACTATGAAGTTGTGAAGGCAGCACCCCGGGCCCAGGAGTAACGTGTTACGCCACTGAGACTATGAAGTTGTGAAGGCAGCCCCCCGGGCCCAGGAGTAACGTGCTACGCCACTGAGACTATGAAGTTATGAAGGCAGCACCCCGGGCCCAGGAGTAACGTGCTACGCCACTGAGACTATGAAGTTGTGAAGGCAGCCCCCCGGGCCCAGGAGTAACGTGCTACGCCACTGAGACTATGAAGTTATGAAGGCAGCACCCCGGGCCCAGGAGTAACGTGCTACGCCACTGAGACTATGGGGTTGAGAAGGCAGCACCCCCGGGCCCAGGAGTAACGTGCTACGCCACTGAGACTATGAAGTTATGAAGGCAGCACCCCGGGCCCAGGAGTAACGTGCTACGCCACTGAGACTATGAAGTTATGAAGGCAGCACCCCGGGCCCAGGAGTAACATGCTACGCCACTGAGACTATGAAGTTGTGAAGGCAGCATCCCGGGCCCAGGAGTAACGTGCTACGCCACTGAGACTATGAAGTTGTGAAGGCAGCACCCCGGGCCCAGGAGTAACATGCTACGCCACTGAGACTATGAAGTTGTGAAGGCAGCACCCCGGGCCCAGGAGTATATTGCTACGCCACTGAGACTATGAAGTTGTGAAGGCAGCACCCCCGGGCCCAGGAGTAACGTGCTACGCCACTGAGACTATGAAGTTATGAAGGCAGCACCCCGGGCCCAGTAGTAATGTGCTACGCCACTGAGACTATGAAGTTGTGAAGGCAGCACCCCGGGCCCAGGAGTAACGTGCTACGCCACTGAGACTATGAAGTTATGAAGGCAGCACCCCGGGTCCAGGAGTAACGTGCTACGCCACTGAGACTATGAAGTTGTGAAGGCAGCACCCCCGGTCCCAGGAGTAACGTGCTACGCCACTGAGACTATGAAGTTGTGAAGGCAGCACCCCGGGCCCAGGAGTAACGTGTTACGCCACTGAGACTATGAAGTTGTGAAGGCAGCCCCCCGGGCCCAGGAGTAACGTGTTACGCCACTGAGACTATGAAGTTGTGAAGGCAGCCCCCCGGGCCCAGGAGTAACGTGCTACGCCACTGAGACTATGAAGTTATGAAGGCAGCCCCCCGGGCCCAGGAGTAACGTGCTACGCCACTGAGACTATGGGGTTGAGAAGGCAGCACCCCCGGACCCAGGAGTAACGTGCTACGCAACTGAGACTATGAAGTTATGAAGGCAGCACCCCGGGCCCAGGAGTAACGTGCTACGCCACTGAGACTATGAAGTTATGAAGGCAGCACCCCGGGCCCAGGAGTAACATGCTACGCCACTGAGACTATGAAGTTGTGAAGGCAGCATCCCGGGCCCAGGAGTAACGTGCTACGCCACTGAGACTATGAAGTTGTGAAGGCAGCACCCCGGGCCCAGGAGTAACATGCTACGCCACTGAGACTATGAAGTTGTGAAGGCAGCACCCCGGGCCCAGGAGTATATTGCTACGCCCCTGAGACTATGAAGTTTTGAAGGCAGCACCCCCGGGCCCAGGAGTAACGTGCTACGCCACTGAGACTATGAAGTTATGAAGGCAGCACCCCGGGCCCAGGAGTAATGTGCTACGCCACTGAGACTATGAAGTTGTGAAGGCAGCACCCCGGGCCCAGGAGTAACGTGCTACGCCACTGAGACTATGAAGTTATGAAGGCAGCACCCCGGGTCCAGGAGTAACGTGCTACGCCACTGAGACTATGAAGTTGTGAAGGCAGCACCCCCGGTCCCAGGAGTAACGTGCTACGCCACTGAGACTATGAAGTTGTGAAGGCAGCACCCCGGGCCCAGGAGTAACGTGTTACGCCACTGAGACTATGAAGTTGTGAAGGCAGCCCCCCGGGCCCAGGAGTAACGTGTTACGCCACTGAGACTATGAAGTTGTGAAGGCAGCCCCCCGGGCCCAGGAGTAACGTGCTACGCCACTGAGACTATGAAGTTATGAAGGCAGCCCCCCGGGCCCAGGAGTAACGTGCTACGCCACTGAGACTATGGGGTTGAGAAGGCAGCACCCCCGGACCCAGGAGTAACGTGCTACGCAACTGAGACTATGAAGTTGTGAAGGCAGCCCCCCGGGCCCAGGAGTAACGTGCTACGCCACTGAGACTATGAAGTTATGAAGGCAGCACCCCGGGCCCAGGAGTAATGTGCTACGCCACTGAGACTATGAAGTTGTGAAGGCAGCATCCCGGGCCCAGGAGTAACGTGCTACGCCACTGAGACTATGGGGTTGTGAAGGCAGCACCCCGGGCCCAGGAGTAACATGCTACGCCACTGAGACTATGAAGTTGTGAAGGCAGCACCCCGGGCCCAGGAGTAACGTGCTACGCCACTGAGACTATGAAGTTATGAAGGCAGCACCCCGGGCCCAGGAGTAACGTGCTACGCCACTGAGACTATGGGGTTGAGAAGGCAGCACCCCCGGGCCCAGGAGTAACGTGCTACGCCACTGAGACTATGAAGTTATGAAGGCAGCACCCCGGGCCCAGGAGTAACGTGCTACGCCACTGAGACTATGAAGTTATGAAGGCAGCACCCCGGGCCCAGGAGTAACATGCTACGCCACTGAGACTATGAAGTTGTGAAGGCAGCATCCCGGGCCCAGGAGTAACGTGCTACGCCACTGAGACTATGAAGTTGTGAAGGCAGCACCCCGGGCCCAGGAGTAACATGCTACGCCACTGAGACTATGAAGTTGTGAAGGCAGCACCCCGGGCCCAGGAGTATATTGCTACGCCACTGAGACTATGAAGTTGTGAAGGCAGCACCCCCGGGCCCAGGAGTAACGTGCTACGCCACTGAGACTATGAAGTTATGAAGGCAGCACCCCGGGCCCAGGAGTAATTAGCTACGCCACTGAGACTATGAAGTTGTGAAGGCAGCACCCCGGGCCCAGGAGTAACGTGCTACGCCACTGAGACTATGAAGTTATGAAGGCAGCACCCCGGGTCCAGGAGTAACGTGCTACGCCACTGAGACTATGAAGTTGTGAAGGCAGCACCCCCGGTCCCAGGAGTAACGTGCTACGCCACTGAGACTATGAAGTTGTGAAGGCAGCACCCCGGGCCCAGGAGTAACGTGTTACGCCACTGAGACTATGAAGTTGTGAAGGCAGCCCCCCGGGCCCAGGAGTAACGTGTTACGCCACTGAGACTATGAAGTTGTGAAGGCAGCCCCCCGGGCCCAGGAGTAACGTGCTACGCCACTGAGACTATGAAGTTATGAAGGCAGCCCCCCGGGCCCAGGAGTAACGTGCTACGCCACTGAGACTATGGGGTTGAGAAGGCAGCACCCCCGGACCCAGGAGTAACGTGCTACGCCACTGAGACTATGAAGTTGTGAAGGCAGCCCCCCGGGCCCAGGAGTAACGTGCTACGCCACTGAGACTATGAAGTTATGAAGGCAGCACCCCGGGCCCAGGAGTAATGTGCTACGCCACTGAGACTATGAAGTTGTGAAGGCAGCATCCCGGGCCCAGGAGTAACGTGCTACGCCACTGAGACTATGGGGTTGTGAAGGCAGCACCCCGGGCCCAGGAGTAACATGCTACGCCACTGAGACTATGAAGTTGTGAAGGCAGCACCCCGGGCCCAGGAGTATATTGCTACGCCACTGAGACTATGAAGTTGTGAAGGCAGCACCCCCGGGCCCAGGAGTAACGTGCTACGCCACTGAGACTATGAAGTTATGAAGGCAGCACCCCGGGCCCAGGAGTAATGTGCTACGCCACTGAGGCTATGAAGTTGTGAAGGCAGCACCCCGGGCCCAGGAGTAACGTGCTACGCCACTGAGACTATGAAGTTATGAAGGCAGCACCCCGGGCCCAGGAGTAACGTGCTACGCCACTGAGACTATGAAGTTGTGAAGGAAGCACCCCCGGTCCCAGGAGTAACGTGCTACGCCACTGAGACTATGAAGTTGTGAAGGCAGCACCCCGGGCCCAGGAGTAACGTGCTACGCCACTGAGACTATGAAGTTGTGAAGGCAGCACCCCGGGCCCAGGAGTAACGTGTTACGCCACTGAGACTATGAAGTTGTGAAGGCAGCCCCCCGGGCCCAGGAGTAACGTGTTACGCCACTGAGACTATGAAGTTGTGAAGGCAGCCCCCCGGGCCCAGGAGTAACGTGCTACGCCACTGAGACTGTGAAGTTATGAAGGCAGCCCCCCGGGCCCAGGAGTAACGTGCTACGCCACTGAGACTATGGGGTTGAGAAGGCAGCACCCCCGGGCCCAGGAGTAACGTGCTACGCCACTGAGACTATGAAGTTGTGAAGGCAGCCCCCCGGGCCCAGGAGTAACGTGCTACGCCACTGAGACTATGAAGTTATGAAGGCAGCACCCCGGGCCCAGGAGTAATGTGCTACGCCACTGAGACTAT